>CM032329.1:9706003-10906003 GCA_019022515.1 Quercus aquifolioides | reverse complement strand
TCTTTTTTTTAAAGAGAAAAAAATGAAAGAGAAGTAAGCGAATCAAAGAGGCTTGATTAAATGTAAATTACATAGCAAAGCAATCACCTCACGTTGTGGGGCTAAATAATTTTGCAGCAACTTGATAATAATATCATATGGTGTAGGTTAACAAGATGGACAAGTTTCCTTGGCTCCGCCCATGGATTTGGCAAAATGGAGTAGTTCCATGATCCCAGCAAAGCTTAGGAGATCATTGACTCTAGGAAGCAAAGCCTGGGAGATCCTTGATCCCAACAAAGCTGAGGAGATCCTTTATTTCAGCAAGGCTGAGTACACCCTCGATTCCAGCAAAGCCTAGGAGATCCTTGACTCCAGGAAGCAAAGCTTGGGAGATCCTTGATCCCAACAATGCTAAGGAGATCCTTGATTCCAAATGAGATCCTAGATTCCAGTAAAAAAAAAAAAAAACTAAGTAGTCCCCTGGGTCTAGACACAAATCCAACAAAAATAGAGTAGCTCCTTGATTTCAAAGAAGCTAAGTAGTTCCTTGGTTCCAGCCACGGTTCTAGCAAAATGGAATAGTTCCTTGGTTGCAGAAAAAATTCAAGTTGTTCCTTGATGGAATAGTTTTCTGATTCTAGCAAAGTGGAACAATTCTTTGGTTCCAACAAAGTTGAAGTACCTCCATGGATCCAGCAAAGTTAAATGGTTAATGGAGGCGTCAGAAAAATTGATAGAAGTTCCACAATAGCATCAAGAGAAGGTGGATCAAGCATGATTCAACAACTGCCTCATGTCCTGGGGGCTAAAGCCTATTGTGCGGTAGACCTTGAATATATTTTGAAGAAAATCAATAGAAACACTATATTGCAAGTCAGCAGCAAAATCAACATTATTGAAAGCTCAACAACTATATAGTACATCTATCATTTCTTATAGCTCAACAATTGGGTCCACTCATGAAAATAACAAGATTTGGAGGAGATAAAGACCACTGAAGGACACCTACAACTAGCTCTAAAGGCCAACCATGACATTACAAGTATTGCCTAATCCTCTCAATGTACCCCTAGTACATGAAAGAGGGATTGAATGGGAAGTCCACAAAAGTCACTGCCAATCCTAGTCCTTTCATCAGCACTAAGTAAACTTTGTGGAAAATATACTTTATGATGAATCGGCTCCAGCTGAAGAATATCCTATTGTTAGGATCCTAGGGGGCTCCTATCTCTAGGATCCCGGAGGGCTTCTATCCCAGATAGGGATGACAATTTAGATCCGACCCGCGAATACCCGGCCCGGCCCGACCCTAATGGGACGGATTTTACCCGGCCCGATAAAGAATAGGGTAGAGTATGAGTTTAAAAAAAAAAACCCGAAGCAGGTCCGGGTCAGGTCTGGGTTTTATCAAAAAAACCCGAAACCCGACCCGGATAAGACCCGATTACCATGAAATTACTAAAAAACCCCCCCTCTATATATATAGCTATAAACACTAACCCTAACTCCCTCATTTTTTAGCTCACGCCTCCAGCCTCCTCACCCTCACTCCCTCATTTCAGCTCACACCTCCTCAGTCCTCACCCTCGTCCCTCACTGCCTCACACAGCACACGGCCTCACACCTCACGCAGTCACGCTCCGTCTCACGCTCTGTCTCGCACTCCTCTTGTTGCCCCCCTCACGGACTCACTCTCAGCCACCCTCACGGCCTCACTCTCACTCTCCAGGCACAGTCGATCGCACTAGATCCTTCAAAGCCCAGCGATCTATGCAACCTAGCCTCAGCTGCATACACCGCTGCGGCGCGTATGTCGTTCGGCGACATCGACCCCGGTATTGGATACGAAAGAATCGAAATAGGGATTTATTGATCGTGTTTTCTGTTTATGATTTGTGTTTTTTTTTTTTAGTAAAAAATATGTATTAACAGAGAAGAGCCAAAAAAACAAGCTAATTTGTGTTTCTGTTTATGTTTAGGATTGTGATTTGTATTTTTTTTATGAGGGAAAAATCTGTATTAACAAAGAAGAGCAAAAAAAAAAAAAAAAAAAAAAAACTGATTTGTTTCCTCTTTTTTTTTACAAAAAAAAAAAAAAAAATCTGACACTAAGCATAATGCATATACTTATACTCAAGATCTTACACAAGCGGGTGTAAGATATTTCCTTTTTCTTTTCTTTTTTTTCTTCATATTTTAAGCTGATTGGGCCTATTTTTGGCATCTGGGCCTTAAAAAAAATAGATTGTGATTGGGCCATGATTTGGGTCGAGAATTAGGCCTAAATCTGGCCTAGATGGATGGGGCTCGCGGGGCCCGGCGGGGGCGGGTTTGGGCCCCGGGAAAAAAACCCGTTAAGTAAACGGGTCGGGTTCGGGCCGCGGGTCAGGTCCGAATATGGAAAAATCCGGCCCGAACCTGACCCGTTGCCATTCCTAATCCCAGAAGAAGAAGAAACCTGGAAGGAAGGCAGAATTTTACTTATGAAGGCACGCGGGACCTGAATGTAGCCTACAAAAGGGTCTCGGACCACCATCTTACATGATAGCCCAGGAAGAGATCCTGGAGGAACCTGGGGATACAATGAGTCAGAATATTCCATCTCCAGGATCCCGAGGGGCTTCCATCCTAGAAGAAGTAAACAATACCCATGGTTTGAGGGATCCCTTGGACAGAAAAAAGACAGAAGGAGGAAGGCTAATATATTTCTTTTGAAGATCTCAGAGAAACTTATGGATATGGAAAGGAAGGCATAAATCCTACCAAAGGAAAAACTAGAAGAGGTGAACTTAGAGGCTGAACCAAGGAACTCGAGGCCCATCCTAATCAGCAATCAGTTATCAGTACAAAAAAAAAGAGCAACTAGTGGAGCTATTGAAAAATATGAAGATTTATTGGCATGAACTCCTTCAAATTAAATAAGGCACGTCCAAAGGATAAATTTCCTTTGCCTAACATCGATCTCCTTATAGATCCAGCCAAAGCAACAACAATATCAACTATGAAGAGGCATACCATGGTCAAGGAACTCAAGAGCTTCTTGGAAAGAGTTTCTTACATTAGGAGGTTCACACGAAGACCAGCCTTGGTCATTAGTGGACTATCCAAACTGTTGAAAAGGGAGAATGTTTTCATATAGGGAGCTGAGCATCCAATCATAAAACTTCAACAGATCATGAGTCATTTGCCTACCTTATGGGTACTAGTCCATGGCAAAATCATTATTGTTGTACCTGGGATCCCATCCCAAGCATACAGAGCATTGAAGGATACCGAAATGAGGTATCCCAACATAGAAAGGGCATGCTTGGCGGTCATGCATCTCAACAACTGAATCATTACTTTTCATCCCACCAAATCCTATTGGTAACGAGCTCTCATCCAATAAAAGCTCTCCTCCATCAGCCCTTGCGATCTTGAAGAGTAGCCCGGTGGTTAACATTAATTTCCCAATACAATATGGGTTTGAAGGATCCCCAGAGCTATCAAGAGCTAGGTTATATCAGACTCACTGGCCCAGTGCCCCGAAGAAGAGGAGTACCTATTGAGTGAGAAGATCCCTAGAAAAGTAGTAGTGGTAAAGATCCCTAGAAAGAAACAGACTATGAGGTTTATGAAGACAGCCTCCAACAAGCATGCCTAGAGGAAGTCTTCCTCTTCCAGGATCCCTGTAAAAGGATCCCCTACATAAAGAAAACACCATGACAGAATCATCTTGGTGGAGCTCCTCCTAGCCACCAGTTCACCAGTGAGAGCAACCTTGGATGACTCATAAAAGAAGAGTATTTCCATGAAGGATTTGTTCACAGCCAAGAGAGGATATTTTAGAAGATCCTCAGGAAAGGAAACAAATCCTTAACCCTTTAAAGAAAAGAAAAGAAATTAGTTCAGTGAGTCCACTTGAGAACGAGGGGCTACGAAGGAACTTTTTCTGAAGATTGAAAAATTCAATGGGCATGAAGAAATTTTCCAAGTGGCATGGCCTAGGACTTGGGAAAGGGAAAATTTTCCATGTACCTAGCCCAGGACTTGATCATAATAGAAATTTTCCAAGTGGCATGGCCTAGGACTTGGGAAAGGGAAAATTTTCCATGTACCTAGCCCAGGACTTGATCATAATAGAAATTTTCCAAGTAGCATGGCCTAGGACTTGGGAAAGGGCAAACTTTCCATATACTTGGCACAGGACTTGACCAAAACAGAATTTTCCAAGTGGCATGGACTAGGACTTGGGAAAGGGAAAATTTTCCATGTACCTAGCCCAGGACTTGATCATAATAGAAATTTTTCAAGTGGCATGGCCTAGGACTTGGGAAAGGGAAAATTTTCCATGTACCTAACTCAGGACTTGATCGTAATAGAAATTTTCCAAGTGGCATGGCCTAGGACTTGGGAAAGGGAAAACTTTCCATGTACCTGACACAGGACTTGACCAAAACAGAATTTTCCAAGTGGCATGGCCTAGGACTTGGGAAAGGGAAAATTTTCCATGTACCTAGCCCAGACTTGATCATAATAGAAATTTTCCAAGTGGCATGGCCTAGGACTTGGGAAAGGGAAAATTTTTCATGTACCTGGCCCAGGACTTGGCCAAAAACAAATTTCAAGTGACATGGCCTAGGACTTGGGAAGAGCAAACTTTCTATGTACCTAGCCCAAGACTTGGCCTAGAACAAATTTTCTAAATACATGGCTCAGAAATTGGCCAAAAGCTAAAGTTTCCAAGTACGACCAAGAAACTAGTCAAAAGCAAAAGTTTATGGATACAAGCCATAGCACTTCCCAATAATGCGTGCAGATTGTAAGCATATCCCAGTAATGGGTACAACTTGCAGCATGTTCTAGTAATGGGTACAAGCTGTACCATGTACCAGCAATAGATACAAGTCGTAGCACATCCCAGCAAATGGTGCGAATTGTAAGCGAGGCCCAACGAGGGGTACAAAGAGAAAGAGCCCTAAGTGGGTATAAAACCCAAAAGTGGGTGTATAAAGTACACAAGATTGACCTCCTTGAAAGAAATTGGTTCAAGGGAGCCTAAGGAAACAAGGAAGGCGTAGCTTTAAAAAAAAAAAAAAAAAAAAAAATTCTAAGAGTACATCACTCGAAGCCGCAAAAGCATGGATACTTTTGCAAATCTCTATACAAAGAGATTAGTCGATGACATTACAAACCAAATAGCAACATTTCCCTCCTCCTACAAGGTGTAAACTCACCAAAGGCTTGGAGGTACTTCAATTCAACAAAAGAAAGGTACCCTTTCGGTGAGCCCACTCATTAATACCATGTTTGAATATATCAAAACACTGCAGAAAGTTGTGCAAGAGGTATCACCCATGCACTAATACTTTATTCATGTAGATTAAAGTGAAAATTCTAATATTTTGGTCTTCTTACTTGACTAATTATCACAAATCAAAATTTGGAATTCTTGTGTGGTTGAAATCCTCACATGGTTTCATATACATGAAATAATTTTATTGCTATGTCTTATTTGACAATTGGCTTTTCCAATGCATACACTGGGGGCTGAGATAAGATTAAAAAAAAATTTCCTTAGATATATCTTTCACTTGATGAAAATTGAGAAGCCTAGTGCAAACTTTACTATGCATAAGTTCAACCACTGTTATTTTCTTTGGCTCGTGAACTATATGGTATATAGCAATATAATTGGTGGCATGATATGTGAATAATTTGCTGCAATTTGAAATATTATACAATCTCTCACAATTTGGAAAAAGAATAAGGCAAAGATCAAGAGCATCCACAAGAAGAGCAAGGTCTTTAGCTAAAGCAAGGCATGGAGATGTTCTTAAGCATTCTAAGCCATGTCCTTAGGGAAGTTTCTGTCGCTTAATACATTTTGAGAAGAATAGCCAGCCTTGATTAGACTTTAAATCAGCATGTTTATATGATTCAATGACTTATGATATCATGGTCTCATTGGTAAGTCACTATTCATGGACTAAAAATCTCATGTGGCAAACATCTGGGTGTTATTCACCTTAGCCATAGCAAGCATGTACTACAATGCATAGAATATCTTTGGCAAAGTTCATGGGGGCTGCCCTCACTCAACCTTTTTTGTAAAACAAACAAAATCTTGTTGACAAAGCAATGCTATCTGATATTAAGATTTAATTTTTGTATGCTACTTTCAAAAAGCATATCCTAGAATTACTAGCAAAAAACACTAGTGCTAGAAGTATACTCTTGCAATCAAATGCAATACCAATATAATTTTGGCTATATATGAATACTTCATTGTCGGCCTGAAAAAATTGATTTGTTTTATGGAAAATTGAATACCAATCTACATCTTAATACTAACATGAAGGTGAATTATAATCTTTGGCAACATGTTAGTTCATTCCATGAAGGAAGTGTAGCAATTCATTTGGAGTTTCCCTCAAGAATTATTTGATCTACACATTGGTTCTACAAAGCAGGAAAGTGTCCAAAAACAATTTATTTTCTCGCGCGTGGGCTACAGGTAACCCACGAGCTCGGGGGGCTAATGTTGAGGTCCAAAATTTCACAACAAAGCCCATTCCATAAAAAATAAAGAAGGCCCAATTCGTGCAGCAAGAAGAATCGACATCAAGGCCTTATGTATGTTCAGATTTCTAGCAAAAAAGGCCATTAAAAAGTCCAGCAAAATCCAGTGAAAGAACTGGGCTGGGATCCCCAAAGGCTCGGGATCCTCGGGACGTGCAGCACAGCTAAAGTGGGATTGAGACAGCTCAAAAGGAGTACCACAAAATACAAGAAATGAAGAACAAATATGTTCCTCTCAAGCACCTAGTGGTGCAGCAAAGAATCAGAAAGCTTGGAGAGTGACAATTCATGAACAAAAGGCTGGTACCCCGGGGAACCCAGAATGAAGAACTATAAAGGGAAGTGGTTGAAAAACCTTCAACCCAGCAGGAATGGATTCTACTCATTGAAGCTCGAAGCATTCAGCCTATTGATTTTCTTTGCATCATCAGTTGGCACCGTCTGTGGGAAAGATTAAATTTGTGATTTGCAATTTATCTTTCTAAGACAAAAAGCTGTATGTCCGGACAAGGTCAATGGCCATTAGTCCAGGCCATCAGGAGAGTGGGAACGCTTCCAGCCACCCAACCGTACTCACCAATTAGCACCTACCACACAACTGCCTTCCATCCAACAAATACAGTCCATGGCAGCTGCCATGGCAGAATTAACCCGTCAGAAACAATAGCTGACCCGAGAGATCAACCTAAGGAGGCAACATCATGAACGATGTGTGGAAGGACAAGCTCAGAGTCAAGAAGTTAGAGAAGGTGTAAATGTTAAGCATGATAACCACTCAAGGGGTACCACTTCATGAAGGGTGCCACACTTGGAGAGAGAAATGGATCAAATGAAGAGAGTCATGGACGAGATGAGGGAGAATATGCGAAGGATGAATCACGTAGATGATCTAGTTCATCGAACTGATTCCCCTTTCATAGCTTCCATCAATAGTCATCCCTTGCCTTCCAAGTTCAAGATGCCTTCCTTGGATTCGTATGATGGAATACGCGACTTGTGTGATCACATAGCAACCTTCAAGACCATAATGCACCTTCAAGGAGTTCTAGATGAGATAATGTGCAGGGCCTTCCTAACCACCTTTAAGGGGTCAGCACAAGTGTGGTTTAGGAAGATACCTCCGAACAGTGTTGGTTCTTTTGAAGAGTTGAGTAAGTAGTTCGTCAACAAATTTATCGGAGGACAAAGGCACAAACGCTCTTCGTCCAGCTTGTTGACTATAGAGCAAGGAGAAAATGAGAGCTTGCGGTCCTTCATCACTCGCTTTAACAGGGAAGCCTTGACGGTAGACAAGATGGATGATAAGTTGTTATTGGCAGCCTTCCATAATGAAGTTAGTTCGGATTTATTTATCCACAAGCTCTATGATTAAGAGCGCAAACCATGGCTGAACTCGTCCATTTAGCTCAAAGCTTTATGAATGCAGAGGATGCAATCATTGCCAAGAAGAGGAAAAAAGCAGAGCATATGGAAGCAGACCTTTCCTACCATCCTAAACAAGGCTCTCGTCCAAAGAAGGCCCGAACTGGAGAGAAGAAAGATAGAGACAACAGGAAGGTAGGATCATCTTCAGGAAGGAGTTAGCATTACATGCCCTTGAATGCTCCACTTGATCAAGTGCTTATGCAAATCAAGGACGACCCATCCTTGAAGTGGCCAGAGAAGATGAAGGGAGATCTCAATAAGCGCAATAAGAACAAGTATTGCCACTTCCATGGAGATCATGGGCATGACATGGACGAGTGCTATAACTTAAAGCACCAGATAAAGAATCTTATCAGGCAAGGAAAGTTGAGGAATTTTCTTGGACGAGATCATAAAGACGAGAAGTTGAAAGGAAAGGTAGAAGAGCCATCACAGCTCCCACTTGGAGAAATAAGAGTCATTGTAGGAGGAAGTTCAACAGGGCAATCTTCCAAGTCAAGGAAGACATACCTGAAGGTGGTGTAAAACGTCCAACTCTCTAGACAACCACAAAGGATGAGGGGGGCAGACGAGCAGGCCATTACGTTCATAGACGAGGATGCTGGAAGGGTCCATCACCCACATGACGATGCAATTGTCATCACTTTGCTTATTGCAGATTATATGACCAGAAGGGTGTTGATAGATAATGGGAGTTCGGCAGACATCTTATATTACCCCGCCTTCCAACAAATGAGGCTTGGACGAGATTAGCTTCGTCTAGTACATTTGCCCTTGGTAGGATTTGGAGGAATGAAAATGCAACTTGTGGGCACTATCACACTACCTGTAGTGGTGGGAGCATATCCACAACAGATAGCCAAAGAAGTAAATTTCCTCGACATGGATTGTTCATCTTTTTATAACGCCATCATTGGACTACCGACTTTAAATAGTTGGAAGGCAGTAACATTTACCTACCACCTATCTGTCAAATTTTCAACAGATTATGGGATGAGGCAAGTACAAGGAGACCAGTTAGCCGCTAAAGAATGCTACTTAGCCATGTTGGCTATGGACAAGCATATGTAGACAATGAATATAGAGGAGAGAAGGGTTGTTGTAGAGCCCACTGAAGTACTGGAAGACGTTCCTCTGAAAGAGGGTAATCCTGAGAAGTTTACCAGAATTGGAACAAGTATGGAGGAGATAACGAAGCAAAACCTCATCCAGTTCCTAAGAAAGAGCATCGACGTCTTTGCATGGAGTCATGAAGACATGCCAGGAATTGACCCAAGTGTTATTACTCATCGATTGAATGTACACCTATCTTCCAAGCCTGTTCGCCAGAAGAAGAGGGTCTTTGCTCCTAAGCAAGATAATGCTATCAAGAAAGAGGTCCAGAAGTTAACCACAGCAAAATTTATTCGGGAAGTCTATTACCCGGATTGGTTAGTTAACGTGGTGATGGTCAATAAGGCAAATGGCAAGTGGAGGATGTGTGTGGACTTCACTAATTTAAACAAGGCTTGCCCCCAGGATAGTTATCCTCTACCACGCATTGATCAGTTGGTAGATTCAACAGCGGGTTATCAGTTGCTAAACTCCATGGACCCCTTCTCAGGGTATAACCAGATAAAGATAGATGAGGCAGACCAGGAGAAGACATTCTTCATTACCAGATAAGGTTTATTTTGTTACAAAGTAATGCCCTTTGGTTTAAAGAATGCGGGGGCAACTTATCAGAGGTTAGTCAATCATATGTTCCATCCACAGATAGGACAAAATGTAGAAGTTTATGTGGACGATATGTTGGTGAAGAGCTTGGACGAGAGGAAACATCTGGACGACCTACAGGAGACCTTTGACACACTTAGACGATACAATATGAAGCTGAATCCAAGTAAGTGTGCCTTCGGGGTTTCGTCAGGGAAGTTTCTAGGATTTATGGTTTCATAGAGAGGAAATGAAGCGAATCCTGACAAGATCCAAGTCATTTTGAACATGGAATCACCAAAGAATGTCAAGGAAGTCCAGTCCCTCACTGGACAAGTTGCAGCTCTAAACAGGTTTGTTTCAAAAGTTACAGATAAATGTTTTCATTTTTTCAAAGTTCTCAGGAAGACATTCAAATGGATGGACGAGTGCCAAAAAGCCTTCTAGGATCTTAAAGTTGTTGGGGGCATATTTTTATGTAATTGGCATATCTTTTGACAAAATGCACTTTACTTATATTTGGGTAAATCTAAGTAGGTTCAAGATGATCATCACAAGTGGTTAAATTGAAGACATGAAGATTACTCAAGAACTTCTCAAGAAAAGTGCAATCTGCAAGTCTCGATACCTTTTCGACAGAAACTCTATCTGTCGAGATTCATTAAAGCTCGATAGATGTCTCGATCGATCGAGCTTACGGATTTTCAGATTATAGCCACAATGTTTTTTATTCTAAAAGGCTATTTGTTTATGGGTTTGTATAATCCTTATTGGACTAGGAAAACCCAAGGTTTGTGTAAACCTATTTGGAATAGGAGAGCCCATTAAACTCCTATTTAAAGGAGGTGGAAAAAGAAAAACCTAATCCTAGAGAGCTTCATAAGGTTTTCTTTTTGAAACCCTAGCCTCCTCTTATAGAAGAAAGAGTTCTTGCTGCGTTTCTTGTACGCCTTTGGGTTCTGTAACCAAGCAAAGTCTCTTGCACCAACATTGAAGATTTTATTGGTGTTTCTATGTGAAGCTGTTGCAAATCAACTACAACAATCAAAGGGTTGCTGTGGAGTTAGTCACGTACTGGGATTCGTGCAAAGGAGTAAGTCGTGTACTGGGATCCGCGCATCAAATTGGTTAGTCACGTACTTGGGAGCCGTGCATCAAAAAGGGGGAACTGTCACTACAGATCAAGTCCAATTGGGTATTGGGGTAAGTGTTCAACTGTAGGTTGGTAAGGTACTTGGGATTCCTTTACTTGTAACTGCTTGATTTGATAATAGTGGAGTTTCGGGAATGGTGACCTGAAAATCACCCGGTGAGGTTTTTGCCGTAAGGGTTTTCCCCATTCGTAAACAAATCACCGTGTCATTTAATTTCCGCTGCATATTTAGTTTATTGGTGATTTGTTTGTGCTTCCACGCGTTTGCATGATTAATTGATTAATTAACAACTTGGCTAATTAATTAATTGGTTTAATCACAAGGGGTCATTCAGATTGTGGCCTATCAAGAGTTTATCTTACCACGGCTCTCATGCTAAGTCCATCCATACCAGGTGAGGAGTTGTACTTATACCTAGCAGTGTCCCCACATGCGGTAAGTTCAGCATTAATCAGGGAAAAAGGGAAAGTGCAGAAGCCTGTGTATTATACAAGCCGAGCACTAAGGGGAGCGGAAGGACGATATCCGACAATTGAAAAGTTGGCTTTTGCATTAATAATGGCTTCCAAGAAGCTGAGGCATTACTTTCAGGCACATGTCATCAATGTCATGACGGATCATTCGCTCAAGAAGGTGATGAACAACTTGGAAGCCGCAGGACGATTGATCCAGTGGGCTATAGAGCTTAGTGAGTTTGATATCAGGTATCAACCAAGGAGTGCAATAAAAGCTCAAGCTCTAGCAGATTTCATTGCGGAATTCACTCCAAGTCATGGTGATTTAGGTGGGGTGGATGAGGCTAAAGTATGGGTCATCCATGTAGATGGATCGTCCACACTATATGTAGGAGGAATAGGAATTACACTAAAATTCCCGAAAGGGGACAAGTTGAAGTATGCAGTTTGTCTACAGTGTCAAACAACCAATAATGAGGTGGAGTATGAAGCCCTCCTCAAATGGATAGAATTGGCTAAGTCCTTAGGGGCAGAGTCAATAGTCATCCAGGGAGACTCTCAATTAGTCATAGGTTAAGTGAATGGAACATGTGAAGCTAAAGAATGACGGATGAAGAAATATCTTAATAAGGTGAGATGCCTTGTTAAGAAATTCAAAGAAGCCAGTTTTATTCAAGTCCCAAGGGAAGAAAACATGGAAGCAGATGCCTTAGTAAAAGCAGCCTCAGCAAAAGAATCAGTGGACGGGTTTGATGAAGTCCAATACATGCCTACCATAGATTTCCTAGAGGTACAGTAGATAGAAGGTGAAGAAAATTGGATGACCCCAATAGTGGCTTACCTAAAGGATGGTAGGCTTCCAGAAGAAAGAGACGAGGCCAGAAAGCTAAGGATCAAATCAGCTAAGTACATCCTTATAGACGAGGTGCTATACAAAAGAGGCTTCTCTCAGCCTTACCTAAGGTGTTTAGCTCCAGATGAAGCAAACTACGTATTGAGAGAAGTTCATGAAGGAGCATGTGGCAACCATTCAGGAGTTAGAGCACTCTTCCACAAGGTCGTCCATGCAGGTTGTTACTGGCCAACCATTCAAGCAGATGCCAAGGCTTATGTGAAGGTGTGTGATCAATATCAAAGTTTTAGTAACGTCCTAAGACAACCATCGAAGTACCTTACCCCAATGATGGCCCCATGACCCTTTGTGCAATGGGGATTGGATATTTTGAGTTCCTTTCCAATTGGAACCAGGCAAATGAAATTTTTGGTGGTAGGGATTGATTACTTCACTAAGTGGGCGGAAGCTAAACTCTTAGCAAAGATCACATAGCAGAACATCAAGAACTTCGTTTGGAAGAGCATTGTATGCAAGTTTGGAGTACCTGAAGTACTAGTATCAGACAATGGACGACAATTTGATAACACACCCTTCAGAGATGGACAAGCAGAAGTAGCAAACCGATCCTTGTTGAAGATTATCAAGACTCGGCTTAAGGGGGTAAAGGGAATATGGCTAGACGAGCTATCAAGTGTTCTATGGGCTTACAGGATGACTGTAGGAACCCCCACAGGGGAAACTCCTTTCAAACTAGCCTATGAAAGCGAAATAGTCATACCTGCAGAAGTGCACATGGCCAACCATAGGGTGATGAAATATCAGGACGAGGAGAATGAAGAACAACTTCTTCTTAACCTCGATCTAATAGATGAGGTAAGGATGGATGCGGAGCACAGAAAAACAAGGTATAAAAATCTCATGGCTAGACAATACGATGCAATGGTGAAACTCAAATGCTTCAACATTGGGGATCTCGTCCTAAAAAGGGTCTCCCTAGCAACCAGAAACCCAGCCCATGGAAAGTTAGGGCCTAATTGGGAAGGACCTTATAGGGTTATCAACTACAAAAGGCAGGGATCATACTACTTGAAAGCCCTAGATGGACGGAAGCTAGAGCACCCTTAGAATGTTGAGCATCTAAGAAGATACTATCAATGAAGGGTCAGCCTGGACGAGCATCATGGACGAAGTTGAAGTTATCTGTTGTTTTCCTCATATTTATTTATGTTTATTACTACTACTACTACATGTTTTTAAATATTTTAATTCCTTAAAAGTGCATCAGTTTCCAACTTTTGCACTATCTATGGATGAATTTGTGATGGACGAAGTCATGTAATTAGTCTATCTGTTTGTATATAAGTATTTTTAATTCCCTAAGGCACTAGCTTTTAAGCATGTGTCATGCTTGTGGACGATGTTTATGTTATGTACATACAGTTTGGATTCTCAATGTATATAATAATTTTCATGATTTCATTTAACTAATCCATAAGAAGGCTAAAGACCCAAGACGAGTAAAATCTCTGGACGCAGAGATGTAACGTCTATAAGCTTTCCTTAAAATAAGGATAAAGCAAAGAAAAAATAAACTTAAGGTATATTCATTTAATCATTGGACGAGGCAAAACCTAAAGTATATTCATCTAATTAATGGACGAGGAAAAAACATGCACGTAAAAATATTTCAAAGTCCATGGATAAATTTGACTAGCCAAACAGTCCAATCTTTGGACGAGTAAATGCTGGAAATGTCTTGACCAAAGACGAGTAAAGGATCGTCCACCTATGGACGAGGAATAATGCAAGCTATAAGTCAAATCTATGGACAGATAAAGCTAGCAAAAGAAATACCATTCATAGACGAGTTATACTTGTGAAATGTAAAGAATGGTAAAAGTGTTGAGAATGAAAATTTTATTTTAACATGGTCGATGTAAATAAAGAAAATTCGTTTATATAGTAAGGACGAGATAAAATGTCCTCATAAGTGGACGGGCCACACTTAAAACCATAGAAATAATATGGACAGTGTAAACAAAATTCGTTCATACATAAAGCATATAACATGTTCAACACCAAATGAAGAATAAAAATTGAAACAGATATTCATTCATAAAGTATAAAAAAGGGTACACAACCGTTGTCCAAAAACCCTTATATTGTTCAAGGCCAGTGAAGGCCATTATATCTGTTGTACGTCCATAAACTTGGACGAATAGATTGTACTTGTATAAATTTTAAAAATAAAAAGCCCAAAACAATGGGCACTTCCAATAAACTAAAATAATAAAATTTTTATAAAGGAAAAATAAATTTACTGGGATAAACCACTGAGGGCATCACCCCCAAACTTTGGGTCGTCTTTACTGGCAGCAGTGGTGTCTTGAGCAGGTTTAGTTGAGGCATCGTCCACCACATTGACATCTTCAAAACTCGTCGGAAGCAGAGAACTTTCTGTGGCAAGGGGGATTTTGAAGAAGTCACAGTCCATTTCAGGATAGGCCTCCTTGGCATAAGCACAAAAGTCCTTATAGCCAGCAGCATAATGACGATCTAGACGATTCTTGAACTCGTTTGACCTCATGAAAGCTGCGATGGATTCTTTTTTAGCCTTCTCCATGGACGAGGTGAGCCCTAAAACCTTCCCTTCAAGGTGAGCTATTCGGGTCTCCTTTTCAATGGAATCCGTCTTGAGCTCCTCCACTTCGTCCTTCAGCTTCCTCTCAATTCCTTGTAAACGAGTAAGGTCCTCAGTCAGCCTGATCACCTCCCTTTTCTTTAGAAGAACCTCCTTGTTCAGCTCTATATTCTTCTCCTTGGCAGCCTTAGCCTCGTCACAAAGCTCCTTAGCCTGGGTGGATGCAGTGTAAAACTTTCACATGGCCTGTAAATAGACGAAGGAGAGTTAGAAATTTTCCTTGAATCTTTTAAAAAATAAAATGAAGATAATGAAAACCACATACCTTGAGAAGTTCATGGATGGCAGAACGTTCAAAGTCCTTCACTGTCATGTTGTAACATGAGTTCACCTCATTGTCAGTAATGAGCCCTTTGAACGTCCTCCAGGTATAACCCTCGTCCAGCACCAAGTTGGGAGGACGCTTGGCTTTCTCTGAAGGGTGGGTCTTGTGAGGAGCTTTGGCTACAGGAGGAGGAAGGTCCTCAGGCTGGACGGATGAAAGAGTAGTCTGGACGGGAACCAAGTTCACTACCGAGTCGTCCAGGTGTACCATCGCAGAAGGGAACTTTGGAACCTTGGGAGGAGGAGTCTTGCCAGACTTCTGCTTCTTGGAACCTCGACAAGTGGGAGGGTCACCAAGGTCCACAGAGCTGGACATACCCTTTCTCTTCCCAGCCTGGACGACAGGCTTCTGGATGTTCAAGGGAGTGGCATCGTCCAGGACCTGAATATCGTCTTCACCCTTAGTACCACTAGTAACTGCTTTCTCCTTGTTTTCTTTCATGGTGGCCAACCTTATGGTGAAGAAGACAAAGTCAGTAAAAAAGAAAAAGAAAAGATGGACGATACTTACTTCGACGAGTAGTCTCCTCGTGTGCAAGGTTCGCTGCAGTAGGCTCAGGACAAAGTCCCCAAGTAGCTAGACGACTAAGAGTCACTAAGTTGTGGAAGGATCTCTGAGGGAAGGCATGTACTTTGTCAATACGCTCCAAATAAAAATTGTCCAAGCATGGACGAGTAATAGCTGCACCAAAACAAAAGAAGATTAGACGAGTAAAAAAGTAGGAGAAAATAAATAAAGGGAAGGAAGGAAGACATACCCTCAGGACGAAGACGACCTAGGGGGCTGGTAAAAGGAGGGAAGGGGGCACTATTTACATCAACTGGGTCCCCAGCCCAATATATAGAAATAATAAAGAATTCAATCTTCCAAAGTCTGTTAGAAGAACTACGACCCTTTATCAAACTAAATTGAGGGACCCTAGACGAGAGCTGGTAAAAACCAGCAGATTGTTTTATCTCTGAGTGCTTATAGCAGTAAAGGAACTCGTCCACTGTGATTGTACAATTCCATTCTAGTGCCTCTCGCCATAACACTTGCATGGCAACTATCGTCCTCCATTTATTAGGGTTGAGTTGGTTTGGTCCAATACCCAACCTATGGAAGAGACCTCTACAAAAAGAGTTTAAAGGAAATCTAAGACCTACTAGAAGATAGGAAGTATATACACCAATACCAGAAGAATGGGAACAACACCATTCCCCTCCTTTAGGTAGATGAGGCCTAAACTTACTAAGAATTTGGTATCTATTTACAAGGGTTTTTAACTTGGGCGCGTCCAAAGTTGACACCACCGTAGGGGCACAACTATAAATAATGTTTTCTTCCTCCTCGTCATCTTGAGGAGGACTAGGTGACCTTCTGGACGAGCTAGCCTCTGCTCCAGAAGCCATCCTACATTGCATTTCCTGAAATTCCTTTAAGGGAAAACCAGGGACCCCAGACGAATAATGCTCGTCTGAGGAACTACTATCGCTACTGTTACTTGTACTACCCTCACCACTCTCATAACTGCTACCACCACTTCTAGGGAACACGTCCCGGTACTCGTCTATCTCTCTTTCTAAACTACTACTAGATGCAGACATAATTGGAAGAAAGAATAAGACGAAAACCTAAGGATGAAGGGAAGGAAATACCTGACGAGGCTCTTGGACGAGATGGCAAAAAGGAAATTATCAGAAAAAGTGAAAGGTAAGAGAGATAATGCACATATTTATAGGGCCTAGATGGGGGTCAATGAAGCGACATGAACCAACCAGAAGCTGACACGTGGCATTTTCCTCGAAAAAGTGAATTGACGCGACATGTCAACCAATAAGATTATGACATGTGGCACAATCTGGAACAATAAAATTAGACAAGAGTAATGACGACACATGGCACGACATTTAACCATTAAAATAATGACGCATGTCAAAAGTCAACAGTAATACTACAGTGTTCTAGACGACCCTTGGACAAAATGGGGTAACTGATGGTGAACTGAAAATTAAACTATCTCCAATTCGTCCATAGCGTCGTCTAGGACCAGAAAGGCTAATCCTACATAAGAAGGTCGTCCATCGTTAGGAGGTCATCCTTGGGTATGAAGGTCGTCCATCAGGGAAGCACCTGGACGACCTCTCAACACTTAGAAAATTTTCAGAATTGATTTATATACAAAAAATTATAATTTGGACCACGTTCTACTATTTTGAAGTATGAGCAAAATCCTTGTTCATCGCTATAACTTCCCACTAAGTTCTTAACTTCTAATGGCAGTTGTAGAAGATAAGATTGAACCTTCTAACTTCTATAGCAGTTGTGGAAGTTAAGTCTGAACCTTCTAACTTCCATACACGTTGAGGAAGTTACTAAACAAGTAATCACTCCAAAGCTCACTATATAAGGACTCATCCACATCAAATGAAAGTAAGTTTCCACTACTCCTAAAGTTGGAATTCTTGAGTTCTAGAGAGAAAAACTAACTTAAGCATCGGAGGGTTCTTGGCCGGTTCACCCCAGTCACCTTTGATCTTGTTTTTCTTTCTTTTTAGGCCTTCCAAGCAATCACTAGTCCATTGAAGCCCGGAGCATTCAGCCTATTGATTTTCTTTGCATCATCACTTTCTATTCATATGACCTTTTTTTTAATCCAATTTTTATTGGATTTATGAGATAGCAATAAAGAAATTGATTAGAAATCTTAATTCCAATAGGATTTAAATTCTATATCATATGAAACTCTACCTATATATATAATATATATATCCTTTTTGAAGTGAAGTTTATTCCAATATGTGAATGCCTAAATCCCATGACATGTATGCATTCTTTCTTCATTATTATTTTTTCATTTTGTTTAAGCTATTTTTCCTTAATTGAAAAAATTAATAAAACCTTCTCACATACGTTTTAACCCAATTCATAATATTAAACTTTTGTACTCATTTATTATGTTCTACAATAATTGGTTCAGGTTTTAGTTACATACTCACACTTTCATCTCTCAAAGTGATAGAGAAAACAAACAAATTTATTCTTTGTTCTTTTTCTAAATTTATATCTTAATTTATAATTTGTGTTAATTTCTTAATTTTAAATTATGAATAATTTTGATTATATTATTTATATTGAATGTAAATTGTTGTTTATAGGTTAATGGTTGCGTTATATTCTTCGGAAAAAAAGAAATAAAAGAGTTTATATAAATTTGGCGACAAAGCTAAATAGATAAGCCTAAGAAATGTTTACTAATAATAGTTTTGTTAGTAACTTTTTATGAACATGATTTAAAAAAAAAAAAAAAATTGAATAGAGAGATAATTTATTAACGTGATTTAAACTCTACTAAAACTTTTTTAAGGGATTGGTTTAAAAAAATTTCAAAGTAATTTTCTAATTATTAACTACTATGCATTAACTTCTAACTACCAAAACCTACAATTGAAATACTAATCTATATGAGATACCACTTCTGAAAATTAATATCTTTGCTATTATATATTAGCGCTGACTTTTTTTATTATTATTATAAAAGAAGGGTTTTCTCCCTTCCTGAAAAACAAATGGATTATAATAAGAATTAGCTAGATAGGGGTAAGACTACACTACCTCTTTTCTACAATAAATGTTAAATTCAAATAATTTTTCATGCATATACACACGCTATACGAAGGAATTATAACGAGAATTAGCTACACAGGGGTAAGACTACACCACTTCTTTTCTACAATAAATATTAAATTCAAATCATTTTTCATGCATATACACACACATGTAGTGTGCAATGCACAGGACTTAAACTTTAAGTTTAAACTTAAACTTGGTAGGGTGAAACTCACTCAAGTTTTAGTGCCTTCTTCCATGCTTTCAAGGACAAAAATTAAATTCTTATGTGAGTCTCTCTCTACTTCAAATTTTTAAATGTTTAATAATTTAGATTGTTCTTAATTATTGAATTGAGGTTTCACTTAAACATGATTTCAATTATTGTTTTGGATAGTTTTTAACTATTAAATTCAAGGGTTTTCCATTTAAATATATGTGATTAATTGAGCCTTAAAGTTCAATGTATTATTGAAAATCATTTTTGTAGGGATAAGGGGCCCAGGGGTATATATTGGGCCTTGGCTGAGAACGTTGAGTGGTACGAGGACAGATAAATAGTAATGAAGACGTAAGATCCAGAGCTCCACGAGCAAGTTACGACTAAGAAGGCTAGGGAAGGTAGGCCGAGGAGGAGTGTCTCCTTGGATAAGTGAAGCAGAAGTCAGATGGTGTGTCTTGTTGCCCAGGGTGACCTTCCAAGAGATTCTGTTGATAAGGATATACTTCATGGGAACACAGGATAGATCAAAAGCTACGAAATATCTAAGAGAAAGCTGCTACCATCGCATTGAATGCTCTATAGCTAACTCTCTGACCGCATTAATGAGGAAGTGATACCTGAACAGTAATTTTCAGCCTTACAGCTGCTCCCAAAGACTTTAAGAAGGGGCTGATAGAACAAGGATCAACACCAGCAATCTAATCTACACATGGAGGGTGGAAATGGAAGAAAGCTGATAGTATAAAATAGAAAGAAGTCCCTGAGAGAAGGGGATTGAGAAATTAAGGGAAAAACACTGTAGCAATCAAGAGTTGAACTTATAATCAAACTTGAGAAGAAATATATAAGAATTGATCTCCTCGGATAGTGGCGAGGATGATTTTCTTTAGGATAAATCAGTCTATCTTCATTTTCTTGTCATATGGATCTACTTTACTTGTTGTCTAACTCATTAAAGCCCAGTTTTCCAACTCACTCTCTACAAATTCATTGTATTGGGCTTTTTAGGCCGAAACCCATCCATCCCTTGGGCTAGGGACTCAAATTGTGTCCTTACAATTATATATATATATATATATATATATATATTTAGGTACCTCTACCATCTTCCATTCAATTATATATATATATATATATATATATATATATGGATTTTATGATACCTTAGTTTTACACAACATGCATTCATTATATAATTTAAAAGTAAAATATTCATTTATTTTTATGAGCAAGACTTAGATACAGTACTTATGTGTTGTTCCTTAGGTTCCCCTCTTAAAATTCTGTCATGTAGATTTTTTCTCATGAATAGAAGTGTATTTTTTATTTAAGTAGCCATATAACTAAATTTTAAGAGGAGAACTTAAGGAACAGCACCTAAGGTATCGTGCCTAAGTTTTGTCCTATTTTTATTATTTATTTTAAGTAAATTAATAAAAAAAATTATTTACATATAAATTTTGATTAAACCGTGCATCGCAATATAAATTTTGATTAAGCCGTGCATCGCACGGGCATAATGCTAGTTATATAATAAAAGTTGGGTTTAGAAGCCGTGGTTGTGCTAAGTAACTTCATCAAATTGCAAAAAAAAAAAAAAAAAAGATTTAAAAAAAAGATATATATATATATATATATATATATTTTGGTTCTTATCTTCTTCTCCTATTATTTCTAAGTTGATAAAAATCTTAATTTAATTGTAATTCAAATTCTTCATCTAATATTTTCTTATTATAATTTATAATTTGATTGAGTTGTTGGGGTTTTTGTTTGTAGTACACCTTAAAAAAAAATAGCAAGTACTTTTAGTATATAAATAAAACACTAAATTCTTTGGATTTCCTCCTCACATACCGTGACTTCTTCTTTCTTTGGATTTCCTATTCACACGCCACATTTTTTTTAAGATTTATAAGTTGATTGAGCTGTTGGGGTCTCTGTTTGTAGTCCACGTAGATGGGGTTTCTGTTTGTAGTACACGTAGATAAAAAAAAAAAATAGCAACTACTTTTTGTGTTTAAATAAAACACTAATTATTTGGATTTTCTCTTCACTGACTTTTTTTTTTTTCCTTTGGATTTCTTGTTTATGCACCACTTTTTTTAAGATTTAGATTTCAACTATACTCTTTCACAAATTAGATTAACATTATACTTTTTATTCATATTAATTTATTTAACGTGGGTGTATATATATCAAATAATTCATAATGAATAACTACCATATGTTTTTTTTTTCTCTCTCTATTCTTCTTTTCTTTTACCTACAACCTTGTAGGTATGTATTTATTTACTCTAATTTTTTTTCCATTAAATTGAATAGGTTTTGTGGTTTTTTTTTTTTTTTGGTCTTTTGTTTAACGTAATTTCCTTAGGTTCTATCCAATTTATATGGTTATGGTTTGAGAATCAATCATTAAATATTGATGGGCCAAAAATGTATTCACCCCTTGTGATAAATTAACCAATTAATTAGCCAAGTTGATTAATTAGTCAGATTAACATACAATATGCGTGGCAGCACAAACAAATCACCAACTAAAATAAAGTGCAGCGAAAAATAAAGTTGACACGGTGATTTGTTTATGAATGAGGAAAACTTACACGGCAAAAACTCTACCGGGTGATTTTAAGGTCACTACTCCCGAGAATCCACTATTATCACAACAAGCGGTTACAAGTAAAGGAATCCCAGTACCTTATACCAACCTACAGTTGAACCCTTACCCCAATACCCAATTGGATTTGTTCTGTAGTGACAATCTCTTCTTTTCAATGCACGGCTCTCAGTATGTGATTAACCAATAGATGCGCGGATCCCAGTACGCGGCTTACTCACCAAGTTGAGAAAGATATTGGCTGCAAAGTTCTTCAGTTCATCCAGACGATGAAGATCAAGAAGCTCCTCGGTCACGAAACTCTACAGTGTACAAACACAATAGCTTTTTCAATAGAAAGATGAACTAAGGCAAATTCTATCTCCGGTCACAATTTGCATGAACAAAACTTTGCTCTATACTTGCGCAACTGTAGCAACCTTTGACGGCCCTTAAAATAATCCTTATATATGTTTAGGGTTGTGAGAAAAGAAAACACAAACACATATTCACGGATTGGAATGAAACCAGTTTTGAAAATCTGAATTTCATAAATCTCGATAGATAGCCATCTATCGAGATAGCTGTCGAGCCACGGGCTAAAACAGCTTTTAAACCTCGATAGATGCTAGCTGTCAAGCTTTAAAATCCAGCACTTTCTTACTTGATTTTTGGATAGACTTGCATGGCTTTAATACTTGAACTTGAAACCTTGTTCCTTGAAGTATTACATAAAATATTGACAATTACAAGTAAAATGCGTTTTGTCAAAAGATTAGCAAATTACATAAAATATTGACATATATTTTTAACATAAAATCACATATGTCCTAACAAATATACTTAGGCATGAATTTTTTTTATATTTTTTTTTTTTTTGTGTGTTTTATGACATGGGTTCCAATGATCATATGCTGCTTTCATCCTCTCAATTTTGATTTAAATAACAATCTTCTTTTTAGCTTATTATTATGCATTTCTTGATATAAATTTGATGATAAATTGTTCATAACAATTTGATTTTATTTTTATTTTTATTGAAATAGCTTTGGCTAACTGACTTTTAATTAGAGTTGTACACTTTGACCAATAAAAAAAAGCAGTTTATCCATTTAGTCTTTAAAAAAAAATCAGTCATTAAATATGGTTAGACATGATTTTTATCAATCATTAAATTTTCTATTATTTTGTAAATCATTAAATTTAATAGTAGTACTTTTTTTTTTTGAGAAATGCTATATTCATAACATTTTCAAAATACTTTCATAACAAATCCTATGTGACAGGTTATTATTGGTAGGGTAAAAAAGTAATTTCAATAGTAGGTTTAAATTAGAACCAATAACATAACTACTTATGATTTGTTATGAAAATATTGTAATAATGTTGTGAATGTTGCACTTTTTTTTTTAAATTTTTTTTTAGCACTTTTATAGGGACCTGGCGTTTTACGATTGAAGTTCCACTGGGCGCACTCTACCCTAAAGAAATGTGCTACCCCTTCCCCTAAATCTCGAGAAGCAACTATATATATTTAGGATCCAGACAACCTCACAACCCCCCCGGCCCCCCAAAAAAAAAAACTATTTTCAGGAGTATCTGATGGTGAAGGGCCCCCAGATTGCTTTCTCTCTTTCTCGGTGTTTCATAGTTATGGGTTCTCCTTGTTTTTATTTTATTTTAATAGAATGTGGTTGGGAGTTTTTCATGTTATTTATAGTTAAAACTTAAAATGTGTTTTGAAATGAAATTGAACTAAACGGTAAGTTAAGATTCCGAAAAGACAAGATTAAAATACAAAATTGAAAGTAAAATTAATCTAAGAAATATTAATCAATACTAATAACAAAATAAATAAATGACTATCGGCTAAAGTAATTGTCATACACAATCTAATATAAAATGTAACTTTAATTCTTTTATTCATTCCTAATTTAATCTACTCAATTGCAAAATCTACTTCAATACAAGCTCATTTAGAAAATGATATGGACTTCTTATTATGATTGGGTTTCTCCATAATCTCAGTTAACTATAAATATATATATATATATATATATATATATTTCATAGCATTAAAGAAAAAAAATTACCAATTCATAGCTAATAACAATTAAATCAAGGGATTAATCTAAATACACACAATTTAAATATTTAATTTGAATCTTTAAAATAATTTGGAAAAATAAAGCAAATGTAAAAATATTAAGAATACAATAATATACCTATAAAGTTGTATACGGCTATACAACTTTCAATACCATGAATGCTTCTAAAATTTTATGTAAACATTTTTACCTTTTAAAGTTGTTAAAATTCGGAAACCTACTGTTGAGGCACTAAAGTAGGCACATAAACATAGTTTTATTTATTTATTTATTTTTCCGGAGTCCTAAAAATGTACTATTAGGTTGGACTCATTATTATGTAATAAAAGTTTTACTATGTGAATATAAAATTGTCTTCTTATTGACAAGCTAATACATATAACAAGTAAAAAGTAGAGTGTCTGAGAATTTTTGAGAAGGTCAAGGGGGAGGGGCTACTTTTTAATATATGCATATACATATATATATATATATATATATATATATATATAGTACCATTTTGATCGTTCATAACGTTTGATTAAAAGAAATATTGTCCCTTGACAATGTAAATAGGCCTACTACAATATATATTGATTTTGACGTGAGTTCAATTTGTTTGAATTGTTTTGAAAACCATAACAATGTAAAGCAAGAGATTTTTACACTTGCATCATCTTTCGCTATTTCCTGTCAGGGACGGAGCTAGGACTTAGAGTTAGGGAGCAGTTTTATTGTTAGCTGCATGCGGTGGCTTCGGCTTTTAGCTCTACTACTTAGCCGACAAATGTTTTTATTATTTTTATGTGTGTGTAGAGCGTGTCTTTTGTTGGTAGGGACAACATTATTTTGTTTAAAGTTTTTTAAAGGGCTAAGTTGTTTGTTTTTGTTAAAATTGGTTGATTAGTCTCAAATTTTTTTTTTGGCTTCGCTATCGCCTATCAGTAATTTTTGTTGTTAGGCTAATATTTTGGACTTGTATTTTGTTTTTTAGATTTTAGATTTATAAATTTTTTTATGGACTTTAAAAGGAGGAAAATACTACATCTACAAATTTTGTTACAAATTGTTGTTGTGATTAGTGGTTATTTGTAAGTAAAAAAATGATGTAAGTAGTGGATCCAAATGCAAACCAATAAGAATTTGCTACCTTAATAATCTGTAAAAATGTTATAAATTTTTTTTTGTAATTGTAGTATTTCTCTTATAATAATCAATAAGAGGGACAAAACACAATTTTATTGAACGAAGTTGCTAAAATTAGTACCTAAATATATAGTTATATAATTATATTATTTTAAAAAAAAATTAGGGAGGCAAGGCACCCTCTAGTCCATGAATGGCTCGGTCCATGTTTCCTATACACTTTCTCAGGGGTCAAACATGCATGGGTGTCACTGAAAAGCATAAGTGGAAAAAAATGTACCATTGATGTAGAACGAAGACGGGCGAAACTTTCTGACTTTATGTCCTCCTTTCAGTCCTTTCTTTTTCCTCCAAATCAATTTTGTCGTTTCTTTTCTTGGATGGTAGTGTAAAATTAAAGCAAACTTTGGCAAAGGATATTCGGTAGTGCTGTCGTGTGGCAAAAGTTTATATTAAGTCCAACTCAATATTACAAACCTGAACCCTAAACTCTAAAGGGTACGTGCGAAAAGAAACGTGGAGCAATATTAGTCAAAGTTTTGAAAATAGTATGGATAAGAAAATTGGTGCAAGTGAACTTCAGTTTAGAGTTTAGACCCTGATCAATTTGATACACAAGCCACTATGTATTACACCCAGACCGCTACGCCCAACATAGTGGATAGCGGCTTGGGTGTAATACATTTTTCTATTCTAGAAAAGCCTACCTTGACTAAATGATTAATTAAGAAAAATCTCACACACATGTACAGTCCCACACAGGGGCCTCTATGTATCCACTCCCCTCATTAGATAGCATTTTGATTCAAAGATATTCCCGTTTCTTTTCATTGCAAGATTCGAGCATTTTGATTTGAAGTACTCTTTTGTACATCGTCGAGTCTTGCCCCTTGTGTGCATGTCTCATCTTCTCTAAATATCGATAATCTTTTTCTTCTTTTTCTATAATCTCTCTCTCTCTCTCTCTCTCTCTCTCAGGCTTATATATTGTTTTAACATCCTTTCTTTTCAGTTCTATAGCAGTTTTATACACTCTATATATGGACAATGATGGGACTTCATCACTCTCTCTCTCTCTCTTCCAGAGACCTGGGACTGTATTGTTTGTGGAAAGCATTTCTGCAAGAAAAAATCACTAGGAGGTCACATGAACAGGCACCCTGAGCGTCCATGGCGGGGCCTATATCCTCCTCCAACCGGTGAGTCTTCTGCATGAGACACTGTCTGTAGCTTTTCTTTCTTCGCCAATTAATTTAACACTAATTACTATGGGTGTTCCGTACCAGCATATTTTTAAGAATAGCATCAATTAATGTTAGCGACATAAAAAATTTCAAGTTTTTCCACAACTAAGTTGTTATTAAGATAAGATCATTATTTTCTTGTGAGTCTGACACCATTTTTATTAGTACATCATGCATCTATACTATCTTAACAAAGAACAAAGTTTCTCTCCAAACTAGTTTGGAGAGAAACTCTACAAACTTATAGTATATTTTTATATTGAGTTTGAATTTTGAAAATCTAACCGTTAGATTGCATGTTCTTATTACATCTTTAATGCTTATGAAATTTCAAGAAGATCAAAGATCAATTACTATGTCATCAAATAAATGTTATAATTTCAAGTTTTTGTGATCTAAAGTTGTATATAAAAAATAAGTTAATTGATCAAATAGTAAATAACATCTAATTTGAATGAAATTTAATACACATTTTAAAAATATAAAGAACATGAAATTCAACGATTAAATTTTCAAAATTCATACCAAAAAAGGAAATATATGAGAAGTTTGAAGAGTTTCTCTCCAAACTAGTTTGGAGAGAAACTTTGTTATTTCAAGTTTTTATGATCTAAAGTTGTATATAAAAAGTAAATTAATTGATCAAATAGTAAATAACATCTAATTTGAATGAAATTTAATGCACATTTTAAAAACATAAAGAACATAAAATTTAACGATTAGATTTTTAAAATTCACACCAAAAAAAGAAATATATGAAAATTTTGAAGAGTTTCTTTCCAAACTAGTTTAGAAAGAAAGTTTGTTTCTCAACAAAGGTAGAAAATTTTGTGTTTCCAATACCCAGCAATTGCTCATTTGTCATGCTCCATCCACATCCTGTCAGATATCTAAGGAATCATTGTCATTCTTAACCCAGTTCGTTTTATCTTCAGTTAAAACGCACCCTAATGACATTTAGTGTACACTGATATTTTAAAGAAGAAGAAGAATGTTGGTTATAGAACATTGATATGAAAAAAAACAGACTGATAATGGTAATGTGTTTTCTCCAGGTCATCGTGCTCCAGAGGCCTGTGTGGTTTGTGGAAAACGTTTCGTCTCTAAAAAAGCTCTGGGTGGTCACATGAACCAGCACCCTGAGCGTCCATGGCGGGGCCTATATCCTCCTCCAACCGGTGAGCCTGCTGCTGCAAGGAATGGAAACACTACTGCTCCTTTGGTGATCGATTTGAATCAGCCTGCTCCTTTGCTGATCGATTTGAATCAGCCTGCTCCTGAGGAATAGATATTGGCAATGATTACTATGGGATCTGTCTACTATAGTACTACTGCCTTTTTTTGGTTGTTTTATGGTTTGGTTTTCTCTTCTACTTATGCGTAGGCTAAATGAATTAGAAACTCTCACATTGTGTGTCGTTTAGCTTCGTCAAAAGATTGTAACCCCTAGTAAAAGGATCTGTTATGTAATGCTTGCGATTATCTTAGTGGTATGATTATTAAGAAAATTGCAACATAATTATTAATGGCACGGTTGGGTGTGTTTCTATTTTTTTTGGTGACAAAGCAACTGGGAGTTGGGTATACTCCAAAGTCAGAAAGTTTCACCCCTCTTTGTTCTATCAATGGTACATTAAAAAAAAAAAAAAAAATTATGCTTCTTAGTGACACCCATGTTTGACCCCTGAGAAAGTGTATAGGAAATGGGGAAGATGGTGAAAGTATAAAAATCTCATGCTTTACATTGTTATGGTTTTCAAAACAATTCAAACAAATCGAACTCACGTCAAAATCAATATATATTGTAGTAGGCCTATTTACATCGTCAAGGGACAATATTTTAATCGCGAACAATTTCTCAAAAATTCTCAAGCAGCAGTAAAGTTTATCTGCCCCACTTGACACAAAAGACAATCTCCTTTTTTTACTTGTTATATATATTAGCTTGTCAACAAGAAGACAAGTTTACATTCTTACGGCAACACTTTCATTTCATAATGGGTCCAACTTAATAGTACTTTTTTTTTTTTGGGCACTACTTTGCCAACTAGGACTGGAAAAAAAAAATGATACTAAATAGGACTTTGAAAGGAAAAAAAAACAAAAAAAGACAAACAAATAAGCTTTAAAAAACTAATGTTCATGTGCCTATTTTAGCGCCTCAACAGTTGGTTTCCGAATTTTAACAACTTCAAAAAGTAATAATGACTACATGAAATTTTAGAAGCATTCATGACATTGAGTTGCAAATAGCCGTATACAACTTCATATATATATATATATATATATATTGTTAAAATCTTAATATTTTCACATTATTTTATTTTTCTAATTTATTTTAAAGATTCAAATTACATGTTTAAATTGTGCGTATTTAGATTAATCTCTTGATTTAATTGTTCTTAGCTATGAATTGATAATTATTTTTTTACTTTGTTAACATATATAGTGTTGTGGGCTTTAGGCCCAGTTAGGTTACTTGTATAGCACACATATTTACTTGTACTGCACACATATGCCTCCTATATAAAGGCATCTATGTACATTCTTTCATCAAGAAATAAAATACAATCATTCAGTATTTCTAACATGGTATCAGAGCCACTGCTCTGACCTTTCTTTTAGCAGTCTTGTCTGTCTTGGTGTTACTCCACCCTTATCGCTTCCGCCGTCACAACAGCCACTGCAGCCACTCACCGTTGAACCTACGACGTCTCTCAGCCGTTGTCCTCAGGTTCCGGAACTGCAGCCGCCGTCGTTGAGGAGTCCCGCACCACACAGACCACTGCAATCACCGTCTCCGCCGTGCATCTTCCTCCGATAACATTTTTGCACATACCACCGTGATCGTCTCGCCTCGATCTACGCATTCGTGGAAGTCTCGCAAGCATCGGAGACTGCACGCGCCCTCACGCGCCGCCTGAATAAGCCGCGACTCAGTCACGCGCCTCACGCGCCACCACGCGCCGGGATTGTTCTTCACGCGCCTCCACGCGCCGAATCTCACCTGCTGACGTCAGCCCTAGGTGACGTCATCTGCTGACATCATCCTGACGTCATCTTCATCTTCTCTTCTGCTGACGTCATTGCCCAGTCAGCTTGCTGACGTCATCCGTTGACTTTGACGGGGTT
Source organism: Quercus aquifolioides (assembly GCA_019022515.1). NCBI lineage: Eukaryota > Viridiplantae > Streptophyta > Magnoliopsida > Fagales > Fagaceae > Quercus > Quercus aquifolioides. Next base: position 10,876,851 of record CM032329.1, on the reverse strand, counting down.
GACCGTTGACTTTTTGCTTGGGTTGACTTTTTTGGAGTTCAGGTGCTTCTTACCCAGTTTTTCGCGAAGATTTCATTTTTGCAGTCCATTTTTGCATATTTTGCTTCTAAATGAAGAATAAGGACAAGTTTGCTTCCTTTTGCAACAATCGTCGCCGACAATCCAACAAACGGTTTTGCAATTTTTGCAAACGTTTTGGCCATAATATTGAGACTTGCTATCAACGCAACAAATCAGCTGTTTCTACTTCTGCTGCTACAGTTGCTAAACTAAGAGTGTCCAACCAATGGCTCCTGTCTCTGCACAGTCTCAGTCTTCTGGATCCACTTTCTCCATTTCCAAAGATGACCTTATAAATATCATCGCCAATGTCATTCGTATGGTTAGTAATGCATCTTATTCCTCTTCTCTCTCAATTTTATCCGGTATGTCTCCTACCTCTTGGCTTATGGATTCTGCTTGTTGTAATCACATGACATCTCACTCTTCCTTATTTTCTGACCTTAAACCTGCACCACACCCTCTTAATATTCGTACAGCAAATGGTTCCACAATGTCTGGTCATAATATAGGTTCAGTTTCAACCTCCAACCTCTCGGTTCCTGGAGTCTTTAATGTTCCTGACCTTTCTTATAATTTATTTTCTGTGGGACAATTAGCTGAGTTGGGTTATCGCATTACCTTTGATTATTCTGGATGCATTGTGCAGGATCCTAGGACGGGACAGGAGCTTGGGACCGGTCCCAGAGTTGGGCGAATGTTTCCCGTGGACAACCTTCGTCTTCCACTTGTCGCTCCTGTTTCTATTGCTGCAGCTGCTGCAGTTTCTTCCACTCCTTCCCTTGCACTTTGGCATGCTCGACTTGGTCACACATCTTCCTCTCGGGTACAACAATTGGCTTCTAGAGGTTTGTTAGGTTCAGTGTCCACAGAAAATTTTGATTGTGTTTCATGTCAATTAGGAAAACAACTAGCTTTGCCTTTCAATACTAGTGAATCCATATCCACTGATATCTTTGACCTTATTCATTTTGATGTTTGGGGGCCTTCCTCTGTCTCTAGTATTGGTGAGTCTAGATATTTTGTTGTCTTTGTTGATGATTACTCTCGCTATAGTTGGATTTTTAATATGAAACATCGTTCTGAATTATTGGAAGTATATTCTAATTTTGCAAAAATGGTTGAAACTCAGTTTTCCAGACGCATCAAAATTTTTCGATCTGATAATGCTCTTGAATACACTCATATGCTTTCCAAGCTGTTTTGCATTCCTATGGCACTGTTCATCAACTAACTTGTCCAGGTACTTCTCAGCAAAATGGTAGAGTCGAACGAAAACTTCGTCATATTCTTGACACTGTTCGTGCTCTCCTTCTCTCTGCTAAAGTTCCTGCTCCTTTTTGGGGTGAAGCTGCTCTTCATGCTGTTCATACTATTAATCGCATTCCGAGTCCTGTTATCCAAAATCAAACTCCATATGAGCGCCTTTTTGGGTCACCTCCAGACTATCACCACCTTCGCTCCTTCGGTTCTGCTTGTTTCGTTCTTCTTCAGCCACATGAGCATAACAAACTTGAGCCTCGGTCAAGGCTTTGTTGTTTTCTTGGCTATGGCGAAACTCAAAATGGGTATAGGTGTTATGATCCTGTCTCTCATCGTCTTCATGTCTCCCGTAATGTTGTCTTTTGGGAACATCGCCTCTTTGTCGAACTTTCTCATTTCAGTGCTTCCTTGTCTTCCTCTTCTGTCTTAGATCTTTTTCCAGATGAGACACATATTCCCTCTGTAGCTGCTCCTGATCCTCCTGTAGTTGCTCCTGATTCTGTTGTTGTAGACTTCTCTATCCAACCACCAGATATCACTGATCCCTTTCCTAGTTCACCCTTTAATGAACAGGTGGAAGATGAACAGGTTGAAGACGAGCTACCCAACCCCAATCCTGAGCTTGGGTCTCCTGCTCCTGCTCCGCCTGAAGATCTTGCACAAGACATTCCACCTCGTCACTCAACTCGGGTAAGATCTATTCCTGCACATTTACTTGACTATCATTGTTACACTGCTCTTGCTACACTACACGAGCCTCACACCTATCGTGAGGCTTCCACTGACCCTTTATGGCAGATTGCAATGAAAGAGGAACTTGATGCATTATCTAAAAACCATACTTGGGATTTGGTGACACTTCCTCCTGGGAAATCTGTGGTTGGTTGTAAGTGGATCTACAAGATTAAGACTCGCTCTGATGGGTCCATTGAGCGCTACAAAGCTCGTCTTGTTGCAAAAGGTTTTACACAAGAGTATGGGATTGATTATGAAGAGACCTTTGCTCCGGTTGCTCGTATCTCATCTGTCCGTGCCCTCTTAGCTATTGCTACTTCCAGTAAATGGGACCTTTTTCAGATGGATGTCAAAAATGCATTTCTTAATGGGGATTTAAGTGAAGAAGTGTATATGCAACCTCCTCCTGGTCTCTCTGTTGACTCAAACAAGGTTTGCCACATTCAACGTGCACTTTATGGCCTTAAGCAAGCTCCACGAGCTTGGTTTGCCAAATTCAGCTCTACCATCTCTCACTTGGGTTACATGGTCAGTCACTATGATTCTGCCTTATTTCTTCGTCGCACTGACAAAGGCACTATTTTACTTCTCTTATATGTGGATGATATGATCATAACTGGTGATGACCTCAGTGGCATTCAAGAACTCAAGACTTTTCTCAGTCAGCAGTTTGAGATGAAAGATCTTGGATATCTCAGCTACTTCTTGGGTCTTGAAATCACTCATTCTACAGATGGACTTTATATTACTCAAGCCAAGTATGCTTCTGAACTCTTGTCTCGCGCTGGACTCACTGATAGCAAGACTGTGGACACTCCAGTTGAGCTTAATGCGCATCTGACTCCCTCAGGGGGGAAACCATTGTCTAATCCCTCTCTTTACAGACGCTTGGTTGGCAGCTTGGTTTATCTCACTGTCACTCGTTCAGACATTTCCTATGCTGTTCACCAGGTGAGCTAGTATCTGTCTGCTCCACGATCGACTCACTATGCTGCTGTTCTGCGCATTCTTCGATACTTAAAGGGCACTCTCTTCCATAGTCTTTTCTACTCTGCTCAGTCTCCTCTTACTCTTCGTGCATTTTCTGATGCTGATTGGGCAGGAGACCCCACTGATCGCAGGTCCACCACTGGTTATTGCTTTCTTCTTGGTTCTTCTCTGATTTCTTGGCGAAGCAAGAAACAAACTCATGTGGCCCGCTCCAGTACTGAAGCAAAATATCGTGCCCTTGCTGATACCACATCTGAGCTCCTTTGGCTACGATGGCTTCTCAAAGACTTAGGTGTGTCTACATCTTCTGCTACTCCTCTTTATTGTGACAACCAGAGTGCTATTCATATTGCTCACAATGATGTCTTCCATGAACGGACTAAACACATTGAGATCGATTGTCATTTTATCCGTTTTCATCTTGTCCATGGTGCTCTCAAGCTGATCTCAGTCTCCTCTAAAGATCAACTTGCAGATATCTTCACCAAGTCACATCCTAAGGGACGCCTTCGTACTTTGGTTGACAACCTCAAGTTGGTCTCACATCCACCTTGAGTTTGAGGGGGGCTGTTAACATATATAGTGTTGTGGGCTTTAGGCCCAGTTAGGTTACTTGTATAGCACACATATTTACTTGTACTGCACACATATGCCTCCTATATAAAGGCATCTATGTACATTCTTTCATCAAGAAATACAATACAATCATTCAGTATTTCTAACATACTTTAATGCTATGAAATATATATTTATAGTTAATTGAGATTACGGAGAAACCTGATCATATTAATAAGTCCATATCATTTTCTAAACGAGCTCATATAAAGTTACATTTTATATTAGATTGTGTATAATTATTACTTTAGTCGATAGTCATTTATTTATTTTGTTATTAGTATTAATTAATATTTCTTAGCTTAATTTTCTCTTCAATTTTCTCTTTTAATCTTGCCCCCTAACTTGAAATCCTGACTCTGCCACTATATATATATATATATATGTCATCCATATCAAATGAGGTATGCTCGACACCAGCACATTGAAGAATAGCATCAATTAATTTCATTCTTTTAATCATTTAGAGTCACGTTCATGGCGCAAAAAGGCAAACCATCAAGATCTAAATGAAGAAAGCTCTTCATCATCAAGAAATACTGAAACTGCTATTAGTTTGTCAGGAACTTGCTTGATATTTAGGAAGTAAACATCAATGGTTTATGTACCTTTAATTTACTTATGAAGGCTTATCACAAACGATCTTGGTGAAATGTCCAATAAAGGAGTATTGCCAATGGTGCTATATCATGGTGAAGCGCACAGTTCAAATGGATAGGAATGTGGAGGCTGATTCTTATGGATGAGTAGGCAAGGTTGACACGTGGTTTCCATGGATGGCGTACAAGAGGCCCATGAATGACATGTTGGTAATGGAGGAAGCCCACAAGGTAAGGGGGAGCAAATAGGACTTTGTCAAAGCTCACAGAGAGGCAGAGACTCACACGTGAGGGAGAAATTGTTAGGAATATGAGTGTGAGTGAAATTTCATATTGGATAATAATGAGAATGGAGAGTGGTTAATCTATTAATACTACATAACCGAAGTCATGGACTTTTTGTTGACTTCATGAAAGCTTGCCATATCAATTTTGCAAGGATTGGATGGAAGGGGCATGCCATGGGAGATAATCCTGGAGTCAAGTTTAAGGTTGTAAAGGTATCCGGTGGGTCTCTGCTTGCTCTCCTTAAGGAGAAAAAGGAAAAGCCAAGGTCTTAGGCTTATTGGGTGGAGGCAGGCTTATCTTTGTTTGCTCTCTCTTCTCCCTCCATCTTGTTCTTTATTTAAATGATACTTGTAGGCTGTAGCAGCTATTTAGTAAGATTGAATTTTGTGAGCAAGTCTTTATTAACTACTGTAGAACCAGGTTCTGTTTGTCCTAAAGAAATGAACTTTTGGAAAGTTAGGCTTCGTTTAGGAGTTCATAAGGGAATAGAATTGAATGATCATAAGGGAATGGAATGAAATGTATTTAAGTAAGTGAAAAGAATGGAAAAGAATGGAATGAAATTAAGTAACATTGATTAGATGTTTTAAAATAAAGAAATGGAAATGAATGAAAATAAATGGAATGTAAATAATCTTGTTTGGGAGTAACATAGAGGGAATGGAATGAATTCATTTTATGGCAATATTACTATTAGACCCGTATTTTAAAATAAAGTGTTGAATATATAGGGGTATTTTAGGAGTTTTAGTACAAAATTCATTAAATCTAATTTCATTCCCTCTCATTCCTCCCAATTTCAAGGGGAATGAAAATTTGAGGTTTTAAGGGAATAGAGAGGAATGAGTGTTCCCTCCTACTCATTCTATTCCCTCTTACTTAAACTCTCAAATAAGAGAATGAACTTTTCATTCCCTCCATTAAAACTCCCGAACAAGAGAATGAAAGAATATTTTAAAATTATTCTTTTCATTAATTTCCAATCCATTTCGTCCCCTCCTCTTAAACGAGGGCTTAGGGTGGTGGTATTTTTAATTGAGGCTTTTTCTCTATGGTTCTCATGTTGCTCAACTTGGGATACTTTGTCATTTAATGTTTTTACTTTGGCATGATAATGATATGTTCCTATTTCAAATGGGTTGCTAGCTTATCATCCTTAGGGCATCCTCCTACAATTTGAATGGAACTTGATTTTTATCCTTTATAAAATTTCCACTTTGGAATAAAAAAATTTGGTTATATAATGCTGCCCAAAGTTGTGGTCAGTTGCAGGTGACATTGTTTTAGAGCTGTAGATATTTATATTAGGAGAAATTATACAGTCCTCATGGTGGACCGCGTCACTTGTCCATCATTCCACTAAAAAACTCCCACCTGTTTAAAATTGCTGAATCAGTAATTAGTTTCTTTTTTAAATTTTTTTTCTAACTCAACAATTTAATACAGGCTAGAGTTTTTAAGTAGAATGGTGAACAAATGACATGATCCACTATAAGGATGTTATAATTTTTCCTATTTTAGTGGGCTTTCTTGTCCCAATTTGGGATTTGCAATATACTTGTATGACAATCCTCTTATGAAAAAGAAGACTAAAATGTTTAGTGCCTATAATTTTTCAAAATGTAATTTACAACTTGCTATGTTGGGTCATTTCGATTCTGATATCTGTTTAATATCTACCTTCCATCCATTCATGTCAATAATGAGAAAACTCCTCAAAATTTGTAGTCTTCTTGGTTACAGCTGGCATTGTTGCAGTACCTGAGAATATTATACTTAGCCTCTTTCCAGTCTCCGTTGCCCCCTGACACCATTTTCCTCCCCTAAAATCAAGACCTCAAACGAGATGTCGATTGACAAAATTGTCTTTGAGAACTCAAATCACTACAAACCTCATCAATTCCACAAAGACACCATCAGCAACAGGTATTATCATTACAAAACACCAAATTTTCAAGGTCATGATTCACATTTAGCAAAACCCCAAATTTTTCCTTCTCTTTTATTGCAAATGACTCCGGCTCTCACAAACAATTTGCTGTTCCATAGTAGAACATGTTGGATGGATCGAAGGGTTCGCCCCCTATCCCATCCCAAAGTTTTTATATTTGTTGAGTTTTACTTTACAAACGATGTGTGTGTTGACATTTACGGCTTCATTGGGAGAGAGAAATAAAAGAGAATGGAATGCAAATGAAAGAATTTATAAGCCCATTTTTAATCATTTTAAATTAAGAGGAATTAGAGAAAATGTAACGCATATTAATGAATTTTTTACTGAAGTCACTGTAATATCTTTTCTTCATCTTCTTCTTTTTGTTTTGTTTTTTTTTTTTTTTTTTTTTTAAAGTAAATACTCAAAATTATAATTCTATTTTTAAAAAATGGCAAAGTGAAAATGTTGTTATAAAAAGATGGTTTGGAACACTGTTTATCTTGATCTAAAGCTTACATGTTGAGCATTTTTAGTCTATAACTAGTATTATGCCTGTGCGATGCACGACTTAATAAAAAAAATTATATATAAATTTTAAAAAATATATATGTTTTGATAATATAATTAAAATTTATAACAAATAAAATAGTAAAAATATTTTAAAGATTACGGCAAGTTTTAAATTTCTAAAAGCTCTTAGTAGTAAACAGGCGTTACACGGTTTTGGTCATAAGCTTATAACATGAGTAATTTTATTAAGAAACACTAATTAATGATTGAAGAGAAATGCTATACTCGGTCAAACTAAGACATAACTTTTACTTGTTCAAATAACAATTAAAGTGAAGTAGGGTGAGGAAAAACAAATAATAAGTATAACATACCGGCATAATAACATTTATATTTAATTATAATGAAGCGCTTGCATCTCAAAGTGTCAAATTAATATCAACACTCATTCTCAAAAAAAATTAATATCAACACTAAACATGCTAAGATGTTTATGTTAATTAATGTAAATAAGCATAAAATTAATATCAACATCTAACACCCTACTATTGCATGAATTATGATTAAAATTGACCTAATATTTTTACTTTAACCCCAAGCAATCATCCCGAATTTACAAATTAAAATGAGCCATATTTATAAACCAAAAAAAAAAAAAAAATTGAAAGCAAAATTCTCTATAACAATAACACACTCATAAATATAGACACAAAGAAACTTTGAATTCAATAATTACAAACAATATAAATTTCTAAACATTAAAAAAAATCTGGAATCAGAGTTAAAGTAAAAACACTCACATGAAAATTGAATTAATTTTGACAGCAAGGGGAGGTAGCGAAGTCATGGAGATTTCACAACACCTTAAATATCCATTGTTTTTACATCACCCTTTTTATATTTAATCAATTTTCTGTCTTCATTCTTTGTAGAGTGATGTTCATTATCATGGTTTTGGGTGCTCAAATCTTGGTCTCATGGCTATCGGTGGGATCTACACATACTGGAAAACATATCTTGAAAAAAAGTAAATAAGATTTTTGTATATACCATTGATTTTGAAGATCATAATAAGCATATAAATTATATCAAAGTTAACAAAAATAACTTAAACAAAAGGCAACCCACATACAAAACATATTCAATTTGATGAAAAAAATAATAAAGAAGGGAATTTTATGAAAAAACAAACAGAAGAAGGCAAATACATGCGTGCAAGTTTCATAAGTAAGTATGAGAAGGAAAGAACACATCAAGAAACCGCACGTTAGGAAAAGGGAAAAAATAAAATAAACCGTATATATACCCGCACTTTTATATTAGATAATTTTAAGTTATGAAGAAGTTGATAACTCGATGTGAGCAAACAGAAAAAAGGAGTTTAAGTAATTAAGAAGTTTACGTTAATTACATATTAGTTTTTTTTTTACTTTATCCCATAAAATAGTTAATGTTATTTGATTGTTATTAATTTTTTTTTTTAGTTTACAATAAAGTTAATACATATTAGCTATTGATTTTTGTTACTTTATCCCAAAAAAAATTAAGAAGAAAAAATAATATTTTTAAATTTGTTACTTTATTATTAGGAAATATATGGTGTAGGATAAATTTTTATCCCAAAAAAAAAAAAAAAACTAACATAAGCTAAGAGTAAAATTGTTAATTACTTTATAAAATTGAAAAAAGAAAAGAAAAAGAAGAAGTTCATTAGAACACTTATTGTTACTTTATCCAAATAAGTTGATAAGATAAAAAATAAAAAAAATAAAAAAAACTTTTTGTTTTTATTTAAATTTTTTTTGCAATTTGGTGCAGTCACTTGGCACAACAAATATATATATATATATATATATATATATATATTTATATCTAACAAAATTTTTGCAATTTGGTGAAGCCACTTGCAATGGCTTCTAAACTTTACTTTATCCCAAAAAAATAGTTAATGTTATTAGATTTTTTTTTTTTTTTTAGTTTACATTAAAGTTAATACACCTTAGCTTTTTTTTTTTTTGTTACTTTATTAAAAAAAAAAATTGAGAAGAAAAAATAATACTTTTAAATTTGTTACTTTATTATTAGGAAATAGATGATGTAGGATAAATTTTTATCCAAAAAAAAAAAAAAACTAACATAAGCTAAGAGTAAAATTGTTACTTTAAAAAAAAAAAAAAAAGAAGAAGAAGAAGAAGAAGAAGAAACTCATTAGAACACTTATTGTTACTTTATCCAAAGAAGTTGATAAAATAAAATAACTTCTTTTTTTATCTAAAAATTTAGTGCAATTTGGTGCAGCCACTTGGCACAACAATTATATATATATATATATTTAAAAATTTAACAAAATTTCTGCAATTGGCGCAACCATGATTTCTGAGCTCAATTTTTATTATATAGTATATGATGTTTTAAAGGAGTATTATCAGTCCCTAATCTATATTTAAAAAATGAGCATTTAATTTTTAAAAAATAAACTTACAAAATATCGTTTCCAAACCTATAGCTCTTTTACACAATATATATATATATATATATATCATAGGTATAGAAAATAGTAATATCTACTACTCAAATTGATATTCGTCGATCTAAAAATAACCAGCTAAAAAATATTTATTATGCAATCAAGTGACTAATTATAATTAGGGTAAATTTTAATTTATATTCCTAAAATAAGGGAGTGTTTGAATTTTACACTCTGAAATTTTAGAATTTAAATTTTATCTCCTAAATTTTAGGAGTATTTGGATTATACTTTCTAAAATTTGGAGGTGTATGAATTTTATATCTTAAATTAAATGGTATAATTTGCAATTTACCCCTACAACTTGTCAATTTTTTTCTCAAAAAAAAAAAAAACTCCTAACTCTTAACATTTTTTTTTATTAAAAAATAATAATAATAGCAGGGAGGGAAAAATTGACAAGTTTGCCCCGTACCCAGGCGCAGGCGTTGATTTGTGAATCTATTGGGATCGGGATTGACTGAGTTTAGTTATGAGAGAACCTTCAGTCAGGTCCTGGCGTAAAGAAGGTATTTTACGCCACCAGTGATGTGCCGCCACGTCATATTTCCATTGATCTTACAATACACTCTTGCACACACAAGTATAACTCAATTAAACACAAAATTCTCAAACACCTATCAGACCTGAGAAGCTCCAACGCCTCTCATCTCCTCATCTCCTCGTACCACCAGACCTCCACCCCACTGCTGGAGCTGCCGCACACATCGGTTGAGAGCTGGCATCGTCGCACTGGTTCCTTCCCGTCAGTCAAGGTTTGAGCTTTGAAACCCAATTCATTTTTCCACTCCTCGTCAAATGTTTGAGCTCCTAAAAGAGTTCTTGCTGGAGATGGTTCTTTAGTGGCTGATAGTTCTGTAGGGATGTGTTTGATGAAGGACAGTGAAACATTGGGTGTTAAATTGAAGAGCAAGAACACTGAAACATTGGGTTTCGAATACGTATTAATGATAATGACTATCACATTTAAGGAAAAGAAGATTAAGAAAAAAAAAATGTCACGGAGGTGGGTTTGCAGCAAAAGTTTCAATAACTTTGTTTTTTGTGCTTAAAATCACAAAACCCATGTCTTGAAAATTCTGTGGAAACAATAAAGAAAGAGAAAAAATAAAAAAAAATAAAGATTGAAACTTTGAGGTGGGATTGCGGACACAACAAAAAATACTTTCCCTTTCTTCCTTGTGCTTCAAAATCAAATGGGTTTATCGGAAAAGCCTTAAAGACTCTCTTTTGAGCTTAAAATCACAAACCCATGTCTCAAAAAAAATGGGAGAGAATGAGAAGGAAGCCGGACCCAAAATTCCATTAAATTTGTGATATCTTGATGAGAATCCGGTGCGGCGACGCTAGCTCTTGACCGATGTGTGCGGCAGCTTCAACGGCGGGGTGGAGGTCCGGTGGTACAAGGAGAGGAGGAGATGAGAGGCGTTGGAGCTTCTCAGGTCTGATAGGTGTTTGAGAATTTTGTGTTTAATTGAGTTATACTTGTGTGTGCAAGAGTGTATTGTAAGATCAATGGAAATATGATGTGATAGCACATCATTGGTGGCGTAAAATTCCTTCTTTACGCCAGGACCTGACTGAAGGTTTTCTCTTTAGTTATTACTCTCAAAACGACTGTACTTACCTTCTCTTTTCCCAGGGCAAGCTAAGCAGACTAGCAGAGAGTGTGTTTGTGTGTAAGGAGAAAGCATGAGCGGAGAGAGGCGGCGGGGCCCCCAGGCCCAAAGGCCCTACGTCTGCTGTATTTCGTTGGCGCTGGATGTAACCAATTTCTCATTTTCCCTTTTATTATGTAATACATATATTTAGGAGTAATGAAATTACTGTTGTTTGTGTTTATTTTTTGATGAAATTGTTTTAACTTTCAGTCATATGCACGGCTGCAATCAACAAGTGGCGAGAGCTGGAGCGAAAGGCAGTCCTAAAGAAAGAGCAGCAATTACCTCCAGCTCCAAATTCATATAATTGATTTCATGAATTTAAAATTGCATTTATGACTTATAAGCAAAACCATAGAAACAAAAACAAAGAATAGAAACATACCTATAATAGTGTGGTTTTAATAAAGTATTCTACTGCAAACAAAAAGAGAGACCAAATTGCAAAGTCGTGGTTGTGCCAAGTGTCTTCACCAAATTGCAGATATTTTTTGAGATTTTTTTAAAAAATAGATACAATTTTTGTTCTTATCTTCTTCTCATATAATTTTTAAGTTGATAAAAATCTTAATCTAATTACAATTAAAATTCTTCATTTAATCCTTTTATTATTAATTTATTTGATACTATTTATTTTTACTTAAATTATATTACTACACAGTAATAAGAAACACACACACTAAAAAAAAAAAAACAGCAACGTTATTTGTTCATACTTCATACCGATTTACCAAACTTTTTTTTGGATAAACTAAAAAAAAAATGTAAATAATGTATTACTCCTAAGTATTTGAGTTTAAAGTAAACACCTTCTCCTTAAAATTCTATATATAATGAAGGGTGTAAAGTTATGATTTACAATTATGTTTTATATTGGCTTTATTCCATGACAAAATGTGTTGTAATTACTTTAATTCATTTCCTTGTATTTTGTGGGATTTAATTGTGTTGGGTTTAGTATCAAGTTGGTGAAGACTCAAGCTTTATTGAAGATCAGTGGATCTCGCGGGTGTGTCACTAGAAGCTAACCCGCAAAAGAGTCATGTGAGAAGCACATGACTGGAAGCTGAAGAGTCGTGCCAGGCTGTCGTTTTCGCGAGTGTCTCGCGGATAACGCCTTCCCGCGAGATAGTCGTGAAACATTCTGCCTAGAGGTTTTTTAAGAGTGACTTTCTTATCCTTCACCCATACTATATATACCCTCATTACCTACAAATGTATGAGAAGCTATTCAGAGAGAAAAACCCTAGAGAGGTTTTCTAAAACACACACACCCATCTTTTGAGAGAGAGTTACTCATCCTTAGTGAGAAATTATTGTAGCCTCTTCTCCATCCCTCTCCCATTATCATACCTTGAGAGGAGATTTGTACCCAAACACAACCCACACCTATTCAGAGTGTAGAGAGTGTTTTGGAGCTGCTGGGAAGCATTGGAAGAAGACAAGGATGGCAGATGCAATATGGAGCTTGTTGCGGGATCCGAAGAACTAAGACAAGACACGGTTCCGAGAAGCCTTGTTGGAGTAGGAGCTTGGAGGGTTTAGGTACATCGGTAGATTAGGCTTGGAGGGTCTCTTGCTAACCCATGTATCCTAACTGATTGTCTAGTGGATCGATTTCCGCTTGGAGGGCGGCGGAGAGGTTTTTCACCGAGTTCTTCGGTTTCCTCTTCGATAATACGTCTTGATGTTATCTGTGTTTGCATCTCTCTTCCCTACTCTTGTTCATTTCATTTTTACTGTTGTGTTGCTTTAAATATGAATTAGAGTAGTTGTCTTGCTTATACGCTTGTATTTACACTATTCTGCACTTAGTATTAAGTTAGTGTAAAATCAACCAAGCTGTAACTTTAATTTGGAGGGTCTAAATTGCTCGTGTGTTTTCGATACATTTCTGAGCTTTCAATTGGTATCAGAGCGGGTACACTTGTTGTGGTTTAAATACCTTAGTGTGATCCTTGACCCCTTGTGTTTATTTGCCATGGATTGTGCTTTGTATGCCTTTTTGTATGATTTGGTTGGTGATGAATGTAACATGCCACGTGTTTGTGAAAATGCCTCTATGAGTGATAATTCTCATGATTGTGATGCTATGTTACATGAATCTTTGGGTGTTGTTGATTTTCCTAACACCAAACTCTTAAAGAAAAATGCTAAGAAGTTTCAAAAGAGTTTAAGCAAGTTATTTTGTAATAAGGATGATTTGATTGCTAAGCTCAATGAATCCAACAAATTGGTTGAGAAATATAAAAAACTTGTTGAAATTTCTCTTGAAAAGCTAAAAGAGTTTGAATGTTTGAATATAGACTTGGATGCTAAACTTGTTTTGTCTAACAAAGTTGTTGATGATCTTAAATGTGAAAATGAATCTCTTAAGATGTATGCCAAGTGTTTGATTGCTGAACCTGTTGCTAAAAAGGAAGATAATATATGTTGCAATCATGTTGTGGTACCTGATTTTGTGCCTATTGTATGTTCTACCTCAAAGGACAAATCAGTGTACATTCTTCCACACAAAAGAAATCAAAAAGTGGAGAGAAAGGCTCTTAAGCCACAGCCCCTGTTTAGGTCTCAACCTAAGATTTTGGATGGATCTAAATTTGTTCCAACTTGTCACCATTGTGGCGTGATTGGTCATATAAGACCTCAATGTCATAAGTTGAAGAAATAACAAAACCATGTTGCTAGATCCATTCCCAAAAAGCCTAATGGACCTAAACACATTGTTTGTCACCATTGTGGTGCCTTTGGTCATCTTCGACCTCATTGCTCTAAGTTTCAAGCTTTTAAAAGAATCAAAAGAAAAGAGAAACTTGAGCTTCTTGGAAGTTGTGCTTTGCATGATAAACCAGATTTGAGTGAAAATAGCATGTTGTTAAAGAAAGTGTTTAATGCTTTTAACTCCTTGACTATGTGCATCTCCGGTTCTTATTCTTCCAACCCTCGTCTCACTTCTCTTAAGACACTCATTCCAAACAATCATTCCGTTTGGATGATTATGGTTGAGTTTTTGCTCTTTTGGTCCTTGATCTAATTCTTTCGATCTTTGTAGAACCCTTCATGCATTGATTCTCATATCTTTATGCATTTTGTACATCTTGCATTTCCTTATATGCAATGTTTTGTTTTGATCTTACTTTTATGTTTTAGTTTTGTGTGAGTAAAAATCCAAAACCACATAAAAAGTGAAAAATTCAAAAAGTTTGATCGTATATGTTTAAGCACATATCACATGTAAGTTTGGCCTAGTACCTTCGTACAAATGGCGTAATGCATTTACGAGCTTAGCTTGTTATGTATGCACATTTATCTTTGTGGAAGATATTTTGAAAGATATGTGTGATTGTTGTAAATAGATCTTCAAGCTTGTCATGAATGATTGGTCAATAGTCTTGATAGTCTTGATACTTGCATAGACTTGTGTCTATATCTCTTCCCACTTTATTTTTTTTTTTTTGCAAAAGAGCTCACTAAATGTAAATCTCCAAATGAAAAGAGATATCGAGCTGCAAAAGCCTGTTGCACATACTAGTATTTGACTAGGAAAAAGGGAAAGCGACTTTTGTTTTGAAATGTATGGTGCTTAAAGAGCCAAAGGCTAATTCTAAATGTTGATATATCAAAAATATCAAGCACCGATCTCAAAAAGGAGATGTATTATCCAAAATGGATCAAATGTTATGATTTATGCATAAGCCAAATGAAAAGCTTCTAAGCTATGTAATCAATTTGTGGGAGGTCATATATACTCATTTCTATAATTGAGATAGTCCACTTGACTTAGTACTAGTTGTGTATGACTTGATTGAATTGATCATTGAAGATTCACTCTAGTCTAAGGACTATTCCACACTTGTTTCTCACACACAACACACAAGTTTAATGTTTCAATGAATGTCTATTTCATTTGTGTGTTTGTACATGTTCAAATGTGATGTGTGTGTGCTCAACTATATGTGGTTCAAACCAAAAAGATTTTTGTTCTTTTTGTTTGCTTTTGGAAGTGATTTGTATCACCCATGTTTTTCAAAGTTTTTAAAGTGTTTTTGTGTGAAAAACATGTTTTCTAGGTGTTTTCGAGACCTATTTCATGTATAGGCTCAACTGGGAGTTAAATGGTCCAATTCTCAAGTTTTTTCAGCTTTGGACAGAGAGTTTCGCGATTGTTTCGCGGCTGTTTCGCGAGTAAGGCTTACCTGCGAGATACATGTGAAATTTTCGCGGGATTCTAAGTAGCGAGATACCAGCGAAAATTTCCAGATCAGCCTTTTAAAGGGCATTTCGTGGGTCATTTGTTTTAAACACCTCCCATCTTCTCCCAAACCCCTGTTTTAATGTTTCTACATCAAAACCCAACTAATTTCAAGTGTTTTTCATTCTGTTAACATCTCTAAGGTAATTTTTAAATCTTTTCATTGATTTTGATCCTTAGATTATGTTTTTGGGGGTTTTATGTTCATAGTTGGGATTTTCTCAAATGGGAGTTGGAAAACTTAATTCTTGTTAATCTTTTTGACTGGGCTTTGTTTTATATGATGATTTGCTTTGATTGTTGGCCCCTTGTGGCAAAAATAACATGTATTTAGGTAAGTTTTTCATATGTTCTTGCATTGTTTAACATACTTGTGTCATGTGTGCACTCCAAGTGTTTGATAAAATGCTTAAATGACATTTTCTCGTTGTTTTGGACTCCGGTGAGTACCAAATTTTGGGGATCACCATAATTATTCATGTTTATCATGTTTTGATCTTTGGTGGTGTGTTTTATGCACTTTGCCCCGTGAGTGCTTATTCATGCATTGGTCATGCATCTCACATGCACACTAGATGCACCTTTGCTGCACACACTTGAACACTTGACATGTTTTTGCATTCACTCATGCTAGTTAAGTCTTTTTAGACCTTTTAGCACATATAACATGTTCTTGTGTCTTTGTCATGCCTAGGTTTATATCATGTTTCATCATCCTTAGCATGTCATGTTCTTTATGCTTTGTAGCATTTTTTTAAATGTTTTTGTCTTATGTTTGAGCTTCATTTTCTCATACATCTTGCACCCCTCATGCATCATCTTTTACCCTTGCTCATATCTTCTTTTCTTTCCCTCCTTCCTCTTGATTAATTTGTCTGTTCGTGACAAAAAGGGGGAGAGTATCGTCATTTCTATATAACTCATGTGCACACTCTTAGGGGGAGAAATTCTACCTTGTGCACATTCGTAGGGGGAGAAAGCCATAGGGGAGATGCATATACCAAGGGGGGAGAAGACATTGTTTTTTAGAAAACCTTGATTTACTTTATGCTTGTTTTCTCGTTGCTTTATGATGCTTTGTGTTACTTTTTGTATCTATGCTTTGCATCATGTTCAAGTGATGAACACTTTTGTGCCCATGTTGCTTTTGTAAGCTTTTAGGGTTTGTTTCTTTGCACTTTGTAGGCTTTGTGGTGTGTACCTTACTTTATGCAGCCTTTGTGCTTTGTTAAATCAGTACTTCTAACTAAATGTTATGCATTTCATTCTAAGTACTGTCACTCTTGTGCCCTTGTAGGATTTTTCCTAGAAGCACATACTTTATGTACTGTGCATTGGTTGAGTGTTGGTCATTCAAGTGATTTACCTTGTCTTTGTCAACTTGAATGTCCAGATGTTCATTCTAAGTGTGAATGAGCATTGTGATCACTATTGTATAAGTGATTGCGTGTTTGGTCTAGCCATGGTCTATTGCATCATTCGCATTTTACTTGTTGCATTATACTTGTCTTTTTATCACCTGATTTACCTTGAGGGTCTAATGTGTTTTGTGCAAGTGTTTCAGGTTACAGGTATACATGTTCCAAGTTCATCACAGCTTCTAGATTTAGGTGTGAGTGAGTTTTGTCATTGTTCCCAAACTCATGTTTAAGTCTAGAGTCTGTTATAGGGTGTTTTGTCACGGAATAGCCAAAGGGGGAGATTGTAAAGTTGTGATTTACAACTATGTTTTATATTGGCTTTATTCCATGACAAAATGTGTTGTAATTACTTTAATTCATTTTCTTGTATTTTGTGGGATTTAATTGTATTGAGTTTAGTATCAAGTTGGTGAAGACTCAAGCTTTATTGAAGATCAGTGGATCTCGTGGGTGTGTCGCTGGAAGCTAACCCACGAAAGAGCCATGTGAGAAGCACATGACTGGAAGTTGAAGAGTCATGCCAGGCTGTCGTTTTAGCGAGTGTCTCGCGGGTAAGGCCTTCCCGCGAGATAGTCGGGAAACATTCTGCCTGGAGGACTTTAATGAGTGACTTCCTAACCCTTCACCCATACTATATATACCCTCATTACCCACAAATGTTTGAGAGACTATTCAGAGAGAAAAAAACCCTAGAGAGGTTTTCTAAAACACACACACCCATCTTTTGAGAGAGAGCTACTCATCCTTAGTGAGAAATTATTGTAGCCTCTTCTCCATCCCTCTCCCATTATCATACCTTGAGAGGAGATTTGTACCCAAACACAACCCACACCTATTCAGAGTGTAGAGAGTGTTTTGGAGCTGCTGGGAAGCATTGGAAGAAGCCAAGGATGGCAGATGCAACATGGAGCTTGTTGCGGGATCCGGAGAACTAGACAAGACACGGTTCCGAGAAGCCTTATTGGAGTAGGAGCTTGGAGGGCTTAGGAACATCAGGTAGATTAGGCTTGGAGGGTCTCTTGCTAACCCATGTATCCTAATTGATTGTCTAGTGGATCGATTTCCGCTTGGAGGGCGGCGGAGAGGTTTTTCGCCGAGTTCTTCGGTTTCCTCTTCGATAACACGTCTCGGTGTTATCTGTGTTTGCATCTCTCTTCCCTACTCTTGTTCATTTCATTTTTACTGCTGTGTTGCTTTAAATATGGATTAGAGTAGTTGTCTTGCTTATACGCTTGTATTTACACTATTCCGCACTTAGTATTAAGTTAGTGTAAAATCAACCAAGCCGTAACTTTAATTTGAGGGGTCTAAATTGCTTGTGTGTTTTAGACACATTTCCGAGCTTTCAAAGGGGTATAAATATATACTTATACGTATATGACCTTTTTTGTATCCCACTTTTTATGGAATAGCAACAAACACATTGATTAAATTAAAAATCTTAAATTCAATAGGATTTAAATTCTATATGAAATGGAACTCTACTCCTATATATAAGCTTACTCTAATATGTGAATGCTTAAATCCTATGACAACATAGATATGCATTCTTTCTTCATTATTATTTTTTCAATTTTTCTTTAACTTCAAAAAGAATTAATAAAAACTTCTCACACAAGTACTTAAATTCATGAATTCCGCATTATAAATTGATAGATAGATTAACCCAATTCATAATATTAAACTTTTGTACTCATTTGTTATCTTCATGAATTCATTTAGAAATTGATAGATAGATTAACCCAATTCATAACATTGAACTTTTGTAGTCATCTATTATTTTCTACAATAATTGGTTCAATTTTTCGTCACATACTCACACTTACTCACAAATGGGTATATTCTTTGTTCTTTTTTCTACATTTATATCTTAATTTATGATTTTTGTTAGTTTCTTAATTTTAAATTATGAATAAGTTAGATTATATTCTTAGTTTCTTAATATTATATTTCTTAATTTATGACTTTTTTTTTTTGAGATAATTATTGTAACATCTTATTAATTCTTATCAACTTTTCTTGCATTGGTTTATCACTTATTTGGATAAAGTTATGTTGATAACAACTTATTCTTCTTTGTGAGTTTTTATTTTATTTTATTTTAGGTTTTAATTTCTATGTTAATTAATAATTAGGTTTCTTTGTGTGTTTTATTTTATTTTAATCTATTTAATTGATAATTAGGTTTAAGAAAAAAAATTCTATCATATTTCCTTACGTTTTCTTTTTTTTTCTTTATTTTTTTATGTTATGTTCATATCAATTTTTTTTTTTTCCTTTCATTCTATTCATATAACTTTTAATTTTTTTTTTTTTTATAATTCAAATTGCATAAATTATTTTTAACTCAAAAAGAAAATGTAAATAAATCATCTTCTTTGTTCTTATCAGCTTTTCTTCTATGACTTTATCACTTTTTTGGATAAAGTTATGTTTCTCAACAAACTTCTTTTTTTTGGGATACCTTGAAACTTCTAAGTTGATTATATATATATATATTAATCTATCCTATTTCCTTACTGCCATCATTTGCGTTTATTTTTTTTACATTACGTTCAAGTCATTGATGTCAACATTTTTTTTTCATTCAATCTATGACATTTTTTTTTGGATAAACATACATCCTAAGTTTATTCTTCTTCTCTTATAATTTCTAAAATGATTAGAAATCTAAATTCCTCATAATTGAAAATTCTCTCTCTCTCTCTCTCTCTATATATATATATATGTGTGTGTGTGTGTGTGTGTGTGTGTTTTTTTTTTCCAGTTTATTCTTATATATTCTTAGGTACAACTACTTCTTCTTCTTCTTCTTTTCTCTCCCCCATTATCAATAATTTTCATTCTCTTACAATTTCTATGTTGTTTAGAAATCTAACTCTCCTTTATTTTTTTTTTCTTATTACCTAGGTAACTTGATGTTTGTGAAATCTATAGTAGAAGTCTTTATCAAACTTATCATTCAAACTATTACAGGTATGTATTTCTCTTCTTTGTTGTTGTGTCTTTTTTTTAAGGTTTTGCTTATTAGTCATAAATGCAATTTTAAATCCATGAAATCTATTATATAAACATTTTATCTATTTATTATTTAAGAATTATCAAATATTGTATTCTCTCCTACAACAAGGGTTCCTTATGTATTTGTGTTATGTTTATATGTGCGTTATTAGATTAAATTCATTCTCTTGAGTTGTAAAATTTTTATTAATAAAAAGGAGAATAATTGAGCAAAAGTATGATGTTTTAAAGATTTAGATTTTAGCTTCACACCTCCACAAATTAAGAGAGTTTGAGTTTAAGTTTAGTATTGATTTTACTTTTTAATGACACTCTTATGAAGATAGTTTTCTTGACATTAAAATCTATTAGCTAAAATTTAAATAGTATAAAATTCTATTTCCACTAAAATTCAAATTCAACTAAATCTAGAGTAGGTTTACAACTTTTAAACTATAGCTATATTAATTTTTGGATAGATACAAAAGTTTATTTGTTAATATATATCAACTTTTTTTTCCTCTTCATCACTATATGAATTATCTACAATTTTTATTTTGTTGATACACTTTTTTGTCATCAATTTTTAATTTAAGTGTTAATTTATCTACTTTTAAAATTTTCAATCCACACACTTGAAAAAGTTTAAGTTTTACAAATTTCAGTTTTTATCCGTGAGTTAAGAGTTTTAGTTTAGTATTTATTTTACTTTTTAATAACACTCTTATGAAGAGTTTGTTTATCAATTTGGTTACAAAATATGTGAAGATCTCATATATAATTATCTCAAGCAACTTTACTCCACACATAAGGTTAACACTTATTCTTTCTTTGTTTACATTATGCATTAGGAAAGTCAAAATAATGCTCACAAGCCTCAAATGCCATGTTTTATCTCCTCAAAATGCCCATTCCTTTTCAATTTTTTTCTTTCAGAATTAAAGTTTTTTGGTAATAGGTTATACTATTAAATGCATATTGTCATTTGTACGGCACCCATACCCGGTCCCATTTGGGCCATTAATTCTCATACGAAGATACGGCCCATACTCCAATTCTCTCTCTCTCTCTGCAGGTCCATTCCAAAACTATACAAATCGCTGGCCCAAAGTTCACCCCCTGTTTGTGCTCGGTAAGTCCTTACCGATCAATGTTGCGGACGGCGTCCGAGCATGGCGTGCAGTGTATGCCCAGCATCGCCTTTGAGTGCACCGCTGTCGAGCATTTCTGCGGAAGTGGGAACCAAGTTTCGAAGCCATCCTCACCGTTTCCCACTCCTACCTAACCACCCACTTATGTTCGATACTACTGGACCACCCGCTGCACTAACTAGAAAGTGATCATAACCTCTCCACTAACTTAGAACTATAAATATGAGAAGCTTGGGGAGAAGTGGGGGGTTGGAAAAATTACAAAAAAGAAAGAGATATAGGAAGAAAGCAAAGGTAGTAGAAGGTGGCTCAAGCAGTTGAGAAGAGAAAAGTGATCTCATTGAGTCTCCGTGCCGAGGACAACCCAGTGTAGGAAACCCAAACCCACCATACAAATAAGTTGAGAACCCAAGCCTTGTAGCTCCATTTTTGGTGCGCACAATTGGCGCCGTCTGTGGGAAACTCCTACTAAGCCATAGTTCTACTGAGACTCAATCCCAGGGAGGCAGATGTCTGGGAAACGCTCTGGGAGTGACGCTGAAAGAGGTTTAGCGGGATCTTTTTGGGGATCTTCTTGGCTAGAAAGAAGGCAAAAGAGACGTGAAGACAGGGACCGCGAACGAGAGGAGCAGTCCGGCCTCGGGGAGGGGTCGTACCAAACGCAACAAACAATTTCGAATGCCTGGGGGGATCAGCAACTCGATGAGAAAGACGAAGAGCTTGAACGGTTGCGCGGGCTAGTAAGAGACCTGGAGTTGGAGGCGAAGAACAGGCATCTGAGAAGGGATGGAGATAACCGAGAAAGAAGAGCCAATACCAGGGAAGATCGTCGTCAAGCTGGGTCAAATCAATCTAGGTCCCATAACCGCCGAGAACGCTCCCATTCTTTGGAATCTCGTTGGCGAAGGGAACGGGCTCATTCACGGGAATCCCGTCAACACCGAGACTGTTCAAGGTCGCGGGAGTACGCCGACCGAGGTTCGGATTCCCCAGAAGAGCGACGGCCCCATAACGCGGCCATGGATGTGATGAGCCGCACGCTACGAAGAGCTGCTCGGTCCCCATTCTCAGCCGACATCGAGAGGGCCCCAATGCCGGACAGATTCACGCGCCCTCCTTTCGACTCCTACGACGGGAAAACGGACCCAGTAGAGCACGTCAGTCATTATATCCAGATGATGTCTCTGCATACCCACAATGACGCACTGATGTGCAAGGTTTTTCCCTCGAGTCTTGGTCCCACCGCTTTAAGATAGTTTAACGGGCTGCGGAAGGGTTCTGTCCACAATTTTGCCGAGCTTATTCAGGAGTTCGGTGTCCGGTTTGTAACTTGCAGCCGGGTGCCATAACCGGTAGATGCATTGCTATCCATGAAAATGAGGATAGGGGAAACCCTCCGTAGTTATGCTAGCCGGTACTGGGAGCTCTACAACGAGATCGGCGGGGGGAGCGAGAAGATAGCTGCGAGCACATTTAGGATGGGGCTGCCCGAGGAATCCGGGCTAAGGGAGTCACTGACTAAGAAGCCTCCCGAGGATATGAGGCAGTTGATGAGGCGTATTGAAGAATATAAACGGCTAGAAGATGACCGGATGCAAAGCAAAGGCAAGGCGCCGATGATGAATCATCCCCGGTCAAGTGTCTTTCAGCCGAGGACCCGGGGGAATTTGAGAATTAAAGAACCAGAGGCGCAAGTAGGGGAGGTAAACGTGACGTTCAAGGAGCCGGTGCACAAGATCGTGGACAGGATTAAACACGAGCCATATTTCAGGTGGCCGAACAGGATGGGCGGTGACCCCTCCAGGAGAAATCAGAACTTGTACTGCACTTATCATAAAGACAAAGGACATACGACCGAGCAGTGCCGGGTGTTAAAAGACCATCTCGGGCAGCTGGCCAAGGCAGGGTATTTGAAGGAGTTCGTACTAGACGCGGAGGACCGGGGGACAGGGCAAGGAGCTACTCAGAAGGGCAACCCCCTTCCACCTCCACTCGGGATAATTGAAGTCATCCACGCTCCACCGAGAAGTCTCGCCTCGGCAAGAAAAAAAGGGGTGCTAAATATGGTTCCGGTGGAGGGAAGCTCGGACACACCACTGGCGGGGAAGAAGATGAAGCTTACCCGGGAGCCTATCGCTTTCGGTGACAATGATTTAAAGGGAACGGTCCAGCTACACGACGACGCGTTAGTAGTTACCGCCCGGGTAGGCGGGTTCTTGGTGAAAAGAATGATGATAGACCAGGGGAGTGGGGCCGACGTGATGTATCCGGACTTGTACCAGGGGCTCGGGTTGAAAAGTGGGGACCTCTCTAAGTACAGCACGCCTTTGGTCGGGTTTGATGGGAAAATCGTAATACCCGAGGGGCAAATATCTATGCCCGTGAATATGGAGGGCAATGAGGTGGTAGTGACGTTTATAGTGGTGACTTCTCTCTCCTAGTACATAGCGATATTCGGCAGGCCATGGATCCACGCAATGGGGGTCGTCCCATTCACACTGCATGTGAAAGTAAAGTTTACTGCCGAGCATGGTATTACTGTGGTGAAGGGAAGCCAGCAGACGGCGAGACAATGCTTAATCACCATGGTCAACCAGAGGAAGGAGGCAATCGATCAGGGGGAGTGTGACCGGTAAAAAGGGCCGTCAGGGGGGTCCCGTTATAGCAATTACAGAATGACCGAGGACAAGTGGGGGGTGGTAGTGCCGAGGAGATGATAAAAGTAAGGGTACTTCCAGATGCCGACAAGTGTTTCCACGTAGGGAAAGGCATGGACGAGCAGGAGAAAGTGGAAATGTTGTTGCTTCTCATACAGAACGTAGACGTGTTTGCATGGAGTCCATATGAGGTGCCCGGGGTGGACCCCGAATTCATTGTCCATAGACTTAGAGTTGACCCCTCGTTCCCCCCTAAGAAGCAGAAGCCGAGGAGATCGGCCTGGGAGCACACCGAGGCGGTGAAAGAGGAAGTCCAAAAGCTGAAGGATGTTGGGGCGATAAGGGAAATTTTCTTCCCGGATTGGTTGGCAAATACCATGGTGTTGAAGAAGAAGAATGGCAAATGGAGGGTTTGCGTGGACTTCATGGATTTGAACTGAGCATGTCCAAAAGACCATTTCCCTGTGCCAAAAATCGACCAATTGGTGGATGCCACATATGGGCATCCAAGAATGAGCTTTCTGGATGCTTTTCAAGGGTATCACCAGATCGTCCTGGCGCCCGAGGACCAAGAGAAGATGGCATTTATCTCCCCGGAAGCTAATTATCACTACACGGTGATGCCCTTCGGACTAAAGAACGCCGGGGCCACGTACTAACGGATGATAACAAGAATGTTCCGAGATATGATAGGGCGCACGGTTGAAGTGTACATTGACGACATGGTGGTGAAGAGCAAGCAGATAGCACGACACACGAACGACCTTCGGGGTGTTTTCGAGGTTCTTCGACAGCACAAGTTACGTCTTAATGCCGAGAAGTGTGCGTTTGGCGTGGAGGCCGGAAAATTCCTAGGGTATCTGATCACTAAGTGGGGAATAGAGGTCAACCTCGACCAAATTGAGGCCATGAAAAGACTGAAGCCACCGAGTAGTTCGAAAGAAGTGCAAGTGTTGACCGGGATGCTAGCCGCCCTTAATCGGTTCATCTCCAAATTCGCAGATCGATGCCGACTATTCTACCAACTTCTGAAGAAATGGACTGAATTTCAGTGGAACGAAGAATTCGACAGAGCTTTTATGGATCTGAAGGATTATTTGACACGGGCACCCATGCTAACGGTGCCAGAACCAGGTGAGGACCTATTCATGTACCTGGCGGTGTTCAAGCACGCCGTAAGCGCCGTGCTACTGAGGGACCAGGGAATCCAACAACCTGTGTACTACATCAGCAAGACTCTAGTTGATGCGGAGACGAGATACTTACCTCTAGAGAAGCTTGTGTTGGCCCTGATACACGCCACGAGAAAGCTGCCACAATACTTTCAGGCCCATACGGTTTACGTCTTAACCGAGTATCCCCTACAGTCGCTGTTGAGGAGGTCAGACTTCACTGGCCGAATAGCAAAATGGGGAACTCAGCTAGGTTCTTTTGACATACGGTACAGGCCCCGAATTTTGTCGCCGAGTTCTCGCCAAGAGGGAAGGGGGAGATAATTTGCCACGTGGAGTCTCACCCGTGGAAGGTGTTCGTGGACGGTTCATCAAGTTTCACGGGATCTGGCGCGGGGTTTGTCATAATCACCCCGGAGGGAATATGGTTAGAGCACTCATTTAGATTGGGCTTCAGAGCCTCCAACAACGAGGCGGAATACGAAGCCTTGCTGGCCGGACTGAGGACGGTTTCGAGTTTAGGTGCCCAGGAAGTAGAGGTGTTTTCAGATTCGCGTCTGGTGGTTAATCAGGTTGAGGGTAGTTTTGAAGCCAAAGATCTTCGTATGAAAGCATACCTGGAACAGGTGAGGCAAGCCATAACCAGCTTCAGCACGGTAAAGGTTTTCCAAGTGGCTCGAACGCAGAATAGACACGCCGACTCCCTCGCTATGCTGGCATCATCCGTAGCCGAGGAGATACCCCGACTAATAAAGGTCGAGCTTGTTCCAGAGCCGAGCATCAGGATAGTAACTGATCCGGGAGCTGCAGGGATCGATATCTCAGCGATCGCAGCACTTGGGCCGTGCTGGATGGACCCCATTATCGACTTCCTGGCCGAGGGCCAACTCCCGTCTGACGAAAATGAGGGCAGCAAGATTCATAGAATGGCCCCCCGATATTGGCTATCAGAAGATCGAACGTTGTATCGAAGATCCTTTGGAGGCCTTACCTTTTATGCTTACGCCCGGAGAAGGTGGGCGAGCTCTTGGCCGAGCTTCACGAAGGAGTGTGCGGCAGTCATGTGGGAGGACGTTTGTTGGCGCACCGGGCAATGCCTCAAGGGTTTTGGTGGCCTCAAATGCAGAGGAACGCCGCCGAGTATGTACGTAAGTGTGAACAGTGTCAGAAGCATGCTCCCCTAATCCATCAGCCCGCAAGCCATTTGAACCCGATCAGCAGTCCCTGGCCTTTTGCACAATGGGGGCTGGATATCATCGGCCCATTCCCCCGGGCGATGGGTAATCGAAGGTTCGTCCTGGTGGCTGTCGACTATTTTACCAAATGGGCAGAGGCGGAAGCTTTGGCTAATATCCGGGACGTGGATGTAAAGAAATTCGTATGGAAGAATCTAAGCACAAGGTTCGGGGTGCCGAACTCTCTCATATCAAACAACGGGCTGCAATTCGACAGCCGTGCATTCCATGAATTCTGCGGTGATCTTGGCATCAAGAATAGGTACTCGACTCCAGCGTATCCCCAGGGTAACGGCCAGGCCGAGGCAGTAAATAAAGTAATTGTGAACGGGCTGAAAAAGAGGCTGGAGGGTGCGAAGGGAAATGGGGCCGAGGAGCTGCCCAAAGTCCTGTGGGCATACCGGACAACTCCCAGGAGATCCACCGGGGAGACCCCGTTCTCTCTCACATATAGAGCCGAAGCCGTGATACCAACCGAGGTGGATCAGTGCAGCGCATGAGTCGCAGGATTCGATCCCGGCTAAAATGATGAGATGATGGTGGGACGCTTGGACAGATTGGAAGAATTCCGTGAAGTGGTGACTATACGGCTGGTGGAATATCAGCAAAAGCTGGCCCAGAGATATAGCCGAGACGTAAGAACAAGGGAGTTCGGCGCCGGGGATTTGGTTCTCAGGAAAGCCGTAGGGAATATGCGAGATACGAACGCCGGGAAGCTGGCGCAGACATGGGAAGGGCCTTACAAGGTCACTGCCGTCGCTGGCACAGGAGCGTATTACTTGGAAGACCTAGACGAGAGGCCACTTCCTCGGCCGTGGAACGTCCATAATCTTAAGAGATTCTATCACTAATGGGCGGTACTGTAAATTGCAAGGTTGATGTAATATTGCACGGTTTTCACTAATGAAGATAATGGCGTTCATCTGGCTACACTCTTTCAATTTCTCAGTTCGACTTCAATTACAGATCATAAAAGAACCTTAAGCTATGAGTCTTAATAAGGACAGAAACCTGATTCTCGATTTGATCTATATAGCCGAGCAGGTGTAAACCTTTAACTTAATCTAAGGACAAAAACCTGCTTCTCGGTTTGATCTATATCGCCGAGCAGGTGTAAACCTTTAAACTTAATCTAAGGACAGAAACCTGATTCTCGGTTCGATCTATATTGCCGATCAGGTGTAAACCTTTAACTTAATCTAAGGACAGAAACCTGATTCTCAGTTCGATCTATATCGTCGAGCAGGTGTAAACCTTTAACTTAATCTAAGGACAGAAACCTGATTCTCGGTTCGATCTATATCACTGAGCAGGTGTAAACCTTTAACTTAATCTAAGGACAGAAATCTGCTTCTCGGTTCGATCTATATCGCCGAGCAGGTGTAAACCTTTAAACTTAATCTAAGGATAGAAACCTGCTTCTTGGTTCGATCTACATCGCCGAGCAGGTGTAAACCTTTAAATTTAATCTAAGGACAGAAACCTGTTTCTCGGTTTGACCTATATCGCCGAGCAGGTGTAAACCTTTATACTTAATCTGAGGACAGAAACCTGACTCTCAGTTCGATCTATATCGCTGAGCACGTGTAAACCTTTATACTCAATCTAAGGATAGAAACCTGCTTCTTGGTTCGATCTACATCGCCGAGCAGGTGTAAACCTTTAAATTTAATCTAAGGACAGAAACCTGCTTCTCGGTTCGATTTATATCGCCGAGCAGGTGTAAACCTTTAACTTAATCTGACAGAAACCTGCTTCTCGGTTCGATCTATATCGCCGAGCAGGTGTTAACCTTTAAATTTACATTAAGGACAGAAACCTGCTTCTCGGTTCGATCTACATCGCCGAGCAGGTGTAAACCTTTAAATTTAATCTAAGGACAAAAACCTGCTTCTCGGTTCGATTTATATCGCCGAGCAGGTGTAAACCTTTATACTTAATCTGAGGACAGAAACCTGACTCTCGGTTTGTTCTACATCCCCGCCTTACGACGAAACAGGATTTGACTACCCAGACCACTACAACATAAGTGCGAAGCAAATGAACAGCACAATGAATATCCCAAAACTAAATCATCATATTAGAAATTAAAGCAGTATCCCGACCACAAAACCAAGTGGCCATTTTAGTGTTAAACAAGATAGATAAAAAAAAAAAAAAAAAAAAAAAAAAAAAAAAATCGATTGTTTGGTCACCACAGCTTGGTGACATGGGCAAACCAACTAAAAACAAGAAAAGCTTCGTTAAAGAAAAAGTCACGTTTCGGCAATTAAGAGGCGAAATCTGCAGGTTGCTCCCGAGCGCTGGTCTCCGCGAAATGCTGTTGCGTCAAGGTCTGAAGGGGGTCCTGGCCGAGCTGATCTCCGGAGCGGGGGCGGCTGGCCATTTCCGTTTCCTCCAACTCCACGTGAGAATCTATCTGCTCCACCAGTTCCCTCAGGCTGGTCGTCTCCTCTTCATCAATGGGCCTTTGAGGGTTCTGCGGGCTATGAGCGGAGACCGGGAACGGAATCTGGCTGGAATTTCTCAAAGGGGAATCCTCGGGGACTCCCAAAACCTGCAAAGCGGCCAGCCACCCCTCCTCAAAACCCAGCTTCCGAGCATCCCTTATGACGGGTTCAGCTGAGTTCTCCGCATCAACAAATCCCTCATTGTACCACTTGCTCTCGCTGGCCTCAAGGGTCGTTCTCAGGTCAGCCAGCTCCTCGGAACGCGCACTGTTTATGCTCACGGCTTCCGCCAACTTGAGCTCGGTCTCTCCCACCTTAACCTGCAGCTCTGAGTACTTCTTTTCCGCTGCCACCCTCGCTTTCTCTGCCGCTGCAGCTTTCTTCTCCGCGGTCGAAGCAGCCACAGCTTTTTCCTTGGCGTTCACCTCGGCAACATCCTTAAGGGCTTTCTCCCGACCAACGTCCTCGGTAAGATCATTAACACGCCTATCAAGTATGTACGCCAGTTACGCGGCCTAATGAAGTGATAAGACCGGGCACCAAACCCCCGAAGAAAAAAGATTAGTAAAAAAAAAAAAAACTTACCGCGACAGTATGCCACTGCAGCCTCCTTCCCATCGATTCATCCATGCCCTCTTCGAAAGCACGCGCGTCCTCAGGCAGCAGAAGGCCTCGCGCCAGGTTCTGGGCGACGTGAGCACCTGCCCCCTTTCCCCAGACATGCACACTTGCGTCCGAAGGGAGAAGTTTGCCATCCAGCATGAACGAAGGCTGCCACGCGGGTATGGCGTGGGAAGAGGACACCACATGCGCTCCGGTTTGAGCCGTAGGTTCACGGATTACAATGCCACCGAATGGCCGGGGAGGAGTATTTGAAGGCACATCACCCGGGTCGACGACTGTCTGTTTGGTATTACGCTACTTTTTTCTTTGCCGACCGGGGGCTGTGGACGGAGTTAGAGGGGTTTGGCCACGCCCCTGGGGCTGCGGCTGCTGTGCGGCAGGCCTGGCTTCGGGAATGAAACGGCTAATCGTCATCGTCCTCCGAGTCACCATCTCCTCTCCTTGGTTGTGATCAGTTTCAGGGCGGTCGGGAGATTCTGCAACTGCTTCTTCGGCGTCCGGGGCTGGGGCTCCTTGGTTGACGGGACCTTCTGGTTGAAAGGGGGCTTCTTGCTGAATTTGCTTGTGAGCTCGTTCTCGGTGAGCTCGGGACACACGCTCGGCTGACTCGTCCCACACAGGCTGGCGCTTGTCAGAGCAAATATACCGAGGACCTTGGTCACGGGCCTCACCTACTGTAAACTTCGGGGGGAGAAAATTAGCATGTCGAACGTCGATATAAGATAAGAGTGGGCTATCGACCAGCAGGGCTTGGCTGAAAGCTTGCCAGGTGGAATACACGGGATTAACCCTAAGAATCAGGTGGGAAGCTCGGAGCTGACCGTCCGAGTGGACAAAAATCTCGGACCTGAGCATGAAGTTCAAATCCTGCACATGCGCGACTCTAACGTCCGGGACGAACACTCTACCATCTGTGATAACCCACACGAATAAGCGTCAGAGTGAGTAAAATGTTCACAATACGAGATAAATGTACATTCATGCATGAAATTAAATAAGAAATGAAAGCAGGTTAGTGATCGGGACGAACCCACTTCGCGCCTGGTGAGGGGGTAGGGAAATTCTTCGGCAAACCAATTGCCACGCACTCGAACAAACTCCCCGACGGAGTTCCTATTTGAGTCAGGTAGGCAGGAGATCAGCTGTACCCTCATGTCTCTAACTTTCAAATAATAATTCGTTTTCTTACTCCCACATAAACTGTACATGTGGTTTATGTCGTGCTGATTCAACTATAAACCGTACATCTGGTTCAACCGACTCACACAACTCACTACCCGGTAAAAATTGGGAGGGAGTTGGTTGGGGCACAACCCATAATACCTAAGGGTGTCTACTAGAAGAGGGTCTACGGGAAACCTCACCCCACCCTCCAAAACTGCCATCAAGGGAAAAAAGGCAGTGTTGCCCCCTCTATGAAGAGCGATCTCGCTCTCAGGGCAATACGCCACCTCCACATCGCTGGGGATGTCAAAGGCCTGCCTGAAAGAGGCTAAGGCCGCGTCCGTATCTAGAAGGTATGAATATCCCATCCTAAACACTAGAAGAAAAATGAACGAAGATGCGGAAGTAAAAAGGAAAATGTAGAGAACTTACTTTGGGCTCTAAGATGAGAAGAGATTCTGGGCTGGAGAATGAGTGCGCGGATGAATGTACGACGAAAAGGGGGTCTCAGAGGGTAGAGAGCGAAAAAAGTAGATGAGTGATTTGAAACGGGCCTTTTATAGAAGTCCTGAGGAGGGTTAACGACAGTTAATCAGCCATTATGAGGATTAATTAATAGGCCTTGCAAGTCCCAATGCCAAACTGGCGTCTGCGCCACCTCGGTTCACGAAGCGTCAGGTAATTATGAGGAGCGAACCAAACAGCCAAATCCTGCGCGCCTTTTTAGGAGTGCATTAATGGGATTTCTGGAGTATCCCAGACGTTGCCTCTCCGGGCCTCTCGTGTAATATACGCCGTTTTGACTCCTTGATTCTCACCGAGGCCCAGGCACAAATCAAGGGGGGGCTAATGTACGGCACCCATACCCGGTCCCACTTGGGCCATTAATTCTCATATGAAGATACGGCCCATACTCCTATTCTCTCTCTCTCTGCAGGCCCATCCCGAAACTACACAAAACACTGGCCCAAAGTTTGCCTCCTGTTTATGCTCGGTAAGTCCTTACTGATCAATGTTGCGGACGGCGTCCGAGCATGGCGCGCAGTGTATGCCCGACATTGCTTTTGGGTGCACCGTCGCCGAGCATATTTGCGGAAGTGGGAACCAAGTTCCGAAGCCATCCTCACCGTTTCCCACTCCCACCTAACCACCCACTTATGTTCAATAATACTGGACCACCCGCTGCACTAACTAGAAAGTGATCATAACCTCTCCACTAACTTAGAACTATAAATATGAGAAGCTTGGGGAGAAGTGGGGGTTGGGAAAATTTACAAAAGAGAAAAAGATAGAGGTAGTAGAAGGTGGCTCAGGCAGTTGAAAAGAGAAAAGTGATCTCATTGAGTCTCCGTGCCGAGGATAACCCAGTGTAGGAAACCCAAACCCACCATACAAATAAATTGTGAGCCCAAGCCCTTTAGCTCCATTTTCGGTGCGCACATCCTTAATTATTAATATAGTGACAATAGATAGTTAATGTAGATCAAACTCTTTTACCAATAATTTACTATGAATAACAATATTTTTAAAACTATAAGAAATTTAAAATTCTACTTCATCTAAGTTTCTATTAGAAAAAGTTTCAAGTATTTTAAAACAAATTTAGTACTCATTTGGATAGTGCTGAAACTGCGTCTGCGTCTGCATTTTTTTTTTTTTTTTTGAGAAGTGCGTTTCTGTGGCTTTTATGTTTTTCCAGTGGGTCTCGTGCACTGTTCACAGGACCCACAAACTTCTTTTTTTAGGAAAAATTTCATTAAAAATAGGTCCCGCGGCACTATTCACATATTTAAAAATTATTTTGCTATAGTGTTTTCAGTTTTTAGCAAAATTAAATAAACGGTATCTAAACAGACATTTAATATTTATTTTAATTGTATATCATAATTTTATGTTTGAATATGTAAAATTTATATATTACACACCGTGCTCATAAAAAGTGACTCAAATGTATGTATTAATTATGTTTGTTTTTAGACCCCTTAAAACACAACCAGATTAACTTAGTTAATTAGTCAAGTGATTACTTAGTCAAATTATGCAGTTCTAGGTTAACACAACCATATAATCATATCATGCATAGCAGCGGAAAAATAAAGAACACAAAGATATGATTACCCTAGAAAACCAAACCGGTAAAAAACCTGAGGAGAATTTAACCTAACTATTCTTAAAGTAAACCTGAATCCACTATAGAAAGAATCGAAGTTTTACAATAGCGACTTAGACCACTAACATCCTATTGCTACCCACCAGTAGAAAACTTACTGACACGACCACGTGCAAGCTCTGAGACCATGGACTCCTTCTTTCTTGGATTCTCCAGTAAGTACAAGCACTCCTGCTTGCGTATCTTTAAGCTCTTATGGCAGCAACTAAATGATCATCAAGCTCTTGAAAAAATCTCCTTCTTGATAATCCTAAACTTGTGTGAAGGCAAGCACCTCTCAGATCTCACAAGAGATTCATACAAACAGCAATGTGAGCAACTCCAAAAACGTGGCTAGGGTTTGCCTTATATACCTAGAGCAAAAACATAAAACCCTAAACGTTTTAATGAGCTAGGGCTGAGTTGAAATTCTGCAGAAAAACGCATTCTGCCCGATTTTCGATTGATCGAGCCAGGCCGAAATGCATACTAAATTCTGCATCAACTCGATTCAAACTTTACATAAAAGACACAACTTTGAGCAAGTCTAAACAAGACTACACAACCTGTTTTGATCATGATTTGCCAACAATACATATTAGAGTTCTAAATATATTATATCCTAAGTCTCTAGAACCTAACAAATTACATGTTGTAACATTAATGAGTTTTATAATGTGACTAACTAATTATTAATATAGTTTTGAATCTTTTAATTTATTTACATTTATCTTTTTAAGTAAATCGTGCAACGCACGGACTTTTAACTAGTTATATAGTAAAAGTTGAGTTTAGAAGCCGTAGTTGCACCAAATAACTTCACCAAATTGCAAAAAAAATTAGATTTTAAAAAAATAGATATATATATATATATATATATTGTTTTTATCTTCTTCTCCTATAATTTCTAAGTTGATAAAAATTTTAATTTGATTACAATTCAAATTCTTTGTCTAATCATTTTCTTATTATAATTTATGAGTTAATTGAGTTGTTGGGGTTTCTGTTTGTAGTACACGTTAACAAAAAAAGAAAAATAGCAACTGCTTTTAGTATTTAAATAAAGCACTAAATTCTTTGGATTTTCTCTTCACATACCGTGACTTTTTTTTTCTTTAGATTTTCTATTCACACGCCACTTTTTATAAAGATTTATAAGTTGATTGAACTGTTGGGGTTTTTGTTTGTAGTACACGTAAACGGGGTTTCTGTTTGCAGTACACATTATAAGTTGATTGAACTGTTGGGGTTTTTGTTTGTAGTACACGTAAACGGGGTTTCTGTTTGCAGTACACATAAAAAATAAAAAAATAGCAACTACTTTTTGTGTTTAAATAAAACACTAATTATTTGGATTTCCTCTTCACTGACCTTTTTTTTTTCTTTGGATTTCTTGTTCACGCATCACTTTCTTTAAGATTTAGATTTCAGCTACTCACTTTCACAAATTAGACTAATATTATACTTTTTATTCGTATTAATTTATTTAACATGGAGTGTATATATAATATATATATATATATATATATCAAATAATTCATAATGAATAACTACTATATGGTTTTTTTTTTTGGTTAACAGGAAAGTAAATATACAAAAGCTATCCTACACTAGAGGTGAGACCAGCGTTAATAGTTCTATTTACATACATGCCAGGCAAGTCCGAATTAACTAACAACAAAACATCAGTACTTGGCGGATAACTAAATACAACAAAAGCATCATCCATTAAACATCCCCATCTTGCAAGTGTGTCTACACAGCGATTGCCTTCCCTATAAACATGCTTCACTTGAACCCGAGGAAACCTTCTCAGCAAGCATCTGCAGTCACACAATAGAGGAGAGTATGGTTTAACAGTATCCACATTAGAGCTAATAAGATCAATCACCACTCTTGCATCCAACTCCACAATCAAGTTCTGAATTCCTTCACTCAAAGCCAGCTTCAACCCACTATTCTTCTTTTCTTTTACCTACAACCTTGCATGTATGTATTTATTTACTCTAATTTTTTTTTTTCCATTAAATTGAATAGGTTTTGTGTTTTTTTTTTTCTTTTTTTTTTTGTTTAACGTAATTTCCTTAGGTTCTATCCAATTTATATGGTTATGGTTTGAGAATCAAACATTAAATATGCTTAGACATGAATTTTATTTTTTATTTTCTTTTGTGTGTGTGTTTTATGACATGGGTTCCAATGATCATATGTTGCTTTCATCATCTCAATTTTGATTTAGAGAACAATCTTCTTTTTAGCTTATTATTATGCATTTCTTGATATAAATTTGATGATAAATTGTTCATAACAATTTGATTTTTTTTTTAATTGAAATAGCTTTGGCTAACTATCTTTTAATTAGAGTTGTACACTTTGACCAATAAAAAAGGGCAGTTTATCCATTTAGTCTTTTAAAAAAAAAAATCAATCATTAAATATGGTTAGAAATTATTTTTATCAATCACTAATTTTCTATTATTTTGTATATCATTAAATTTAATAGTATAATTTTTTTTTTTTTTTTTGAGAAATGCTATGTTCATAATATTTTCAAAATACTTTCATAACAAATCTTATGTGGAAGGTTGTTATTGGTAGGGTAAAAAAGTAATTTCAGTAGTAGATTCAAATTAAAGCCAATAACAACTAATTACTTATGATTTGTTAAGAAAATATTGTAATAATATTGTGAATGTAGCACTTTTTTTAATTTTTTTTTTAAGCTTTGAGAATTGTTATAGATTGCATACTTATATTATAGGGACCTGGTGTTTTATGATTGAAGTTTCACTGGTGCACTCTACCCTAAAGAAATGTGCTAACCCTTTCCCCAAATCTTGAGAAGCAACTATATATATTTAGAATCCAGACCACCACCCCCCCCCCCCCCCCCCCCCCCCCCCCCCCCAAAAAAAAAAAAAAACAAAAAACTACTTTCAGGAGCATTTGATGGTGAAGGGCCCTCAGATTCAGATTGCTTTCTCTCTTTCTCGATGTTTCATAGTTATGGTTTTCTTTGTTTTTTATTTTATTTTAATAGAATGTGGTTGGGAGTTTTTCGTGTTATTTATAGTTTAAACTTAAAATGTGTTTTGAAATGAAATTGAACTAAACTGGAAGTTAAGATTCCGAAAAGACAAGATTAAAATACAAAATTGAAGGTAAAATTAAGCTAAAAAATATTAATCAATACTAATAACAAAATAAATAAACGACTATCTGCCAAAGTAATTGTTATGCACAATCTAATATAAAATGTAACTTTAATTCATTTTTTCATTCCTAATTTACTTTACTCAATTGCAAAATCTGCTTCAATACGCACTAGTTTAGAAAATGATATGGACTTATTATTATGATTGGGTTTCCTCATAATCTCAGTTAACTATAAGTATATATTTCATAGCATTAAAGAAAAAAAAAAACCAATTCATAGCTAATAACAATTAAATCAAGGGATTAATCTAAATACACACAATTTAAACATGTAATTTGAATCTTTAAAATAATTTGGAAAAATAAAGCAAAATGTGAATATATTAAGAATACAACAATATACCTATGAAGTTGTATATGGCTATACATAACTCAATGCCATGAATGCTTCTAAAATTTCATGTAGACATTTTTACCTTTTAAATTTGTTAAAATTCGGAAACCTACTGTTGAGGCGCTAAAGTAGGCCCATAGACATAGGTTTTTTTTGTTTTTGTTTTTTTTTTTTTTGGGGAGTCCTAAAAATATACTATTAGGTTGGACTCATTATTATGTAATATAAAAGTGTTGCTGTGTGAACGTAAAATTGTCGTCTTCTTATTGACAAGCTAATACATATAACAAGTAAAAAGTAGAGTGCTTGAGAATTTTAGAGAAGGTCAAGGGGGAGGGGCTACTTATATATATAACCAAAGTTTTTGAAGCTCCTACAATTTTCCACGTTAGTACAATATTAAAAAAATAATTTAAAAAAAAAAAAAAAAAAAAATCATAAACCCGACACTCAAAAAAATAAAACCAAAACCAACAAAAAAACGTAAACTCTACCTTTCCCTTTCACAATGGTCTGCCATCCCCATCTTCTTCCTCAGTCCTCTGCTAGCACGATGGTCTACCATCCCCATGTTCTTCCTCAGTCCTCTACTAGCTCCTCCTCGATCAGACCCATAAACTTGCAACCAACAGCAAATCAAGCATCGCATCGCATCTACAGACCCACCATACCCACAAACCGAAGCCTCAATCTCCTTCCTCAGACTACTGATTTGCCACAAACCACCCACATCCAGCCTCTACAACCCAGAAACGGCCCCCCATTTGCCGTGGGTCTCATCAAGCCCATGGCCACAGATAACCCACCATACCCACAAACCCACAAACATCGAACAGAGGTCGAGCTCCTTCCTCAGACCACCCATCTTCTTCCTCAGAACCGAGATCAAGCTCCTTCCTTAGACCACCCACATGCAACCTCTACAACCCAGAAACGGCGCCCTATTTGAATTGGGTCTCATCCAGCCCATGGCCCATCAACTATGTCGGTCGGAAATACACCCAACACATCCCATCGAAACCAGCCCAAAGGTATCTAATAAAAAAATTTAATTAGAACTCTATAATATATTTATTTATTATTTTTGAATCCGAACTCTATAACTATTAGGACTCTATAACTATTATCTTATAAATAGTTGATTCTTATTAGTCTTTTTTTTTTTTTTTTTTTCACGGTTCACGGCTGTTCAATTTCTAGGTTTATTGCAATTGCCTTTCTCTTCATTCTTTTCCTCCATTCGAATCAAGGTTAAACGTATGGTATTCATTTGCCTCTGTGATAATCTATGTACATCTAATTTCTAACTATTTTAGTGTTCTCTCAATTTGAATTGTAACGTTTGCCTCTGTGATAATCTATGTACATGAAACTCAAATTTTAGTGTAGTTATATCAGTTTGTGCAGAAAAAATACAGCTGGTAGGTTTATGTTTTGACTGTTTCAAGTTCAGACTTAGAATAGTTTGGATTTCTTAGCTTTTTTTGAATTTTAGATTAGTTATATCAGTTTTAGCAGAAAAAATACTTCAATTTGTAAAAAGAAGGTTGTGTTCCTAAACAATGCTATTTTATGCATAATTGTTAAAACATAAAGAAATCAACTATGATCAATCTATTTCCAAGCAAAAAAAAAAAAAAAAAAAAAGAACTATTGAGGTTTTAAAGATTAGTGAGATTTTTGTTTTAGTGGATGGAGTAGTGTTCTGATTAAGTTTTTGTGGGTGTGCAGGATAAGAGAGTGAATTGGCACTCTACTCTATTTGAGGCAAGGTTGGAGAGAGCTTTGAAAAGTGGTTCTGCTGAGGCTTAAACTACTCATACTCCTGGTGTATGTTAGACAAGCTTGTGAGTGATTTGGTGTTGGATTGTTGTTTTATGTTCTCAGCATCTATATTTTTTAATTCTTTTGTAAAATTCGATTTGGTTGTTTGTGACATCTGCTCGCCTGTTGTAATTTCATGATTTAATATAATTGAATTTATTCTTTTTAATTGTATCCATAATTCTTTCTGCAATGCTGATTATTGATTTTATGAAGATCAGTTTGGTTTTTATATATTCCGGAAGACATTTCCTTTAGCTCCCAGGGAAAGTCCTACATTCTGTTTCTTGATTTACAACTACCAAAACTTCACCTCTCTCTCTCTGAGTTTCAGTCACTAGATTAGAATTTTATATAGTTTGATGACTTTTGGTTGGAGATTCCAGTAATGGTGGTACATTTTTGTCTAATCACAATTTGATTTCCAACATCACAACCTTTATTGGCTACTTAATGTAATATTAACAATTCTTAGTGTTGGGGTCATCTATAAATATATATATATATATATATATATATATATATAACAACTTCTGGGGGTTTAGGTTTACCACTAGCATCCTTGCTAGGGGGTTTTGTCCAATTGGTTTTGGTGAGAACACAAGACTTCTTGTGCCACTCAAAGTGGTTCTCAAAATATTCAAAGAAAGGGACATTACTGTATATCTCTTTCATGAATGTTTTCCAACTTTCAAGAACTTCTTTCTTTTGTTCCAGGGTATGGTTGGCTCTATAATATATATATATATATATATATATATATATATATATAGATGACCCCAACAATCCAGCTTTATGGATTTTCCTTTACTTCTTCTAATGTTTCCAATTCGAGTCTAAAATTCATTGTTCCATGTGTCAAGACCTGGTATTTTCTAAAGCACTTTGAGTTCTGCCACTTTCATTATAAATATTATTATGCTAATGGAATTCTTATGTGCTGTTTTAGCTGTGTTTCTTTTGTATCTGTAATTAAGTTTGTGCACACACTTAGATGAGTCTTAGGTTTGGAACTTTAGCTTCAAGTAAGTCACCTCATTGTTATGTTGTATTTTTCCGTGAGAAACTTGCTGTCATAGCAACTTATTCTCACTCTCACGCTCATTACATAAATCTCATACTTTGCTATTTCATTTGCCAATATATGTTTCTGTTCCATAGTTGAATAAAGAATCTAATGGAGTACTAAGTTATCCTAGATCTTTCTCATGTTCTCAACTCCAGTTTCAAGTCATTAAATTTTATGAGTCCGTGGATGATAGATGTGGTAGTGTGGACTATAGATTATTGTAACTGAAAAATATGTGCCATATCAAATTAGGTGGCAATCAAAATTGGTTTTGTTTGATATACTGTCCATCGAAGTGAATGTAATTATCTTATTGAGGGTTTGTACAATATTTTTTGAAGTGAGTTACATCTTCATATTTTAAATAGATATTAAAATGGTGATAATCAATTTGAATTATTGATTTTTTTTTTGTGTGGAAACTGAGCTATGGGTTTGAATTTGTTTAGTGGAAATTGAGCGAGGTGAAGTTATATATTTAAATAATTTATATTTCCCCTGTGTATGTTTAATAATTACAGCAAATATATGGTTGCTGTTTTAAATCTGCTTTTATGCTTGGAGTTTTAATATCATAGTATATTGTAGTGTTTAGTTTCCATTTCAATGGAAAAAGTTATTTTTGCTAAACAATGGATA
Organism: Quercus aquifolioides; assembly: GCA_019022515.1. Classification (NCBI taxonomy): domain Eukaryota; kingdom Viridiplantae; phylum Streptophyta; class Magnoliopsida; order Fagales; family Fagaceae; genus Quercus; species Quercus aquifolioides. Next base: position 10,837,310 of record CM032329.1, on the reverse strand, counting down.
TAGCCTTTACCCTCGAAAATCCCTGCCTTATTAAGTGGCTCAATTTCTGTTTGTTCTGATTACCAATCAAAAAGTAAATAAATGGGCAGAGGTACCAATAGGTTACAAAGAACAGTTAAAGAAAGTTGTAATTGTTACTTGATCTATCAATACCCTAATAAAAGAGAAGGAACTTATTAGCTTTCCAAATTTACCAAGGTTCCATTTTGTTAGCATGAGAAATTGGGGGGTGCTGAAAATTTTCCCCCTTTTGTGGTAAACTTAAAGTTACTTGCATGATCTACAGAAAATCCTTTCTAAAAAAATTGCAGGAAAAGGAATCTGATTCGATGGAAGATTGTTAGTTCTTTCACTTGCAAAATTCTGATCTTAATCATCTATAATAAAATATTTACCCATGCCTTTGGACTAAAGTAACAATTATGCTTACTGTTTTGTAGGTAGGGATTTAGCATTTTGATAGTTGACTTATTAGTAGCTTTTCCGTGTATCGCACGGGTTAGCGACTAGTATATATATATATAGAGTACCATTTTGATCGTTAATAACATTTGATTAAAAGAAATATTGTCCCTTGACAATGTAAATAGACCTACTACAATATATATTGATTTTGACGTGAGTTCAATTTGTTTGAATTGTTTTGAAAACCATAACAACGTAAAGTACAAGATTTTTACACTTTCATCATCTTTCCCCATTTCCTATACGCTTTCTCAAGGGTCAAACTTGCATGAGTGTCACTGAAAAGCATAAGTGGAAAAAAATGTACCATTGATAGAACAAAGAGGGGCGAAACTTTCTAATTTTGGAGTATACTCAACTCCTAGTTGCTTTATCACCAAAAAGGTAAAAACACACCCGACCATGCCATTAATAATCATGCTGCAATTTTCTTGATAATCATACCATTAAGATAATCACAAGCATTACATAACAGATCCTTACTCAATTCCCATTTGCTTTGTCACCAAAAAGCAAATAAAAACACACCCAACCGTGCCAGTAATAATCATGTTGCAATTTTCTTAATAATCATACCACTAAGATAATCGCAAGCATTACACAACAGATCCTTTTACTAGGGGATACAATTTTTTGACGAAGCTAAAACAACACAGAGAGTTTATTCATATAGCCTACAAATAAGTAGAAGAGAAAACCAAACCATAAAACAACCAAAAAAAGGCAGTAGAAATAGAGTAGTTAGATCCTGTAAAGTTGTTATTTACAACTATGTATTTTGTTGGCTTTTATTCCGTGCCAAATTTGATTGTAATTATTATCAATCGTTTATACCCTGTATTTGATTGTGGGAATTGTTGTAAGGGGTGTGTGATAGAGAGTGTGTGAAGACTCAAGCATTTGGAAGCTGAAGGATTCTCAAGGGTATGTCGCGACCTAGCTTCCCGCGAAGTGAAGCATGTGCCCTGCACGTGCTGGAATGCGAAGAGTCAGGCCAGGTGGAGACAGCTGTCTCTCGCGAGTATCTCGCGGGTAAGGCCTTCCCGCGAGACACCCGCGAGACATGCTGTTCTGCCAGCCTGTACTGACTGACTCACACATTTTGCACCTATTCTATATATACCCTCATTACCCACAAATGTTGAGGAATGCTTCAGAGAGAAAACCCTGGCCAAACATATTGGGAATTAGAGATTGTCATCCCCACCTTTCTCTATACACTTGCTTGTGGTATCTCCTCAACCCTTCCCTCTCCATTTCCACACCATTGAGAGGTTGATAGCCCAAACACTTACCACACCCTTTGAGAGTGTTGAGTGACGTTTTGGTACTGCTGGGAAGCATTGGAAGAAGCCTGGAATGGCAGATGCAACATGGAGCTTGTTGCGGGATCCGGGGTGCTAGACAAGACACGGTTCCGAGAAGCCTTGTTGGAGTAGGAGCTTGGAGGGCTTAGGTACATCGGGTAGATTAGGCTTGGAGGGTCTCTTGCTTACTCATGTATCCCAACTGATTGTCTAGTGGATCAATTTCCGCTTGGAGGGCGGCGGAGAGGTTTTTCGCCGAGTTCTTCGGTTTCCTCTTCGAGAACACGTCTCGGTGTTTTCTGTGTTTGCATCCTTCTTCCCTACTCTTGTTTAATTCCATTATACTGCTGTGTTGCTTAGTTTATGGATTAGAGTAGCTTACTTGTTCATCCGCTTGCTTTTACACTATTCCGCACTTTGTATTAAAGTTGTGTAAAATCTATCGAGCCGTAATTTTAATTGGGGGGTCTAAACAGCTCTTGTGTTTTCAACACGTTTTTGAGCTTTCAATTGGTATCAGAGCGGGTACACTTGCTGTGGTTTAAATACCTTAGTGTGATCCTTGACCCTATTTGAGATGGACCGGTCTCAATCGCTCAATGTTCCACCATTTTTTTATGGGAACAATTACGCATTCTGGAAAGTCAGAATGAGAGCATTTTTATGCTCTATAGAAGATACCGTTTGGGATGCGGTAGAGATAGGCTGGACTAAGCCGGAGGCTCCTAAGGCTAATTGGGATAAGGCAGCTCTTGCAGCAGTCAATGCTAATAGTAAAGCTTTAAATGCTATCTTTTGTGCTGTGTCTCCTGATGAATTCCACAGGATCTCTCATATGACAGTTGCCAAAGAAGCTTGGGAGATTTTGGAGACCACTTATGAGGGAACAAAGAAAGTTAAGGACACAAAGCTTCAGATGCTTACCACCAAATTTGAAGAGCTCAAGATGGGGGATGATGAACCGTTTGATTCATTCTATGGGAAGCTCAATGAAATTGTAATTGCTAAACTCAATCTTGGGGAGAAGATTGAAGATACTAAGGTGGTGAGAAAAGTACTGAGGTCCTTGCCTGAAAGTTTTAGAGCAAAAGTTACAGCCATAGAGGAAAGCAAGGATTTGGATGAGATCAAAATTCAAAAATTAGTTAGGTCTCTCCAAACATATGAGATGGGACTGCCTTCCCATAAGATGAGTAAATCACTTGCTCTTAAAACCATCACCGAAAGGATGGATGATTCCTCCGAAGAAGATGGGGTGGAGAAGGAAGTAGCATTTCTTGCGAAAAACTTCCGCAAATTTCTGAAGATGAAGAACAGTGGGAAACCTTTCAACAGAGGGAAGTTTTCATCTTCGAGAGGTGATAGGAAAGAGTTTAAGAGGAAAGAAGGAAAGGATTTTCAACCTCCTTCAGACATTGTGTGCTATGAGTGCAATGGGATTGGACATCTAAAGAAGGAGTGTCCAAATTTTCTGAGGGGAAAAGGCAAGGCTTATGCCACGACGCTCAGTGATTCAGACTCTTCTGATTCTGAATCGGAAGAGAGCTGTGACGGAGAGGGAAACTACTCCGCCTTCATGACCATTGCACATATGGATTCCACGGATGATTTGGGTGCACTTGTGAAGGAGCTTGGTGAGCATTCTGATTCAGAGTCTATTGGGATTGTGGAAGAATCAGATGCTGAAGAAGAAGAGAACACAACTAATCTTCAAGAAAATTACTCCTTACTACTTGAGAAGTCGGGAGAGCATACCAGAGTAGCCAAGGCAGCTGTAAGGAAAATGAAGAAAGCTGAGGAAGATTACAGAAGTCTCTTGATCAGATATAAAGAGGCTAAGTGTGAGATTGAGACACTAAATGGCGAGTTGTCTGAAGCCTATACGAATGTGAGGTTTCTTGAGCAAGAGGTAGTGCAAGCTCATGCCAAGATAGATAGAGTCTCCTCCCAGAAGTTAGATGATGTTATTTCATCTCAAAAACCTTCTTCAGACAAGTCCGGGTTGGGATACACCGGAGGAAGCAGCTCATCAGTCAAAGTCACCAAAGAAGTAAAGTTTGTGAAAGCAAACGAGACGGTTGTAGAAGAGCCCATTCTTGAGAAAGTTGAGAACGTGAAGAAGAAGAATGTGGCTGAGCAACGAATGGTGAATAAGCCCCGAAATCAATCTGTGGGTAAACATGAAACCAGAGGAAGATCTCTCCCAAGATCACAATGGGGTCCTAGAACGGATTATGTGTGCCATTACTGCGGACTGCAAGGACATACCAGACCCAACTGTCAAAAGCTGAGATCAGACAACAATGCAAGTGCACCTCGGTCACGAGGAAGGAGAAATGACATGAGGTCTTGGGGTGGTGAACAACTGAGAAGTCAAAACCGTGACCCTGGTATGATGGACATGATGAAAATGATCGGTGCCTTCACCACCTGCTTAGAGAGTTTCACTAGAAGGTTTGACAGTCCAAATTCTCGTACCCAATCCGTTAAGGATATCACCCTAAACGCAAGTGACGTGTGGGTGAAGAGGGGTACTCATGCATAAGCATTATAACATGTCCACGCATAAATTCTTTCAATGATTAGGGACATTTGCTGTTGCATCTTTTCATGCATTGCTTTCTTTTTACTGTTGTGTTTTTGTCTAGTTGGTTTGTACCGGCTATATTTGTTGATCTTTCTTTTCTTGTTCTGTTTTGGGTGTGTTCAAAAATTCAAAAACACTTAAAAAAAATAGAAAATCCAAAAAGTTTGATCACTTTGTTGAGTTTTGTCTCAAAGCATGTTTTGCCTTGTACCTTTGTACTTATAGCTTTGTGCATTTAACGAGCTTAGCTTGTCCCTCATGCACCCATATCAGTGTGGAAGAAATTCTGAAATCTATGTGACTGTTGTAAATAGATCTTCAACCTTGTCATGAATGATTAGTGAATGGTTTTGTTGATCTTGAGACATGCATAGACTCATGCCTATATATCTTCCCACTTTTATTTTTTTTTTTGCTTAAAAGAGCTCTCTAAATGTAAATCTCCAAATGAAAAGAGATATAGAGCTGCAAAAGCCTGTCGCACAAACTAGTATTCGACTAGGAAAAAGGGAAAGCGACCAAAATAAAATGTATGATGCCCAAAAAGCCAAAGGCTAACTCATCAATTGAAATATCAAAAATTTCAGGCATCTATCTCTAAATGAGATTTTCTTTGCTCAAAAGTTGCAAATGATATGTTGAATTTGGAGCCAAATGAAAAGCTTCAATGAATTGTTATCAAGTACGTGTGGGAGGTCATATATGCATGTTTCTATAATTGAGATAGGTCACATAATCTAGTGCTAGTTGTGTATGCCTTGATTGAATTGATCATTGAAGCTTCACATTGGACTAAGGACTATCTCATTTTTGATATCCACACACAACACACAAGTCTATGTTCAATGAATGTCATATTCATTTGTGTGATTGTACTTGATTAAATGTGTTTTCACATGCTCAATCTTTGTTGATCAAACCCAAAAAGATTTTTGAGTGTTTTATTTGTTTTTGAAAGTGATTTTATACTTTCTTGTCTTGTGTTTTTGGTCAAAATGCATGTTTTTTTGTGTTTCTTCAAAAAACTGGTTCAGGGGTTGTTTCGCGAGAAGCTCGCGACTTAGAGCTTCCCGCGAAAATGGGTTGAGGGAAATATTTCTTTTATCCTGTCACACAGAAACTTTCGCGACTGTATCGCGACTGTCTCGCGACCAACAGCTTCTCGCGAAATGCTGTTTGGCTAAAAATTGGATTTTTCAGAATTCAGACAGAAGTTACCGCGACTGTTTCGCGACCTAATGCTTCTCGCGAAAGTTTTGTGCTTCAGTGGCCCTTCTCGCGACTGTCTCGCGACTGTTTCGCCACTCCCTAACCCGCGAAAAACGCGTGTTTTCAGTTTTTATATTGCTGATGTGACAGTTTTTCAAAACACAAAAACTTCCCTCGCTCAACCTCTCTCAAACCTTTTCAACCCAAATCACTATTCCATTCAAACCCCTTCAATCCAAGCATTTTTTTTCTGCATTTTCTTCTTCAAGGTATGTTTGTTGATCAATTCTTTTTAAGTTTTTGCTTAGATTATGCAGAATTTTTGTTAGGGTTTTGATAATTGGGGATTTTCGAAACTTTGGGTTAGTTTTCAAAATTGGGTGAATTTTTCTCAAATATTTTGCTTGGGCTGTGTCCCATTTGTTATTTCTGCATCTGTGTTGGCCCCTTGTGGCATTTTATCATGTATTGAGGGTAGATTTTCCCATGTTCATGCATTATTCATGTTATAATTGCATTTGTGCATGCTAGGTGTTTGTCAAAATGTCCGAGTGACATTTTTGTGCCAATTTGGAATCAAGTGATTTCACTCCATGGACTTTCACTTGTTTGACCTTATAATACTTGGATTGGTCATTGATTGTGTGTTTCACTCACTTTGCTCATGTTGCACACTCTTGGCACACTTAAGCACCCTCATGCTTCTCATGCCGCTCACACTCATCAGCACATGCACACAGACACACACACTTGCACTGTCTCTTAATGTTTTATTGTGGTTATGCTTTATAGGTTTGAGTCTTTAAGCATAATGTTAAGAGTCAACCATGCTATATATATTTTTTTTCTGTTAGTTTAAGTTTGATTTGGAACTAACTTGAATCTAATAAAGTTTGTCTTCTGGTTTGTGTTTGTGCATTGTTTTCCTTTTTTGCTTTGTGAAATTGTGCAGATGTCTCCCACCAAACATGCAGCTAAAAAGAAATCGACCTCAAAGTGAGCCCGAACTGATTCTGATCATTTCAAGTCTATAGAAGCTGATATGAAGTACAATGACTGCTACAAGGACAAGACGATCATCATGGAACGGGTAGTCCAGTTAGAGACTCTTGAGGGCACTTTCATCCCTGAAGTGTTCAAAGATAGAACTTGGACCAAGCTGCTAAATCCGACTGGAGTGGTATATTCAGAGATTATCAAGGAGTTCTTCTCTAATGCCACTGTCAACGGAGATTGTATTGAGTGCTGGGTAAGACACAAGGAGTTTGTGATTACAAGAGAGAGCATCCAAGACTTTTTGGAGACTCGTCCTCCATCTCAGCCAATCACAGTTGCATATGAGGACAGATTGGGTTCTACTGCTGAGATGATTACACTCCTTGGTGGTGAACCGAAGAAATCATCCATGAACACCATCAAGTTCACTCCAGAAATGAGGACACTAAGCTATGTGATGATTCACAATCTGTATCCGATCACCAATCTCACCACTCTATCTGCTCCGAGAACAAGATTCCTGTATGATCTCTTTACACATAAGGAGATTGACATTTGTGGCCATATCATGCATGTCCTGAAGAAGAGCATCACAAAGCAGAATTCATGGACTGTGATGCCGTTCCCATCTTTGATCATGGGATTGATTGCCAAGGCAAAGCTCAAGCTACCCAGTGGCCTCACAGTTGTTCAGAGGGATTACCTCATTGGTGGTCATACACTGACTAGGAGCACTGCACATATTAGAGGCTCCAAGACTAGTGTGCATACCATACCACCACCACGACGGGTTCAGCAGGATGAAGGTGAAGATACAGAGGAAGAGATTGACAGGTTCACCTCGGCTCCAGAGCCCTCTGCACAGCCATCATCTTCGGCTCCACCACAAGGCTTAAGCAAACTTGATCAGTTGCTTGCTAAGATGGATCAGATGTCTACAGTGCTTGACTCCCACGTGCAGCACACAGCAGATCAGTTCGCGTACCTTCAAGGACAGATCACCGCATTAGCATCGCAGGTTCAGGACTTGACATCCACTCATGGCTCAGATTCAGAGTCCGATCCGTTCTAGCCCTTTGGCCATTCCGATCAAAAAAGGGAGAAATTTCTGAGGGGGAGCTGGAGAAGAGCTTGCACAGCGTTAGGGGGAGCATAGTCTAGCAACTTAGTAACATTGGTTATTGGTTTTACAGATGGTTTAATTCAGTTTCTTTTAGTGTTTATAACTGTTTTACTGCTTTTGGTTTAAAGTTTTGATACTATGTTTTATTTAAGTATTATTTCAGATGTTTCTTTTGTGATATTCTCTATGCTTTGTAGCATACTTTGCATGTACCCATGTTGCTTTTGTAAGCTTTAAGGGTTTGTTTTCAATGCATATTTTGTAGGCTTTTATGGTTTGTGCCATGCATATTCAGTACATTGTTTATGTAGCCTTTATGCTTGTGTTATTGAAGTTTAATGTCATACATTTACTTCAGTACATCACTCTTGTGCCCGTGTAGGATTGTTCCTAGATGCATATACGTTCTATGCATTGGTTGAGTGATGAACACTCTTGTGCCCTAGTAGGATTGTTCCTAGATGCAAATACTTTGAGTATTTTGCATTGGTTGAGTGTTGGATTTGCAAATGATACTCTTCAAATGAGCTTATCATCTTGCATATCCGGATGTTCATTCCTTGTGTGAATGAGCATAGTAATTGCTTGTGTATAGTGATTACTTGTTTGATCTTGCCATGATCTAGTGTTTCTATTTCATTTTGCTTGATCATGCTTTTATTGCTCCATATGCTTTTCAAGTTTTCTGCATACAATGATATTATTTTGTTGTTGTGTTTCAGGAGTTACTTGTTCATATGTTTCAAGAGCTTATCAGAATCTAGAATTAGGTGTGAGTGAGTTTTGCCTTTGTTCCCAAACTCACGTTTAAGTCTAGAGTCTGTTTTAGGGTTTTGTCACGGAATAGCCAAAGGGGGAGATTGTAAAGTTGTTATTTACAACTATGTATTTTGTTGGCTTTTATTCCGTGCCAAATTTGATTGTAATTATTATCAATCGTTTATACCCTGTATTTGATTGTGGGAATTGTTGTAAGGGGTGTGTGATAGAGAGTGTGTGAAGACTCAAGCATTTGGAGGCTGAAGGATTCTCGCGGGTATGTCGCGACCTAGCTTCCCGTGAAGTGAAGCATGTGCCCTGCACGTGCTGGAATGCGAAGAGTCAGGCCAGGTGGAGACAGCTGTCTCTCGCGAGTATCTCGCGGGTAAGGCCTTCCCGCGAGACACCCGCGAGACATGCTGTTCTGCCAGCCTGTACTGACTGACTCACACATTTTGCACCTATCCTATATATACCCTCATTACCCACAAATGTTGAGGAATGCTTCAGAGAGAAAACCCTAGCCAAACATATTGGGAATTAGAGATTGTCATCCCCACCTTTCTCTATACACTTGCTTGTGGTATCTCCTCAACCCTTCCCTCTCCATTTCCACACCATTGAGAGGTTGATAGCCCAAACACTTACCACACCCTTTGAGAGTGCTGAGTGACGTTTTGGTGCTGCTGGGAAGCATTGGAAGAAGCCTGGAATGGCAGATGCAACATGGAGCTTGTTGCGGGATCCGGGGTGCTAGACAAGACACGGTTCCGAGAAGCCTTGTTGGAGTAGGAGCTTGGAAGGCTTAGGTACATCGGGTAGATTAGGCTTGGAGGGTCTCTTGCTTACTCATGTATCCCAACTGATTGTCTAGTGGATCGATTTCCGCTTGGAGGGCGGCAGAGAGGTTTTTCGCCGAGTTCTTCGGTTTCCTCTTCGAGAACACGTCTCGGTGTTTTCTGTGTTTGCATCCTTCTTCCCTACTCTTGTTTAATTCCATTATACTGCTGTGTTGCTTAGTTTATGGATTAGAGTAGCTTACTTGTTCATCCGCTCGCTTTTACACTATTCCGCACTTTGTATTAAAGTTGTGTAAAATCTATCGAGCCGTAATTTTAATTGGGGGGTCTAAACAGCTCTTGTGTTTTCAACACGTTTTCGAGCTTTCAGATCCCATAGTAAGCATTGCCAATATCTATTCCTCAGGAGCAGGCTGATTCAAATCGATCAGCAAAGGAGCAGGCTGATTCAAATCAATCAACAAAGGAGCAGTAGTATTTCCATTCCTTGCAGCAGCAGGCTCACCAGTTGGGGGAAGCAGGCCCCGCCATGAACACTCGGGATGCTGGTTCATGTGACCACCCAGAGCTTTTTTAGAGACGAAACGTTTTCCACAAACCACACAGGCCTCTGGAGCATGATGACCTGGAGAAAACGCATTACTATATATCAGTCTGTTTTTTTCATATCAACGTTCTATAACCAATATTCTTCTTCTTCTTTAAATTATCAGTACACTAAATGTCATTAGGGTACGTGTTAACTGAAGATAAAACGAACTAGGTTAAGAATGACAATGATTCCTTAGATATCTGATAGGATGTGGATGGGGCATGACAAATGAGACATTGCTGGGTATTGGAAACACAAAATTTTCTACCTTTGTTGAGGTAGTATAGATAATGTACTAATAAAAATGGTGTCAGACTCACAAGAAAATAATGATCTTATCTTAATAACAACTTAGTTGTGGGAAAACTTGAAATTTTTTATGTCGCTAACATTAATTGATGCTATTCTTAAAAATATGCTGGTACGGAACACCCATAGTAACTAGTGTTAAATTAATTGGCGAAGAAGGAAAAGCTAGAGTGTCTTATGCAGAAGACTCACCAGTTGGATGAGGATATAGGCCCCGCCATGGACGCTCAGGGTGACTGTTCATGTGACCTCCTAGAGATTTTTTCTTGCAGAAATGCTTTCCACAAACAATACAGTCCCAGGTCTCTGGAAGAGAGAGAGAGAGAGAGAGAGAGTGAAGTCCCATCATTGTCCATAGAGTTTATAAAACTGCTATATATAGAACTGAAAAGAAAGGATGTAAGAGCATCCGCAGCCCAGCTTGTATATGCCAAATGTTAGTAACATTTGGCATTTAAGCCCCAAAATTGCTCCACAATGGGAAGGGCATATTGCATATGCCAAAAAAATTTTGAGATTTAGCTACAGTACCATCTCAAATGTAAGATGGTACTGTAGCTGAATGTTATAAAAAAAAATAATTTTTTAATGCTTTTTACCCGGCAAATTTTTCTCTCCTCTCTCATTTTTTCTCTTTCTTTTCTCTCTCTTCCCTCTCTCTTTCTCATCCCCTCTCTCTCTCTCGCCGAATCACCAAGCCGGATCGGAGCTCACGCCGGATCGAATTTCTAGATCGGCGTGGTGGCGAGCTGGTGGCGCGGCTGAGATCGGCGTGATGGCCGGAGGTTAGCGCAGTGGAGATCGGCGTTTGGTGGTGTTGACATGGTGACCGAGTCGTGCGTGGAGATCGGTTTGGCGAGGTGGGTTTTGATTTTGGGTGGGTTCAGATGGGGTTTTGATTGGTGGAAGGAGATCGCATGGGTTCCGTTCCGATGGGGTTTTGATCGCGTGGGTGCTGTGGAGATCCGTTCCGTTCTGATGGGGTTTGTTGGTTTTCTGATTTAATGGGTTTGTTGGTTTATGGTTTAATGGATTTTTCCGGTGGGCGTGTGGCGTGGTGGTGGTGACTGGTGGTTTGTTGGGGTTCGGCGGCAGTGGCAAATCCGATCACTTTAAAGATCGGCATGGATTGTTGATGGTGGGTTTTTCTTCAAATTTTTGTTTTGGGATTGTTGTTGTGATTTGCTGGGGTGGCTGGTGGTGTAGCAGCGATTTGGGTCCGTGTTGTGAGTGATTGTTGCTGGGCAGAGGATTGGGTAAGTGATTGTTGCTGGGCAAAGGAGGTTTTTTCACGGTGAAGAGAGAAGAGAGATTTTTTATAGGGTGGTGGTGGTTGTAGTCTTTTCTCTGGGTTTTTTTTTTTTTTTTTTTTTTTTTTTTTTTTTTTTTTTTTGGTGTTGACAGTAGTTTATGGGTGTGCAGCGGTGGTGGTGATTGTGGTTCCTCAACAGAAGGAAAGAGAGAGAAAGAATAAATAATGTGTTGTATTATATAATGGTAGTTGTGAGTTATATTATTTTATTGTGTAAAAATATTATTTTAATGAGTAGGATTGGGAAATAAAAGTTGGGATGTTGGAGAATTGTAAAATTGTATTGTATAATTGATAAAGTGACTTTTTGAGATGGTAAAATAAGATAGGATATAGGATCCAGCTGTGGATGCTCTTAAAACAATATAAGCATGAGAGAGAGAGAGAGAGAGAGAGAGAGAGAGAGAGAGGGGGGAGGGGGAGGGGGGGGGGGGGGGGGGATTATAGAAAACGAAGAAAAAGATTATCGATATTTAGAGAAGATGAGACATGCACACAACACAAGGGGCCAGACTCGACGATGTAATAAAAACAAAACCGTTTTTATTACAAAATGAACGGTGGGTTCACAACTACTTTTTAGTTTAGTCAAATGAGACTTATAATTATACCTTTACTCTTGGTCCAAAAATCGAGATTTTTTGCTGAGAGAACAAACATGCTTATATTCCAATCTCATAGAAATTAAGAGGCTACTTTTTAGCTTAGTCAAATAAGATTATATAATTATACCTTTAGCCCTCTTGGTCCGAAAATCGAGATTTTTTGTTGATAGAACATACATACTTAGTTTCTCAAAAAAAAAAAAAAAACATACATACTTCTATTACATGTTTGGCCTCTAAAAAGTAGTTTCTTTCTATGCCTAAATTAAATTCTGATCATCGGTAAGATATGATAACAAATGAGATTATATATTTATACGTTTACTCTTGGTCCAAAAATCGAGATTTTGTTCTCTTTGATAAAAGAAATGCATGAAATATTTTTTGCACCATCTCACGCTGTTTCTATTGATATCAATAATGTTCATAAAAAAAAAATATATTGATATCAATAATGCTCTAGCCTATCAATTAAAATGTCAGCATTTTTGGCTATTTTTGTTCAAAGTGTAGTGGTTATTAATTTCATTACTGTAAAGTAATTATGATTTATGACATTTTTTATTTTTATTTTTGAGAAGATCAATTAACATTCTGGTGCTTACTCAAAAAACATATTAATAATAACTTAGGTGCCTATACAGAAAGAAATCTTTTTGATTCACCCGATGCTAATATGATTGTTATTATAACACTAGTTATAATCCCAATGATATTAGAACTGGGTACATACATTTCTCGAAAAAAGAAAAAGATGATTAATATAGTACAAAAAGTCAAAAACGGTTTTATTACATCGTCGAGTCTTGCCCCTTGTGTTGTGTGCATGTCTTATCTTTTCTAAATATCGATAATCTTTTTCTTATTTTTCTATAATCTCTCTCTCTCTCTCTCTCTCTCTCTCTCTCTCATTGCGTGTTGTTTAGATTCGTCAAAAGATTGTATCCCCTAGTGTAAGGATCTGTTATGTAATGCTTGCGATTATCTTAGTGGTATGATTATTAAGAATTGCAACATGATTATTAATGGCACGGTTGGGTGTGTTTCTTTATTTTCATTGCGTGTTGTTTAGCTTCGTCAAAAGATTGTATCCCCTAGTATAAGGATCTGTTATGTAATGCTTGCGATTATCTTAGTGGTATGATTATTAAGAAAATTGCAACATGATTATTAATGGCACGGTTGGGTGTGTTTCTTTATTTTTTTTGGTGACAAAGCAACTGGGAGTTGGGTATACTCCAAAGTCAAGAAAGTTTCACCCCTCTTTGCTCTATCAATGGTACTTTTAAAAAAAAATTTATGCTCCTTAGTGACACCCATGCTTGACCCCTGAGAAAGTGTATAGGAAATGGGGAAAGATGGTGAAAGTGTAAAAATCTTATGCTTTACATTGTTATGGTTTTCAAAACAATTCAAACAAATTGAACTCACGTCAAAATCAATATATATTGTAGTAGGCCTATTTACATTGTCGAGGGACAATATTTATTTTAATTGCGAACAATTTCTCAAAAATTCTTAAACGGTATACAGACTTATTGACTCAAAAAAAAAAAAATTATTAATTAGATAAGTGGGCTTAGTCCACACATGTCTAAAACCCAACCCAAAACTTATATTCTCTATCATTTCCTATGTGGGATTCAAGAATTTTCACCACCTTAATATTATGTTTAAGTGGACACATTAGGAGTCAATTTCTTATTCACCCCATAATATTTATCTAACACTATTTTCCTTTCATGTTAGGAGATATGCTTTGTTTTTTGGTCAAGAAATAGTGTTTTTTAGGTTAGCTAAATTTTCATTAGATGAGGGTGAAGACTAGAGAGAGGGTTTTTGTTAGATGATATTCCTCTCAGGTTAATGAATTTAGTGTAAGCTAATATATGTCCAACACTCATAATGCCAGTAATCAAGGAGCACACCACATGTCAGTTCTAAGTTAACATGCAATGGGATGAATGTGGCCACATTGAAATGGTTCTTACTAATTCATATACTTATTGTGCCATTATTTTTAAGTTAACAATGAAGTGAAAATTTTTTGATTAAAAAAAACAATATTATCTATTATCTATTAAAAAATTAAAAAAGTTTTTAGTATATAAGATAATAGATACATAAAAATTGACTCACTACACTTGATCTTTCACAATAATTGAAATTGATTTTTCTCATACCACTACATTTCTTAAATCATTTTATTATTATTAAAATAATCTTCTACCAAACCAAGTTTAAAATTTTCTCACCACTTCATCATCTCAAAGCAGTAGGTCTGTAGCCAATGGTCCAATGAGTCATTATACAACTTTTCAAATATACTATTATATTTTTTACACTTTTTTATTGAGTTAATCTCACAGTTTATTTTGAATACATTGATTAATTTCTTGAATGGTAAATAAATATACTGATTAATGTTTTCAATTAATTTTTATTTAATATGAATTAATTATATTTATTTATTTATTTATTATATAGTTATTTATTTTAGATTAATTTTGATTTCAATCTTATCTTGTAACCTTGCCCCTAACCTAAAATCCTTGCTCCTGTGCACACATGGCAAGTTGGCAACACTCGCCGATGTCTTTTTTGTTTACTATTAACTATTAAGTCAACAAATTACAGTAGTTTGGTGAGGAAGCAGTTTTCCACGACCAAGAGCCGCGCTCCGACCAATAGCCGCGCTTTTGGAAGCAAGGTTATGATTATATAGATCATGCTTTGTTTTGAGAATGTATAGATTTTTTTTTTGATATTTGAGAAAATATAGATCATGCTTGATTGTATGCAGTACGTTCGGCCAAATTGGCCATATACCATCAATTTTTGAATTTTTTTGCACGAAGACACTGTTTCGGAAATAAACAGCAATCTACCACCTTTTTAAGTACTCGAGCTTGGTGAACTCGAGTACTATGTTTTATGCTTCCACCGTGGCATGGCTGACATGGCAATTGGGATTTAAAAATTCCAAACAGTACTCGAGCTTCCTAAGCTCGAGTACTGTGCAATGTAATACTCGAGTACTCGAAGCTCGAGTACTGTGTTCAGTACTCGAGTCCACCAAACTCGGGTATTAGTCTGTTTGCCAATTTCTGGAAAATGCAATCTTTACGTCCTAGTTCCAAACAGTACTCGAGCTTAGGAAGCTCGAGTACTGTGCAATGTAATACTCGAGTACGCGAAGCTCGAGTACTGTGTTCAGTACTCGAGTCCACTAAACTCGGGTATTAGTCTGTTTGCCAATTTCTGGAAAATGCAATCTTTACGTCCTAGTTCTGGGGTTGTGGCTGCCCTTAGCTAAATTCACTGGTAGGTCCACTTGGCTAGAAGCTCATGCTCTCTCTCTCTCTCTCTCAATAAAAAAACAAAGAAAGAATATGTTGTTTTTTGTGGTTTTGGTTAGTTATCTAACTCAAATCATTAGAAACAGAATACAATGGCCCAATGGTTTCTTTAATCAGTTTGTTTCATCTTCTTCTTTTTGCTTTTTGAAGAAATTCACAATATTATATATATATATATATATTTTCCCAATTGGTTGATTTTCTTCCCCCTACACCTCCCTTCATTATTATATTATATTATATTATGACATGCCTAAGGTTTTTTAATACTTACATGTGATCAAAATGGGTGGTATATGGAAAGGCTGGTTATAAAATCACCAGCAACTCATTCAGCACCCAACTTATATGGTAACCTTGAGAACTCAGAGGTGGTATTATTTGGGCATTTTCACTTAATCCCAGTGTTAATTTGTATAATTATTTTTTTCAAAACAGTTCTATTTGTTTTAGAACTTAACATCCATCCAAGCCAAATAGAAAATTTTATGAACTTGTTAAACTGTCCAGCAATGCATAGGTCATTGCAATTTGCAAGTTATTGCTCTTTACATACTAAGATTCACCCCCATCCCCCAAAAAAAATAAAAGAGAGAAAATCTCCCCTGCCAGTAATAGTATAATGCATGGGAAGCAGTCATCACCCATGCTTTCCCATGCATTTCTGAATTTGGAGACTCCAACTTTCAACATGTAATCAGCTGCTACAACCTCTAGGTCCTCTAGCTGGTATTCATCTTCAACACCATCATCCTCTATCTCACCAGTGGTTGGATCAACCTAACTATGATATGTTTGATATTATCAGTGTTTCAGGTGTCAGTACCCTGCCTTTCAATTGTGAGTCGGTGCAGCAAGTTTGATATTATCTACAACATGACGTTACAACTGAATAGCTAGCGCACGACGATGTCATGTTCATAGAGTTATTTTGATTAATTCATAAAAGTACACTAAATTGAATCAATCAACACCATCAAATTACTCTATATTAATGCTGCCTTAAAACAAAAAGCTTTAACTTGAGAGCCCAAATCCGAAGCTTAAGAAAATAATTACAAAATATAACACAAGATATGTAACTAAAGAGCAAAATAACTCTTCAATGGACTTGAGATGAAGTTGATATCATACAAGAATCCTCAGTAATCTTGTCGTTCTTTATCACTTTCAAACTTGCATCTCTTTTAAGCGTTTCCAATATTCCCAGTTCAGTCAAACTTTTCTATGGCACATAAGCAGGTGCAAGTAGTTTTCACAAGTAGAAAGGGGCAAACTTTTGTGAATTTTCTGTTAGAATTTGTAGACAGCAACTGCTCGAACAACGCGAAGCTGCAATGACACAGTTATAGAGTTTGAATCACAATTTCACTAAAAGAGAAAGAAAATGAAGCAGGCCAAAGAACAGAATTTAACCTTCGTTATGGAGAACTCCAAGCCCAGTGCAAAAAGAAGAAAAACTACACCAAACTGGGCCACTGTTTCAACCTATGTGCATTCATCAGGGGAAAAAAGTAAGTGACCTGTAGAGACATCTGATAAAAAAAGAATACCAAGATGAAATCTTGATTACCACCAGAGAGCATCTTGTGACAATAAGAGCATATGAGCCTAGCAAATAACTACATGGGCAAATCATCTTTATTTTCAGTTGCTATTATACAATGAAGGCCACCATTTCATGCTTGATGATTTGTTTTTAAATTTTTGTGCCCTTGACTCCTTCATAGCAATGTAACAAAATGCATGATCTTTAGTAAATTTCTGACATAGGCACATTGACACAAGACTTTATATTAGCGGTCTCAATGTGAATGCAACTCCTTCATTGTTAGGTTCCTTTGGTTATGTAAAAATGCATTAGTTCTAATTGGATGCAAATATAAACCTTATAATGGTTTGATGACCATTCATATAAATACACTTTATAATTTACAATAGCTTGTGAGTTATAATTGACAATAGCTGGTGAGTTAATAGACTGAAACTTTCCATCAATACAAAATTTGAGTTGATAGATTGAAACTTTCTATCAATATAAATTTTGGAACCTAAAAGGCTAGAAATTAAAATGGATCGAAGAGAAGATTTCTTGTTATGAAGATGATCTTCATTTTCTATAACATGGATGTCATTGCCCCCTATGCTACCAATGAACTTCTTAGTCATTGCCATGCTACCATGTATTTTTTTTCTCAATCACAAGTTACCAAATTATGTGAAAACAATACAGCTTACCAATTACAAACTAATAAAAATTTACACGTTTATATTCTAAGTTAAAATCGTTGCTAACACAATCTTATTTCCAAATAATGTTGAAGTAAGGAAAAAAAAATCATCTTTCTTATTGGTGATAGAATTGTTGGGAGTAGAGAAGCTTTGTAAGCTAATTGGCATTTAAGTAAAACAATACACAAGTTCAATAATTTAAATATAAAGAGAAAGTCATCATCATCATAAGCATAATAATTTGAAGTTTTGAACTAGTGCAATCAAAGACATTTAGGAGGAACTAAAGCGTTCAATTGTGATTCTTTAGGCAATTCCTTTGAGTCGTAGCAATGTTTAAGAACAAGTCAGAAGTTATAACTTCTACGATCAGCATTAAAAAAATGGAAAAATTATTTAAAAGGATGCCACGGTTCAAACTTAGTGTACCTAGTCCGCGAGACCACCACTCATTGGTACCTCGTTCCACTTAGGGCATGTTCTTCAGTTATAGCCCTCTTGGTCACACAACCCGCATTGCACCTTCCTCCCCCCCTCCTTCCATGGTGTGGTTCTCGGCCGTCTCCTGCCCTCGTCCATCTCATTCCTAATTCGTGTTGAGACAAGGCGACCTTTCTCTCGGATTAATCGAGGGTTAGGAAGGACCTTTCGAGTTTCTGTAGGATCCGGCCATGATAATCTATCTTTCAACATAGGGAAAACGGGAGCATAGCTCCGGAATAGTGCGTCCACGCTATAGCATGGGTCAATGTACTGCTCTGCATCATGTCGATACCTAATACAAACTGAAATGACATGTGAACATGGTATCTTGTATAGTTTCCATTTCTGACATGTGCAAGTTCTTTGCAACAGATTAACTCCATGTGTGTGATCCCCACGTCCAGCAGTCCCTGGATTATGCGGTGTATCTACTTGATATGATTGTTGTTGCGTGCTCAATCTTGTCACCTTGTGATTCTCCTCCTTCACCTTATTTCTCATGAAGATATCCAAGGCATATTTAGTCCATCTTTGACCCGATTTCAACTGCGCTATACTCTTATTGTGACGATCATCAAAGTAAGCATTTAGTTTGAACTATGTGTATTTCACCATTGCCGTAATAGGCAGGCTACGAGCACCCTTTAGAACACCATTGAAGCACTCGGACACGTTTGTAGTCATCGCCCCATAACGGTAACCGTTGTCAAAAGTTAGAGCCCATTTCTCTTTGGGCACATCCTTCAGATATCGGTGCGCATCCCGGTTGACATTCTCAATTGAATCGAAAGTGGCATTGAACTTTCGCTCCTGGGTAGCACTTGCTGCCCTCCATACTAGATTCTTTAAAGTTTCATTTTTCCATCTAGTGTTGACGTTACTGCATAGATGACGAAGGCAGTAACGATGTTCTGTCATGGGAGGCTGCAGGGAGACATCTCGATTACTGTCTCTGAAGATAGCTTGTATCCCAGGGTGTCTGTCAGATATGACACAAAGGTGTCTCCGGTCGGTAACATACGTCCTTATACAAGCCAAGAACCAACCCCAAGTCTCTGTGCTCTCGCTCTCGACAACGGCGAAGGCTAGTGGATAAATCTTATTATTAGCATCTGTCGCCATTGCAATCATCAATTTCCCTTTATATTTTCCATAGAGGTGGGTTGCATCAATGCTAATCACAGGCCTACACTGCTTGAACCCAACAATACATGGTCGAAACGCCCAAAATACGGAGTTGAATGTACAGGTTCCCCTTTCATAATTATCGTCCACTATTAACTTATATTGTGTACCCGAACTTGCATCAGTAAGTCCTGCCAAAAAACGCGGCAACTCTGCATAAGACTCCTTAAAATCCCCGTATATAGCTGCAACAGCCTTTTGTTTGGCATCCCATACCTTGTATGTGAATTATGATGATTAAGTTAGAAATGAATACAAGTAATTATAGTTGAAGAAAACAAATCAAGACTTGTAAGGCTATAATATGAAGATAATATTTCTTTATCTTTATTCCTCTTTTTGTTTTTCCTTTTCAATTTCAATTTTCATAATATAAAGTATTCACGGGTTTTGGGAAAAAATATCATGCATAAAACTTCACAGAAGACTGATGTCTCTACATTGTATTGAAAAAAGAATGCAAGTTAAAGAATACCTTGTAGTGAGATACTTCGTGTTTTAAGTCGGCCAAAACAACATGGCATAAGTTCTTTATCTTATACGCAGGGTCTTCTCGTATATAGCGCTCAAGTACGTATGCTAGGAACGCCGAATCAATCATCCGACCATCATGAGCATTCTGAATTTTGTCACACGTGTGGGGGCCCTTGCATTTTGCGATCTTCCAGACATTGTCTCCCTTGCAACAAATTGCACGGACTGACCATGGACATGAATCATCCTCACAACTCACCATAAGCCTCTCTGAGTCTGAATGCTCTGTTTTGAAGCTAAAATTCTCTCGCAATGCGTACCAGGTCAACGCATGTCGCACTGCCAATTTAGTGGCGAATACCATCCCTTTCAGTGGCTGCTCCCCAGGCGTCCAACTTGATACTTCCGCTTGCATAACCGGTGATGGATCAAACATATTATCCCAAGTGTTTTTCGTGAACCATTCCGGCGTAGGATCGGGACTGGGGCATGTGTCTCTATTCTCTTCTACAACCACATCTTCAATATGATCAACATCCTCATGTTCACCCATGGTATCTAGGAACTCTTCGAAGTCATCCCTAGTAACATCAATATGGGTTGCATCATCACCAAGTCCGTAATGATCTTCATTTTCGGATGTGCCCCCATGCAACTCATCATGAGATAAATGCTCTCCTTCATGCACGTTTAGGGGCCCTTCCTTCTCCTCAGTTGAGTTCACACCGGCAAATGTCTGCCATGGTTCACTGCCATACCCATCTCTTGTGTTCTCTGCCCACCCTTGATAAGATTGTAATGGTATTGAGTCGATGTGCTCATCTACAGTTCCATCCAAAACAGTATGTTGTGAACCCTCTCCAACCTCTACTATGGTGGGCTCAACAGTGACATAGAGCTCTGAAGCAACGAATCCTTTCACCACCATTTGTTCAACAACTACCCGCATCATCTTCACTTCGGCGCCACTCGATAACTGTAGTGAATTGTAGACAACCTGGGTGCCTACAACCAGTTGAGGTGCTCGATACACGATGGAAATGTTATGCCTAGACTGGTCTAACCCCATCGCCTTCAATATTCTTCGTTTCACGTTCATAAGGCCTATCCCACGCTTCACCTTAACACATTTTTTCTTTTGGTTTGAGCCTTGGTATGACAACCCATGCAACTCATGATAATACATCTCTCCATCATAGTAGACATAGAAAAAGTGAAAATCCATCACCGACCTGTTATTAACAATATTAAAAGTTGTCATAATCTATAAATAGTTACATAAATTTGGCGTATGATTAAAAAATTTCTATTCAAACTCAACCTCCTTGACTATGTGTACAGACATATAAATAATTGAATCTCGATCATAATGTGCACTTAACCATATATATATTTTATACACATATAAAATAATAAAATGTCAACCATTTCGACTTTATTTTATTAAGCCAATTTCTTTGTTGAGAAATGAATTCATATTATATGCAAGTTTCATAGGTAAGGTAAGTATGAGAAGGAAAGATTATATTAAGAAACTGTACGGTAGGAAAAGGGAAAAATATACCAAACCGTATATAAGTTTATATTAATTGCATATTATTATTTTGTTTTTTACTTTATCTACAAAAATAGTTAATGTTATTAGAATTTTATTCGATTTTTTTTTTCTGTTTACCTTAAACATATAAGTTCACATT
This sequence comes from Quercus aquifolioides, assembly GCA_019022515.1. Classification (NCBI taxonomy): domain Eukaryota; kingdom Viridiplantae; phylum Streptophyta; class Magnoliopsida; order Fagales; family Fagaceae; genus Quercus; species Quercus aquifolioides. Next base: position 10,815,816 of record CM032329.1, on the reverse strand, counting down.
AGTGAAGTACAATCCTCAAATTTCTAACCTTGAACGAGTAAATGCTGATATGATTTATGTTTTCATTTCTTTCTTTATGTTAGCATAGCTAGAAAATATTTCTTGTCAATTTTCATATTAATTTTATATTGATGGTTAACTATTAATGCCAATGAGTTATATAGCTTACATTATACTTGCCTCTTACCGTATATAGATTTACAAGGTCAAGATTCAAAACCATCTGGATGTGTGACTAGGTGGTAATAATAAAAAGATGTTTCAGTTGACATTTCTACTATTATATTGTAATTAAATTTAATACTCGTTTTGAGATGAAAATGGCTAAACTCATTACACAGTTAAATTTCCACTATATATATAGAACCATGTATGTATCAGCAGTTGTAATTGCAAAACTCATTAGATGAAACTCATGCATAAAAATCTCAAACGAACACAATCTAAAAAACTAAGCATTGTCATTTAACCCATGCATAAAAATCTAAAAAAGCATATTTAATAGTTACCTCTATCTACTGGTCACAAGAGAGTTGACCCAACGGTGAAATGGATAGCACGTTGGTTGATGGAGACACTGACACAGCTCAAAGACCAGAAGGTGACCAAACAGTTTATGCTGAAAAGATCTGACTCGCACATGGAGTTGGAGAGCTCTGTACTGAAAATAGCTTAATGCTGACGGGGTGACATTTAGTTAAAAGGTACTCGAGCTCAAAGAACTTGAGTACCATTAACTATGCATTTACTCCAACGGTTGGAGCGTTGGTGAATAGGTGGTAATAAGTGTGGCACTAGGTACTCGAGTTTACAGGACTCGAGTACTGTTTTAAAGGTACCCGAGTTTCTGTAACTCGGGTACCAATCTGCCTTTAAAAATTTTCGCTGATTTTTTTTTTAAAATAAGTACCCGAGTCTGTGAATCTCGGGTACCAATGATATAAAGGTACTCGAGCTCAACGAGGTCGAGTACCATTCACACGAACCGTTTGTGAGCGTGGCAATAAGTACTCGAGATTCAAGGACTCGAGTATTAAAGGTACCCGAGATTCTGTAACTCGGGTACAAATTTGCCTTAAAAATTTTGGAGTTGGCTTTTTTTTAAAATAAGTAACCGAGTCTGTGAATCTCGGGTACGAATTTTCGTTAAAAGGTACTCGAGATTCGAGGACTCGAGTACTGTTTTTAACGGTACCCGAGTTTCTGTAACTCGGGTACCAATCTGCCTTAAAAAATTTTGGAATTCGCTGATTTTTTTAAATAAGTACCCGAGTATGTGAATCTCGGGTACGAGTTAAAGGGTACTCGAGCTCATAGAACTCGAGTACCATTCACTTTTGCTCCAGCAGCTGGAGCGTGTGGCATCCCCATCAAAATGAACAAATTAAAAACACCTATATTGACAATTTAAGGGAGCAAAAAAAAAAAACTGCACTTGCCAACCATAATGGCAGAGCCACAATTGCTTATATATATATTGACATGGAAGTTCCCCCAGGAAAATCAGTAACCAAATTTTAAATAGGAAAGATAATAAAGCATACAACCTATAACTTGCCCTTTTAATCTGCCAACAATGTCTAACCAAACAGACCATATAACTTGTCCTTCGAAAATATCGAACTGTCATGACAGTTATCAATTATCATTCCAAAGTAAAAATGAATCTGTCAACAATTGGCAAGCCCTCCAGTACGAATATCCCTACGGAATCTGCAACCAGGTGCTAATCCAGGACCTCCAATTGCAATTGGCACCTAAATAAAGAGAAAAAACAAATATAAAATGTTTTTAGAACTTGAGAAGCAACATCCAGTAATAACAACGATGTTGACTGATAAAGTAACAGCCAATAACAATAAAAAATCCTACGTGCAGAGTAATATCTGTAAAGCCCAAAACTAAGTGTATCATTACTTGGCCGTTTGAAATAAAAAGAATTCAATGACAGTGAAAGTGATTTTGTTTACAGTTTCGATAAGTAGTATTATTTGTAAGTTTACGGTGAAAGTGATTACCCACTAAACTAACTTTGATATGGCCAATTATGCAGTTGACCCCTGAATTGGGATACCAGTGTACACCAAGGAACAATGGACGTGGAACAAAGTAGAAAAAGGCTTGCAGTTCAGCTGAAGCCAATACATGCCCACATGCAGTACCATAAGCAAGAGACCTAAGCCTATTCCATCTTTGTGCGGCTAACTATTTATGAAGCAAGATCCAAGCCAGGGAATGTAGATAGTAGCAGTCACAAGTTTGGTATTTCATTATTCATCAAGATGACTATGACTCCAAAACTAGACTTTGGAGTTAAATATTTTCTAGTAATACACTATAGACACGATAGTTTCCAGAACTGCTGAGTTGACAAAGTTATTATTGTTTCTCATATATGCCTACCATTGACGCCACTTTATTGCTTACCATTAACAACTCGCCACCTCAATAGTTGTGAGGAAGTTGTCCCCTCTAAACTTATAACATATTTCCATCAGAAATGAATAGAGGCTTTGTAACCCAATGATATTTGATGTTTCTATACCTCAATCACATATGGTTATGTTTGGTAGATATGGGACTACAACGGTAACTCAAATACTCAAGGAACGGGGGAAGAAAATAAGTTTATTTTAAAACACAAGTTTTAGATTGAAGGCTACACTGCATTTTCAAATAGATTTTCCATAAAGTTTCCCCCATCCATTGAACAAGAAGAATGCTAAATATGCAGTTGCTTTCAACAAGTTGTTCAATGGAGACTTGGAGAGAGAACGTCTCTCCGATATGAAACAAAATAAATAACAGAGAACACATGCCTTGAACACCCGCCACCATCATGTAAGTGGCAGATGATTCCATCTCTCAGTGACATGTCTTCCAAATCCCACTACATTGTTCCGTTAGAGGACTCAGATATATTATTTCCTGCAAACAAAGCAACAATGTTTTAATGTGAGAAAAGTATTGAATATGGCTTTCCTTACAACTGAAATCATGGGTACATTAAAGGTACTGAATAAAGAAGTTAATGTCATTTACTCATTTATACTAACATAATCGTGGGAATGACTATAACAAAGGCTAACGACTAAAGAATTTAACATCATTTATGACTAACATAATCATGGGTAAAGACTATGAGGATCCATGGCCCACCCCAAAATTTCGGGAGTAAGCCTTGGTTGTTGTTGTATGACTATGACATAACAGCTGGATTATTTTTGTAAACACAAACTGAGCCAAATACAAATGCAATATTTGCAGAACACTGCTTTAAAAAAAATGAAGTGACATGGTCTGTGTATCCTCATGCTTCATTCACTGTTGAATTTATATCTAATTGTCAATTGTCTTCCAGGAAAACATGCAACCTATCTAGGTAGTAAAAGCTTGGTCTACTACCAAAGCAACAGTACCTATCATAGGCAGCAAAAAAAGTTTTCAGTAAAGGTGGCAAAGGCTACATTCAAGACTCATTACATGCTAGTCTGCCAAAATTTAATATTATTAATGAGCGCCTCGCATAGTTGTTCATTCATCTCACTTATTTTTTATAATAAACTAAATGAAACTTATACCAACCTTCAACTCATTCCCCTTTTGCGTTTAGCTACTTTCCATTGCTTCAATATAAACATGACCCCCTCTTCAAGTGTAGCTCTTCTTCCCTCTGGATAGTTCCACAATTCTGATATTATATACCGCCCACTAGGATTGTATTCATTTATCTCCATTAAAGCTGCTGTCACAGCCTTGTAAACTTCATCACCCAATTCTTTCCTCAGATCATTCAATTTCTCATCTTCTTCATCTATAACTTGCTGAAACAGTGACATTCATCTTAAGTAAACCATATCATGTTAAAAAGGCAAGCAAAGTAACAAGAAGTGATAAATAAGGACTTCACAACCAAAAGCATACAAGCTATGGAAATATTTGAATACCATTGCAAGCTCATAACTACTTCATTTAAAATTTGAATAGTAATTTGGGGCAACAGAATCCTTGAACATTACATAGATGTAATACTTTAAAAAAATCATATCTAAGCTGATGAACAAAAAAATTAAGCAAATGTAGATGCTCTGCATACATATTAGACAGCAGAAAGCGTGTTCCTGACAAGTTACATAAAAGACAATAAAAATCCACAAACAGACATGCAAACCGTTCGTTTGTTCAAACATCACACTGGCAAGGGACTTTCCCAGCATAATTCACAAATTCAGACCATCTAATTACATAAGCAACACAAGCACAGCCAAACTAAACCAGACTAGAAATCTAATCCTTTAATTTAGATCAGGAAACTTTGATAACTGACAATAAATTAAGCCCAGCTTGCTTGGAAGAGTAAAATAAAAGGGAAAGGTAAAGATCAAGACTTACTTCTTCACTCAACTTTGCAATCTCATCAGTGTAATGGTCAATAGCATCCACTCTACTTCCCCAAAGTCCCCAGAAACCTGTCTATATATAAATGGATGTGAGATGAACTCAAGAGTCTTAAATCACTATGAAATTTATTATCATTTTCAAGCCATCAGTAATTACCAACTGTCTCCTCCCCATGGCAGTATCGGTTGGACTGGATAAAATTGACCATGCTTAGAAACAGATTAATATAGTAGACAAAAGTTTTGCTGACAAAATAAAGGAGAGTGTAATACAATTGTGCAACTGAAAAATAACTTACATAAGTTATTCTTGCCCATCGAAAATCATCCCCGTTTTCTTCTCCTCACTGGTTCCTTGACTGGTCTCACCTTGCCTGAAAAGAACACAAGCAAATACTAATATGCAAATCATTTAACTATAAAGAGATGTATATGTAATCGGTATTGAATCGAAGTATAGTACCATGTCCAGTCCCATAATCAGGAGGATGTGTCCGTGTCCGTGTCCGTTGCGGCCTTCACGGCCGATCCTGAATGTGTGAAGCCTCTAGTAGGGGGGCGGGTATCTGTGTCTGGATGAACTCGGCATGCACAAACTCAGGGGGGACAACACCAGGGGTGGGCATGAATCTCATCTCATCTCTACCATGTACATCTGCGGGGGCAGTGCCGGTAGTCAGTGGGGGAGACATACGGGTGGTGGGCAACGGAGATGTAGTAGGGGATGTGGGTGGGCAGGTATCATCGCTCCTCATGGATGGGGACCGAGATGTGTCCCCATGGGCAAACGTATGGGATGGACCCGCATCATCGTGCGCCATGGAGCCCATGTCATAACCAATGTCCAAACACATCTCATCTACTGTCTGACTTGCTTCCTCCATGGTGTGGTCATGCACGGGTGTGTGACGCCGACCAGATGTGGGCATGGGTGTGTGACGCCGACCAGATGTGGGCACGGGTGTCTGACGCCGACCAGATGTGGGCACGGGTGTCTGACGCCGACCAGATGTGGGACCCTGACTAGATTGACGGCCTCCTTGCCATTGGCGTCTACCTGCTTGCCGACCACGCCCTACAGCCGGTTCACTTGTGTTGCCCGCAGTGCGTGCATCGTCCAATGTCAACCGACCGAGCTCTTCAACAGCTCGCAAGGCATTAATACAGTCGTTGTAGATCTCAGACCCTGGTTCGCACTTCTCCATAATTCTCAACTGTGATTCAACCTGTCACAAGTATACAAGAATAGTGTTAGTAGGTTGAACTAAACTATGCGAAGCGAGGTACATTTATAACAGAACAGTGTTTGTAAACTTACCAAAGTGTCCCAGTACGAGGTCTCTCTCGTAATATGGCGAACAGTGCGAGGACGAAACCACACCATATAATCGTCATTGTAGCTCATCTCCCCATGAAAGGGCGGTGCATCAGCAAATGTGGCATGCGCCGCCCATTTAGCAATATGTGTTCTATGTTCAGCAGCCCAGTTTTTTTCGTGCTTGCCCTGAAGTGTTATCTTGTGAAGTTCAGTTGAAGTATCGACATTGATCGGTATGTCTTGCTTCATCCCAAACTGTCGGAGAACACGTTCTGGGTGATGGCCTTCAACCACCCAAAAATGTATGAGCGGCATGATAGACCTCCATATGCGTTGGCCTGCCGTATAATATGCGGGCAGGGAACCCAAATAATTTCTGTATGGCTCCCAGACAATTTGCAATGATCCAACAGATGCAAACAACCATATTAACAATATAATTAGAAAAAATGTGTAACGGATGTGAACAATACATGGCAACAATGTTTAACTCTGAAATAAAAAATGTTTATTCATTCCCACTTGTAAGTACGACAACTACATGCCAAAGCGATTCCCACTTGTAAGGCATGATACCTGATTTGGCCGTAGCGAAGTGAGCGACAAACGATAGGCGCGTAGGACGTGCATTGGATGTTCAGTTGTTATCTTAGCCCCTTTCCATCTACCAAACAACACAGACATAACCTTCATATTAGTTACTTACATAATTCCCATGCGAAAAAGATAATACAAAAATGTAAAACGGTAACTATCTAAGATCCTACATACCTGGTAGCAAGTGGACCTGGGGGCAGTGCCTGGTGTGGATGCCTCATCACAGGACATATGTGTGGAAACCTCTCCCATGCCCACAACTGCACCAATAGCACGGCACCGCCAATCTGCTTGGCTTCCTTCTCTGATGCCTTACAGAGGTGTCTATATAGCCAACTTAGTGCTGCACTACCCCAACTATATCTCTTTCCATTGCTAATTGGATTGAAAAATTGCAAATACATAACTGAGTGCCGTTCGCCAGACTTGTCCATAAACAATATACCAGCCAACATCTCCAGTATGTAAAACCGAGCATACTGCTGCACAAGCTCCTCACTGGCATCAGCCGGGAGAGGGTTCCTAAACCGATCCTCAAGCCATTTGGCTTTTATCCTCGGCCCTTCCATCACTCCAGTGTTCTTAACTCCACCAAGACCTCTCGGCGGCCTATGCCCTAGCAAGTTGGAACATAGGTCACTCTAATCATCCATATGGGTATATCCCATCACCAGCAACCCATCTACAGGTACCCCCATTATAACCTTTATGTCTTGCAGCGTGATGGTCATCTCACTGAGGGGCAAGTGGAATGAGTGTGTCTCCGGCCGCCGTCTCTCCACCAAAGTCGTGATCAAGCTATAGTCAATGTCTATATTTGGGACCCGAAGTAGTCCATCTAATCCTGCATCCGTGATATGAGCGGCGATACGTGGGTCTAACCCACCTTCAAACAGACCTTCAAGCAAACCTTTGTCTCGGTGATGACAAGTCAGTACACCTGGCACTTCCTGCAAACAGAGCAACTTAGTATTAATAATAGCATTCACTAAGCACGTAATAATTACGCTTCAAACTTAAATGCCAAAAATATTTCTATTACATATATTGACAACGATTTTGGACAAGTGCATACCTCGCCTGCCAAAGGAGCATCCCAAAGCAAACTTGAACGATGCACATCCTGCCTCGTCAAGACATCCCGTATAGAGGGTCCCGCTCTATGTGGGTCCATATCTGGCATAAATTAAAGGTGATAAATGGCCCATTAGGTCAAATACAAAGCATATTTTGTTTGAAAATACAAAGACTAGCTCCACTAATTTTGAAGTTGCATATTTTATGTCGTCGGTAGTAAGCAAAACTTTCTTGTCTTTTTTTGAAAATAATATTCCAACTGACCAAAGTTGTGACTGAGGATCAATATTATAAAATCAGTCTCTCAGATTCTTTTGCAACTTAACAGGCCTATGAACCACTTATCTTAAAGAGTACAATTATAGAATAGAGTCATTAGGTGATATTAAAAATATGACTACAATCAATCAATCATGATTATTGATTAAATATAAATACTTCAAAAACTTATGGTTAAGAATGTGGATTGAGCCCTCACACCTAAAATCTCTAAATTGCAATTACAACTACCTATCTTCCCTCACCCACCAATACTTACCACAGCTCTCACATTTATCAATTCAGTATCAGCCTTAGTTATGACCTAGATAATGGAAATTTTCATTCAACTTTGTCTATACAATAATTCAATCAAAACAAAGAAAGAAAGAAAGAAAACCTTGTTTATTGAGTATCATGTCCCAAGATTGATCATTATTTAAATTCCTGGCAAATGTACTATGGCAGTGGGACAAAACTTTACATGTGTGCCTCAGGCATGAATTTAAACTCTTAAGTGGCCCACAAAAGTTAATTAAATTGAATTTGGTAGGTGTGTGCACAATGTAGAGCTTAAAATCAAGCTTGCATATTAAATTTGGCCAAAACCATAGAGGAACACAAAGTAACACAAAAATCAGTGGTGTTATTAAATGAGTGACAAGTTTTAATATGAGCCATATAAAAAAATTAAAGCATAAATAGGTTACCTTTATTCTTTATTCTTTATTCTTCTTTTTTTTTTTCCCTGGTTGACCTATCTATTAACCCCCAATCTAGGTATGAAAACTTTTTGTATTACCATTTTTTTATGGTCCTCTACTGTAAAACTTATAAGGATCTATATAAAGTAGCAATTACCAACCACATGGGTTGCCCAACAAAATTACTCTCAATTTTTTTTTAAAGGCTAAGAAAGAAATTGGCTTTGTCAACAACTGCTTATTCTTAGGATACAAGCTAAATACACATCCACTGAACTCAAATTATCTTCTTTATCATTTCAAGTATTAATGTGTACCAAAGAACCTTAAGCTCATGATATCTTTCAAAAAGGTCCACATCCACCACAATTTCAAGATTTCTAGTACCTTTTTATGTGTCAATACTCACTAGTGGCTGTTATGTATCTAGCTTCAAAAAGGAAGACTCTGTTGTTTCAACCTAGTCATTGTCACCAACCTTGAGGTATAATATAAACATGACAACCACAATTTTGAGTCATATCCATTACAATTTATAATCTTCAATATTTGTTTTTTTAATGGTTCTAAGTAATAGTATAACTAGCTATAACAATCATAACTATGAGGTATGTACCACTTTTTTTTTTTTTTTCTTTTTTTAACTTCTCTCAAACCCTACATATGAGACCCCATTTCGAAAATCATGGATTTCTTTACATGAGTAATAATTCATCATTAAGAAAATTTAGACTAAATACCATTTCTTCACCATAAGCACAAAATGGAGGGTGAAATACTACAATACCAATAACTAAGTCCTAGTCTCAAATTGATTGGGGTCGATTATGGATCCTCAACAAAGTACTCAGAGTTGGTCATATGTATTAGCTCATTCTATTCTATCCGAAATCTGTGTTTTTTTTTCTTCAATATTTCTAATTTTGAATCCATTAAAATTTCAAATGAAAGACGTAACCCTAAAACTAAAAAACTGACCTTAGTGCGAGACAGTGAGAGAGCTGAGTGAGAGGTCGCCGACGAGAGTCTTCTGCCGCCACGGGTTTTCTGCCGCCGATGGTGTGAGGGTTTCGGCTTTGTGTGAAGGAGAGTGAAAGTTTGGGGTTTTTATGTTTGGGTGTGAAGGAGAGTGAGAGTGTGAGAGTGAGAGTGTTCACAGTAAAAGAGCTGAGTTCGGTCGCCGACGAGAGTCTTCTGCCGCCGATGGTGTGAGGGTTTGGGCTTTGTGTGAAGGAGAGGAAAGTGTGTTCTGTTGACTGAGAGTGAGAAGTGAGTGAGAAATAAAATTGAATTTTTCGATATTAGTACAGCAATACTCGAGTTAACCGGACTCGGGTACTTTTTTAAACAATACTCGAGCTCAGGAAGCTTGAGTACTGTTTGGAATTTTTAAACCCCAATTGCCATGTCAGCATGCCACGGTGGAGTTATAAAATATAGTACTCGAGTTCACCAAACTCGAGTACTTAAAAAAGTGGTAGATTGCTGTTTATTTTCGAAACAGTGTTTTTTTGCCAAATATTTCGGAAATTAATGGTAAAAGGCCATTTTGGCCCAGTATGTTCTATCCAAAACTGTTTTTACTTTTTAGTACAAGGTATGTTGACTATAAAGTCTTGCACTCGTGTGCACGTGCTTGTTGACTTTAATTTTTTTAATTTTTTTTTTTATAAGATAGAATTTATACTTTAGTCTAATCTAATGCTATGTTTGAAAGTTTTGAGAGAGAGAAGAGTAGAGAGGAGTAGAGGGAAGGAGAGTAGTGGAGAGGAAAGTAGAGGTGATTAGTTATCCTCCACCTTATTTGGATGTTTTTAAAATTAAGTAAGGGAAGAATAATAATTAGTATTTTCATTTGTAATTTTGTTAATATGGTAAGGGTAAATTTGATAATTCATTTGGTCAAGCATTTTTATGCTCCACTCTGCCTTCAAATCTCTCTAATTTGGGAGAATTAAAAATGAGGTGTTAGAAGTAGTTCAAATCCCTCCTAACCCTCAAAATCCCTCCCCTTCCTTCCTTAAAAAACATCCAAACAAAGTAATTAAATTACTCTCCCTCCTTTTACTTTACTTCCACTCTCCTTTCCCCAACATCCAAACATAGCATAATTGTATATGTGAGTGAATATCTTAATTTTTATTCTTTTTCAATAATCCATCTCTCTCTCTCTCTTTCACTACTCTCTCTCTTCCGCAAGAAATTTAGAAGTCATTTGAGACTTCTCCAATCCCTATAAATGCTCCTCTCTTCCATGCAATACTCCTGAAGACTTAGGCTTAATTACATTGTTTTAACATCCTTTCTTTTCAGTTCTATAGCAGTTTTATACACTCCATGGACAACGATGGGACTGTACTCTCTCTTTCTCTTCCAGAGACCTGGGACTGTATTGTTTGTGGAAAGCATTTCTACAAGAAAAAATCACTAGGAGGTCACATGAAGAGGCACCCTGAGCGTCCATGGCGGGGCCTATATCCTCCTCCAACCGGTGAGTCTTCTGCATGAGACACCCATAGTAATTTAACACTAATTACTATGGGTGTTCCGTACCAGCATATTTTTAAGAATAGCATCAATTAATGTTAGCGACATAAAAAATTTCAAGTTTTTCCACAACTAAGTTGTTATTAAGATAAGATCATTATTTTCTTGTGAGTCTGACACCATTTTTATTAGTACATCATCTATACTACCTCAACAAAGGTAGAAAATTTTTTGTTTCCAACACCCAGCAATGTCCTGTCAGATATCTAAGGAATCATTGTTATTCTTAACCCAGTTCGTTTTATCTTCAGTTAACACGTACCCTAATGACATTTAGTGTACTGATAATTTAAAGAAGAAGAAGAATATTGGTTATAGAACGTTGATATGAAAAAAACAGACTGATATATGGTAATGTGTTTTCTCCAGGTCATCATGCTCCAGAGGCCTGTGTGGTTTGTGGAAAACGTTTCGTCTCTAAAAAAGCTCTTGGTGGTCACATGAACCAGCATCCTGAGCGTTCATGGCGGGGCTTGCTTCCCCCAACTGATGAGCTTGCTGCTGCAAGGAATGGAAACACTACTGCTCCTTTGCTGATTGATTTGAATCAGCCTGCTCCTGGGGAATAGATATTGGCAATGATTACGATGGGATCTGTCTACTATAGTACTACTGCCTTTTTTGGTTATTTTATGGTTTGGTTTTCTCTTCTACTTATGCGTAGGCTAAATGAATTAGAAACTCTCACATTGTGTGTCGTTTAGCTTCGTCAAAAGATTGTATCTCCTTGGTCAAAGGATCTGTTATGTAATGCTTATTGCGATTATCTTAGTGGTATGTGTTAGGTTCTAAAGATTTAGGAATTTATATATTTAGAACTCTAATGTGTAATGTTGGCAAACCATGATCAAAACAGGTTGTTTAGTCTTGTTTAGGTTTACTCAAAGTTGGTTCTCTTATGTAAAGTTGGAATCGAGTGGCTGCAAAAGTATTAGTGACTTTCGGCCTGGCTCAATCGATCGAAGCTTAGACTCGATCGATCGAATATCGGGCAGAACGTTTTTTCTGCAAAATTTCCAACTCAGCCCAAACTCATTAAAGATTAGCGTTTCAGATCTAATTCTTCTAGTATATAAAGAAAACCCTAGCCACGTTTTTAGAGTAGCTCTTGTTGCTCATATTGCTATTTTGTGTAAATCTCTTGTGAGATCTAGAGGAGTTTTCCTTTACACAAAGTTTAGGGTTTTCAAGGAGGAGATGTTATCTACACCTTGATGATCAATTCAGTTGCTGCCATTGAAGCTTAAAGAAAAACAAGCGTGGGTGCTTGTACTTGCTGGAGAATCCAAGAAAAAAGGAGTTCGTGGTCTCGGAGTTTGCACGTGGTCGTGTCAGTAAGTTCTACTGGTGGGTAGCAATAAGAAGTCAAGCGTGGGGGCTTGTAAGTCTTATTGTATGAACTTTGATTCTTTCAAGATGGTGGATTCAAGTTTACCTTAAGGATAGCTAGGTTAAATCCTCCCTAGGTTTTACCGGTGTAGTTTCCTAGGTCATCATATCTTTGTGTTATTTACTTTTCCGCTGCTATATACTTGATATGATTGTTTGATTGTGATAACCTAAATTTGCATAATTTGACTAAGTTAATTACTTGGCTAATTAACTAGGTTAATCCGGTTGTGTTAAGGGGTCTAAAAACCGTTCAAGTGGTATCAGAGCGGGTAGCTCTTTCATTTTAAATTTTTTAATCTAAGAGCTGATCATTGACCCCTGTTGTCATGGATAATTTGAAGTGTCTTTCTGATCATGTTTCTGCTCATGCTTCTGTTGATTTTATTGATACCTATGAAACTCTCCGTAAGCAATTATTGAAATCTATGAAAATTGCTAAGAAATTCAAGGAAAAGTTAAAATTGGCTAATCTTGAAAAAGAGGAATTGATTGTTAGATTAGATGAATTTAATAAAAAGAATGAATTTTTGAGAAATCAAATTTCCTCTCAAGATGAGAAGATGAAAAGCTTGGAACAAAAGTTAGTTGAATCTAAAGCTAAAATTGAAAATTTGACTAGTACCAAGCCTGCTGTTGATGACAGAAGTGTTTCTGTTTCTCTTAAGCCTAAAACTGAGAAAGTTTATATCCCTCATTTCAAAAGGAATAATAAAGAAAAGACTTATTTTGTTAGGTTAGACAAAGGTAAAAGTTCTGATGTTGACGCTAAAATTTCTAAATCTAAGTCTAAACCTACTGTTAGAGAGCATAATAAATCTGTTTTTGTGCCTACCTGTCACTTTTGTGGTACTGTTGGTCATATTAGACCAAATTGTTCTTTGTTGAGGCAAAAACCAAAATCTGATAATAGATTTGCTGTTAGGAATACTGATGTTCCTAAATTTGTTCATGTTTGTCACTTTTGTGGTGTCTCTGGTCACATTCGTCCTAATTGTCATAAATTGAAATTTAAGCATTCTGTGTTTCAATCTAGGATTTGTGATGATATTTCTCCTGCCATAAGTCTATATAAATTGTTTCATATACTTTTGAAAAATTTAAGCTTGTTGGCTTGTGGAAGGAATTTGCAGGATTTCAGTCTTTCTCAGAAAATTGGTGTAATCCCTCAAATACACTCTACTTCACATGGATTTTCACCTACAAAGCCGAAGACTCGTGCTAAATGGATGAGAAAAGATTCTCCAAGGTGAGTGTTGCTAACTTGTCCCTGATTTAATTCTTTCAATTAATTGTGGACATGTTTTGTTTCTGTTTTTGGTCGTGTTTTTTTTAGGTTGCTTTTTATTAAAAAAAATCCAAAAACATTGAAAAATTTCAAAAAGACAAAAATATTTTATTTTATGTCTAGTTTTTCTTTTTGAGGATTATATGAGTTATAATATCTCTCTCTTGATTTTGAACATGCTTGACATTGTGGAGAAACTTGAATAGTATGTGTTTTATATTTGCTAAGCTATTTCTGATTTTGTGTGAGTATGTGCTAGTTTGTACATGTACTCAAGGGTTAATTAAGAAATTGATATTTCTTATTTGTATACCCTCTATAGCTTAGTTAAGCACTGTCATGCATTGCATTTGCATTGTTCATTTACCATAATGTGTGCTTTTTGTTCTTAGTCATAAATTTTTTTTAAAACCAAAAAGATTTTTGTGTTTTGTATTTCACATCTTGGATTTATAATCAAGGATTGGCCATATTATCTTTACATAACATGTTTATGTATCTTGTTTAGCTTGGATGAGCTTATTTATTGCACTTTACTAGCTGAAGCTTTGTAGTGCATGTTGTGTGGGAAAAATGTGTATGGTATTTGATCACTTTGTCTTGATCTTGAAGTCACATGCCTTTGATTGTTGGACTTGATCCTTTTTGAGAAAGGCATAAATAACCATCTCACCACTGTTCACTAGCCAATCATGAACACCTTACTGCATATCTTAAGATTCTGTGCTCGAGAAAGTGTAGTACATGCACAAAAAGAACATAAGGTGTAGCCTCGATCTAAATGCTTAAAATTGGTGTGTACATTATTGAACTTAAAGCTAAATCAAATAATTAAAATTGGTGAGTACATTATCCCGGTTATCTCTAATAAGTTTCTGATAAAGTTATATGATGTAACTCTTTAGGTGATAGTCTCTTTCAAATTCTATGTGATGAATTTTGTAGACTTTGTGTTTGATTTCTATTCACATATCACCTCACATGTATCTCAAGTTTTTGCTAGTTGCACACACTACACAAGTTAATCTTTGCTAAACTTGGTACATTTTATTGTGTGTGATCTTGTTGTGGCCATCCAAGATTAAAAGTTCCTTGATTTTAATGCAAAATGTGTTTAAAGTTTGAGAAATTGGAAATTCTAGAGCTTGAATGTACCCGAATTGGGGATTTTGTTCAAATTGGGTTTAATTGATGAAATTGGCTTGTTGATTTGATGTAATTGATCATTATTATCTGTCTTCGAACTTGTGTGATGATCAATTGGTCAATTTTTTTTATAAAAACGAACAAATGGTTTTTCAAATTTTGGGGTTTTTGTTAGAAACTCTATGCTCAAGACAATTTTGTGAATTTGAACTTATATTGAACTTAGTTTCACTACATTAGACATGCATCATGACATATTTTTCCATGCATCATTTGTGTTTAGGATTCATATGCATTGCATTGTTTTTGGTTCGTTCCTATTCCCCTGCTATTATAATCATAACTGAAACAAAAGCCAGCGGCGAGAGAGCCAAAGGTATTTTTAACAGGCTCCCCTTTGATGGGGCAATTTTTGCTAATACCATTGGTTTATCTGGTGGCCTCTGGCTGCTCTGGGATTCATCGCAAGTGGAAGTGGCAGAGCTCTCATCAACTGAGCAGGAGATTCACGCTATGGTTTCCCCAAGTTATTCTAATACTCAGTGGCTCCTATCCACAGTCTATGCAAGTCTGAGGTTTGCAGAGAGAAGACTGTTATGGGAAAATTTGGAAGCAGTGTCTGATCTTCACTCCTTGCCTTGGATGATTGCTGGCGATTTTTACGAAGTGCTTATGGGAGAAGACAAGTTTGGGGGTAGACCCGTTAATGTCAGTAGAACCATCCGGTTTCAAGAATGCTTAGATTCATGCCGCATGATAGATATTGGGTTTTCTGGAGCACGGTTCACTTGGTTAAATCATAGGCCCCTGGCTCATCTTATTCAAGAGAGAATTGACAGGGTATTTGTTAATGCTGACTGGTATGGGCTTTACCCTGAGGCTTCTGTTAATCATCTCAAAAGATCACATTCAGACCATGGCCCAATCCTGATGTGCCTAGACAGCAGGCGCGACATCACGCTCCCCCGACCATTTAGGTTCCAACCAATGTGGTTATCTCACCCTTCCATTCCAGAGGTGGTCAAGAAGCTTGGATGAGACCAAACGCGCTATCTCGGGCAATCGCCCATTTTACTGAGAAAGCAAGGTTCTGGAACAAAAATGTGTTTGGGAATCTATTCCAACGTAAGAAGAGAGCGGCGGCTAGAATTAAAGGCGTCCAGGTTACTCTCGCATCCAACCCAAATAATTTTTTGGTGGATTTGGAAAGAGTTCTGAGAGCCGAATTTGCTGAGGTTTCTAAACTAGAAGAAGAATTCTGGGCCATGAAATCGTGTATTACCTGGCTTGTTGAAGGGGATAGAAATACTAGGTTTTATCATACATCGGCCCTTGTCCGGAGGAGGAGGAACCGTATAACTTGTATCAAAGATCAAGTGGGGAATTGGATTCATGAAGAACGAGAGATTGCTGATTATATTAGACAGAGATATGTTGAGCTTTTTTCCACCTGTCATAACCACTCTGTTCTTGCTGCCTGGAATCCCCCTTTTTGGAAAGCTTGGATTAGTGAAGAGGATAGTGTCAAGCTGGTGGGTACTGTTTCTAATGAGGAAATCACGTCGAGTCTGTGGTCTTTAAAGGAATTTAAAGCCCCGGGCCCATATGGTCTCCACTCGGGGTTTTTTCAGCGATTTTGGTTATTGGTTGGTGCGTGGGTCAGAGATGAAGTGAAGCAGATTTTCGCAACCAGCAAGATGCCAGAATATCTGAACCAAACTCTTATAACCTTAGTTCCCAAATGTAACAATCCGGAGTCCTTCAACAATTATCGTCCAATAAGCCTCTGTAACACTATTTACAAGCTAGTGTCCAAGATTTTAGTTGCAAGAAGGCCTCTTCTGGCTGACCTGGTCTCTCCTTTTCAAATTGCTTTTGTTCCTGGAAGGAAAGGTGTTGACAATGCCATCATTGTTCAGGAGATTATCCATACCATGTCGAAGAAGAAGGGAAGGGGTGGGCTTATGGCAATCAAGATTGACCTTGAAAAGGCTTATGACTAACTTGAGTGGAGCTTTATTAGAGATACCCTTGGCCTTTTTAACTTTCCCAGCCAGCTAATTTCGTTGATTATGAGTTGTGTATCGACTTCCTCAATTTCCATTCTTTGTAATGGAGGTGCTTTAGAATCCTTTCTCCCTTCTAGAGGTATCAGACAAGGGGATCCGATCTCTTCGTATCTCTTCATTCTCTGCATGGAGGTCTTGGGTGCGCTTATAATGGAGAAGTGTAATTCCAAACTTTGGAACCCAGTTAAGGCATCTCAAGGTGGCTTGGCCTTTTCCCACCTTTTTTTTGCAGATGACCTTGTGTTATTTACAAAGGCTGATCAGAAAAACTGCTTGGCAGTCAAGGATGTGTTGGATGCCTTCTGTAGCTTATCGAGTCAAAAAGTTAGTCAGGATAAGTCTAGAGTTTATTTCTCTCCTAATGTGGCATTGGATGAGAGAGCTGGCCTGTGTGATGTATTGGGCTTTCGGTCTACTCCAACTCTTAGGAAATATTTGGGCTTCCCCATTAAACACAAAGCTACATCCCAAGACTTTGGTTTTATCATAGATCATGTCCAGAGTCGGCTTGCTGGTTGGAAGGCCAATCTCCTTTCCTTTGCTGGTCGGCTAGTTCTTACTCAAGTTGTGACTACCACTATCCCTAATTATGTTATGCAATGTGTAGCTCTCCCAGCCAAGATTCTCAATGGTGTTGACAAACTCAGTCGGAATTTTCTATGGGGTTCTTCGGAAAGAAAGAAAAAAATTCATCTTATTAGTTGGAAAAAGATTGCAAAACCAAAGAAAGATGGTGGTCTGGGCATTTAAGCAGCAAGAGCTAAAAATGTTGCCTTACTTGCTAAGCTGAACTAGAGGCTTCATTCTGAACCTTCTTCGTTATGGGCAAAAGTTCTAACTCAGAAATATAGATCACCTAGGGTGGCTAATCCTTGTATAAAAAGCCGGACTTACTCCTCTACTTGGTCAACCATTCGAAAAGGTGAGGGTGTTTTTAAAAAGAGCTTCATATGGAATATGGGCAGCAACAGTCAGTTGTCCCTTTGGTATGACAAGTGGATGGATAAAGGTTCCCTTCGGAGTCTGATTGCTGGCCCACTAAACTAGGGGGAGGAAGGCATGCTCTTGAGGGAGGTAGTCAATCTTACAGGTTGGAATAAGCAGAAAATCTCCTTCTCCCTCCCTAGGCAGTTATCTTTGGAAATGAAAGCTACCCCGGTCTCTATGTCCACTTCCAACTCTGATTGTATTTCTTGGGCCTCTTCCCCAAATGGTCTTTTTGATCTTAAGGAAGCCTATAAGTTAGCTTCTCTGGAGATAGGTGATGCCACTATTGGAGTTATTGATGGTGAGTGGTTATGGAAAGTTGCTACTATTCCAAAAATTAAATGTTTTCTTTGGCAATGCTTCCACCACAGCATTCCTATCTGTACTACTCTTACTGCTAGGGGAATGGATGTCCCATAAATCTGCCCTCTTTGTAATGAAGGCCCTGAGACCTTCCTTCATTCCCTTAGAGATTGTCGCGAAGCTCAAGTATTTTGGAAGGCTTCCCCCCCCCCCCCCCCCCTCTCTGGATGAGAATTTATTCTTCGGGACTAACCTTGTGGATTGGCTTAGGCTGAATAGTTGCAGTTCCAAGGTGTGTTCTTCATTGAGTGTTTCCTGGGGTAGTGTTTTCCCTTTTGGTATTTGGTCCCTTTGGCTTCGTAGAAATGAAACGATTTTTTGAAATACCAAGAACCAAAGGTGTTTGAAAGCCGAAGTCCTCTCAAGGGCCATAGAGTACGCATATATTGGTATCAACAGCAAGCAAGCATGGTCTCAAGCCAAGATTCAGGTGAGATGGAACCCCCCATCCCCCTCTTAACTGGTATAAGCTCAACTCTGATGGTTTTTCTCTTGGTAATCCGAGGCTGGCTAGGGGAGGAGGTCTTATTCGGGATGACAAAGGAGATTGGATTAAAGGGTACGCCAGAGCTATTGGTACTACCACCAGCGTGGCAGCAAATTGTGGACCTTAAGGGACAGTATCAGGCTATGTATTGCTTTAAAAATTCCTGTGTGTAAGGTTGAATTTAATCAACCATCTTGTTGACTTTATTCTGTGCCAAATTTGCTTGTAATTTAGCAATTAGTAACCTTGTATTTAGGTGGGAATCATGTAAAGGTAGTGAGTGAGAGAGTGTGAAGAAATGCTTAAGATTGTGCAAGGATGCAGAGATTCGCGACTGGGACTCGCGGGTGACTCGCGACTGGCAAGCCGCCAAATGCAACACACGAGTGAAGCGTGCGAGAAGATGAACAGTCACGCCAGCTGGAGCACTACAAGACAAAAAGTCTAACCTGGCCATTCTGTTATCTCGCGACTTGAACTCGCGACTCAGTCAAGTCGCCAACCAGCCCTGTTTTGAAAAACCTGACTCTTCGCATTCCATTCTCACCCTAGTATAAATACCCCTTATACCCACGAAATGTAGAGAGCTTCCATAGAGAATTTTGAAAGAGAAACCCTAGAGAAAAACAAGATTGATTCATCCACAATCTTCATATAAAGACTCTTCAAATTCCTCTACTCTCACCATTTTCATTGTTACATCCTTGAGAGGTTCTTACCTAAATCCTTTTCTCATCATACCCACATCTGTGAGAAGGCTTTTTGGTGCTTTGGGAAGCAGTTAGGAAGGGACCAATGGTTATTGGTTGATGCTATGAGCTATAGCGGAATCCGGTAAGTTAAAGAAGAAATAGGTTCGGCGTAATCTCGTTGGAGCAAGAAGCTTGGAGGGCTTAGGTACCTGGGTAGATTAGGCTTGGAGAGTCTATTGCTGTTCATGTATCCGAACTTCATTTTCTAGTGGATTATTGACCGCTTGGAGGGCGGTGGAGAGGTTTTACACCGAGGGCTTCGGTTTCCTTTTCGATAACACATCGTTGTGTTGTCCTTGTGTTTACATATATCTTCCCTTAATCTTTGTCATTTAATTTCTGCAGTGGATGTGATTTTATTTGGTTTAGATTGTTTATCAATTCTGTTATTAGCTTATGTTTATGTTCCGTACATTTATTGTTTGATTATAAGTTTGAATTGGTAACTTGTTTTTGGGAGTCTAAACGTTCATAATGTTTTTAACGCTATTTGAACATTCAATTGGTATCAGAGCAGGTGCACTTGTTGTGGTTTAAATACCTAAGTGTGATCCTTGACCCCTTGTGTTTATTTGCCATGGATTGTGCTTTGTATGCCTCTTTGTATGATTTGGTTGATGATAAATGTAACATGTCACGTATTTGTGAAAATGCCTCTATGAGTGTGAATCCTCATGATTGTGATGCCATGTTACATGAATCTTTGGGTGTTGTTGATATTCCAAATGACAAACTCTTGAAGAAAAAGGCTAAGAAGTTTCAAAAGAATTTGAGCAAGTTATTTTGTGAAAAGGATGATTTGATTGCTAAGCTCAATGAATCCAACAAATTGGTTGAGAAATATAAGAAACTTGCTGAAAATTCTCTTGAAAAGCTAAAAGAGTTTGAATGTTTGAATATGGTCTTGGACGCTAAACTTGTTTTGACTAACAAACTTGTTGATGAGTTAAAATGTGAACATGAATCTCTTAAGATGCATGCCAAGTGTTTGATTCCTGAACCTATTGCTAAAAAGGATGATAATATATATTGCAATCATGTTGTGGTACCCGATTTTGTGCGTAATGTGTGTTCTACCTCTAAGGACAAACCGGTGTACATTCCTCCACATAAAAGAAACCAAAAAGTGGAGAGAAAGGCTATTAAGTCAAAGCCTCCGTTTAGGTCTCAACCTAAGGCTTTGGATGAAT
Source organism: Quercus aquifolioides (assembly GCA_019022515.1). NCBI lineage: Eukaryota > Viridiplantae > Streptophyta > Magnoliopsida > Fagales > Fagaceae > Quercus > Quercus aquifolioides. The sequence continues at coordinate 10,795,244 of CM032329.1, read as the reverse complement.
CTAAGTTTTTTCCAACTTGCCACCATTGTGGTGTGATTGGTCATATAAGACCTCAATGTCATAAGTTGAAGAGAGAACAAAACCATGTTACTAGATCCCTTCCCAAAAGGCCTAGCGGACCTAAACACATTGTTTGTCACCATTGTGGTGCCTTTGGTCATCTAAGACCTAAATACTCTAAATTTCATGCTTTTAAAAGAATTAAAAGAAAAGAGAAACTTGAGTTTCTTGGAAGTTGTGCTAAAAAAGGTAAACCGGATTTGAGTGAAAATAGGATGTTGTTAAAGAAAATGTTTAATGCTCTTAACACCTTGACTATATGCATCTCCGGTTATCATTCTTCCAACCCTCGCCTCACTTCTCATGAGACACTCATTCCAAACAATCATTCTGTTTGGATGAGGAATGGTTTCTATGGTTGAGCTTTTGTTTTTTTTTTTTTTCCTTGATCTAATTCTTTCGATCTTTGTAGGACCCTTCATGCATTGATTGTCATATCTTCATGCATTTGTGCATTTTGCATTTATTTGTATGCATTGCTTTTGTTTTGATCTTACCTTTTTTTTCTTTTTTTTAGTTTTGTGTGAGTAAAAAATCCAAAACCACATAAAAAGTGAAAAATTCAAAAAGTTTGATCGTATATGTTTGAGCACATATCACATGTGAGTTTTGCCTTGTACCTTCGTACAAATGGCTTTGTGCATTTACGAGCTTAGCTTGTTCTTTATGCACTTATATCTTTGTGGGAAAAATCTTGACATCTTTGTGTGATTGTTGTAAATCGATCTTCAAGTTTGTCATGAATGATTAGTCAATAGTCATGTTGGTTTTGATATATGCGTAGACTTGTGCCTATATCTCTTCCCACTCTTTTATTTTTTATTTTTTCTTAAAGAGCTCAACAAATGTAAATCTCAAAATAAAAAGAGATAATGAGCTGCAAAAGCCATCGCACATACTAGTATTTGACTAGGAAAAAGGGAAAGCAGCTTTTATGAAAATGTATGGTGCCTAAAAGCCAAAGGCTTGTTCATCAAATTGAAATATCAAAAATAAAAATAAAAATAAAAAAAATTTAGGCATCGATCTCAAAAAGAGATGTAGAGATCAAAAATGATCAAATGTTATGAATTGTAAAGAAGCCAAATGAAAAGCTTCAAAGATATGTAATCATTTTCTTGTGGGAGGTCATATATATTCATTTCTATAATTGAGATAGACCACTTGACTTAGTACTGGCTGTGTATGACTTGATTGAATTCATCATTAAAGTTTCACTCTAAACTAAGAGCTATTCCACATTTGATACACACACTACACACATGCCTAATGTTCAATGAATGCCTTATTCATTTGTTTAATTGTACTTGTTTAAATGTGATGTGTGTGTGCTCAACCTTATATGGATCAATCCAAAAAGATTTTTGATCATTTTATATATTTTTGGAAGTGATTTTTATCACTCTTTGTGTTCATGTTTAGTGCTTACTTTGTTTTTCATTGATTAAACATGTTCTGTATTGAAAAACAAGTGTCAGAATTTTTGGCTACTCATTCTGGCTACTTGCACGAGTAGCGAGCGAGCAAGCTGCCAGTTTTGGCTACTCCTTTTGGCGACTTGCCCAGCCGTGAGCCCAGTTACGAGTTCAAGCAGAATGGTTTCGCGGCTCGCTGGCAACTCGTTCGCGACTCGTCCAGTCGCCAAACGCCCAGAAACAGCTTTTTAAAGGGCTTTTCATGGGAAACTTGTTTGAAACCTCTCCCATTCTCTCTAAAACCCCTCTTTCAATATTTTTACATCAAAACCCAATCAATTTGAACGGTTTTTCATTCCATTAACATCTCTAAGGTATTTTTAAACTCTTTTCTTTGATTTGGATCCTCGAATTATGTTTTAGTGAGTTTTGTGCTCTTGGTTGAGATTTTCATCATAGGGGTTGGGAAAACTTATTTTTTGGTCAAATTTTTGTCTGGGTTTGGTTCCTTTTGATGATTTGCTCTGGATGTTGGCCCCTTGTGGCAAAAAGATCATGTATTAAGGGTGGATTTCATGATGTTCATGCATTGTTTCATATTGTTGTTCATAGTGTGCATGCTAGGTGTTTGATAAAATGTCTCTTAAGCATTTTCTCACTTGTTTGGACTCCAATGAGTATCAAACTTTGGGGTTTCTCATGTTTCCTCATTAGGAACATGCTTGGTTCATTGGTTGTGTATTTAACACACCTTGCCCCACAAGTGCATTTTCCATGCATATAGCCACCTCTTGTACACACCTTTGCTACCCTATCATGCATTGGTCTATACATTGTTTCTTCATCCTAGCATGTCATGTTTACCTTATGCTTTATAGCATGTTTTCTTTTCTTAGGTTTGAGCTTCATTTTCTCATTCATCTAGCACCCCTCATGCATCATAATCATTGTTCATATCTTCATCTCTTGCCCTCGTTTCTCCTTGACCATTTGTCTATTCCTGACAAAAAGGGGGAGAGTATACTCTAGAGAGTATATAGGAGAGTTTTTGTCATTTCTATATGACCCTTGTGCACATTCTTAGGGGGAGAAATTCTATTTCTTGTGCACATTTGTAAGGGGAGAGATATTCCATAGGGGAGATGCATATACCAAGGGAGAAAAGACATTGAGTTAATAAGAAAACTTTGTTTTGGTGTTGGTGTTTGGTGTATGGTCAAGTTGCTCACATATTTCACATCATGTTTACTTGATCGCAATTTGCTTGTTACATTATACTTGTCTGTTTATTACTTGCTTTACCTTGAGGGTCTAATGTGTTTTGTGCAAGTGTTTCAGGTTACATGTATATATGTTCCAAGTTCATTACAGCTCCTATAGTGTCTCATTCTGCATGAGATACTATAGCTTTTCCTTTTTCGCCAATTAATTTAACACTAATTACTATGGGTGTTCCGATCCGTACCAGCATATTTTTAAGAATAGCATCAATTAATGTTAGCGACATAAAAAATTTCAAGTTTTTGCACAACTAATTTGTTATTAAGATAAGATCATTATTTTCTTGTGAGTCTGACACAATTTTTATTAGTACATCATGCATCTATACTATCTCAACAAAGAACAAAGTTTCTCTCCAAACTAGTTTGGAGAGAAACTCTACAAACTTATAGTATATCTTTATATTGAGTGTGAATTTTGAAAATCTAACCGTTAGATTACATGTTCTTATTACATCCTTAATGCTTATGAAATTTCAAAAAGATCAAAGATCAATTACTATGTCATCAAATAAATGTTATAATTTCAAGTTTTTGTGATCTAAAGTTGTATATAAAAAATAAGTTAATTGATCAAATAATAAATAACATCCAATTTGAATGAAATTTAATAAACATTTTAAAAATATAAAAAACATGAAATTCAACGATTAGATTTTCAAAATTCATACCAAAAAAGGAAATATATGAGAAGTTTGAAGAGTTTCTCTCCAAACTAGTTTGGAGAGAAACTTTGTTATTTCAAGTTTTTATGATCTAAAGTTGTATATAAAAAGTAAATTAATTGATCAAATAGTAAATAACATCCAATTTGAATGAAATTTAATGCACATTTTAAAAACATAAAGAATATAAAATTTAACGATTAGATTTTTAAAATTCACACTCAAAAAAGAAATATATGAGAATTTTGAAGAGTTTATTTTCAAACTAGTTTAGAAAGAAAGTTTGTTTCTCAACAAAAGTAGAAAATTTTGTGTTTCCAATACCCAGCAATTGCTCATTTGTCATGCCCCATCCACATCCTGTCAGATATCTAAGGAATTCTTAACCCAGTTCGTTTTATCTTCAGTTAACACGCACCCTAATGACATTTAGTGTACACTGATATTTTAAAGAAGAAGAAGAATGTTGGTTATAGAACATTGATATGAAAAAAACAGACTGATATATGGTAATGTGTTTTCTCCAGGTCATCATGCTCCTGAGGCCTGTGTGGTTTGTGGAAAACGTTTCGTCTCTAAAAAAGCTCTGGGTGGTCACATGAACCAGCATCCCGAGCGTTCATGGCGGGGCCTGCTTCCCCCAACTGGTGAGCCGCCTGCTGCAAGGAATGGAAACACCACTGCTCCTTTGTTGATCGATTTGAATCAGCCTGCTCCTTTGTTGATCGATTTGAATCAGCCTGCTCCTGAGGAATAGATATTGCAATGCTTACTATGGGATCTGTCTACTATAGTACTACTGCCTTTTTTGGTTGTTTTATGGTTTGGTTCTCTCTTCTACTTATGCGTAGGCTGTACGACTAAAAAACTCTCACATTGTGTGTTGTTTAGCTTCGTCAAAAGATTGTATCCCCTAGTAAAAGGATCTGTTGTGTAATGCTTGCGATTATCTTAGCGGTATGATTATTAAGAAAATTGCAACATGATTATTACTGGCACGGTTGGGTGTGTTTTTATTTTTTTGGTGACAAAGCAACTAGGAGTTGGGTATACTCCAAAGTCAGAAAGTTTCACCCCTCTTTGTTCTATCAATGGTACATTTTTTTTAAACTATGCTTCTTAGTGACACCCATGTTTGACCCCTGAGAGAGTGTATTGGAAATGGGGAAAGATGGTGAAAGTGTACAAATCTCATGCTTTACATTGTTATGGTTTTCAAAACAATTCAAACAAATTGAACTCACGTCAAAATCAATATATATTGTAGTAGGCCTATTTACATCGTCAAGGGACAATTAATATTTCTTTTAATCGCGAACAATTTCTCAAAAATTCTCAAGCAGTAGTACTAGTAGTACTAAAATGCAGTAGAGTTTATTTGCCCCACTTGACACAAAAGACAGTCTACTTTTTTTACTTGTTATATACATTAGCTTGTCAACACGAAGACAAGTTTACGTTCTCACAGCAACACTTTCATTTCATAATTGGTCCAACTTCATAGTACATTTTTTTTTTGCACTACTTTGCCAACTAGGACTGGAAAAAAAAAATGATACTAAATAGGACTTTGAAAAAAAAAAAAAAAAAAAAACTAATGTTTATGTGCCTACTTTAGCGCCTCAAGAGTTGGTTTCTGAATTTTAACAACTTCAAAAAGTAAAAATGACTACATGAAATTTTAGAAACATTCATGGCATTGAGTTGCAAATAGTTAAGGGTCATCATATAGCCCACAGCCCATAGCCCGACCCAGAAACCCGACGGCCCACCGGGCTAATGGGCGGCCCGGCCCATTGTTATTGAGGCTCATGGGTAGCCCACTAACCCAGTGGGTCAGGTCGTGGGTTAGTTTTTATGCCCATGAGTACCCAATGGGCTAGCTCAGTAGCCCAACCCGTTGCCCAGCCCATTGTCCTAACCCATTGTCCAAGCCCAATAACTCATAATTCATAACAAAAATATATAGGAAGTGTATGAAGAGCAGGGACGGCAATTTTTGCCCGATCCGTGGGTACTCGGTCCGGCCCGACCCTAATAGGCCAGATTTTACCCGGTCCGATTAGAAATAGGGCCGGGTATGGGTTTTAAAAAAAAAAACCCGAAACGGGTCCGGGTCGGGTCCGGGTTTTTATAAAAAATCCGAAACCCGACCCGAAACCCGACCCGGATATAACCCGGTTACTATAAAATTACAAAAAACCCCCTATATATATATAGCTATAACTAACCCTATCCCTCATTTTTTCCACAGCAGAGCTCACGCCTCCCTCAGTCTCTCCTCACCCTCATTTCATTTCACCTCACACTCTCACAGCCTCACACCTCCGCCTCTCATCTCCAGCTCTCTCACTCACTGTCACTGTCTCACACAGCCGCCTCTCCCTCTTCATCTCTCAGCTCTCTCACTCACACGAAGCGCACAAGCAGTCAAGCACAGGCTGTCAGGCACAGCTCTCAACTCCGTTTCGTCCTCGCCGTCGTTGATCTCACACTGAAACCCAGCCCTCTGCTCTTCTCATCTTCCTCGCCCATGGCCTCCGGCGTCGCTCCACCTCGATCTCCATTTTTTTCTTTTTTCTTTTTCTTGGTTCAGTTCGTTTTTTCTTTTTTCTTTTTTCTTCTTTTTTTTTTTTCTGGGTTCAGTTCGTTTTTTCTTTTTTCTTTTTTTCGTCTTAATGTGAGTACTGAGTTTGTGTTTGTGTTTGGTTTGTGATTTTGAAAGGGAAAATCACAGATCTAAATTTGTGTTTGGTTTGTGAGTTTGAAAGGAAAAATCACAAATCTGATCGTGTTTGGTCTGTGTTTATGTTTATGTTTGTGATTTTGGGCCTAAAAATCATAAATGGAAGTTTGTGGTTTTGATTTTGGGCTTGGCTGAGCATGAGGGGACGGGGCCCGCGGGGCCCGCGGAGGCCCGACGGGGCGGGTTCGGGGTTAAGAAAAAAACCCGTTTAATAAACGGGCCGGGTTTGGGTTTCTAAGAAAGACCCGCGGGTCGGGTCCGGGCATGGAAAAACCCGGCCCGAACCCGACCCGTTGCCATTCCTAATGAAGAGTTGATTTTGAGATATTATAGAGGAATTTCTTAAGAAAACTCCCCCAACCACTAAGATACTTAAAGTAATTGTGCTAAACTTGGTTTACTAAATATATATTTTTCTAGTAGTCCAGTAAATTTGAATTAACCATTTGACATTTTTTTTATTAAAAATGAAAATAAAAAACTATTTAAAGCCTTAATAAAAAAATTAAATAGGTTTCTATCAACAAAACAAAAAATTGTAATTAAGTTTTAAATTCTTTGATTCTTTCCTTTAAAAAAATTGATTGATTATTCCCTTATAAAAAATAAATTATTTCCTCATAAAAATAATAAAATAATATGCTAACACAAGCCTATGGGTAGCCCATTAGGCTCAACCCGGTAGCCTAGCTCGCTAAAGACAAAATGGGCATTGCCCATGGGCAGGGTCAAGGGTTGGGGTTTTCTCTTTCGGCCCAGTCCGACCTGACCCATTAACTAGTTAATAGTCCATTATGTTCAACCCATTGTGCCCATGGGCCAAGTACAAATGGGCCGGGCCAGGCCAACCCGGCCCATTGACAACCCTTACAAATAGTGTATTGTTATAATCTTAATATTTTTACATTACTTTATTTTTCTAATTTATTTTAAAGATTCAAATTACATGCTTAAATTGTGTGTATTTAGATTAATCCCTTGATTTAATTGTTATTAGCTATGAATTGATAATTATTATTTTTACTTTAATGCTATGAAATATATATTTATAGTTAATTGAGATTATGGAGAAACCCGATCGTATTAATAAGTCCATATCATTTTCTAAACGAGCTTGTATAAAGTTACATTTTATATTAGATTGTGTATGACAATTACTTTAGCCGATAGTCATTTATTTATTTTGTTATTAGTATCAATTAATATTTCTTAGCTTAATTTTATCTTTTAATCTTGTTCCCCGACTTGAAAATCCTGACTCTGCCAATATATATATAGATCGGCATTATACATATAATATATATCATCCATATCAAATGAGGTATGCTCGACACCAGCATATTGAAGCATAGCATCAAATAATTGCATTCTTTTAGTCTTTAGAGTCACGTTCATGGCGCAAAAAGGCAAACCATCAAGATCTAAATGAAGAAAGCTCTTCATCATCAAGAAATACTGAAACTGCTGTCAGTTTGTCAGGAACATGCTTGATATTCTGGAAGTAGACATTAATGGTTTATGTACCTTTAATTTACTTATGAAGGCTCATCACAAACGATCTTGGTGAAAGGTCCAATAAAGGAGTATTGCCAATGGTGCTATATCACGGTGAAGCGCACAGTTCAAATGGACAAGAATGTGGAGGCTGATTCTCATAGATGAGTGTGCAGGGTTGACATGTGTTTTCCATGGATGGCGTACAAGAGGCCCATGGATGACATACAAGAGGCCCATGGATGACATGTTGGTAATGGAAGAAGCCCATAAGGTAAAGGGGAGCAAATAGGACTTTGTCAAAGCCCACATAGAGGCAGAAACTCACACGTGAGGGGAAAATTGTTGGAAATATGAGTGTGATTAAAGTTTCACGTTGGATAATAATGAGAATGGAGAGTGGTTAATCTATTAATACTAAATAACCGAAGCCATGGACTTTTTGTTGACTTCATAAAAGCTTGCCACATCAGTTTTGCAAGGATTTGAATGGAAGGGGCATCCTGTGGGAGATAATCCTAGAATCAGGTTTAAGGTTGTGAAGGTATCTGGTGTGTTTTTGCTTGCTCTCTTTAAGGAGAAAAAGGAAAAGCCAAGGTCTTAGGCTTATTGGGTGGAGGCAGGCTCATCTTTGTTTGCTCTTTCTTCTCACTCCATCTTGTTCTTTATTTAAATGATACTTGTAGGCTGTAGTAAGCAGCTATTCAGTAAGATTGAATTTTGTGAGCAAGTCTTTATTAGCTACTGTAGGACCTGGTTCTGTTTGTCCTAAAGAAATGAAATTTTGGAAAGTCAGGGTGGTGATATTTTTAACCGAGGCTTTTTCTCTATGGTTCTCATGTTGCTCAACTTGGGATACTTTGTCATTTAATGTTTTTACTTTGGCATGATAATGATATGTTCTTATTTCAAATGGGTTGCCAGCTTATCATCCTTTGGGCATCCTCCTACAATTTGAATGGAACTTGATTTTTATCTTTTATAAAATTTCCACTTTGGATCTAAAAAATTTGGTTATATAATGCTGCCCAAAGTTGTGGTCAGTTGTAGGTGACATTGTTTTAGAACTGTAGATATTTATATGAGGAGAAATTATATAGTCTTTGTGGTGGACCATGTCATTTGTCCATCATTCTATTAAAAAACTCTCACCTTTTTAAAATTGTTGAATCATTAATTTTTCTAACTCAACAATTTAATACAGGTAGGAATTTTTAAGTAGAATGGTGGACAAATAACATGATCCACTATGAGGATGTTATAATTTCTCTTATTTTAGCGAGCTCTCTTGTCGCAATTTTGGGATTAATTTTGGAATTTGCAATAGTATGACAATCCTCTTAAGAAAAAGAAGACTAAAATGTTAGGGGGTGTTTGGTACATGCACTTAAAAATTAAAAATTATTGTTGAAAAACATGTAAAAATACGTATGAGTGAAAAAGTGTGTGAAAATATGTATAATATTATTTAAAAACTGAAAATTGTTGTTTACAATGGTGTACCAAACACCTCCTTAAGTGCCTATAATTTTTCAAAATGTAATTACAACTCGTCATTTCGATTCTGATATCTGTTTAATATCTACCTTCCATCCATTCACGTCAATAATGAGAAAACTCCTCAGAATTTGTAGTCTTCTTGGTAACAATCAGCATTGTTGCAGTACCTGAGATTATTATACTTAGCCTCTTTCCAGTCTCCGTTGCCCCCTAACACCATTTTCCTCCCCTAAAATCAAGACCCCAAACAAGATGTCGATTGACAAAATTGTCTTTGAGAACTCAATCACTACAAACCTCATCAACTCCACAAAGACCCAATCAGCACCAAGTATTATCATTACAAAAACCCAAATCTTCAAGGTCATGATTCACATTTAGCAAAACCCTAAATTTTTCCTTCTCTTTGATTACAAATGACTCCAACTCTCACAAACGATTTGATCTTCCATAGCAGAACATGGTGGATGGATCGAAGGGTTCGCCCCCTTCCCATCCCAAAGTTTTTATATTTGTTGAGTTTTACTTTACAAACGATGTGTGTGTTGACGTTTACGGCTTGATTGGGAGAGAGAAATAAAAGAGAACGGAATGCAAATGAAAGAATTTATAAGCCCATTTTTTAATCATTTTAAATTGAAGAGGAATTAGAGAAAATGTAACGCATATTAATGAATTTTTTACTGAAGTCACTGTAATATCTTTTCTTCATCTTCTTTTTTTTTTTTTTAAGTAAATACTTAAAATTATAATTTTATTTTAAAAAATGGCAAAGTGATAATGTTGTTATAAAAAGATGGTTTGGAATACTGTTGATCTCTATTGAGCATTTTTAGTCTATAACTAGTATTATGCATGTGTGATGCATGGCTTAATAAAAGAATTATATATAAATTTTAAAATATATATATGTTTTGATAATATAATTAAATTTAATAATAAATAAAATAGTAAAAATATTTTAAAGATTATGGTAAGTTTTAAATTTTTAAAAACTCTTAGTAGTAAACGGGCGTTACATGGTTTTGGTCATAAGCTTATAACATGGATAATCTTATTTAGAAACACTAATTAATGATTGAAAAGAAATGTTATACCCAGTCGGACTAAGATATAACTTTTACTTGTTCAAATAACAAATAAAGTGAAGTAGGGTGAGGAAAAACAAATAATAATTATAACATACCGGCATAATAATATTTATATTTAATTATAATGAAACACTTGCATCTCAAAGTGTCAAATTAATATCAACACTAAACATGCTAAGATGTTTATGTTAATTAATGTAAATAAGCAAAAAATTAATATCAACATCTAACACCCTACTATTGCATGAATTATGATTAAAATTGACCTAATATTTTTACTTTAACCCCAAGCAATCATCCTGAATTTACAAATTAAAACTATCCAAATTTATAAATAAATAAATAAATAAATTTTGAAAGCAAAATTCTCTATAACAATAACACACTCATAAATATATAGACACGAAGAAACTTTGAATTCAATAATTACAAACAATATAAATTTCTAAACATTAAAAAAAATCTGGAATCAGAGTTAAAGTAAAAACACTCACATGAAAATTGAATTAATTTTGACAGCAAAAGGGAGGTAGCGAAGTCATGGAGATTTCACAACACCTTAAATATCCATTGTTTTTACATCACCCTTTTTATATTTAATCAATTTTCTGCCTTCATTCTTTGTGAAGTGATGTTCATTATTATGGTTTTGGGTGCTCAAATCTTGGTCTCATGGCTATCGGTGGGATCTACACATACTGGAAAACATATCTTGAAAAAAAGTAAATAAGATTTTTGTATATACCATTGATTTTGAAGATCATAATAAGCATATAAATTATATCAAAGTTAACAAAAATAACTTAAACAAAAGGCAACCCACATACAAAACATATTCAATTTGATGAAAAAAATAATAAAGAAGGGAATTTTATGAAAAAACAAACAGAAGAAGGCAAATACATGCGTGCAAGTTTCATAAGTAAGGTAAGTATAAGAATGAAATAATATATCAAGAAACCGCACGTTAGGAAAAGGGAAAAAATAAAATAAACCGTATATATACCCGCACTTTTATATTAGATAATTTTAAGTTATGAAGAAGTTGATAACTTGATGTGAACAAACAGAAAAATGAGTTTAAGTAATTAAGAAATTTACATTAATTACATATTAGTTTTTTTTTTTTTTTTTTTTGACTTTATCCCAAAAAAGTAGTTAATGTTATTAGTTTGTTATTAGAATTTTTTTTTTTAGTTTACGTTAAAGTTAATACATATTAGCTATTTTTCTTGTTACTTTATCCCCAAAAAAAAAAAATTAAGAAGAAAAAATAATAATTTTGAATTTGTTACTTTATTATTAGGAAATTGATGATTTAGGATAAATTTTTATCCAAAAAAAAAAAACTAACATAAGCTAAGAGTAAAATTGTTACTTTATAAATTTTTTTTTTTTTAAATAAAAAAAAAAAAGCTCATTAGAACACTTATTATTACCTTATCCAAAGAAGTTGATAAGATAATAAAAAATAAAAAAATTGTTTTTATTTAAAAATTTCTTGCAATTTGGTGTAGCCACTTGGCACAACAATTTTATATATATATATATATATATATATATATCAATCTAACAAAATTTCTGCAATTTGGTGAAGCCACTATGCGCAACCATGGCTTCTAATCCTTACTTTATCTCAAAAAAATAGTTAATGTTATTAGATTGTTATTAGAATTTTTTTTAGTTTACATTAAAGTTAATACATATTAGCTATTTTTTTTGGTTACTTTATACCCAAAAAAAAAATTTGAGAAGAAAAAATAATATTTTTAAATTTGTTACTTTATTATTAGGAAATAGATGATGTAGGACAAATTTTTATCCCAAAAAAAAAACTAACATAAGCTAAGAGTAAAATTGATTCTTTATAAAATTAAAAAAAAAAAAAAACTTTTTGTTTTTATCTAAAAACTTAGTGCAATTTGGTGCAGCCACTTGGCACAACAATTATATATATGTTTTTTAAAATCTAACAAAATTTTTGCAATTTGGTGAAGCCACTTGGTGCAACCACGGCTTCTAACTTTTATTATATAGTATATGATGTTTCAAATGAGCATTATCAGTCTCTAATCTATATTTAAAAAAATGAGCATTTAGTTTTTAAAAAATAAACTTACAAAATATCGTTTCCAAACCATTGAACCAATATATGTTTAGCTCTTTTACGCAATTTTAACCAATATATATATATATATATATATATATATATATATATCATAGGTATAGAAAATAGTAATATCTACTACTCAAATTGATATTCATCTATCTAAAAATAACAAGCTAAAAAAATATTTATTATGCAATGAAGTGACTAATTACAATTAGGGTAAATTGCAATTTACATCTCTAAAGTTTGGGGGTGTTTGAATTTTAGTTCCTAAAACTTGGAAGTGTTTGAATTTTATACCTTAAATTAAAGGGAATAATTTGCAATTTATCCCCTACAATTTGTCAATTTTTTTCTCAAAAAATAAAAAAACTCTTAACTCTTAACATTTTTTATTAAAAAATAATAATAATAGCAGGGAGGGAAAAATTGACAAGTTTGCCCCGTACCCAGGCGCAGGCGTTGATTTGTGAATCTATTGGGATCGGGATTGACTGAGTTTAGTGATCACTCTCAAAACGACTGTACTTAGCTTCTCTTTTCCCAGGGCAAGCCAAGCAGACTAGCAGAGAGAGTGTGTTTGTAATTGTGTGTAAGGAGTAAGGAGAAAGCATGAGTGGAGAAGAGGCGGCGGGCCCCCCAGGCCTAAAGGCCCTACGTCTGCTGTATTTCGTTGGCGCTGGATGTAACCAATTTCTCATTTCCCCTTTTATCTTACATATAATACATATATTTAGGAGTAATGAAATTGCTGTTGTTTGTGTTTTTTTTTTTTATGAAATTGTTTTTACTTTCAGTCATATGCACGGCTGCAATCAACAAGTGGCGAGATTTGGAGCGAAAGGCAGTCCTAAAGAAAGAGCAGCAATTGCCTCCAACTCCAAATTCTCCTGATACGGTACAAAAAGCCGTCGATTAATCATCCCAACTCTTGTCTTTTTTTTGGGTTGGGGTTTCGGGATCTAATAATAGTTCACAATTTCAATTTATGTCTTTTCACCGTTGTATTCTGATTATAACATATGATTATGATGATGAACTGAGAGACTCTTCTCATGGATTTGAGTATTTTACTTTTTAGTCAACATTTGTAGCTTTTTTTTTTTCATGGAATTATCCAATATAACCATTTCCAAACACACATGGACAGCAAACATCTCTGGTTACAGCTTTCGAGAGAACTCAAAATGCTAAAAAGTAATTAGTCCCTTTCAAAAGAAAAAAAGTTGTAGTAATTGTCGAAAAATAGATAAGCTGCGAAGGCTTAGCCAGTTCCTTCTAGTCCTACAAAACAAAAATTGGTGCCTACTCTACCCGACTACCACCTTCTGAATTGTTGACTTCGTTGGCCACTCAAATCTACTTCTATTGCAAACGAAATCTATGGCAGTCAAGGAGAACTTGTGCTCTGCACAATCTCAGCAAAGTGAAAATGAATTCAGAAAATCCTTATATTATTGTCATCATCAATGAAGACGATGTCATCCAAGAAAAATAAAGATACCAATGCATAGCTTTCAGGGTTATTGATGCTGAAGAGGGAATGAGAGGTCCCTTTTCTTCGTAAGGTCTATCACCACATCACGGTAGAGATCAGTGGCTCCAATATGTCTACTATAAGTATCAACTCGATTCCTGACACCACATAAGTTTTCCTTTTCATCTTCATGAAGGATATGAAAATTTGTTTCAGCAGAATTTATACTGGCATCTTCATGCTTTCTTGAAGATTGCTTGTTTCTTTTCATAAATCCTTGGATTCCTTTGTCTTCTGCCTTTGAAGTAGATAGGAGACCAAGTTCTGCTGCTTGATGCCTCTCATTACCCACTTTCTTAGGCTTCAAGCAATCCTTGGTCCTTATTCTGTAGGGTGAATTATTCTGAGCTCTGGAAGTTGTGGCAAAACAATCTTTCATGGGACCAGGAAAAGTAGATACTTCAAGGAATTCATTTCCTGCTTCCTCAAACTGCACAGGATTTAAAGGCCTGATGAGTAAAGCAGGACTCGACACTCTAATTTGCTCAGAACCAATGTTCATGTTCTTATTAGTCCCCCTTAATGTTCTTGGAGATTGAAGCTTGCCATATCTTGTTCTCTTTGAAGCTCCATCGGGGTTATTACCAGTTCCACCTTTAGTCAAAGTACTTTGTAGACCTGAATGAAACTGTTGACCTTGATTCACCATTGGCATCATTTGAGTTTCCTGTCAATTACAAACAAAATAAATCTAAAAAACATAGCATATCTTTTTAAAAAATGACTAGTTCAAAGAGAAACTCAAAATGATATCCACTGTAATTAGTACAAAAATAAGCAAAAACTAACCGCATCAAAGAATCCAATCTTTGGTGATGGCCTTCTAAGACCCGAAGGCCTAGTCTTTCTCGAAACATCTGAAGGATCAGAGTTAATTTCTGCTAAAATTTTCTTGGCCTGAATTGAGGGACTTTTTTCCTGACTTTTATATCCAGCATGGGGTTCATCAGGTTGATTAGTCTCCATGCCTGATGCGTGAAAGGTATTACTGTCAAATAATACCTCTCTACAAGTAGTATCAAAACTTGCGTTGGAGTTATTTGGTCCTTGATTCACAGGGATTGACAATGATTCCAAGGAGGAACCATCAATGGAGTTAGCAGGTGATGTACAAGAGGAAGAATTTGACATGGATAACAAACAAGTAGGGTAATTGGAATATTCCAGCTCAGTTTTGTTTGTTGTAGTATATTTTGGAGGAGTTTTGTAGGTAGAACCAGTGGCCACCAAATTGACATTACTGTTACCAGTTGTCCTGAAAGATTTTGGAGGAGGTGTAATAGATTGACGTAAACTAATTGATGATTTGCCCAAAGGAGGCTTTTTTGTACGAGTCAAACAGTGCCCTGTATCAAATCCATGAACTTTTAATTCCAAATCAAAGCCAATGAAAAAGTCAATTCAGTTTTGGACAATGTGATATTGCTGGTAATTCTCACCGGATGTGGCTTCCACAGACTGAGTTTTCAACTTGACATGGTTTGCACCCAAAGAAGCCCTTGAAATTTGGCTAGCCTTCTCTGATATCTTCGGGGGCTTAAGAGATGATGATAGATGCAGTTCTTTACTTCTAGCAGCATGCTTTGGATTGAATTCTCCACTCCCAGCACCATGCTTTAATTAATTAAAGTCAGTTCTATAAAATTTTTTTTAAAAATTGATCTTGGTTAATACTAGCGCATGTTCACCTATGCATCATACGAGGTCAAGGGTCACTACCTGCAGATCCCTTCAATGACTGCAAAACTTACCACTAGCATCAGCTATTGCCCATTTTGTTCTAAGCTTCTCGGATAATGCATAGGTGAGTAGTGTATGCAACAGTACAAAAAATGAAACTAATTCAATCTAAACAACTAATACATACCTGAGCTTGTAGGGGAACAGAAGCTTCACTTGTGACCCTCTCTAATCCATGCCTGGTGATGCTTTTTCCTCTGGAAGGCAGCGTGGGTTTCATCTGAAAATATCAAATACAGCAAGTCCTCAAAGATAATGTTTACCATCATCATATGAATGACTATCATGACAATAACCTACCCGAATTTGAGAGGAAGCATCCACTTTTGTTGACGCTGAAAAGAACCAGTCAGCAGAAGCATATTTTTAGTTTTTACTATTATCAATGGACAAAATAAGAAGGCAAATATATTCTAAACAGAACACTAGTGCCAATCAGCCAGTCTTTTGGTGTACATATACAGAGAATGAGGATTAACTATGTAATGCACACATGTATATAAAACAACTAGTTCAAGTAAAAGTGGCAGGAACAAATACTTCTTTCTAAATTCTCAACAAGCATGTACAAAAACTGGCCAATGAGCTCTAGCTTAACAGGCACCTCCTCCTCTTGTATGTTCTAGGTGGAGGGTGAGATCGTGGATTGAAGACTCATTAGGTGCATGTGTAACATATCAATAGAAAAAAGGTACAAAAACTGTAGTTTACTTACAGTGGACATTTTTCACGCGTCTTCCTCTTTGTAAATTGGAACTAGAAATTGCTACATTGGATACTTGAGTTGATATTTTTGCAGATGCTCTTATATCTTCAAACAGATCAATCTCAAGGCTTGTTAGAGGGGAACCATCACTTTCTACTGTAGAGTTTGATTCAACAGACCTCCACATTTCTTCAATCCTAGGCGTTGGGCGTGAGTCATGAGGCTTCTTAAATCCCTTATTCATCATAGACAACTCCTCTGGCTCCAGAACTCCTAAGCATCCATAAAATAACATTCTTGAGCAAAGATACACAATAAACCAGAAATATATACTGCAAGGCAATATTGATAGAAAGTTTATATAATCATTTCTCATCTTGAAATAAAGTCTACCTGCACTAGTGAAAAATGCACTATCCCAAGCCAAACTTTTGCGCAGATTACATTCACCAGTTCTACTTGTCTTTTCAGCTTCCAAGGACTCAGAAGGCACAACCTTTTGTTCCCCATTCCCAATTGTGTCAAGTGAATTTCCCATATCACTTAATTTAAGAGTCTGAAACAACTCTTCCGGATCCAGAACTCCTGAGCATGTAGAGAACATGTCTAAAACTACAATTTTTTTTTTGCAAATATATACAGGATAATCTTCACTAATAGTACTCAAAAACCAGTTTTTTCATCTTAGTAAACATACCTGGACTAGTGAAAAAGGCACTATCCCATGCCAAACTCTTGCGTAAATTATACTTGGTGTTTGGTTGTAAAGATTCCTGGTCCTTAGGACTCCCGGTCTTAAACCCCATAAAGCCATCAACTTTCTGTCTAGCATCTGGAGCTGCTGCCAATTTTTTGAGTTCAAGCAAAAATTGGTTTCAAGTTTCAACACAAGGAGAAATATGGAGGCAAGGATTGACAAATAGATAGAATAAGCAATAATGAATTACTGACTATCAAAATCACTAAAACTTTCTTTTTCCTTTCAACTAAGCCATGTTGGGCACCTGTTTATTCATTCAGCAAACAAATGCAGCAAGGGCAAGCCAAATAAAAAAAGAAAGAAAGAAAGAAACATAAATGCAATTCATCAATATAACCATCCATTTTTTCATACATAGTAATATGAGCTATAAGGTGAAAACATTCAAGTGGCAATAAAAGAAAAGGCACTGGGAATGAACAAGTTGTCCCAACATATATTACTAATCAACCATAGCAGTAATTCTTGTTGCCCTTGTCAAAGCTAATCAGCTAAATGTTAAACTCACATAATTAGCCAAAAATATTGAAAACCCGAGTTAGCCGCATTCGATAGATTCAATATTTTACACAAAACTATGATAAAAACTACCGCCATTATCAAACTAATGATTAGTTACCGAGAAAGGTTTAATGAAAGAAAAGAAATTGAATAGAATTTCCATTGTTTGGACTTTGGACCTGATATGTCTGATATATGATTATGACACACACACACACACACAAAACAAAGCAGATTAATAAGAAAGAAAGAAAGAAAATTGTATACAGCAGAAAGTGGATACCATAATATCCAAAGACCCTTTTAAAATCAAAAGAAAGATGAAAAGAAAGAACCACATATGGTTCTTTTCCTTTATGACTGTGTGTGTAAGAGTGAGTGAGTTAGAGAGAGAATGAGACCTGGGAATTGACGTTCTTGATAACTATTTTCTGATGCCATAGCAAATAATTGGAGTTCTTCTTCTGTTTCAAGATTCTTCTATTCTTGAAAACTATCCATTGAGATTTGAGAGTGACAGAGAGACAGGAAAAAAAAATTGTGGGTTGAGAGGGAAAATTTTAAATTTTTAGTCAAAGCAAAGTTGTAATTTTTGGTAATAGAAATTAATGAATTGAGAGTGATTAGTGGAGAGGTATGAAACGGCTATTATGAATTTATGAATGATATATATACATATTTGTCGTTTCTTCTAAAACTAATGAGTGGCGGGTAAGCTTAAGTATTTGGAGCTTGAATTGAATTATGGAAACGTTTTCGCAGAAAAAAAAGTGACACATATAGTCAACACATAAATAGTGACTTTGGAGTCTGGTCTACGGCTCTACCTGTGTCGTTGTGAAATGTTTTCAGATGGAAAATATTTTCATCATAACTAAAATGAAACGGATACTGTTCACAGTTTTTTTATTTTTATTTTTTAAAATTTGGCCAGTTGCATTAATATTGCAAGGATTGTATAATGTTCAAATCTTCCATGTGAATTAGGACTATAGTAGTATAGTGAGAAAATCTAAACCTTCTTACATGCACTAATTCCTATATTATTTTTTTAGACTTAGTGTGCGTTGGGATTGAGATGGAAAATTAAAATTATTTTACTATTTAGCTTATTTTTGTTACTATTCATGGGTCTCACTGCACTTTTTGGTACTATTCATGAGCCTCACTGTATTATTTCAACTTCCTTTTTACTTTTATCTATAGTACTTTCAGCAATAAGTTTTAAGTTTCAGCAAAATAAGCGGTATCCAAACACACCAGTGTGAGTTTGGATTTGGATGAAAATTATAAATTGTTTTACTATTCAACTTATTTTTACTACTATTCATGGGTCTCACTACACTTTTTGGTACTATTCATGGACCCTACTGTACTATTTCAACTAACTTTTACTTTTATCTATAATACTTTCAGCAATAAATTTTTAGTTTCAGCAAAATAAGTAGTATCCAAACAGTTGTTTGGTACGATAAAAAACACAAATCAACCAAATTCGTTTTCAAATTTAATGGAAAACAATAGAATTAATATTACATCCCTAATAGACCATCACAAATAAATTCCACAACGCAAAAAGCTCTTCTAATTGCACTTTCTCTCTTTGCCCACTCTAAACAACCGCTGAATGTTATAAATTGGTCATTGATTTTTTTTTTTTTTTTCAAATGACATTTTTAAACTCAAATCAATTGTTTTCCCACTTAAGTTTTGCTTATATTTTGAATTTGGGGGACTAATTTTCAATTTAAGGCTTTCAAATTGTTCAAATAAAAAAATTATTTTCCGATTTGGGGTGTTTTCCTGAATGAAAGTTTTTATTCATATAATTATCTGGAATTATAAAAAAATATTAATGTTTTAGATGGGATTTACAAGACTGGAAGAGAAAAAGTATTTAACTATTTATTACAAGAGATACCTTCTTCTTTTTTGATGAATCAAGAGAAACCTTATTGAGAGTTACATTTGGGGAAACTAGAATAAGCTGATTGTGACCTGTCTTGTAATGAAAGCAGTTCTGATAATTGCAAAAGGGAGGAATCTGAACAAGGCATACTCATCCTCCACTTGTATGAGGAAAGGAGCCATGATATGTAGAAGAATTGGTCAGGCTGATTGGACAGCCAAAGCTGTGATGCACTATGCCAGGACTCAGATCAACAAATTGCACAAGGTAAAGATATGTTTGGATACCGGTAAAGATATGTTTGGATATCGCTTATTGCTAAAAACTAAAAACTAAAAACTAAAAATACTGTAGTAAAATAATTTTTAAATTTGTAAATAGAGCTGTGAGATCTAAATTTATATTAAAATCTATATTTAGATGACTTTTGTAGGTCTGTAAACAGTGCCGTAGGACCCACCATTTTTCAGCAAAACGCAAGTTCTCAATGCTATCCATACAGAGGCTTACTAGCATATGTTGCTCAGTAACCATAACATGGAACTTTTAATTTTGGTTGATTTTCTTATCTGACTCCGGAAAAATGCTTGTATAAAAAA
The DNA here is from genome assembly GCA_019022515.1 of Quercus aquifolioides. NCBI lineage: Eukaryota > Viridiplantae > Streptophyta > Magnoliopsida > Fagales > Fagaceae > Quercus > Quercus aquifolioides. The sequence continues at coordinate 10,775,131 of CM032329.1, read as the reverse complement.
AGTGAATAAAAAATAAGGTAGGTGTTGATCATATGTCATTTGGATCTCTAATTTATACAAACATTTGTATTTTTGGGGTTTAGTCATGATCATGTTTACATGCCCGTCAATACACATAAATGTTTAAGGCTTTAGGTAGACAAGGTTTGGGCTTTAATATATATATATATATATATATATATATATATATTACTGCTTTGTTTGGATGAACTTATTTCACCTCCAGCAAGAATGTACTACTTTTTAAAACATTGCATTTTTTAAGGTGCGGTTATACTTATTCACAATAAGCAAATTAAGCTCAGAATATATGATCAAGGATGAGAAGGTCCTCCCTCAATTAAGTTAATCGTTTCAGGGCCAATCTGATATTGTAATGAAGTACTATTTCCACAAAACTGACTGTAGTACACTGGTCATGTATAATAGAGAAGAAAAAGAGGATTTAACTTACCAAGTTGTTATTATGAAAATGCTATCTGATTATATAAAACATCTAGAATATAATTTACATACTTCTCTGATCTATTTTTGCAGTAACTAATGTTATTATAACACTTTCATGATAAACATAAAATATCATGAAAGCGTCAAAGTCAGTGTGACCGCAATCCATCAAATATCCCAAAGCAATGGCGATACTTGATAAGCTAAGCTCAGCGACAAAAACATGTTATCTTCACCATGGTTTTGACAGTGATAATTATAATATAAAGAGAAATATGAGACCTATTTGATAATAAGAGAACATGACCCATACCCAAAATCTTATAGCCGCCAAGGATAACAATCATTTGGAAAGGTCAGTTAACATTTCTGTACAATGATTACATCATTACATGGATCATGCAAAAGCTTACAGAGCAAAGCAAAATTACTCATCTCGGATAAAAACAAAACAAGAAGAAACCAGAGCAGAATAATTACGAGATAACCAGATGAATTAACAGTCTGGGTTACCTTCTTCAGCAGCTCATTCAGATAATTATGTGCTATGCATCATCATCAATATCATTACATCCACCTTTTCTCTTCGGCATCTTCTCTTAACCTATAATAAAATTGATTTAAATAGGTATGTAAGCATATAGAAAACCACATCTAAAGGATATAGAAGATAAGAATTAGATATGAAAGTGCACCACCACATGAACTTCAATCAACATGGCAGAATTCAGTCCAAAAAAGAAGCAGATTTCAGTAGCTCATTAGCTCATCATTCTCTATATCATGATAATAATGTGACTAAATTTTATGCTCGCCATCAACATATCACAACCCTTCCCCTTTTTCCAGGTTTGGGACCAACTATGAACAAAATATGACACTAAAAACAAACACAAGCAGAGTTTTCTTTTTTTTTTTCCTTTTTTGGCAAGCATCGATCAATTAGGTGTCTAGGCTCATAAATTGGTGCCCCCCCCACAAAAAAAAAAAAAAGGGGTGGGAAAAAAAACCAAGAAAAAGTAACAAAAATGAAAGGAAGAATGTTAAGCAAAAGGCAATAGTAAACACAGAAGTCTATTCAGGCACTGATCACATTCTCAATGGTTGTAGTAACAGAGTAACAGCCACCAAAGAGACCCCCCTAATTATATATATTTATCAATCACATAAAAAACAGCCTAACCAAATTGTCCGGAGATCCTTTTTCCTTTCACTTTTGTTCCAACTGTAAAAAGGCATAAAATGATCTCTTTCCTCTCTCCTAATTTAGACACTTTCAACTAAAAACCCCCCAAGTCTAAGTCTAGCGGACAGCTATATGGAGTTATTATTAGCTTTCACCCTTTCAGAATTGAAAATGATAACCAGTGGTACTTAAGCAAACATGGGAGAAATCCAAAACATCATTGATATCAAAATCTGATTCAGATGTAGATATATACCTGAAATTTTCAAACTAGATTAACTTCAAGAGAAGAAAGATCAAGTTGCATCTCATGGTCCTGGGATGTGTCCATTGGAGAAGCTTTGAAGAGAGCAGATGGAGTATAGTTAAGCTGGTAATTTACTACCGTTGGTCCAAAAATGTTGAACCTTCCAGCACTACTATAAGCAATTTCTGCATCAGAAGACTTCTTAAAAACCACTCTAGCACGGCTCATATCACGATCAACTTCTGTTTCAGATAACTTCAAAGGTCCAAAGCGCCTAAACATCTTGTTCAGGTTTGTTTCTGAAGGAACAGAGTTCACCTCGGAGAAGTTCATAAGAATTTCAGCCGGTGAGTTCTCATCCACATAGCCAACAGGTTTCTCAGCTGCCACTGCATCATTACCTTCCGAATATCGCTTCCTGGAATATGGCCTACGGTTCACTTGAATGGGTTTAAGTTCAACAGGGACAATTTGATACTCTCTCTTTTTGTTTCTACGTGAAGGCTGCTCTTCAGAACCATTTTGGATGACCCTGTCTGTCCAGTAAGTATCACTCATATCCTCAAACTCAAATGTTTCTGGTAACCCAGCAACAGCATGAGATGCTTTTTTTCTTTTACCACTGACTTTATCAGTAGCCAAAAACTCCCTCTCAGAATATTGGCCCGATACTATTGAATTCCTAAAATCAGAGAAGAAACTAACAATAACATTCAAGAAACCGTATCCTTTCAGGGGATCTTGTGCAGCCATCTGAAGTTGTGATAGCAAATCATCTAGTGATGAATACTCTGTTGAAACAATCATCCTCCCTCTTTGGGCATCCTCAGAATCTTGAAAGGAAACATCAGCTTCATCCCCGGCAGTTATATCATAGTTTCCATCTAGCTTCTGGAACTTCTCACTGTTACACTTCAGGATAGAAGGAGACCCAGTCAGTTGGCTTGCAACTCTCCGGATACAGTCACCAATTTTAAACGACGGCTTGGGTAAAGGAGGTGGTGTCGTATTTGAAACTTTTGCGAAGGAAATAGTTTTCCTCCCTTCTTGTGGCCCATAGTCATCATGGTAATCTAAAACCTTCCGTTTTTTGGCAGAGGATGGTGAAACCAAAGTGCCAGTGGTATTTTCATCCAACAAATTATCACCATCTGGAGAATCTATCGCCCCACTCATTAACTCTGACAAGCTTCTCTCTTTCTTTTTGTAAAATACACCATCCTTCAAATTATGTTTACGTTTATTGGAAGGGCTGTTACGGCTTTTCAAAATCTCCTGTCCAGAGGAAGTTAACTCATCATCCTTATAAAGAGTAGTGGCATGCTCAATCACATCACTCGAATGCATTCTCTCCCCAGAAACTGAAGTATCTGTGTCATTTTCCAACAACTGTCCACAAAATTGGAATTCAGGCAAACTACAATATCCCTTTAAACGATAGAAGGCCAGCAACTGAGCCTTGGCTATTATGAGCTCCAACCGATCACTGCCTCCAGATGGGAAATGTGCCAAGGCTTTTGTGTATTCAATTAATTTATCAGGTTCAAAGAAATCAGCACTTGCAGATCTGTCCACTCCATCTCTTGTACTTGATTGTTGCCGGATCCCAGTGTTCTCAACAACCTGGAATTTAATATTGTCATAGGCATCTTTTGGTATGCAAGGGCATGCTAGCCCAAACTCTACTCGTCTTGAGACTTCTTCCAAAGCACAATCAACAGCATTCTGAAATGTTTCTGAATTGCTCTGCTTCTCTATGTGGGAGAAATGTGTTCGAAAGGGCTTTAACTGAGATGCTTCATTCCAAGCAAATGTTCGATCCCCAAAATATGCTACCAAAAAACAGTCCTTTTTCTGATGTTTCAATGCCTTCTCAGATGAATCTGATGGATCAAATATTTGCCCAGGCCACCATGGATGACTTCTCACTTTACCCCAGACTAAATCTGATACAACGAACTCACCTTCATTTTCTGGTGGCAGCTGATAACTAGCTTGATGAACTGTAACAGTACCTCCTGGATTCAGAGCTGCACGTTTAACAAATTTCTCATCGTCGCCTTTTGACTGCTCAGTATCAGTATTGTCTTCCTCATCTTCAATTTCCTGCTCTCCATGAAAACCAACATGTTCAGCTTCCATCACTTGACCTTCAACTCCAACCTGTGGCCCAGGTCTTGAGTCAACCTGAGCAAGTTCACCAGCCATACTCCTGTCTAAGCACTCTTCAAATTCTACAGATCCCGGTACTTCAATGTTGGAATTTAAAACCTCCTCAGTGTCCAATGGAGCAATGACTTGGGTATCTGTTTCAACATTTGGATTTAAAATAACATTTCCATTCAATGCTACCACTTCAGCATCAGCTTCAGCAACTACTTGAGTTGGCTGGTCTGAGGATGTTACATCAGCACATCCCATGCTCCTGTCTAAACACTCTTCAAACTCCACAGATCCTGGTACCTCATTGTTGGAATTTATAACCTCCTCAGTGTCCATCGGAGCAATATCCCCTCTGTCAATGACTTGGGTATCTGTTTCAACATTTGGGTTTAAAAGAACATTTCCATCCACTGCTGCCACTTCAGCTACTACTTGAGTTGGCTGGTCTGAGGATGTTGCATCTGCACATTCCATGCTCCTGTCTAAGCACTCTTCAAACCCCACAGATCCTCCTACTTCAATGTTAGAATTTAAAATTTCCTCAGTGTCCATTGGAACAGTTTCACCTTGGTCAATGACTTGGATATCCATTTCAACATTTGGATTTAGAAGACCATTTCCATCCACTGCTGCCACATCAGCTTCAACTTCAGTGACTACTTGAGTTGGCTGGTCTGAGGTTGCCGCATCTGCACATTCAGCATTGGCAACCTGTTTTTTAACTTCAGTCTCTGGCCCTACATCAGAATCAAGCTGAGAAAGACCACCAGCCACACCCTGTTCTAAGCATTCTTCAGACTCCAACGGTTTATCTTTTTCAGCAGACCCTGGAACTTCAACATTGGAATCTTGGACTGCTTCACAGTCCACCAGAGCAGTTTCTCTTCTGTTGATGACTTGAGCAGTTTCTGAGCAAGACGATTTCATCTCAACGGTGTTTGGAACTTCAACATTTGGAACTGAAATCTTGTCATCCTTAGCTGCAGCATCGACAACAATAACTACTTGAGTTGATGTTGAATCTGAAGATACATTCCCATGACTTGCAGTGCTCATACAAATTGTCTCAACCTTTACTGAATGTTCAACTTTTTCTAATCCTGCATGTAAACAAACTGGCACAGAATCAATACCATATTTGTCAACTTCCATCTCTTGCCCTATATTTGAATTAACCTGAGCAGAGCTTTTGTCTATGCATTCTTCAAGCTTAAAGTGCTGGTCTGATTCAGAGTTCAAAGGACCCTTATCATCCATTACCATATCATCATCTCTAACAACTACCTGATTTGACAGATGTGAAGATACTGGATCAGAAGATACATGACTGTGATTTTCAAAGCTCCCACCCACTTTTTCAACCTTTTTCTGCTGCTCCTCCACTGAACAAGTAGATTTTTTGTCAAAAGCAGCAGTTTCCATTCCTTCAACTTTGGAATGCAAGACATCTTCTTTATCCATTCCTACAACTTCCCCTGTAGCAGAACCTTTGCTTTCTTCATCCAATGATTTGGGATTTACAACATCTTTTTCTGTTCCTCCACAGATTGTCCTTACCATTGAACTTTGATCTCTTCCAGAACTAGAAACAACACCTTCCAAATAATTAGTGCCAGAAGCATCAACTTTGGGATTCAATCCCTCCACACTGACTGCCGCTGAGGATTTTTCCTCAACAACTTGGGCCTGTAAACTTGAATTTTTCACAATTGTTGAAGTACATATAACAGTAGCATTAATTCCAGGATTCCAAACTTCGTCACCCAAAACACCAACTTTTTGTTTCTTCAATTTATTGGCTGCATCAACCCCATCCTCAGCCAAATCCCCACCTTCCTCAGCACCATCTACAACCAATCCTCTCTCTATATCCACAGCAACAGAAGAATCCCTAGCCCCATTTTCAATTATAATAGCATTCCTTGCTTTATCATCCGAAACCCCAACTTCCTGTGAATTCCTATCCTCAATAGAATCACCTCCATCACCAACTTCTTCCCTACCTGTATCTGCACCCTTCTCAGCCATTTCTTGCTCTAAACCCTCCTCCCTGGCAACCACAACAATTTCCTCTACGTGAACAACTTTTGTTTCTTCACATGTGGAAGCCACAACTGGCAAAGAACCACTAACCCCACTTAAAATTCCAGCATTTCGATCTTTGTCATCCAAAGCTCCGACATCCCGTGATGTCACATCATCAATTCCATTATCACTCCCACCCATTTGCTTCCCTCTTTCCACAGCACCCTCGACTGCTCCTCCCTCTATATTCCCCTCCCCCCTCACCACAACCCCAACCTCCTCCACTGTGTCAATTGGGGTTCTTTCCTCTCGGGACTCCACTACCCCTGAAGACCCTTCAACCTCAGTCTTGCTTCCAACATTTGACATTTCCCCTCCCTTTAAACCCAATTCACTAACTACAACATCTCCCTCCAACGATTTAACACCTCCCTCTAAGCCCGTCTCTTCCTCGACCACCACGCCCCGTCCCGCCTCCCCACCAGTACAAACACCATCTACATACACATCAGACCCCAAAACCTCCACCATAATATCATCATCCCCATTGCAACCCCCACCATCCCCTACTCCCTCAGACAAAGACCCCTCAACTAGTTTCCCACTAGCTACATGCTCACTAACTATCACAGTAGTAGCAGACTCGGAAACACTTTTCACACAAACATCCTTGTCCTTGTTCTCATCCATAAAAACAGTATCTGGGTCAATTTCAAAACCATCAAAAACAACTTCTTTGACAACAAAATTTTTAAAATTTTTCACAAACTCATAAACCCTAATGACAGAAATGTACAAATCTAATCATACAAATCAACAAAGATGATAGATTACGTAAAGCTTAGCATAAAAATTCAAACTTTATCAGAAAACAAAACTAGTTAAAGGGTTAAGATTGTTTCAAGTACCTTGTTAGATCCTCTGGAAATGAAAACTCACTGGGTTTGGGGTTTAAACAAAGATATTGGATTCGGAGAAAGGGAGAGTACTGGGCAAAGGTGGGTGTACTTTTTCACAGAGAGAGAGAGAGAGAGAGAGATCTAAAAAATTAAATAAAAAATATAGTAATAATAAAAGAGGCCGAATATAATGCGTCCTTGTCCTTTTCACTTTCCAGTGATTGGTCAGCACTTACAGCTTTGTTAAATTTTCTAGGGAAGTGCAGAGGGAGATAATTTGTGTTTCAAAAACAATAGATGACAGTCCAATGGTGTGAGACCACGTTTTGGGCACCAACTTTTGCAAGCGAAAATGGCTGTCTTGTTTTGCCAACGTGGCATAAAGTCAATGGATTTCAACAAGACTTACTACGTGTCATGTTAGAAGACTTATGTCTTCACCATGGGGTAAATTTTCAAATGTGCTTGGGATTGGGAGGAAGTTTATTCTAAGGTTACAACTTTTACCTCGTTATTTTCACGTAATTTTTTTTTTATCACATTTATTCTATTATTTATAGTTTGTCATATTAGAGTTGTAGCATAGAAGGTTGTGGTTTTAGATTTTTTCTTGAAAAGGTAATTTCTTGAAGTTAAAAGCTTTTATCCAGTTTTTTTGTGCATTAGACCGAAACATTGAGTCAACATACAAATACACATATTATAAGACATGTATTATGCTTGTGTCATCTCCGATACATAAAAGCACTATAGACAAGCCAAACTCATCCCATAGAGTAATCACATGTCATCACTTGCCTCAAAACATGTGATTAATTTATAGGGGAGCAATTGCATAAGATAATTTTCATTAGTTGAAGAGGTGATGTAGCCTATTGTAGCATCTTGTCCTTGATTGTTAATTTGTTAAATGCTAGTCACAAAATAAAAGCATACTTAGATATGACAATTGAAAATCAAATTAATCACCTCCCATTCACTTGTGGCCTCTTTAATTTTATTGCACTTCAAGTGTCGCTACTCAAGTAACAACTTGATTTGGAAAATTTTAAAATAAGTTTATTTGTTTTACCAATTTCAAATTGATATAGTTATCTAGATACACACATTTTGTCACACACTTTGACACAACTTGCATATTTGTTAATTTGTGTTTGGATTACCTCAATTTCACATGGGAACCACCACTGATACTTGTGAATATTAATTCAATCACCACTTAACACATATACTAGTTCTGGCAAGGTGTGTGCAATAGTGTCTCTCCAAACTTTTTTCCATAGCTACAAGTGCATATGGACTAGCAGGTTCAGGATGACATTTCTTTCCTTGAAGCACACTAGCCACTTTTGCTTTCACGTTACTTGCAGCATCATGTATGACTCGAATAACCAAATATGTAATACAAAATTTGAAGTGGATGCCATCAGTCATGCCATAGAGTTATGTTCTTGCCAACACACATCATAAAACATAAAAGGGGCCTTGCTAAATTTATGAGTTTACTCAATCCCCCGAGTGCAACTTAGGTGATTTTTTACATTCTACAAGCTTCTTCCTTTCAATAAACTTTGCTTTACTTAAAGTTATCCAAATAAAGGAACTATTAAGCTTCAGTTAAATGGCTATGACCTTAGAAATACCAGTTAAATGGCAATGATCTTCTTTAGAAATATGAAAAAGAGTCTACCAATAAGTTAAGATGCTCTATAATTATGAGGAAACCAGTTGAACCCTCCTAGTAAAAGGAGAGGGTAGCTCATGAGACCACCTCTCATACCATATGGAGTCCACACATATTGTGAAAAAGAGGTCAAATGAGAGCGTTTTATAAGATAATTTTCCCAACAAAATATGTGTGAGTTAATTCTAAAAGTGATATTATGTAGTAAGGGATTACAAGCTTGTGCACTTAATCGTTCTAAAACAATTGGTACACCCAAGTACCTTATTAGTAGAGCCCTTTCATTGAATTTTAGAATTATAGTCAGTTTCTTCCCATTTGGTGATACTGTAGCATTAAAACTTAGACTCTTTTTAGGATTTGCAACTAAACCATGAAGTTTTTTTTTTTTTTTTTTTTTTTTCTTTAAAAAAAAACCATAAAGATTTTTGAACTCTTCTTAAACTTTACTTCTAAAAATTGAAAAATGTTAGGATCACAAAAACTTACTTAATTTTTGCCACAACTCGTCACCTGGTGAGTTGTGAGTCACCACTCACAACTCACCACATGGCTAATTATGACAAAAATTATGTAAGTTTTTGTGGTCCTAGCATTGCCCGTTGCTCCTAAAAAGTTGATAGAAGATTTGTCACCACCTGAAAATATCAATCAATCCTCAACAAGACAACAACATACAAATGTGCAAGCTAAAGTATTGAGCATAAAGGGTGAAGACTAAATTCTTTTACTTCCTGAACTCTGACTTCCTCTTCAGACTTTATAGGACCCTCTATAATTATAACTTAAAACAAATAAGTAAGGTGACAATGGATCATCTTTCCTTAAGCTCTTCATGCTCCTAAAAATCTAACTAGACTTCCATTTACAACCATAGTGAATATTGGTGGTGTTATACATTTCCTGACCTAATTTACAAACCTTGGTACCAGAGAACAGATAAGCAATGTAGGATGAGTCCTAACTTTTATTTTTATTTTTTGAGAAAGAAGTCGTAACTATTATAATTAATCAATTATATGCTTTCCTAAGATTTTCCTTGATTGTGGACCTTAATTTTGCTTTCTTTATGATAGTCCTTTACAATCTCTTGGGCAAGAAGAACATTTTCTACAATGCTTCTATTGGGCATAAAATCCTTCTAATTATGGTATTAATCTGCTGGCAAATATTTTCATAATGCAATTTATAAAATATATTAGAACAAGATATGGCTCTAAGATACCTCATAGAATGAGGATTTCGAAGTTTAGAAACTAGTGTGTTTATGACAGTGGAATTCATCTCAGTTACTGCTGCTTTATCTCTACTTAATGACAATACGGATTTTCTGTACTTCTTGTTCTAGAATCTTCTTTTACATCAATGTTGACAGGTCACTTCGGAAAGAGCCTTTTAAGATTCTGAGTGACTCTATTTTTGCTAAGCAGTATATATATACTGCTTTACATATCGGTAATTATCAAATGAAATTAAATCATTTGGCATGTATGTCAAAAAAGAATAATGCTACCTACACAAACTATTTTATAATATTTTTACAAATTGTTGATGTGGCAAATTCTTATTAATTCTAATATGAACCACTATTAACATCACATTTATGCTTATCAATAATTATTTGAAAAATGTAAAAACTACATTAGTAATTTATAAAAATGTGGTAAAATGTTACTCCTCAAAAAAACCACCTTTCTAATCCATGTAGGCTGTAATCTTTTTTTGAGAAAAGTTTAAAATTGTACAAAATGAGCAATTGGGCTAAGTTTTTCTCTCAAAAGAGTGGACTCTCCTGCTGACCCAACTTTTTTTTTGGATAGAGCCACCAAACCTAATTGAGCGTATTTAACATTTTTGGGACTTGGTAGTGAATTTAACATTAAGATTGTGCAAACCAGGTTGGGCCTAAGATTTAACCCATTTATGAAACTTAGACCACATGCCAAGGTTTAGCTGTTTTGCTGGAGAATTTGGGCAGGGTAAATTAGATGGGCTGTAGGATTTGTTACATTTGTATACGGCTCACCAATGCAGAATTTTGGCATTGAGGCTGAACCCTGGGATGACTTCTCAGGGCCTTGAATGCTTAAGAGAAAGGGTTATTCAACAGATTGGGCCTAATTAACTGTGTCACCATAATGTTTAAATACGTAAGGGTCTTTGACCCGTATTGTCCTCTATTTCATGTGGTTGCCACTAAGAGTGTGTTTGTTTGTAAGTAAAATAAGGTGGACAGAAAATTTTGGAGAAAAAATAAAAATGAAAACTTTTTTGTAATGTGTTTGGTTGAATGAGGAGGAAGGAAAATAAATTGTAAGGCCTAGCTGTTTTCTTCTTAGGCCCACAAAAAGTTTATTCTCCAAAATGGAGAAAAAAATTGGTGGGGAAAATATGATGGCTGAATGACAAAAATGCCTATGTGCTAGTTGCACATGGGCTTAACATTTTTTTTTTTTTTAAATAGCTTTTGGCTTAATGTTTCTATTGTTTTTTATCAGGTTTTTGCTTTATTGGGCGTCTCCTCTCTCTCCCCCCTTTTTTCCCTTTTTTTTCTTTTGATTTCTTGGAGTTGTGGCATGGAGCTTTGTTTTGTTTTTCTTCTATTCTTTTCTCCTTTTTTTTTCTTTTTTTTTTTTTTTTTCTTTTTGCTTTTTGCTTAACTAGATTTGATTTTTTTTCTAGACATGATTTTTATTTTTTAATAAACTTAGGTGATTTTTTTTTGGTTGCTTGTCGCTTTTTATATTTTAATTGTGCATAATTTTTTAACAGTAGTATATGAGTAAATTTATACAAACTTACTTTTTCCATCACTTCACTTTTTCACTCCCAACCAAACAAAAAGGAGGGAAATTAAAATATTCTCTATCCTCCTACTTTTCCACCCCTCCAACCAAACGGAACCTAATTGATGGCAACATTGTTATCGAAGAGAGCTGAGAGACAGAACTAAATCATTGATGAAAATGTTAATTCAACTTAATTGATAATCCAATTTCTTATACATCAAAGCATGAATTACAGCTTTTCCTCAATTTCATTTGACTTACAAATTAGTTACACATCTAATAGATTATAGGATTTTCTTCTACATGATTGAATGAAACAAAAAAAAAAAACACTAGGAATTAATAGTTCAATACACGCATCTTAACAAAATTAAAGAGACAAAATTATGATGTGACAACTTAACTGCGATATAATTGATTGTGAATGATAGAGAAAAAGTAACGAATTCATATGAAAATGATAGTTCACCGTTATATCATATAATCAATCTATGAGAGTTTTATTGCAAGTTTATTGTAAATAGTTGATATAGTGCTTGTTGGTAGATGTGACGGTTGAATGGAACTTATGATGACAGTTTGTAAAACTCTTGATGTGTGTACTGGGTAGTAGCATTACAAAACAAAAAATTAGGTCAAGAGTCTACTCATTCATGTCTAGCAAAATGTCAATCCTTTTGACAAAGTCCATCCAAATCCTGCAAATTTCTGGAGCCAATCCTAGGTTAGATGATAGATATGATCATGATGAAGTATTACGGAAGCATAGTGGTTTTTGTGGTATAGTTTCAAGTGATAGGTGTCAAGCAGAATAAATACACCGAGTGCATGTACTGCGAGTGCAACTTGCTCATATAAATGTGAATTCTACATGCAGAATCCAAAATATGAGACCTACTTTTTACTTGAGTAGATTGTAAATTACACTCTTAAAGTTTTGGAGTGATTGGATTTTATGCCCGAAAGTTTCAGAATTTGAATTTTATTCCCTGAAGTTTAGGATGTCTGAATTTTACATTAGGACGTTGTAGAATTTGGATTTTACTCCCTAAAGTTTAAGATTGTTTGGATTTTGTATTCTCGAATTCTGAAACTTTAGGGTGTAAAATTGAAACATCCCAAAACTCTAGGGAGTAAAATTCAAAAACTTCTAAAATATAGGAAGTAAAATCCAAATTTGAAATATCAGGGTGTAAAATCCAAATATCACCAAACTTTAAGGAGTAAAATTCAAATTCTGAAACTTGATGGTGTAAAATCCAATTATCCCTAAACTTTAGAGATGTAATTTGCAATTTACCCTTTTACTTTTATATGAGGAATATGTAATACACTAGTTTAATTTCACATAATCCATTTTGTTCTCTCCCAAATCATTGCCATATTTATCGGCTCAATGGTGGGAGGTCAACCTTCTTAACTTTGTGTTTTTTTTTTTTTGATTGGATGAATAACTATTGCGTTTATTCTTACTCACCACCAGTCACCACAGTTATTAATTATTTCTTTACAAGGGGTTGATTCAACCACCTAAAAAACCGTTGAGCAGTCATTTCCAAGCATTTTTTTTCTTTCTTATCATTGTAATTATCAGAATTCTCACGGTTGTTGAGACAACGTCACAGCTAACTCATTTTTTTTTATTCATTTTGGTTATGGTTAATTTGTACTCTTTGATATTATAAGTAGAAATGATTGCACTAGATTGATTATGCCTTGATGCATGGAGTTGCTCTGTTGCAAAGAGAAAATGATACACTTTTTTTTGAATTTTTTTTGAATTTTTTTTTTGGGTATTAGGAAGAGCTGGAATAATATAACCACAAAAGTGTCCCAAAGCAATTCTATATTTCCTCCGCAACAATCAGCTAAAGCAAAGCCTAACTAGAGGAGAATTACAAACAATAAGTTTAGTAACATTTTTTTTCCCCACAAAGGTTAAGATGGTAGGCATGTTCTGATTCGTACACAATAAAGTAGTATTTTAATGGTTAACACATACGATATTGCACGAATCACAATTATTATCTTAGAAATTTGTAGTCATGAACTTTTATGTCTGTAGCGTTACTCAACTCCAAACATATAAATGCATGCGAAGTATTAGTATGAGAGAGAGAGAGAGAGAGAGAGATGTAATTATTTGAAGACGCAGGCTTTATGTAGCAAAGTTCACTGAATCCATCAAAAGAAACCCATCAGATATGGTAATCACAGGTACACCGTACACATGGACTTCAGTTACATTTTTCTTAATGGTTCACAGCTCAAGCTTAGATGTTAGAGAGAGAATGAGAATGAAAGAATCTTATAAAGCTTGCATCTAATTAGAATAAGAATAAAAAATGAAAAAAAAAATTGGAAAGAAGAGCCACAACAGATCAGATAATAATGTTGCTCTGAGCAGCCACCACCTTCCCCTTTGTTATTGCCAGCTAAGTGCCCTTTTAGCCAACCTTTTTGAAGCTCTCTCCTGCGCCAATTGTACCTATTCCACAGCCAAGCAAACTGTCCTTGTAATATCAGTTCACATTTATTAAAATACTGCCTCAAACTCAATGTGCCTGCTAATCTAACATAGTTAATTAACCCCCATTGGAGCTTCATTGCTATATTATTTTCAATATGTTGAAACAAATAACAAAAAGGAAGGAAGGCTGAAAAGGTTAAAAATCAAATTACCATCCAACATTTCAAAAAAGGTAAAATTATTAAAATACACGCAAACACTTTTTTTGCACTGAACTCGTGACTTGAACTTACAATTAGGGATGGCCATGGGTAGGGTATGGGTATACCCAACCCAATTAATTTATCCATGGATACCCAATTATCTTACCCAATTAGTATCCATACCCAATTGTTACCCAGTTTGTTTACCCATGGATATCCATATCCTACCCAAACCCAATTTTTATAAAATCACTAAATCTGCTCAAAAACCACTAAAAAAACCAAAATATCCTCAAAATCTCTAAAATGACCAAAATGCCCATGAAACCTCTAAAATCACTAATTATGCTTAAAAACCACTAAAATGACCAAAATATCTCAAAATCTCTAAAATAAGCAAAATACCCATGAAATCTCTAAAATGACCAAAATACCCCCAAAATCACTAAATATGCCCAAAAACCACATAAAATTACCAAAATACCCCCTAAACCTAAAAAATGACCAAAATACCCCCGAAACCTAAAAAATGACTAAATACCCACAAAACTTAAAAATGTCCAAAATGCCCTTGAAACCCAAAAATTACCAAAATACCTCCTATAACTAAAAAATGACCAAAATACCCCCGAAACCTAAAATTTGACTGAAAGACCCCCCGAAACATAAAATTACCAAAAATACCCCCCTAAACCTAAAAAATGACAAAAATACCTCTAAAACCTAAAAACTAACTGAAATACTCTTGAAACTTAAAAATTACCAAAATACCCTCGAAACCTAAAAATGATTGAAATAACCCCTAAACCTAAAAAATGACCAAAATATCCCTGAAAACTAAAAACTTACTAAAACACCCCTAATACTTAAAAATTACCAAAATACCCCTGAAACCTAAAAATTAACCGAAATACCCTGTAAACCTTGGAAATTACCAAAATACCCCCAAAACCTATAAAATGACCAAAATATCCCTGAAATCTATAAAATGATAAAAATGCCCCTAAAACCTATATGATGGTAAAAATACACCATAAACCTAAAAAATGTCTGAAATACCCTCAAACCTATAAAATGACCAAAATACGCCCTAAACCTGTAAAATGACCAAATATGCCCAAAACCTCTGAAATGACAAAAAATAACCCCAAACCTCTAAAATTACCAAAAATACCCCAAAACCTATAAATCAACCAAAATAGCCCTAAACATCTAAAACAACCAAATACCCTCAGAAAATATCTAAAATGACCAAAACACCTTTGAAACCTTTAAAGTGACTAAAATACCCCTAAACTTGTAAGATGACCAAAATACATCTGTAGCCTCTTAAATTACCAAAATAAAGGTTTGGGGAATTTTGGATGTTTCGAGGGTATTTTTGTCAAGATTAAAGGTTCTAAGAATATTTCAGTCATTTTGTAGGTTTTGAGAGAATTTTGGTAATTTTTTAGGTTTTGGGGTTATTTGGTCATTTTATAGATTCTAATGGTATTTCAGTCATTTTTTAGATTACGAGGGCATTTGTGTCTTTTTTTTTAAGGTTTTAGGGGTATTTCAAAAAAATTTATATTTTGGGGCTATTTTAGTAATTTTATAGGTTTCAGGGATAATGTTTTATGTTTCAGGGGTATTTTGGTCATTTTTTAGATTTTGGGGGTATTTCGATTATTTTTTAAGTTTTGGGGATATTTCGGTCATTTTTTAGGTTTTGGGATCTTTTGATCATTTTTTAGGTTTCGAGGTTATTTCAGTCATTTTTTAGGGTTGGGTCTATTTTTATCATCTTATAGGTTTTAGGGGCATTTTCGTCATTTTATAGGTTTCAGGGTATTTTAGTAATTTTATAGGTTTCAAGAGTATTTCAGTCATTTTTTAGATTTAGGGGGGTATTTTGGTTATTTTATAGGTTTCGAGGGTATTCTTGTCATTTTATATGTTTATGGGGTATTTTGGTAATTTTAAGATTTTGGGGGTATTTCAAACATTTTATAGGTTTAGAGGGTATTTTGGTAATTTTAAGTTTATGGGGGGGTATTTTGGTCATTTTTAGGTTTCAGGGGGTATTTCGGTAATTTTTTATGTTTTGGGGATATTTCGTCATTTTTTAGGTTTTGAGGGTATTTTGGTAATTTTTAGGTTTCGGGGGTATTTTGATCATTTTTTAGGTTTCAGTGATCTTTCGGTCATTTTTTAGGTTTAGGGGTTATTTTGGTAATTTTTAGTTTTCAGGGGTATTTTGGTCATTTTTTAGGTTTCGTGGGTGTTTCAATCATTTTTTTAATGTTTCAGGGGTTTTTTGGTAATTTTTAGGTTTTAGGGGTATTTTGGTCATTTTTTCGATTTTAAGGGTATTTTGGTAATTTTTAGGTTTCGGGGGTATTTTGTTCATTTTTTATGTTTCGAGAGTATTTCAGTCATTTTTTAGGTTTTCAGGGTATTTTAGTAATTTTTAAGTTTCGGGGATATTTTGATCATTTTTTAGGTTTTAGTAGTCTTTCGGTCATTTTTTTAGGTTTAGGGGTTATTTTGGTAATTTTTAGGTTTTGGTGGTCTTTTGGTCATTTTTTAGGTTTATAGGGTATTTTTGTAATTTTTAGTTTTCGAGGGTATTTTGGTCATTTTTTAGGTTTAGAGTGCGTTTCGGTAATTTTAGGAATAATTTGGTCATTTTCAAGTTTTAGGGGTAATTTGGTAATGTTGATTATTGGGTAATAGGGTGAATTGAGGTTTACCCATAATAATTTGGTTGAGTTAGATCTAATTAGTTAAATGGGTAATAATGGGTAAATGGGTAATATCCAAACCCTGCCCAAAATATTTGGATAAGATCCAAACCCTACCCAATTACCTTCTACCCATTAAGAACTGGGTATTACCTAGAATAATTGGATCGGGTAGGGTTGGATATCCATTACCCAATGGGTATGGCCATCCCTACTTACAATCACAATTTCATACCCACGAGCACTTTTTTGCACAACAACTTGAACTTGAAATCACGATTTTCATACACAAACATTTTTTTTTTTTTTTTTTTGCCCAGTGAAAAAAAAAAATGTTTTCGTACAATAATGAGTGTAAGATAAACACTACTTCTAAAGAAATTATATTTTATTTCTCATTCTTTCAATGGCCTAAAAGAATTTGATTCATAAAATATGGAGGAGACAAAATCCAAGAGATTTGTCCGGAGTTGGCATTGATTTGGCAGCCTATACTTCATGCAAATGTGGCTAAGCTCCTATTGGTCAACTTAACCCTATAAATAAAAACTTTTTTTAAAAAAATTATTATTTTATTTTTCTAGTTTCCAAATAAAAGCAAAATCCTTAAATAAAAAGACATTTTGGTCCACCAAGCCACGTGGGTTCTTGAAGGGCCAGTTGGCAGTTGCTAAACCCAAATCAAAGACAGACAGGCCCACGTGACACCAATGATTTCTTTTTGATTTCTTTTTTAAGACATTGACTTTGACTACTAGGTAATGTTATGGTGTGGGGCAAACACAGCATAAATCAATGTGTCTTACCTGTGTTGGGAGCTATCGATGCTGGTTTTGACATGATGGCTGGGACTGGGGCAATGGGGCCCGTTGTAGTTGGCGAGAAGATGTGAGCAGGTAGGCCCATTGTCTGTGATTGATGGTAATGATAATAAGGGTACATGGGCATCAATGTGTTTGCACCCACCATAGCTTGCCCTGGATACACTTGAGAGTAATGCCCATTCATATAGGTCCCTCCATTGTAGCTTAGCTTCTGTGTACCATTAGAGACAAATTAACAACATACCTAACATGCTTAACCCTTTAATTAACAAAAAAAAAAAAACAGTGCATTAATTAGTTCTTAAAACAATAACTAGGACAATGTAGGACATTGGTGTGAGTTTTCTCCATTGATTGATTCCCAAACCAAAACATTAAGATGTTATTGTTAGGTGATCCAAATTCAATTGTATAAGATCCACTTACATGGTTGTAATTGATATCAGTAGCAATGTATGTAGGAGAGTACCTGAAAATAAGGTAATCATAGCATAAGGGACTATCTATTTCTATAATGTACATATAAATTATTTCACACAGAATCTAACTCACAACAATAAATATCTCATTTATGGAATATATGCATATTATACGGGCCCCACAGTATATGACTATAGAATGACGAAACAAAACGTATATCTTATACATAAGAATTAAGATACCTTCTATACAAACTCATCCACAAGTGAACATACCCATAGAAAGGAACAGGCTGATGATGGTGATGCTGATGATGATGAAAGGGTGAAGGCGGTGTCCCCGCCGGATAGTACCACTGCACGTGATTTGCCGGTGCAGCTAACGTGGCCCTCGATCCAACATTTGATCCTTCATGATGTAAATCAAACAACATTAGACCTTCATGATGGTCACATTTATAAAAAGTGCGATTATTATTAATATTTTTCCTCTTCAAACCTCACAATTGAAAGAAGAATAGGAAAAAAAATAAAAATAAAAGTTTCCCATTTGGATTTTAGATTATCATTTTCTCATTAGTTACTCATTCCATTTCACACAAGATAAAAGTTGGTAAAATGACATATTTTAATAAAACAAAATAAATATAACAATTTTTTAGAATGTTTTTAATGTTTGTTTGGATTAACCTTTTTCCTAAAAATTTAAAGTTGACAAAAATACATTTATACTTGGAAAAAAAGAAACTTTAAAAATTAATTAATTAATAAAAAAAAAGAGCTAATCCAAATAGACTGTGTTTTTTTTTTTTTTTGGGTTAAGCCAAACTTACATGTCTCATATTGATTTAGGAATTGTACGAATACTATTGTATTTTACTTTGTTTTAGTAAAATGTAAAACTTTCTGACATAATGTTGAATATGACTAATGTGTAATGGATACCTTGTTGAGGAGGAGGAGGATGAGGGGGGATGGAATTAGAAGACCGTGGGCGCCTGGCTCCAAGTGAAGCCAAGTTGCAGTTAGCTCTGCGGCCATTGATGATGGGTGTGGCATCCTCGCAAGCCTTTTTAGCTGCTTCAGGCTCCTTGAACGTAACCTACAAAAAAAAATAACACAGATACAATTAATACCATATATGTGACAATGACAAGACACCACCATGCACAAGAAAAAAAAAAAAAACAAAGATCTACCGAACAAACACTTACGAATCCATAGCCCTTGGATCTGCCAGTGACCTTATCAGTGATAATCACAGCCTCCAAAATCTCACCGTACTTCTCAAAGTGTTCTCTCATGGCCTCCTTCGGAGTTTCCCATGCTAAACCTCCAACAAACACTTTGGTTAGTGTTGTGTCCCCAAACTGCCCCATAATATTGTTGCTCATAGTCATTTTTCTCTCTTCTCTAGTAGTACTAATCTTCTAGACAACCCAATAAGTGAACAAAATCACTCAAAGATTAATACCCAACAAGTGAAAAGTTGTTACAGACTATGTATATATATATATACACAACTCAAGAACTCAGCTAAACCTTAGTCTCAATTATCTGTGTTTTTTTTTTTGGGAGTGTAAAGTTTGAATCTTTGTCTGTGTTTTTGAGAGAGAGAGAGAGAGAGAGAGAGAGAGTTGAGAGGCTGGTTCTGTGGGGGAGAGAAGAGGGAAGGTTTATAAGGAGAAGGGGTGAAAAGAAAGTACAGGGTGTGGTTGGAATAAAAAAATGAGGGAAAAACATAGAGACAGAGAGGCAGACAGGTAGACTTGGCGTAAGGCTATGAGTATGACCAACGTGATCTCACACGCACACTTCTTCATCTTCCATTAAAAAAACAAAAACTTGGTCGACAATATTTTTATTTGGAGTTATGCTAACGAGTATTCTTAGAATATTGATTAACAATCTAATTAAATAAAGTTTTTATGAGAAAAAAAAAATCAAATAATGTTTTGTCAGTTTTTTTTTTCTCATAAAAGTGATGTCAAAACTTTCCTAAAATTAATTGTTAACTAATACTATAAGGACACTCGTCAGCATTTCTCTTTTGTCAAAGTAATATGAAATGTCATTATATTCGTTGTATTTATTAGTCATGTTGTTTTGGATTAAGTTGTGTGGGGCCAGAAAGAGTCAGGCAACCCCGGCCCACTTCGAACCAGGCCCAAAGGCCCACGCCGAGGATGCGTCCAACGTCCGAGGACTAAAGCGTAAAGCCCAGTTGCCCAAGGAGCCATGCTGAGGATGATTACATCCTCGGACGACCGAGATCAGAAAGTGAGCAAGCAGCACACCATCAAGGTGAGCCTCCCCGAGCATCCAAAAGGCAAATAGCAAGTACCAAGCGCCGGATATGGAAGCATGGTGGAGGAGCAAGTCCCAGATGAACTGTCACCTCCACATTAAATGCCCTCAACTAACGCCCTGGCCGCATTAATGAGGATAAGACCCCTGAACAGTGCCGTCTTGGGCACTGCAACCCACAGGAGGGATGGGAATGCGGCTGATGGGACAGGCTCTCAAGTGGTGGCCTGGTTGATCAACAAATGTAGGGCTAAGATCAACTGAGAGAGAGGTATATAATGTAAGAAGTCCCTCTTGGAGGAAAAGAAAAAAAGGAAAAACCCAGAAGGAAGAAACACTGTAGCAACTTGTAGTCTCTGAAACCTTGTAACCTTTCTTCCAAGAAATAATAAGAACTCCGAGCCCTGTAAGGCACGTCCGAGGAGCACAATTGTACACCCCAGTCAACGTTTAAGTTATTAAGCACTCACGTACAACCATGCATGGCCGTTACATTCCTTACTAGGGCCTAGCTCTTGAACCCATACTCTAGAAATTCATTGCAGGGTTAGCTGGGCTTGGGTCTACTTTCTCAACCAGTAGAAGCGCCCGAAACCGGTCCCTACAAGTTGTATTTGTATTTTTGAAGTGAGAGATAAGGTTATAAAAAGTAATTATCTTTTATTATAAATAAAACATTAATATGTTTGTTTCTATTATATGCGAGATTCAATAACATGGTTCTTGTTCGAGTATGGTGTATTTTATTTATTTTATTTTTTATATTTAAAAATCAATACATTATTAGTTGGATTAACTAAAATCCATTTTAAATTAAATTAAATTATATCTAACTAAGCATTCCGAGGTACAAGAAAGTGACAAACTCATTTTAATTGTCCCTTCATTTTCTCTTTGTGTAGTTATGTGAGATTCAAATCTAAGACTTGCATGGTTTTTGTCATACTCCTACCCCACCCCTAATTGACCATTTATAAGTTCAAAACGTATCAATAATCCAGCTGCCTAAAATTTATGAAGTTTTTAGGTCAATATATTTTGCATATAATGTTTTAATGAATTGAAAAGATGGAATCATGGAATGATTATTTTAACATGAACCCTTTTCTCTTTGATTACTTTTCATTTTCTAATGCAACCTTTTAGGTTTTAGCATGGATGAGGGCTGGAAATAATATAGAACATATAAGATCCCCTTGCACCTTTTGGTGGTTAATATTCTTGCTAATCAACGAAACTATTTCTTTTCAGAAAAAGTTAACGGATGTTATAAGAATATTGGTTTAAGTACTTTTAGAAGCTTTTTAAAGGAAACGCAACTTTTTATATTTTCCATAAAAATTGTGTTAAAATTTTTCTTAAAATATTGTTTATTAGCAATTGTTTTAAGGGTAATTTTAGAATATTTCCGGAATACCATAAATACATACTCCTCTATCTTACATAATTTTGAGTCTCACTTATTAAATTCATGGTAGGACTTACAATTCATGTGAAATGGGAGAGTACGCATTTATGGTACTCCCGAAGTATTCAATAATTTTTCTTATTCTAAAGATACCCATTAATATGACCATTTCTTTTTAACAAATTTCATGTAAATTTTGTTCTCTCACTCATTTAACTTCCTTCCCTTGTACATTTCCTCAATAAATTGTCACTTTATTCCACTTGTTTTGCTCTTAAATATGCTGAGCTAGATATTGCATCTTTTAAATTTGGCACTCATTTGCTTGTTGGTACTCCAGCACGTGCTTTGATTTTTCTTGTCGACAATTGTCATGAATTCATCATAATCTTACAAACAATATATGCTAACGTTTCTTATAAAGACCAATTAATCCGTGGACATTGACGTGTGGTGGCACAATGTGTCATAGTACTAATCACCAGACACTACCAAAAATATTTAAATGAATTAAAACAGAAAGAGCAGTTGCTAGCTGTGACTAGGCTGGAAATGTTTGTATTCATAAAAGAGAAATTGAAGTGTGCAAGGAAAAATAAAAAAAATAAAACCTCCCAAATTTCCAAATAATTCTTCAACCATTCCATTTCAACGGCAACAAAAATTCTGAATACAGGACTTAATTTTAGAGAATATAAATTGGACAGCTTGTATCTAGTGCATTAGTGTACTAAACACGTTGAGATATGGATATACGTCCAAAAGTGAACATATGTCCGCATCTTAACGTGTTCAGTGCAACTGATGCACTAGACACAATCTCAACCCTACAAAATTAGAATAAAAGTTTATTTTATTTTAATCTAAACATTTCTTGAAGCAACTCTATTAGTCCATTTATCTTGCAAAGAAGTAAAAGAAAAAGAAATAAAAATAAAAGAAGAAGCAAATAATATATTCACTTCATCCCAAATTGTTTGACTACTAAGAACAATTTTAATTTTTTAATGGCACATTACTAATATAATACTTTTAAATTTAAAAAATTACTATTTTTCCTTATAAAATGTTGCAACAAATAAAGGAAAAATTATTTTAATCATAATTCTCCTTATAAAAATACCATTGAGCTACATAATTATTGACATAAAATTGATCTTGTGAATTTAAAATTTCAAATAAAGAATTATAAAATTTTAAGTAATGACTTAAAAAAAAATAGTAGTATCACTATTTAGGAATAAGAACAGAGTAATTAATTAGACGAGTGGAGAGCGGTCGTTAGTAAAACCGTACATTAAAAATGGTGGGGTCCCCAAAAATTAACGAATTTAACGTACGCGTTGTGTTATTTTAAGATGGTGGTCGGCGAATACGTTAACGGCCCATAGTTTCAGAAACGGCCACGCGCTGAGAAGATACCTTCTTGTGGAATATTATCAGCCCAACGCCATCAACATGATTCCACTTTCATTTATAACCAATTATGGCGTGCCACATCATCTGTGCTGAGGAGTATTTGAGATAAAGATCACAAAATAGTTTTAATTTTTAAACCATATACCCAAATAACCATCTTTTCAAACTATTTAGTAAAATATTTTTTTAAAAAAATTTCATATTAGTTATTACTAAAATTAAGTTCTTTAGCAATGTTGAGTTCTATACATACATTTATACAAAATTAAAAAAAAAATTAAGTGGCAAAATACGTATAATTAATGTCAACATCGTCAATGTCGGACCGTGTGCCTTACCGATCCATCCAACGACCAATTGGTGAAGGATGAGGGGGCACAAATCTTTTATAACATTCGATCGCAGACCAAGCCCATTGGTATTGGAGCGAATTGTGAAATCCCTCACAATCCCTTCCTCACAATGCGGCTCCAACGACTCGAACCTATGACCTTGGCTCTGATACCACTTGTCGGACCGTGTACCTTACCGATCCATCCAACGACCAATTGGTAAAGGATGAGGGGACACAAATCTTTTATAGCATTCGATCGCAGACCAAGCCCATTGGTATTGGAGCGAATTGTGAAATCCCTCACAGTCAAGTTTCAACTGAATTCCAAAATATGACTATTTTGCTAAATAGTTTAAAATTTAGACTGTTTGACTAAATAGTTCAAAAATTAAGGCTAAACTGTCATTTTTCCTAGTATTTGATATAAAATACTTATTTGATTATAAGTTAACTTATTGCTTATTTTTTATATTATTTGGTAGTTTCATGTGAATGGTATATTTATTTTATTTGATTTTTCTTATTTTTCCTATTATTGCAAATCCCATATGAATCATGTCTACAAAATTATATTTAGGTTATATCATTTAAAGAAAAGCCAAATTATTAAGCCATTAAGTTGTGGCATGTTTTAATGTTTTTAAGAAAGAAATTTAGACCACCGCACATTCTTGGTGCGATGGTCACTCCACAAGTATAAATGCTTGTGGGGGGGAAAGGGGCAGGGTTCAAGTCTCCAGGAGGGAGTTTCACATACATATACACTTAGATTAGGATATAGTAGAATTCAAGCTTGTATCAAAAAAAAAAAAAATTAGAGTTTAAATATTTTCTTCACCGATTTAACCATCAAATTATAGAAAAGAATATTTTTGAAGAAAAAGAAGAGGAAGAAAGGTGTGGCAAAATATGATTGGCAAAAATATGTGTTGGCAAGTAATTGTTGTTTGTAGAGTGTAGTTTGTTTCCACGTTCAAGCAAAATTCTTGTATTGTATTGTAGGCAGCGAAACGGTCAAAGTCAGATTAAAGATACGAGACTCTGAGGTGCATCAACCTCAACGTTACTTACTTACCTCTACTTGATCACGTGGACCCCACAACTCAGTATGGTATTACTGGGTCCCACTTTGAATGTGATTCAGTGACAGCACCACTGACATTATACTATTGTACGAGAAGAGTCAAGTCCACGCGCGGAACAACCAAGCGTCTGAGCCTCACGCTCCAATTTTGGGTTTTTTGTCTTGCCCAAATTTGGCAATACATGCATGGACATATACCATATGTACCATTCAAATACGGCCATGGTTGGTCCAGGCTGTTCCAGAACAGTAAGGACTAGTAGTGAGTAGTGTCTGTGTCTCACGGGAAATGAAATCATTCTCACATATTCTACACAATGCTGCTATTTCTTTATGTAAGGTTGAAATTTATCAACCATCTCGTTGGCTTTATTCCGTATCAATTTGCTTGTAATTTAGCACTTAGTAACCCTGTATTTAGCCGGGATTCATGTAAGGGTAGTGTGTGAAGAGAGTGTGAAGAAAAGCTCAAGTATGTGCAAAGAAGCAGAGTTTTGCAGCTGACTCGCGACTGGCAAGCCGCCAACTGCAGGCACGTGAGAAGCACACAGGGAAGCTGAAGAGTCACGCAAGCTATCGCACTACAGGACAAAAGTCCCAGGCTGGCTAGGCCGTTACTTCGCGACTTGAACTCACAACTTGGACAAGCCGCGAGGTCAAGCCGCCAACTTACCCTGTTTGGCAAAAACTGACTCTTCGTATTCCAAACACACATCACTATATATAGACCCTTATACCCACGAAATTGAGAGAGCTTCCAGAGAGAATTTTGTGAGAGAAACCCTAAAGCAAAACAAGATTGATTCATCCACAATCTTTACCTTAGAGTCTCTACAAATTCCTCTACTCTCTTCCTCTCCATTGTTACATCTTTGAGAGGTTATTGACCAAATCATTTTCTCACCACATCCACGTCTGTGAGAAGGTTCATTTGGTGCTAAGGGAAGCAGTTTGGAAGGAACCAATTTACATTGGTTGATGCTATGGTCTAGTAGTGGAATCCGAGAAGTTAAAAAAGAAATAGGTTCGGCGTAACCTCGTTGGAGCAAGAAGCTTGGAGGGCTTAGGTACTTGGGTAGATTAGGCTTGGAAGGTCTTCTGCTGTTCATATATCCCAATTACATTCTTTAGTGGATTATTTGACCGCTTGGAGGGCGGTGGAGAGGTTTTACGCTGAGGACTTCGGTTTCCTCTTCGATAACACATGGTGTGTTGTCCGTGTGTTTGCATCTTCCTTTCCTTTATCTCTGCCTTATATTTACTGCTGTGGATGTGTTTATATTTGGCTTAGATTAGTTATCAATTTTGTGTTTGGCTTATGTTCATGTTCCGCACATTAATTGTTTGATTATAAGCTTGAATTGATATTTTGTAATTTGGGGTCTAAACGTTCAAGGGTGTTTTATACACATATTGAACTTTCAATTGGTATCAGAGCAGGTACACTTGTTGTGGTTTAAATACCTAAGTGTGATCCTTGACCCCTTGTGTTTATTTGCCATGGATTGTGCTATGTATGCCTCTTTGTATGATTTAGTTGGTGTTAAATGTAACATGCTACGTGTTTGTGAAAATGCCTCTATGAGTGATAATCCTCATGATTGTGATGCTATGTTACATGAATCTTTGGATGTTGTTGGTATTCCTAACATCAAACCCTTGAAGAAAATTGCTAAGAAGTTTCAAAAGAATTTGAGCAAGTTACTTTGTGAAAAGGATGATTTGATTGCTAAGCTCAATGAATCCAATAAATTGGTTGAGAAATATAAGAATCTTGCTGAAAATTCTCTTGAAAAACTGAAAGAGTTTGAATGTTTGAATATGGACTTGGATGCTAAACTTGTTTTGTCTAACAAACTTGTTGATGATCTTAAATGTGAAAATGAATCTCTTAAGATGCATGCCAAGTGTTTGATTGCTGAACTTATTGATAAAAAGGATGAAAATATTTGCTGCAATCATGTTGTGGTACCCGATATTGTGCCTATTGTGTGTTCTAACCCAAAGGACAAATCGGTGTACATTCCTCCACACAAAAGAAATCAAAAGGTGGAGAGAAAGGCTCCTAAGTCAAAGCCTCCGTTTAGGTCTTAACCTAAGGTTTTGGATGGATCTAAGTTTGTTCCAACTTGCCACCATTGTGGTGTGATTGGTCATATAAGACCTCAATGTTATAAGTTGAAGAGAGAACAAAACCATGTTGCTAGATCCCTTCCCAAAAAGCCTAGTAGACCTAAACACATTGTGTATCACCATTGTGGTGTTTTTTGTCATCTAAGACCACATTGCTCTAAGTTTCATGCTCTCAAAAGAAAAGAGAAACTTGAGCCTCTTGGAAGTTGTGCTAAAAAGAGTAAACCGGATTTGAGTGAAAATAGCATGTTGTTAAAGAAAGTGTTTAATGCTCTTAACTCCTTGACTATGTGTATCTCCGGTTATTATTCTTCCAACCCTCGTCTCACTTCTCATGAGACACTCATTCCAAACAATCATTCCGTTTGGATGAGGAAGGGTTCCTATGGTTGAGTTTTTGCTCTTTTGGTCCTTGATCTAATTCTTTCGATCTTTGTGGGACCCCTCATGCATTGCATGTTATATCTTCATGCATTTTGTGCATCTTGCATTTATTCATATGCATTGTTTTTGTTTTGATCTTACCTTTTTGTTTTAATTTTGTGTGAGTAAAAAATCCAAAACCACATAAAAAGTGAAAAATTCAAAAAGTTTGATCGTATATGTTTGAGCACATATCACATGTGAGTTTTGCCTTGTACTTTTGTACTTATGGCTTTGTGCATTTACGAGCTTAGCTTGTCCTTTATGCACTTATATCTTTGTAGGAAAAATCTTGACATCTTTGTGTGATTGTTGTAAATCGATCTTCAAGCTTGTCATGAATGATTAGTCAATAGTCATGTTGGTCTTGATACATGCGTAGACTTGTGCCTATATATCTTCCCACTCTTTATTTTGTTGTTTTTGCTTAAAGAGCTCACCAAATGTAAATTTCCGAATGAAAATAGATATTGAGCTGCAAAAGACTGTCGCACATACTAGTATTTGACTAGGAAAAAGGGAAAGCGACTAAAATAAAATGTATGATGCCCCAAAAGCCAAAAGCTTGTTCATCAAATTGAAATATCAAAAATTTCAGGCATCGATCTCAAAATGAGATATATTGATTCAAAATGATCAAATGTTATGAATTGTAAAGAAGCCAAATGAAAAGCTTCAAAGATATGTAATCATTTTCTTGTGGGAGGTCATATATGTTCATTTCTATAATTGAGATAGACCACTTGACTTAGTACTAGTTGTGTATGACTTGATTGAATTGATCATTGAAGTTTCACTCTAGACTATGGACTATTCCACACTTGATACACACACACACACAACACACATGCCTAATGTTCAATGAATGCCTTATTCATTTGTTCAATTGTACTTGTTTAAATGTGATGTGTGTGTGCTCAACTTTATATGGATCAATCGAAAAAGATTTTTGATCATTTTATATGTTTTTGGAAGTGATTTTTATCACTCTTTGTGTTCATGTTTAGTGCTGACATTGTTTTTCAGTGTTTAAACATGTTCTGGGTTGAAAAACAAGTGTCAGAATTTTTGGTCACTCATTTTGGCGACTTGCAACTAGCCAAACCAAGCTGCGAGTTTTGGCGACTTGCCCAGTCGCGAGCCCAGTCGCGAGTTCACAGAGAATGGTTTCGCGGCTCACTGGCGACTCGTTCGCGACTCGCCCAGTCGCCAAATGCCAAGAATCAGCTTTTTAAAGAGTTTTTTCGTGGAAAACTTGTTTTAAACCTCTCACATTCTCTCTTAAACCCCTCTTTCAATATTTTTATATCAAAACCCAATCAATTTGAATGGTTTTTCATTCCATTAATATCTCTAAGGTAATTTTAAACTCTTTCTATTGTTTTGGATCCTTAGATTATGTTTTGGTGAGTTTTGTGCTCTTGGTTAGGATTTTCATCATAGGGGTTGGGAAAACTTATTTTTTAGTCAAATTTTTGTATGAGTTTGGATCCTTTTGTTGATTTGCTTTGGATGTTGGCCCCTTGTGGCAAAAAGAGCATGTATTTAGGGTGGATTTCATAATGTTCATGCATTGTTTTACATTGTTGTTCATAGTGTGCACGCTAGGTGTTTGATAAAATGCCTCTTAGGCATTTTCTCGCTTGTTTGGACTCCAATGAGTTTCAAACTTTGGGGTCTTTCATGTTTCCTCATTAGGAACATGTTTGGTTCATTGGTTGTGTACTTAACACACCTTGCCCCACATGTGCATTTTTCATGCATTGGTCATGCATTGCACATAGCCACCTCTTGCACACACCTTGCTACCCTTGTCATGCATTGGTTCATACATTGTTTCTTCATCCTAGCATGTCATTTCTTAGGATTGAGCATCATTTTCTCATTTATTTCGCATCCCTCATGCATCATTGCACCCCTCATGCATAATTATCATTTTTCATACCTTCATCTCTTGCCCTCTTTTCTCCTTGATCCCTTTGTCTATTCGTGTCAAAAAGGAGGAGAGTATACTCTAGAGTAGTATACCAGAAAGTTTTGTCATTTCTTTATGACTCTTGTGCACATTCTTAGGGGGAGAAATTCCATTTCTCGTGCACATTCGTAAGGGGAGAGATATTCCATAGGGGAGATGCATATACCAAGAGGGAGAAGACATTGTTTGGTCAAGTTGCTCACATGTTTCACATCTTGTTTACTTGATCGCATTTTATTTGTTACATTATACTTGTTCGTTTATTACTTGCTTTACCTTGAGGGTCTAATGTATTTTGTGCAAGTGTTTCAGGTTACAGGTATATATGTTCTAAGTTCATCACAGCTCCTATGATTCATGATAGGGGGAGTTATGATAAGGGAAGTACTTTATAATTTGTACCTGGTACCTTTGTAGGTTGTTAAGGTTTTTGTTTATGGTTTGTACCCATATTGCTTTTGTAACCGTTTAGGGTTTGGTTCTTTGCAACTTGTAGGCCTTTGTGGTTTGTACCATGCTTTATGCAGCCTTTGTACTTTGTTAAATCAGTACTTCTAACTAAATGTCATGCATTTTCTTCTGAGTACTGCCACTCTTGTGTCCTTGTAGGATTTTTCCTAGATGCACATACTTCATGTACTGTGCATTGGTTGAGTGTTGGTCATTCAAGTGATTTGCCTTGTGTTTGTCATCTTGAATGTCCGGATGTTCATTCCAAGTGTGAATGAACATTGTGATCACTTGTATGAAGTGATTACCTGTTTTTGGTCTTGCCATGGTTTATTGATTTACTCCATTGTGCTTGATCGCATTGTACTTGCTCCATTTGCATTACAAGTTTTCTGCATACAATGAACTTATTGTGTTGTTGTGTTTCAGGAGTTACTTGTTCTTATGGTTCTAAAGTTTCACAGATTCTAGAGTTAGGTGTGAGTGAGTTTTCCAACTGTTCCCAACTCACGCGTTAAGTCTAGAGTTTGTTTTAGGATTTTGTCACAGAATAACCAAAGGGGGAGATTGTAAAGTTGAAATTTATCAACCATCTTGTTGGCTTTATTCCGTGCCAATTTGCTTGTAATTTAGCACTTAGTAACCCTGTATTTAGGTGGGATTTATGTAAGGGTAGTGTGTGAAGAGAGTGTGAAGAAAAGCTCAAGTATGTGCAAAGAAGCAGAGTTTCGCGGCTGACTCGCGACTGGCAAGCCGCCAACTGCAGGCATGTGAGAAGCACACAGGGAAGCTGAAGGGTCACGCCAGCTGTCGCACTACAGGACAAAAGTCCCAGGCTGGCCAGACCGTTACTTCGCGACTTAAACTCGTGACTTGGACAAGCCTCGAGGTCAAGCCGCCAACTTACCCTGTTTAGCAAAAACTGACTCTTCGTATTCCAAACACACACCACTATATATAGACCCTTATACCCACGAAATTGAGAGAGCTTCCAGAGAGAATTTTGTGAGAGAAACCCTAAAGCAAAACAAGATTGATTCATCCACAATTTTTACCTTAGAGTCTCTACAAATTCCTCTACTCTCTTCCTCTCCATTGTTACATCCTTGAGAGGTCATTGACCAAATCCTTTTCTCACCACACCCACGTCTGTGAGAAGGTTCATTTGGTGCTAAGGGAAACAGTTTGGAAGGAACCAATTTACATTGGTTGATGCTATGGTCTAGTAGCGGAATCCGAGAAGCTAAAAAAGAAATAGGTTCGGCGTAACCTCGTTGGAGCAAGAAGCTTGGAGGGCTTATGTACTTGGGTAGATTAGGCTTGGAGGGTCTTCTGCTGTTCATGTATCCCAACTACATTCTTTAGTGGATTATTTGACCGCTTGGATGGCGGCGGAGAGGTTTTACGCCGAGGACTTCGGTTTCCTCTTCGATAACACATTGTGTGTTGTCCGTGTGTTTGCATCTTCCTTCCCTTTATCTTTGCCTTATATTTACTGTTGTGGATGTGTTTATATTTAGCTTAGATTAGTTATCAATTCTGTGTTTGGCTTATGTTCATGTTCAGCACATTAATTGTTTGATTATAAGCTTGAATTGATATTTTGTAATTTGGGGTCTAAACGTTTGTTGAGGTTCATTTTTAAAATAGGCAGAAGGCAGCCCAACCCAGAAATATGGGCAGCGGATAAGCGGCAGGCTAAGAAAGAAAAAACCATTAGGCTCAAGCAGCAGGAATAATGGATCACAGACCCTTAAGATGAATAAACGGGTCTTGAAGGAGTAAGTGGGCCTAAAAGGCTAGGAAAGAGAGAAAACAGCACTCATGGGCAGTATATGGTATGGAAAAGTGAGAATGGGCCGCGGCAGGCCCAAAGTAATATAAACAAAGAAAGTAGGGGATAATGGCAAGCGCATGAACCCCAAGGATGAGAATGAGGAAATTGGGCCAGGGAAGCCTAATTGAGTTAGTAAATGCCCATGGGATGCAAAGTTAATAAATGGACCGAGGAAGTCCAAAGGAAGTAAATGGGCCAGATAAGCCCAAGTGAAAAGAGAGGGACATTGGAGCCCACGAGTGAGAACACCAGTGGCCATATTAAGCCACTGGGGGAAAGAAAGGGACGGCAGGCCTGAAAAGAGGCCCAGCAGGAACAAATCGCCACGGCAGGAAAGGCCGAGTAACACGGTGAGAAGCTAAGGCAATTAAAGAATTGGGCTAAAGAGAACACAAAGCCCAGTACTCGGTAAAGTCTAGATCCTATGGAGGTGGGAAATCAGAGTAGCAGCTCGGGAAAAGCCAAGAACGGAAGACAGGCAATGCAAGCAGAGTGTCCAGTACACGACAGATGCATGAATAGCAGGCAAATTTCAGACATATACACGCGCAAGGCCCAGGCACCACCAGCCTGTACCTAGCCAATACAGGACGTGGTGGGGCCGTGGGTCAGAGGTAAGAGGGCATGGTTTGGAGGTGGGGAGAGGGGAAGGCCTGTTTTGAGGTTCCTGCTCAAGCTCTTTTGGGGGATACGTCCTGCTGGGATGACATACCACCCAAAAGAGGCAAGGCTGAGTTGGAACCAATAGGTGCATGCCATGAGGGATAGAGAGAGAGAAACATCACCGCGGCAAGAAGAGGTGCCGCGGTAGAATAACAGACAAAAAGTTGTCTGTGTCTGTAACAGGGGAACTCGCAGATGGAACAGTAATGTCGGCAAGTACGTCCAGACCAGACAAAAGCGGTTAGGGGGTAGAATAGTAAAAATGGGTCACGGCAGGCACCATAAAAGGAAGCCTCTGCCGTGTACAAAAAAGAAGCACGAGAGCAATACAACACAACTTAAAGAAAATACTCTGTAACATACTTAGAAAAACAGAGGAGCATAATACTAAAAACTACCATTGTGGGAATCACTAAGAAAAGACTAGAAAAGGAAGAAAGAAAGAGAGAAAAAGAGCAAGTGTTAATGGCATGCACCGATAGACCCCTTCCCTTCTCTCCCTCTCAAATCCCTGCTCTCTTCTATAATTATTTTGGGCATTATCCATTCGGGTCCGCCTCCCTCAAACCCATTAACTTCCGCGACAGGAATTCTTTTTTTTCCTCGGAGGTTAATCGCGTTGAGAAGAGGCGTTCTTCCTCTTTGGCCTTACTCCTGCGGACCGAACTGAATTTATTTACATATCTGTTGATTAATCTTTATTACCATTTGCCCTTTATTTGTCAAAAATTGTTAATGTTATTGTGGTTATGAATCATTCGGTCATTTCTTATTAAAAGAACTATCTGGTCATTCCAGAATACGTGATTTTGTTTTATCAATTATATCTGTCTGCCGCAAGCTTTTCTCTGAAACAGCTCAGCCTGCGGTAAGCACTCCCCTGGCAGACGAGGCATAGTTCGCGCACAAGCTGGCCAAGTTGAGTTCCAGTTGGCCCGGTCTCGACTCCTGCAACCCAGAACACTTGGGCCTAGAATCACGAAGGGGCAGCCCAGCCCAACATAGCAAAAAAAGGCCCCCACAACATTCAAGGTTGTTTTATACACATATTGAACTTTCACTTTAGATATTTTTGTACCTCTTTGAGTTTTATAAAAGAGAGAGAGGAAAATAGATATGAGACTTCATTCATGCACACATTTTGTGCAAAGTAAAACTTGGGACAGTGTGGGATTAATGGTCACAATGAATCTAATAAGGATTCATGAGGCACTGAAATGAAATCATTCTTTTATGTATTCTACAAAATGTTTCTATTTCTCTAATCTAATGATCTTGAGGTGATACCTAGGTGATCTTTTCTTATACTTCTTGACATAAACTACTGTAATATAGTAAATTTAATCATTTATCTGCATACTTCTAAGATTTAACACTTCCCATCGTTTATGGGCTTAAACTTTCTTTTAATAAGCGGGTCTAACACGTGGGATTTATGGGCTTAAACTTTCTTTCCCCTCTCACATTCTGGTGAAATTCACTTATTAAATTCATGGTAGGAGGTAGCACCATTTCACCATACTCTGAGAGTACTTAAGTATTTTTCGAGTATAGAAGACAGGGATTGAACTCCGAACTTTTCACTCTGATACCATGTTAAATTACCGATTATCAAAAATTCTAGACATCCCTGATAATTTTTTTTTATTAAAAGATAAAGGCTATTGAGCACAACCTATACGTTGAAAGTGAGTTAAATGAGTTCACGATAATTACTTTTTATCAAAAAGTTATATACACAAGCAATTTTATTAAGGTAGGTTTCGAACCTAAATTTCTTATTGACGACAACAGCCTACTGAAATTATTAAATGTTTGCACCACATATGTTAAAACTTGATTTGAATTGTCATGGATATATATCGGTAACAATTTATTACCTCTGACTTTGAAATAGTCGTGACCTTGTTTATTATATTTAAGATATGATTGTTTGATCATAACAAGACAATATTATTGTCTATAATCACCAATTGTTTAGATACGTGCTAACTGCATTACATATGACTCTGAATTAATGTATTGTGGTAGTCATGTTAGGGAAGATAATAGAGACTTGACCTTTTGTGACTATGAGGTTGAGAATTGAGAAAAAGACGATAATGGAACTATTAATTTTGCATTATACTATCTGATTTAGTTGGAGAATCTTCAATCTATAGCATGATTGGATGCACGTTATTCACTAGTTTTTTTCTTCTTCGTACCGCGTACGTGATTAATGGCTCATTTCAAGATTGAATAATTTCGGGCGTAAATTAAGGAGAAAAATAATAATTTTTTTTAATTTTAAACAAGATAATTGAAAGAGAAATGCTATATATATAACATTTTCACCACAAATCTTAAGTAGCAGGTTATTACTGACTGTTATGGGCAAACAAAAAATAATAATTTAAGTGGTAAATTCAAATTAGAATTAGTAACAACTTACCACCTAATGTTTGTTGTAAAAATATTATGGGTGTAGCAATTTTCTAATTGAAAATGCTTGCTTATTTCAAATGGAAAAAATAGTTTGACAGTAAACATTTTTTTTCATTGCCCGTGAGGGGTGGGAGGTCCCCTCATTTTGTGTGTCAGTGTAGAGACAAGAAAAAAAGAAAAGAAAAGAAGATAAGGTCAGAACAAACCATTTTTATTTTATGTCACACACTCTTTCGTGTGAGAGAAATGTGATATATCTCCGAGGTATCTAATACTTCTCCAGAATAAGACTTTACAAGCTAGGAGTGAACAAATTTTATGATAATCATAATTTATGTAGCATAATCTCTTAAAGTCAAAATTAAGTTTTATATGGAATAAGCCTGTACTTAAAATACACAATTTTATTACTTTTTAATGAACAGAGATTTTGAAAATCCAACTATTAAATTACACATCCTCTTTATTTTTACCATGTAGAGAATCTTGTGTTGATTACATGTGATTTATTATATGGTCTATAAATCAATATTTTATGCATAATTTTGAGTGAAGCAAAAAAAATTAAATATTTTTTAGATAAAAGAGTTATTGATCACTTATTATTTTGATATATTGTAAGTTTGGATGGTATAATGAGTCAATGTAATCCTACGGTGGATTCTTCAAAATTATATCTAATAAAAATTTATTAACAAATAATGTAATTTTGATAAAAATTGCACTAGTAATACAATCCAATAGTTGGAATGGCACTATTTAGTGTTATTTTTATAATATCCCCAAATAACATCAACTTACTGTTAAAATCAACTCAAAACAAACACAGTATTTAAAATAAAATAATAAAAAAAACTTTAAATTGAGGGGATTTGACTCCCAAAGGTAACCTCACAAATTGGAGTGAAATGCCGACCATATGGTCATTGTCAACTAATTAATAATCAATCGAAATGTAATGCCCATTACATGGCAGTTTCTTCAAGTAAAGACAATTGAAATCCAAAGCTCTTAAATTTAAAATCCTGGTGAAGTTGCTCTTAATTAACCCTTTTTTTTTTAATTTAAAATTTGGGTTTGTGTTTAAAATACATACGAGTTGTATACATTTTTTTTTTTTTTGGTAATCCGGACTTTCATTAAAGAAAAAAAACTAAAAAACAACATAAGAACAATCGGCCCTGCAAATATCAGAAATACTGACAGGGAGGTTGGACTTATTACAAAAAAAATGACCTTTTAAGACTACCCGTCAGCTTAGCAGAAGCATGAACTACACCATTACAGTCTCTACTAAGAGCATCTCCAGCAGATTCTCCAAATTTTTGTACTGTTTGGAGAATGAACAGTGATTTTTACCTTTAACTACCCACTTTTTCAAATATACTTTCCAACAGATTTTCTATCTTATTCTCTATCTCATTTAAATATTATTTCTTTATTAATTCTTTATTCTTTTTTTAACAACTACACATCTTCCAACATTTTTTTTATTCAATACCTGATTATTATAATAGAACAAAAAATATTTGAAGGATGAATAGTAAAAGCTACAGTGTTCTCTATAAGTAGAGAACACTGTAGCAACTCTACTCTAAAAAATAGAGATAGAGAAGCTGTTGGAGTGGATTTTGGAGGGGTTGATACTCTAAATTTGGCTTTAAAGAAGCCATTGGAGATGCTCTAATGCAACAAAATTTACAACTCAGGTTATACATGAGTTGTATACATGTATAACATGTGTCCACTGCTACTATATTGTTTTAGATGCGTACAGCAAATAGAAAATATTGTAGGACCTCATATATCTACGTCTATCTCACGTGGAATTCACATGTACGAGAATAAGTTGTCCAAATAATGCAGACACCATAATAATTTGATGAAATGTGGTCTCATCTAACAAGCCTAAATAACAAGCCTTCTCGTAGATGTGAATTTTCACTATATATATATATATATATGTATGTATGTATGTAAAACAGAGTCGATATTGTTCCTGTTTTATAATCTATTGCCGTAATTTATCTGACAAATAAAGTGTAATATTGATGTTAC
The DNA here is from genome assembly GCA_019022515.1 of Quercus aquifolioides. Taxonomy (NCBI): domain Eukaryota; kingdom Viridiplantae; phylum Streptophyta; class Magnoliopsida; order Fagales; family Fagaceae; genus Quercus; species Quercus aquifolioides. Next base: position 10,738,531 of record CM032329.1, on the reverse strand, counting down.
TTTTTATGACCTTTATCAATTGAACAAACCCCAAATTACAACATAATAAGTTAAAAACAGTAAGAAAAATTTATAATTTTGCGATTGTGCAAATTACACACAGCTTAATTAAAAGAAATCAAGAACCAGTGTGGAGAGAGGAGAAAAAGAAGTCAAACATTTTAAATATGAAGTGTGAGTTTGGCAACCGATTATTAAAAAGCTAGTTTTTTTGTTTAAATTATTTATTGTTTGCGGGTCCATACTACTTTTTGTCTTAACTTTATTTCAATTTTTTAAGAAATAAATTAGTTAGTTTTTAACATTTTTTTCTCATATTATACAAATAAACTACTGAAAATAAATAATTTTTAATCGGGCACGAAACTGATTGCACTTGTTCACTTTTTAAGTGTCTTGACATTAATAAATTGGAATTGGTAGTAGTCATCAACTTGGTTTTATAAAACAATCTAGCTAATAAAATCCTACTTTGCTTGAAATTTGAACTTTGAACAAGTGTGAGTTTGGAAAATAATTATAAGTTAGTTGTTTGGCTTATTTTATATATTTTTTGCAGGTCTCATACTTTTTTTTTAATCAATTTTATTTCAAATAATTTAACTTTTAATTTTTTTAAAAATAAACTAACTTTTAACTTTTTGTCTTACATTATGCAAATAAACTATCACAAATAAACAATTCCCTAAACACTCCAATTGCATTTGTTCTCGTAAATTAACAATGTATCTTTTTCACCATAACCTCATATTTATGAAAATATAATAACTATAATAAAATATAATATTAAAGTGAAACAAACATTTCTTGAAAAATTCCCATAATATTACATAAACCAGGTAAAATAAAGACGTAAGATTTCGGTAGTGAGCGCGTGAATCGGCAGTGATATGGGGACAGCGTGAATGCATTGATGCAAGAAGAATAAAAGAGCATGGAGGTGATGCCTTTGTTGTCTCTGCAAAATTCAAATGCAATACAGTAAGCAAATACTATACACTTCGGGTTCAACGAATATAAGATTAGATGATAGGCCACGTGAGGACTGCCAGATGTACTGGACTGAATCTCTCTTCCTACCTGAAAAAACACACACACTCTCTCTCTATGGGGATTATAACGTGGCCAGCTGTATACCAACCAGGAGTACTTTTGGTGAATACATTACATTCCAGGGTGAGAAATCAAAGAAAAAAAAAAAAAAAATTCTTACGCAACTTCTTTGCGACAATTGTGACGCGATAATAGATAATCATTCAATTTGTCACGTTAAAATTGTAGTAAAAAGTTGTAAAATAGTTTATAGTCTTCGCACGCTCGAAATCAAAACCAAGGTTGTTATTTGAGTTTTGATCAAGAAAACAAAAATAAGTGTGTAGATTTTTGGCGTATTCGAGGTGTTGTGAGGTCTGGTACTCTTTGGTCCAAAAGAAATGAATTTATTTAGTGTAAGTTGAGGCATCTCTAAAGGGGTGCTTGTGGTGTGAGCTGGACCCTCTCAGGGTATGAGCTGGAGGCCAAAGTTAAAACATTTTCTTGCTTGCCTGCACTTGCTTCTATTAACATGATCCATCAATAATGTCAATGTGCATCTAGTTCCTAGTAGCACCACGATTTGATATGTGTGCATTGTATATGGCAGAATCATATCATATTCTTCCACTGCTTTCTGTACTGTATACTCTGTAAATGTCTGTAAAGACTTTACCATGCAATTCAATATTTTTTCTTTTTATAAAAATTTTATTTTCCAAGTTTAATTAAAATATGGTTTTACAAACAGGATCATTACAACCTTCTATCTGTGTCACTTTATAATGATAGAAGCATCTTACAATATACCCATTGAACCTACAATATACCAATTGAAACTATTTTTTTTTTTTTTTTTGAGAGAGAATTTCAACCTATGATGTACGCTTCTGATGATAGTTCTTTATCATCAGACCAAGACACCAATCAGTTTTTGGTGTAGGCGGGGATTGAATCTCAGATCTCTTATTCAACCATCAGAGACTTTACCAGTTGAGCTAGCTGTAACCCACCAAAACTCGTATGTCTTAAAAAATTGATCTACAGGTAATCATGCATAATAGCAATTTTGTTAACAGTATTATAATTCAACTGATTGACCGTTCTTAGTATTCTTACTGTAAAGACATTTATGGTTCAAATTTTTTATATATTCTAGATTAGTTTCTCCCGAATTCTACTTTATCTATCATTGCTGGGTTATATTTGCCATGTTGATTTGGGGTGCCCATAAAAAGGAGCAATTCTTTCTAGTTTCTACACGTAGAGAGGACAAAGTGGGTGGTGTTGGGGTTTGAGCTGGCCAGCTCGTGCAGGCAAGAAATGATGGTCACGTCGTGGGGGGGGTGTGTGTGAGGGAGAGAAACATAAGATAATCACAAAACATTTTCAGAGGTGTACTCATGTACTTCTTCTGATGGGGTTCTTCAAATTTGATCAGAGAATAGAAAAAAGAGACCCAAAAATATGATGTGACCACCACACCCCTCTCTCTTTTGTATTATCACATAGACACGTGTGTGTGTAACGTGACAACTTCCTCACTGGCCAACTAATGAGTTTTTCACGTGCTACTGCGTGTGCCCCTTGTGAAATATGAATAATAATAGTCCTCGACTTGATTGTGAGACTAGTGTTTGTTTTTGAATGTGAGACAAATATGGTTAGCTGATACCTAATTCATTTGAAGTCTCTTCCAAATGGCTACAAAAAACTTGAACACTAGACTACAAGAGGTTTGCTGATTAACCAGTACAGTCGGGGTGGACCAATTTGATATTACTCAGCTAAGAGTAAAACTGTGAAAGTAACTTACAGCTTTGTGATATTTCAAAATAACTACAAACGTCATACATACTTCATGCTTGTGTTGTTCGATAGCGACTAAGATGAACAATGGACCATTAAAAGAGTTTTTAAAATGCACTCTGCCAAGGGAAGTCTGTGTTGCTCCGGTGTGCGTTTGGATTATGATGAAAAATTAAAATTATTTCACTTTTTAGCTTATTTTTACTACTATTTATGAGTTCCATTATACTTTTTGACACTATTCATGCGCCACACTGTACTATTTTAACTAATTTTTACATTTATCTACAATACTTTTAATAATAATTTTTCAGTTTCATCAAAATAAACGGTATTCAAACACGCCCCTAAGTCAATTTTGAATCAAAATCACTACAATCTAGAATGGGTATTTCAATTTTCCTTGAAAGAGACAGTGTTTCATGTTAAACCTTTGCTGCTTTTATGGCCCAAATCTGATGTTTTGAAATAACAAAAAACATATTTTCCGTTGTTTCTGCTGCAGCAGCTCTTATTAAACAACCATAGACGAAGGCTGAGTAAGAGCATTAGCACTGGGGAATGCAAATGCCAAATGTAAGGAGAATTTGGCATTTCAAGACCCAAAGTGCTCTACATCAAGGAATGCAAAATCCAAGTATTGCAAATTTTTTTGCAATACTACTACAGTGCAATTCTACTTTTAGAATCGCACTATAGCACAATTCTAAAACAAAATATTGGTTTTTTATTCATTCTGTCTTTTTCTCTCTCTTTATTTTCTGTCTTTCAGTCCTCTCCTCCTTCACTCCTCTCTCCCTCACTCCCACTCTGTCTCTCCGTCTCCCACTCCCTGTTTCTCCCCATCAAACTCCACTCCCACACCCACACCTTCTCCCTGCCGCCGTCTCAATTACATCCCCAATCGCATCTCTGACCCCAACTACGTTTGCATCTTCGACACCACTCTCCGCGACAGCGAGCAATCCCTCAGCGCCTCTCTAACCTCCAAGGAAAAACTCTACATAGCCCGGCAGCTCACCAAGCTTGGGCGTCGACATCATTGAGGCCGGCTTCCCCGCCGCCTCCAATGACAATTTCGAGGCCGTGAAGACCATTGCCAAGGAGGTTGGCAATGCCGTCGATACCGATGGGTACCTTCTGGTCATCTGTGGCGCCTCTCTGTGATTTGTAATAGGGCCCGATGGTGTGGGTGTGGGGTTTTGATTTGTGGGAGTGGGTTTTGGGTCGTGGTAGTGCAATGGTGGCATGGGGCCGTGGTTGTGGCTGGGTATTGATCTTGCGTGGGGCCGTGGTTCTGGAGACAACGCTGGTGGTTTTGAATGGATTTTTCTTTGATTTTTTGTGGGTTTCTTTGCATGGTGGTGGTGGGTGTGTTGTTGCCATGGTGGTGTCTCTGGTTGTGGTGGCTAAGGGTGGGTTTCATGGTGGCAGATATGGGTTTCATGTGCTTGGATTTTTGCTGTGGGGTGGTGGCGTGGCCATGGGTTTTGGTTTGGGTATGTTCTTTGTGGTGGTGGTGGTAGAAGGTGGTTGTAGAGGTTATTTGGGTTTTTGTTTTTATTTGGGTTTTGAGATATATTATTTTATTATGTAGATATATTATTTTAATGAGTGAATAGAAAAATAAAAGTTGAGATGCTGGATGTATTGTAAAATGGTATAATATAAGTGATAAAATGACTTTTTAAGATGGTAAAATAGAATATTTAGCATTTCCTGATGCTGATGCTCTAAGACTCATGATTAAACTTATCATATAATCTGGACCAGCTTTCACTCTGAAATTGGATAATAAAAATCCTGGGTCCTCAAAACCTTTTTTTCTCTCCCTTCCCTTAAAACAAGTAAATTAAAAATTGCAGTCTCACTCATAATCGAACATAATCTCATCTCCAATCTCATGAGTTATCCCAGAGCTTTCAACTTTACGATGTCATACTCAAACCACAAAATGAGACACTTTTACACCAGAATTGCCAATCGCCAACTTGGCAAGTCTAGACTTTACTGTTCTCCGCTATTTAGTATATAAACTAGAAAGTACATAAGAAAGATTAAAAAGATTGATTTGTAGACGGTATTGTCATCCCTAATCAATCAAATTTAGCTGTAGGATGATAAAGTATTTGTCCTATAAATACAAGATGGTTTCTTCACCTACTTTTGAATCCCTAGCTTGTACTTATCATACCCTTATTATGATACTCTTGCAAGGAACCGAAATCAGAGATTGAAAATGCATTGGTTAGCATTCATAGACCTCTAGAGGCAATCCTACATTACCAGAAAGAATGAGAGATAGAATGCCACTTTCTTTTTTATATATATATTTTGGTTGGGGGGGGGAGGGTATGATAGGCAAATAGAAAACTTTATCAATCGTCCAAAACAAACAAAACATAAGGGTAGGTCCTCTCATCAAACCTCCATTATATTCCAGCATTTGAAATTGTCAGGCAACTCAATTAGATAGATCCAATTTACAGTGCTTATCAGACTATTAAATCTGTTCTGGTTATGGGACCAATCCTAAACACCCTGCCCCAACAACCAAAACAAATGCCCCAGAAATATGTAGTATTTCGAATGAGAAAGATAAATCCACTTTAAGAAAAAAAGCTACTGGTGCTGAAACTAAACAATTTTACCCGCATTAGAATCTGAAAAGATAGTTCTGGAAAATCTAGAACTCACTACTCAATTCCTTGCATAGTTGTCCCTGCACCTGCAACATCCCAGAAAACTGGTTATTAGAATCCAACTAGACACTGCACCACCTAGACCCTCTAAACACCAAACAAAATGCATCATTTTAAGTTTACACATAAGGAGTTATCACAAAAATTTATAATGCCACAAATAGAATCACACTGTTTCTAAGAGAACCTATGTGAAATTGAAATAATTTCATTTTTATGAGATATAGAAAAACTTCAACAAAATAAAATGAAAATGAAAAAAAATTATTTCTTGAAAGCAATAGGCACAATAGAAGCAGCCAATAAATATAGGTTTACTCGCTTACAATCTTATTTAGCAGTATATCTACCATCCTGCAAGTAGCTTTTGTTACCTATCTGAACTTTTGAAATGGCCAATATGATTTTAATAACCACGAAAAAACATTTCTACTGCCAGCTACTTCAGTAACATGCTGCGTGTTCTAATTCAAGAACAATCGTATTAATAAGAAATTAGCCCCTCAAATAAAAAAATTGGAGACTTATGAACTGAAAAAGCCATCTTCTATAAAGCATAGTTCAGTCTGCCATGGAGGTTACAGCAACAAACTAAAAATGCCCTGTCAGATGATCTTCCTATCTTGATTAACAAGTCAAACAGAAGGGGAAATAAAATAGGATAATTAAGGTAATGCAAAAGGATGGTATTTCCATCACCAAACAATCACAGACAGGCTTGAGTTCAGCCAGCCAAATCCCCTCCCCCAAAAATATTACATAAAGAGAGTAATTGAACTATGTTGTGTGCAAAATTATTACATTTGAGAGAAATTGTACTATGTTATGTATGTGTCAAAATATGCTACGTGCAATATAAATAAATAAGTTACAAATAAAGGTTAATTGTCATTAATGATTTTTGCCATTCAACTTAAAGCCAGAAGAAGTCATTTGAAATAATTAAATGAAACATGGATAAATCTCAGAAACAAAGAACCCAAGAAAAAACTTTTAATTCCTAATTTGCAATTAAAGGATCCATTACCCAATATTGGTCCTGCCAAAACAGGATGCTGGGAGGGAAGATCTGGATATGGTCCTAACCTTCAGCATCAGCAAACTGAACACAAGGGAAACATTCAAGTTATCAATTACTAATAATGATGACTTCACCACAAGTATGAAGATCAGAGGAACTGAGAAATATATTTATGTATATAACTAGAGGCCCATAGCAATGTAGTGGCATGTTATGAAGAAGAAAAAAAAAAAATGGATAAGACACAAGTCCCTCTATATACAACAGTCAATGAGAAATCTTTTCAGCTAAAAGGTCTGCACAAAACCCAAACCACACAATTCTAAGCCTTATGAGTCTTCTCAAAATCACATCCAACGACAGTCCCAAAATCGTACAAATCTAGAAACATTCATTTGAAACCAAAATGTACATCATTCTTCCATGCACAGAAAAGTCCTTGAGCTGAGACTGCAATATATACCACATTTAATCATAAAGGACCTAATCTAAAGTTGCAGGACATAATTGCGTAGTACTACTGTATGGATTGCCAGTGATAAGCTACTGCTTGTCCCAAAAACTTAAAAGTATTATGAAATTGTGAATTTAATCATTTAACCATTACTCTTAACTCTCCCCCATAATATGTGGGGCCCAATCCATGGCTTTTTAAATTTTTAAATGAGAGGTAGAGTGGCAAACTAAAGACCATCTCATTTGATGTTGTACAAATTTGTAACAATGCGAAAGAAAAGAGGATAGAGAAGATCTAAGAGTATTACGTGGTTTGGCCACTTGACCTATATCCTTAGAACAAGAGCTCAAAAAACTATATCTTCTTCATTCACTTAAGCAATGAAACATTAAAAAAAAAAAAAAACCCATTTTTATAATAGGAATTACATACACAAATCAATCACAATTTTGAATGATTGTTTCAAACCTACAATTACCTCTAGCAATCAATTTCTTGATTTATTCCAATCTAATGATTTTCTCCAATAATCAATGCATCGATTTGTACTTCAATAATATGGAAAGTAAATAATTTGTTACATGTCCCCTCGTGCATGGAATCCTTGATGAAATGCAAACTCACGAAAATTTATTTTTTTAGGCGGAAGTACGTCTTCCAAATTTGTTTATACTTCTCATTTGGAGTACAAGAAAAGGGGACCAACAATCAGGAAGGTTTGGAATGAACAATGGCTTCTATGGCCAGAATAATTGAAGGATCCACTTGGATCAAAAACCTAAAATGTGATCAGAAGAAAAAGATTTGACAATTTTTTGATTGGAAATAAAAGATCTGTTAGGAGCAGGGGAAAAAAAAGGATTTGAACATTTGTGGAGTGTTGAGTTTAATTTAGGTATGGGTCTTGTGATGGTGAGTAAGGTTTTAGTTGTTCAGGTCCGGTTGGTTATTGTAGGTAAAAATGCAAAAGCAATGACAAGAAGAAGAAAACAAAAAGGCAAGAGAAAGAAAATGGCACAAAATCAACTGACTTGTGCGAGCACTAGTTCTTTGATACCATTTTGAGAATTGTGATATTGTGAGAGACAAAAGAGGAGTGAAGATATGAGAGCTTTACATGGTTTGACCACTTGACCTGCATCCACGAAACAAGAGCTCAAAAGGCCACTTCTTCTTCATTCACTTAGACAACGATACATTATAATAGAACCTATTTTTATAATGGGAATTACATGATTGGCTTCAATCACATAATTTTCACTTGCAATCAATTTCTTGATTTATTCCAAGTCCATGATTTTCTCCAATGGTCAATAATAAGTTTAAGTACAAATTTTCTTACAAATAACAAAATAAATTACCACTTGTTCCAAAAGTTTAAGCTGTTAGGAAACGGTGAATTTAATCATTTAACCGTTACTCTAATAGCCAATAAGGCTAATCATGTTAAAGAAATGCTATCGATTTTACTTTGAACTTAAAGATTGTAGCATTAAAGGCTGGGAAGCACGGGTGCGGATTCGGGTTTGGGTGCTGGTGCGGTGTGGCGACAAGGCAATTTTTGAAAAGGTAGAATACGGGTGCGGCGGGATACGTTTATTAATAAATTATTATTTTTATTTTCTATATATTGCTAAGCATATTTTTTCATATAATGGTAAACATATACCAATTTAAGAGCAATAGTAAATAATAAAATGAATACCGAATACATAACCATTACAAGATGTTCAGAAATTAGAATACAAGATCGAAAGTTTGAAACTAAAACTAAATAAATACAGAGATATTTTCCTTTTGTTGGTTTTGAAATCTCGTGTTTAGAAGTTTTTCTGTTAAATGTTAAAACTAGTAGAAGAAAAAGAAGATAAAGAATTGAAGGAAACGGCAGCATTTTATCTTTTATGACAGAAGAACTAAAGCAACTAAAGCTAAAGATGACATCATTTGTTTAAATAAAAAGAAGCAGGAATTAGAAGAAATGATGTCGTGTAGCTTAAATGATGCACATGTTCAGCATGTGAATGATTTAAGTTGCATATATATATAAACAATTATTTTGGCCCATATCAGACCGATCCAGGACCTGTTTCAGACCGAATTAGAAACGAAAAAAAAAAATAATAATTCGGCCACGGACACGCGTGCAGCCACATCCATGGCCGCACGGCGTGTCCATGCATATCAGACTTAGCTGCGCTGGCCCAATCGGTGCACCCGTGCTTCCTAGGTGAATGGTTAAATCGAGGAACTAATTAACCATAACTTATGCATGACATTCCTAGAAGAGCATCACAATAACAATGTATTAACCTACTTAAAGCATGGAAACTATTACAATAAAACCCCGGGCTTTCTTGTCCTCCGTGACAAGGATCTCATTCTTTTTTTTGGTAGGTGTGACAAGGATCTCATTCATCAGCCTAAGCATGACATTGATGCATACAGATATGCAAAAAATTATCAAGGATAGTTATTTTCTGTTCACATCTGCCACAATTTTGCCTATTGTTGAGCTACACAATTTTCTTCTACATGCAATCTGTTGGGAAAATTATGCCTTGTACAGTTACATCCTTAAATTCCATTTCCTTCTCTAGAAATCAAAAGAATAGAACAATTGTGATAATTTGAAAGCTTGTTGCTGAACACCTATTCAAAATATCATCTAAAGATGCAACTCTAAACAGAAAGTTATGATCAACCCCTTTCTAGAGTTCACGCTACCACTGAAAAGAGGACAATCTCTTAGCAGGGAAAGAAAAGAGATTGTTCTATAAGCATTCAACTGCATATCCTAAAAGAACTTTGAAGCAAATCTTTGGAAACATGACTGCACAAGCTTTTTCTGTTTCAAACACCATTTTCTTATTCAAAAAGACACTCAAATCTAATTTCTTGACCCCTAAAAACAAACACTTGTGGTTAGCGATGGCAACAGGGCAGGATGGGGCAATGTCGGATTAGGGATACCCCATCTTCACCTTGTTTCCCCCTTCGGAGAGGGAGAATCCCATGCAGGGTGGGAGCAGGCAGCTCTGGGGTGAGATGGGTCAATTGTGGAAGTATTAAGAGAGAGCACATGTTTTGGAGGATGAAAATAGAATACATATAAAGTAGTAAATTTTATATATATATATTTATTTATTTATACATCCTCACATTTGAGTAAAACCCGTCTCACTCCAATTGTCATCCCTACTTGTGTTGCCAATAAGTTATAAATCAACTGGTACTTCCTCTTACCATAATAATGTAGTGGAGGGTGAAGTTATAAATTCAATACGCATTGGGCATGTGTAACTTACCGAATATTTTTTATATAAAAAAAAATCCACTTATGGTGCACCTTAAACCTTGTCTCCCCTAGAGACCTTATAAACTGTCCTGTAGAACAGATCAAACCTCTCATGTCTTAAATCTACATTAAAAATAACATCCTGAACCAAAAATGAAATAAACCTTCCCTGCCATTAACATAGCCAACCACTATCAATTGGGAAAAAAAAAATGAAGTGAGGACAAGACAACCACATATTTGTGAGAATAGAGAAAATCCTCGAGATCTCATTGATACAAACATCCTGTAGAACAGAGGTTGAAAGATCTCTAATTTTAGACCTTTGTAGCTAAGGGCCTCTCCTCTTTTTCTAATAAAATTCAGTATTATTTATTATAAAAAATAAAAATAAAAATAATTAAAAAAAAAAACTAAATTCGAGTCTTAGATGAAATTCTAGAACCAAGATGGGATTTCTCATCCCAATTAGGGCAGGGAGGAAAGAATTCTATTACATCTATGGGATTAGAAAAGTTCTTCACTTCAGACCAAACGAAACTAAAGCACCTTAAAGCACTTCCCTAAGACTAAAATGTTTGATCAACTCAGGCCAATGGTCTATAGCCTAAATGGCATTCCATGCCAGCTAGTGGTGAGAGATCATGGGTTCTGTTACACAAAAGGGGCGTTTGGTTTGCTGTGATGTACCCTTAATGTGATGCACGTTACGATGATATGACATTAAGGTTTTTGGTTAATTTTATTTTTTCTAACATTACCATAATCTAAAATTACAAAATATATCACATCACTTTAATCTCACCACCTTCATAAACAATGTAATGTTGTATTCTTGTATTGAGATTACATTAATGTAAGATTACAATAATGTAATATTACGGTGTAATGTAACATCATGGCAAACCAAACGCCCTCAAAGTGTTTGAGTCACTTTACCAAGCAAAGAAGAAGAAATGTTTGATCTAGTTAGGAAAACCATCTAATGTCTATGCCCCCAGTGCACCAGATCTTTTTTGATAAATTGTTATAACAAGTGGAGGAAAGGGGATTTGAACCTTGGTTCTCCTTATAAAGGATACCAATCAACGTTGATAAATTGTTATAACAAGTGGAGAAAAGGGGATTTGAACCTTGGTTCTCCTTATAAAGGATACCAATCAACGCCGCTGAGCTACAAGGCTCTTGGCCCCCCATGCACCAGATTGTAATGATGCTGCATTCACATTGCTGAAACAAAGACTAGCATTTGTCAGCAACTGACAGAACACAGGGCCAAAGTCAGTTTAGCTTAGTTCCCTGAAGCATTAAAATATATCTATCCAAATTAGTCATAGAAAGCGAATTACTCAAATATTTCGCCCTCAAATACACATGATTTGGAACCCTTGAATCTCCCAAACTATTCCAAGAACATTAGGATAATAATGTCTATTAAAAAGCATGTAATCACAACACGAGAAGAATTGACAAGATTGTAAACTTTAGTTTTGTTAGTGTCAGAACAAAATTAAATATAAACATACAGCAGAATTTATAAGATGCCTCCAGTCAAAATGGAAAACAAGTGAAAATTCTTCAGAGGAGAAGATGATGTAAATCAAATTTATAGTCCATTGAATAACTAAAATGCACCGGTCCTCTTTGTAGCTCTGTGGATTGATTACATGCACCAAGTATCAAGTCATTGGTTTGAGAGCTTGTGAGAGAGAGAAATGAGAGAATTGCTAAAATGCAAATAAAAATTATGATACTAAGATGTCCTCAAATTCTTCAGCGACTCGAGAACAAAGGTCTAGAATAATGCAAGAAAGAGGGAAAATGCTGTATCTAATTCAAGCCTTTATTTACCACAAAATATGTAAACTCATATTCTACAATTCTGTTTTAGACTTGTTTACATACATTAAGGATTTCTTCTATTACTGAATCTTCAATCAGCAAAAGATTCTGATATGAAAATGAACAAAAATGACAATTCAAGTTTTAGGCAAAGAGGGTCCTAATTTTTTATTTATTTATAGGTAATTGTACTTTATTAAATCTAAAAAGACGTATACAGGAAGTATACAGAGGTTTAGAAAACAAAAGAAAGAAAGGAAAGCTATAAGATTAGTGACTTAAGATCAATGAGTCTAAGAACTCCATCAAAGAGGAGGCTGAGAGAGTAAAAGAGGGCGACAGCAACTCATAAAGAGTTTTCAGGAAGAGAAACTTGAGATTCAGCACAGATAGCTCCTTCCCCTCAAATTTCCACTGATTTCTTTCTCTCCAAATGCACCCAGAATACAAGCAGTCCCTGCCCCCCATACAGTTCCATACCTACGGCACCTCATCACTCCACTCCAAGAATCCAGCAATTCATTGACTGAATTCAGCATTACCCAAACATTGTATAATATAGACTACTAAAACATTGTATAATGTAGGCTACTACACTTCTCTGTCCATGTTTAGCTATTTCACAAGCATGAATATGGAGATGACAAAAAAAGTTTTTGACTTTCAGCCAAGGTTCCTCTTTGAATGTAAAAGAAGATAAGCAGGAAATATTTAATCATATATGCCAAGAAATAAACTATATCTCTGAATTCCAACCCATATTTCAGTAATTCTATTCTGATTTTTAGAAGAACATCAAATATATGTGCTTTTTTTTTTTTTTTGGGGGGGGGGGGGGGAGTAAGTAACGCACACACAATTACAGACACAGAGAGAGAGAGAGAGTTACTTGGGAGTTAATGTAGTTCAATGACGCATGATGCGCAAACTGCAATATGGGTTCACCAGCAATGCAAAAAGAAGACAATACAGTAAGCTAATATTCGAGAGCTTCATTTACAAGATCACATAATGCATGGACATATCAAATAAAGAAAATTCTTAAGACTGCAAGTTTGTACCTGCGGATTTTGAGCAACCAGACCTCCAACCGCATCTCTTTTTGCAGAAGAATCTCCACCCCTAGCAGCCCCTTTGGAATCACCCTAATGGAATTCATAGTTAACCAATAATGTTATTTCCTAATCTTACATGAAAAACTTTATAACTCAAACTTAACCAAACCAAGTGACTACATAATTTACTGTAGAAAAGTGGGTTGACTTACTTCTAACTGTGACGCCGTGATCATCCCAATCCCAATGAAATCCATCATACAAAGAACGAAAGAAAAACTCAATAGATTGAACAGACAGAGAATAACAGTACATAATCAATTGGTCTCAATAAATCATATAAATAAAAGTTTTATTATATCCACATTTAGTCCATGTTTTTTGACGACTAAAACATACAAGTCAATAATTCAATTCAAATCAAATCCTTAGAATCAAACAAAATAAAAGCATATACTAAAGAAGAAGAGAAAAAAAAACCCAAATTCATTTACCTCCCTATACCTAGCTAGGTAAACCTTAAGGGGTTCGATATAGTCCTCGAACCCTAACGTGGCCATTGCCCACAACAAATCATCACCATTAATGGTCTTCCTCTTCTCCTTCTGGCACTTATCGCTCGCTCTATACACACACAAATCACGAAAAAGAAATTTCAAAACCCTAGAAAATCAAACAATCACAATTTTCTAAATACGAAAACCGAATCAAAACGACGAAAGGAACGATTTACAGACTCGCTAGTGATGAAGCTGATGAATTCAGAGACGCATTCTTGCATGGTGTCCTTGGCGTCCTTGGCGATCTTGCCATTAGCTGGCAAAGCCTTCTTCATGATCCTGCTTATGTTGGCGATCGGCAAATACCGGTCCTGCTCTCGCACCCCGCCCGTCGAGCGCGGGCTCTGCTCTCCGCCGCTGTCGTGGCTCCCGCCGGCCGGACTCGTCGGAGCCTCCGCCATTCCACGCTCGCAGCAAAAATTCAAAACCCTAGAACAGATCACTGCATTCACACATTCCACACACACACACATATAACAATAAACTCAGCAATCTGATTCTATGAATCTATACACAAAACATTCAGATACAAATACATAGGTGTGGAGATGTGAAACCCTAGGTCCGCCATGAATGGAGATTTAGAGAGAGAAAGAGAGGTTAGAGAGAGAGAGGAGGGAGAGGTACCTGAAGTGGTTTTAGTTAGTTTTGTATTTGGCGCGCGTTGAAGAGAGAGAGAGAGAGAGGAGAGGAGAGGAGGGAGGTGTTGGATTGGTGGAATTGAAATTTAATTTTTTTTATAAAAACAAAAGGATTTTAAGGGGGAGAGAGTGATCGGACGCTGGAGAAGATAGAGAGAGAATGAGAATGAGGAAAAGAGAGAGTTTGATCAAAGAGGGCGAGCTTTTTGGCTTTATGCTTATCACTACCGTTCGTTGCTTCGTTTTTTTTATTTATTTATTTATTATTCATTTTCTTAAATGTATTTCCCTTTTTGAACTTGTCAAATTTAGGAGAAACAACATTTAAAAAAAAAATCCTATAGTTTTTTTTTTATAAGAAAAATCCAATAGTTTTATTCTTGGAATATACTTTAAACCATATTAAAATGGGATACTTTAAAGTTTAAATTGTATACTTTCACAAATATACAAAAAATAAGTACGGGGTTTAATATGTTCTAAGAATAAAATTATGGGTTTTTTTTTTTTTTTTTTTTTTATAATGAACTTTCCATCAAAATATACTAGTTCGTTCAATTGTTAATTTTTTTTTTAATAATCTATAGGCTATATATATATATATATATATATATTTTTTTTTTTTTTATTTAAAAAAATCAAATATACATTACTATTTTCTATTTACGCTTTCTACTGGTATCTATTTTGGAAGATTTATATAATACTAGACTCATCACACGCATTTTGCGCATGCAATAATGTTTTTTTTATTCATTTTTTTGAATTAATATTATAATGTTTAAATGTAATATATAAATAACTGTGTATTTAAAAAATAAAAAAAAAGAGGTAAGGTAACGTAGAATAATATTTAAAAATGAAATAAAGATAGTGTTCTAAGTTTTAGGTTGAATGAATAAGATAAAGGAAAAAACCTAAAATTTAGGAACAATAAAATACTCTTTTAACCAGTTTCTGTTTTTTTTATTTAAAATTATTTAACTAAAAGATATGAGTATTTTAGAGAGTTTAAGAATTTGTGTAAGAATATTTTAGCATACAAAATGTTGAAACCCAAATAAGGAATCCTATTATTAATAGTATAGATTTAATTATATGTTATATTTGGGTTCATTTAAAAAAAATAGACCTTATTGCTATGTTAATTGAGTAATGCTACAGATACAAACAATTTTACAACATTTTTACAAACTGTTGATGTGACAAATTTTTACTAGTTCTAATATGGGCTCATCACTAACATTACATTTTTACTTACAATAACTATTTGAAAAATGCTAAAACCATATCAACAGTTTATAAAAATGTTGTAAAATAGTTTGTGTCTGTAGTATTACCCTTATAGATTTTGAACCCAAATACCTTATATTTAAGAAAAGCTTTACCCTTATAAATTGAACCCAAATACCCTTATAAATTTTTTTATTTTTAATATGCATGTAATATGGTAATGAAATAAAAATGACAACGGGAGGATATGAGACCGCTTATGTTGTAGCTAATGAAATAAATATGCCAACGTCCCAACCATTTCTCCTCTCTTTCTTGGACTCTCTCTCATCAGTCTTGCCATACAGTCATTGTAGGTTTTTTCGATTGGATCAGTAGGTGATAGATTGGGGTGGCTTGTGGTGGTTTTGGGTTGGTGGTGTATGGGTGATATGGTTCTTGATTTCTGTCATGGGTAATAGCTTAAAGGGCTGATGGGTAAAGCAGTGTAAAAGGATTAGGCCTTTTATGATGGCTCACATCAATTAATTGCATGGCTCCATGCTTCTTGATTTGGAGATGTAGAATCTACACCAACTCAAGACGATGACGCAACCAATTCATAACCTTATAGTTACGTATTAAAGCTCCCAATAAACTCTAATTCAATCGATTTCTTTTATAACTACATAAAGCAGAAAAAATAACTAATTAAATTCTTACTGATTATAATGTGAGTTTTATTTTTAAAGAAGTTTAATCAATTTTTTATTAAAATGCTTAAACAGATGCATCTAAATCCATCTAGTGTTCGATGAAGGAGGGGTCTTTTCCATGAGTTCCATCCATACAAACATTTATGAAATAAATTGTGCATGCCTAGCTAACTTGTAGATAACTATATCCAGCAAGAGAGATAACAAAAAATCAACCAATATTAATATGAAATTTTCATCATCCATTAAAATTGGATTCTTAAATATCATTGCTATTTTACTTTACAGTACATGTATAGAAATAGTTCTGTTTCGCTAATTTTAGGGGAGGTAAAGAATTAGTGCTGATAAGTAAAATAGCAATGAGAGAGAAACTCCACGTATTACTGTTGCCAAACTAGATCAAGCCATGCGTACTCTAATCATCATACTGTGTCTCCATACTTTTCGAACCCAAAACCCAAACAAAATACTTTCCTCCACAGCACCACACCAAACACCAGGCCCACCACCGCACAACCACCAAAACCCATAACCTGCCACCACCGCGCCACCGTCAGGGACCATCACATAACCCACACCACAAATTAAACCCAAAACCCAACAACAACGCACTTCGTACTTTAGAAAACCCAAAACCCTACACTACAAAAAAATCGACTTATTGCAGAGTTTTTTTCCCAGAGCTTTTAAAAACCGTCGTAATAGAGAAGCCTGTACCAGCGCTTTTTGAAACTGCTGGTATAGGAAACCCTATAACAGCAGGCGCTTTATAAATCGCTGCAATAGGAGGCCTATAGCGGCGGTTTCCAAAAACGCGAGTATAGGAAGCCATATTGCAGCGTTTTATAACCGCTGCTATAGGTTAGGTTTATCGTTTTTTTTTTTTAATTAATTTAATTTTTGAAACTATCCTATCCTGGCACATCAAAAGTGCTGGAATATTGTTGTCCTATCCCAGTGCTCACAAAAGCGGTGGGATAGGACAACCATATTAAAAAATATTTAAAAAATATGACCTATTCTGGCGCTTTCAAAACCACTGGAATAGGTTATGGGCATATGCCCTATACCAGCGCATTTGAAAGCGCTGGTGTAGACCTTTTTAATTATATTCATTGAAGACCCATACCAACACTTTCAAAAGCATTGGTATAGGCATTTTTAATTATATTCATTGAAGACCTATACTAGCGCTTTCGAGAACGCTGGAATAGGTACTACCTATGCCAGTGCTTTCAAAAGCGCTAGTATAGGTTGCATTCATATTTCCGTGAATACCCTATAAGGGCGGTTATAAAACCGCTGGTATAGATAGACCTATACCAGCGCTTTTTAATAAACAAAAAGCGCCAGTATAGGCCCTGAAATCCGCTGGTACAAGTCTTCAAAGCTATTGGTATGGGCTATCCCGACACAAGTAAAAATGCCGGAATAGGGTTTGAAAAGCGTCGGGACCTATCCCAACGCTTTTGAAAGGCGCTGGTATAGGTTCGGTGACCCTATACCAAAACGCCGGGATAGGAATCTTGACTCTATTCCGGTGCTTTTTGGGGCTATCCCAGCGGTTTTGCAAACGTTAGAATAGCCCCATTTTTTTGTAGTGCTAACAAAACCCTCTCTTACCCAGCACCACACCAAACACCAGACCCACCACCGCACACCCACCAAAACCCATAACCCACACCAGACCCGCCACCATCAGAGACCACCCCACAACCCACACCACAAATTAAACTCAAAACCCACGTCGCCGTAACCACCTGACCCCCGCCTCAAAAACCCCATACAAACCGACTCAAAAAGAGGGAAGGAAGAAAGAGAAAGAAAGGCTAGACATTATAATTATAAAAAATCAACTCGTGATTTCAATACTGAGTAAAACCAAACACAAATGTTCCTCAAAAAAGCAACCAAACACCAATACTTACTCATTCTATCTCGTTCATTGAAACATATGAACCCTAAAATAAAGAAAAAGAACAACATAAAGCTTGCAGAGCTGGCGCCACCATCTTCTTCCCCTTCTCACTTTCACAGTACCTCCAAAAAAAAAAAAACAAATTACAAAGAACAAAAAAAAAAAAAAAACAAATTCCAAAAAAAATGTGGTAGACAATTATTACCATTAATCGAGAGACTCGATGCAATATTGATTTACCTTTTTTCTGATTCCGTCGTACTTCTTCGCCAATGCAATAATTTCTACACGTCCACTACATCCATAGTCGTCACGTAAGAAGATGAGAGCCTTAACCTCCTTCCAGGAAGAGACTGTTACTTTGTTCTTTCTCGAAAAATAGCGAGCAATCTTGTTCAACTCGGTTCTCGCCGTGCCGATGACGATAGAGCATGCAGCTTCAGTGGCTGGACGTGCCTGAGCTCTTCTCAACCGTTTATTGATGGTCGCAACCTGCTTCAGCTTTTTAATACCGTTCCACTTTTTGGTATTCATCTCTGTCTTGCTTGCTCTTTTTTTTTTTTTTTGAATTCGCTTTCTCTCTCGTACGTCTCTTCTTTCTTTTCCTTCTTTTGATTTCGTTTTTCTATCACCGAGTATTGCAAGCGTGAATAGCAAATAATTTTCGCTTGCGTAACAAACTAACAATTGGCATTATTTTATAGTATAGTTGCATAATTTTATAAATCGCGGCAATATGAGGCCTATAGCGGCGGTTTCCAAAAACGCTAGTATAGGAAGCCATATTGCAGCGTTTTATAACCGCCGCTATAGGTTAGGTTTATCGTTTTTTTTTTTTAATTAATTTAATTTTTGAAACTATCCTATCCTAGCACTTCGAAAGTGCTAGAATATGGTTGTCCAATCCCAACGCTCACAAAAGCGCTGGTATAGGACAACCATATTAAAAAATATTTTAAAAAAATGACCTATTCTGGCAGTTTAAAAGCGCTGGTATAGGCCTTTTTAATTATATTCATCGAAGACCTATACCAACACTTTCAAAAGCGTTGGTATAGGCATTTTTAATTATATTAATTGAAGACCTATACTAGCGCTTTCGAGAACGCTGGAATAGGTACTACCTATGCCAGTGCTTTCAAAAGCGCTAGTATAGGTTGTATTCATATTTCCGTGAATACCCTATAAGGGCGGTTATAAAACCGCTGGTATAGATAGACCTATACCAGCGCTTTTTAATAAACAAAAAGCGCTAGTATAGGCCCTGAAATCCACTGGTCCAAGTCTTCAAAACTATTGGTAAGGGCTATCTCAACACAAGTAAAAATGCCGGAATAGGGTCTGAAAAGCGTCGGGACCTATCCCAACGCTTTTGAAAAGCGCTGGTATAGGTCCGGTGACCTTATACCGACTGTCACTGCCCGACGGTTTGAAGCGCCGGGAAAAAAAAAACGCCAGGATAGGAATCTTGACTCTATTCCGGTGCTTTTTTGGGCTATCCCAGCGGTTTTGGAAATGTTAGAATAGCCCCATTTTTTTGTAGTGCTAACAAAACCCTCTCTTACCCAGCACCACACCAAACACCAGACCCACTACCGCACACCCACCAAAACCCATAACCCACACTAGACCCGCCACCATCAGAGACCACCCCACAACCCACACCACAAATTAAACTCAAAACCTACGTCGCCGCAACCACCTGACCCCCGCCTCAAAAACCCCATACAAACCGACTCAAAAAGAGGGAAGGAAGAAAGAGAAAGAGAGGCTAGACATTATAATTATAAAAAATCAACTCGTGATTTCAATACAGAGTAAAACCAAACACAAATGTTCCTAAAAAAAGCAACCAAACACAAATGTTCCTCAAAAAAGCAACCAAACACCAATACTTACTCATTCTATCTCGTTCATTGAAACATATGAACCCTAAAATAAAGAAAAAGAACAACATAAAGCTTGTAGAGCTGGCGCCACCATCTTCTTCACCATCTCACTTTCACAGTACCTCCAAAAAAAAAAAAATACAAATTCCAAAAAAAATGTGGCAGACGATTATTACCAATAATCGAGAAACTCGATGCAATATTGATTTGCCTTTTTTCTGATTCCGTCGTACTTCTTCGCCAATGCAATAATTTCTACACGTCCATTACATACATAGTCGTCACGTAAGAAGATGAGAGCCTTAACCTCCTTCCAGGAAGAGACTGTTACTTTGTTCCTTCTCGAAAAAAAACGAGCAATCTTGTTCAACTTGGTTCTCGCCGTGCCGATGACGATAGAGCGTGCAGCGTCAGTCGCTGGACGTGCCTGTGCTCTTCTCAACCGTTTATTGATGGTCGAAACCTGCTTCAGCTTTTTAATACCGTTCCACTTTTTGGTATTCATCTCTGTCTTGCTTGCTCTTTTTTTTTTTGAATTCGCATTCTCTCTCGTACGTCTCTTCTTTCTTTTCCTTCTTTTGATTTCGTTTTTCTATCACCGAGTATTGCAAGCGTGAATAGCAAATAATTTTTGTTGCGTAACAAACTAACAATTGGCATTATTTTATAGTATAATTGCATAATTTCATAAATCGCTGCAATAGGAGGCCTACAGCGGCGGTTTCCAAAAACGCTATTATAGGAAGCCATATTGCAGCGTTTTATAACCGCCGCTATAGGTTAGGTTTATCGTTTTTTTTTTTAATTAATTTAATTTTTGAAACTATCCTATCATGGCACTTCAAAAGTGCTGGAATATGGTTGTCCTATCCCAGTGCTCACAAAAGCGCTGGGATAGGACAACAATATTAAAAAATATTTTAAAAAAATGACCTATACTGGCGCTTTCAAAACCGCTGGAATAGGATATGGGCATATGCCCTATACTAGCGCTTTTGATAGCGCTGGCATAGGCAGAACCTATTCTGGCCGTTTAAAAGCGCTGGTATAGGCCTTTTTAATTATATTCATTGAAGACCTATACCAACACTTTCAAAAGTGCTGGTATAGACATTTTTAATTATATTCATTGAAGACCTATACTAGAGCTTTCGAAAACGCTGGAATAGGTACTACCTATGCTAGTGCTTTCAAAAGCACTAGTATAGGTCGTATTCATATTTCCGTGAATACCCTCTAAGGGCAGTTATAAAACCGCTAGTATAGATAGACCTATATCAGCGCTTTTTAATAAACAAAAAGCGCCAGTATAGGCCCTGAAATTCGCTGGTACAACCCACACTACAAATTAAACTCAAAACCCACGTCGCCGTAACTACCTGACCCCCGCCTCAAAAACCCCATACAAACCGACTCAAAAAGAGGGAAGGAAGAAAGAGAAAGAGATGCTAGACATTATAATTATAACAAATCAACTCGTGATTTCAATACTGAGTAAAACCAAACACAAATGTTCCTAAAAAAAGCAACCAAACACAAATGATCCTCAAAAAAGCAACCAAACACCATTACTTACTCATTCTATCTCGTTCATTGAAACATATGAACCCTAAAATAAAGAAAAAGAACAACATAAAGCTTGCAGAGCTAGCGCCACCATCTTCTTCACCTTCTCACTTCCACAGTACCTCCGAAAAAAAAAAGATACAAAAAAAAAAAAAAAAAAACAAATTCCAAAAAAAATGTGGTAGACGATTATTACCATTAATCGAGCAACTCGATGCAATATTGATTTGCCATTATTTTGAATCCGTCGTACTTCTTTGCCAATGCAATAATTTCTACACGTCCACTACATCCGTAGTTGTCACGTAAGAAGATGAGAGCCTTAACCTCCTTCCAGGAAGAGACTGTTACTTTGTTCCTTCTCGAAAAATAGCGAGCAATCTTGTTCAACTCGGTTCTCGCCGTGCCGATAACGATAGAGCGTGTAGCATTAGTGGCTGGACGTGCCTGTGCTCTTCTCAACCGTTTATTGATGGTCGCAACCTGCTTCAGCTTTTTAATACAGTTCCACTTTTTGGTATTCATCTCTGTCTTGCTTGCATTTTTTTTTTTTTTTTGAATTCACTTTCTCTCTCGTACGTCTCTTCTTTCTTTTCCTTCTTTTGATTTCATTTTTCGTGAATAGAAAATAATTTTTGCTTGCGTAACAAACTAACAATTGGCATTATTTTATAGTATAATTGCATAATTTTATAAATCGCTGCAATAGGAGGCCTATAGCGGCGGTTTCCAAAAACGCTAGTATAGGAAGGCATATTGCAGCGTTTTATAACCGCCGCTATAGGTTAGGTTTATCGTTTTTTTTTTTAATTAATTTAATTTTTGAAACTATCCTATCTTGGCACTTCAAAAGTGCTGGAATATGGTTGTCCTATCCCAGCACTTATAAAAGCACTGGGATAGGACAACCATATTAAAAAATATTTTAAAAAAATGACCTATACTGGCGCTTTCAAAACCGCTGGAATAAGATATGGGCATATGCCCTATACCAGTGCTTTTGAAAGCACTGGCATAGGCAGAACCTGTTCTGGCAGTTTAAAAGCGCAGGTATAGGCCTTTTTAATTATATTCATTGAAGACCTATACCAACACTTTCAAAAGCGCTTGTATAGGCATTTTTAATTATATTCATTGAAGACCTATACTAGCGCTTTCGAGAACGTTGGAATAGGTACTACCTATGCTAGTGCTTTCAAAAGCGCTAGTATAGGTTGTATTCATATTTCCGTGAATACCCTATAAGGGCGGTTATAAAACCGCTGGTGTAGATAGACTTATACCAGCGCTTTTTATTAAACAAAAAGCGCCAGTATAGGCCCTGAAATCCGCTGGTACAAGTCTTCAAAGTTATTGGTAAGGGCTATCCCGACACAAGTAAAAATGCCGGAATAGGGTCTGAAAAGCGTCGGGACCTATCCCAACGCTTTTGAAAAGCGTTGGTATAGGTCCAGTGACCTTATACCGACTGTCACTGCCCGACAGTTTGAAACGCCAGGAAAAAAAAACATCGGGATAGGAATCTTGACTCTATTCCGGTGCTTTTTGGGGCTATCCCAGTGGTTTTGCAAATGTTAGAATAGCCCCATTTTTTTGTAGTGCTAACAAAACCCTCTCTTACCCAGCACCACACCAAACACCAAACCCACCACTGCACACCCACCAAAACTCATAGCCCACACTAGAGCCGCCACCATCAGAGACCACCCCACAACCCACACCACAAATTAAACTCAAAACCTACGTCCCCGTAACCACCTGACCCCCGCCTCAAAAACCCCATACAAACCGACTCAAAAAGAGGGAAGGAAGAAAGAGAAAGAGAGTTATAATTATAAAAAATCAACTCGTGATTTCAATACTGTGTAAAACCAAACACAAATGTTCCTAAAAAAAGCAACCAAACACAAATGTACCTCAAAAAAGCAACCAAACACCAATACTTACTCATTCTATCTCGTTCATTAAAACATATGAACCCTAAAATAAAGAAAAAGAACAACATAAAGCTTGCAGAGCTGGCGCCACCATCTTCTTCACCTTCTCACTTTCACAGTACCTCCAAAAAAAAATACAAAGACAAAAAAAATGTGGTAGACGATTATTACCATTAATCGAGCAACTCGATGCAATATTGATTTGCCTTTTTTCTGATTCCGTCGTACTTCTTCGCAAATGCAATAATTTCTACACGTCCACTACATCCGTAGTCATCACGTAAGAAGATGAGAGTCTTAACCTCCTTCCAGGAAGAGACTGTTACTTTGTTCCTTCTTGAAAAATAGCGAGCAATCTTGTTCAACTCGGTTCTCGCCGTGTTAATGACGATAGAGTGTGCAGCAATAGTGGCTGGACGTGCCTGTGCTCTTCTTAACCGTTTATTGATGGTCACAACCTGCTTCAACTTTTTAATACAGTTCCACTTTTTGGTATTCATCTCTGTCTTGCTTGCTTTTTTTTTTTTTTTGAATTCGCTTTCTCTCTCGTACGTGTCTTCTTTATTTTCCTTCTTTTGATTTCGTTTTTCTATCAACGAGTATTGCAAGCGTGAATAGCAAATAACTTTTGCTTGCGTAACAAACTAACAATTGGCATTATTTTATAGTATAATTGCATAATTTTATAAATCGCTGCAATAGGAGGCCTATAGCAGCGGTTTCCAAAAACACTAGGATAGGAAGCCATATTGTAGCGTTTTATAACCGCCGCTATAGGTTAGGTTTATCGTTTTTTTTTTTTAATTAATTTAATTTTTGAAACTATCCTATCCTGGCACTTCAAAAGTGCTACAATATGGTTGCCCTATCCCAGGGCTCACAAAAGCGCTGGGATAGGACAACCATATTAAAAAATATTTAAAAAAAATGACCTATTCTGGCGCTTTCAAAACCGCTGGAATAGGGTATGGGCATATGCCCTATACCAGCGCTTTTGAAAGCGCTGGCATAGGCAAAACCTATTCTGGCAGTTTAAAAGCGCTGGTATAAGCCTTTTTAATTATATTCATTGAAGACCTATACCAACGCTTTCAAAAGCGCTAGTATAGGCATTTTTAATTATATTCATTGTAGACTTATACTAGTGCTTTCGAGACGGTTTATTGAAGTCACGTGGCACTTATGCGGCATGAGTGGTCTCCAAGAATCCCAATATGGAAATATCTTGCATTCTACACCCAACCCTAATCAGAGGAGTCCCTACAAGGAAAGGATCCCATAAAATATGAGTATTAATGAGAATCCTCTCTACAAGGAAATACCTTTTCTGCCAAAGAATAGAGGTCAACTCTACATTACCCCAAAGCCCTCATAAATCAAGGTACGCGTAATTTCCCAGCTTTGGCACTCTAAAGTTGTAGAAATTCTGTCTCTAACTTAACCTTTGGAGGGTATTTGGCTTGTACCACACCGGTACTCTCTGTAAGGTCTTTTGTGTTTTCATTTCGCAGGTTTCGTCAAGAGCACGTGAGGACCGTGCGGCTCACTGATGATTTTTGGCATCATCATGTATCATTTGATCAAAAAAAAAAAAAATTTGTAGTTGCACGAGAATAGTAATGGATATTCTCAGTTTGATTGCTTTTTAAGATTGTGTTAATCAAATAGTTATGGATATTCTCACTTCGTTATTCTCAGTTTGATTGCTTCACACACACACACACACACACACACACACAGAGCATTGTTGAATGAGACATCTCACTAGAATCGAATATCTAGAACAATTTTAGGATAAGTCTACAACCCCTCCCATTAACATTTGGGAAGGGTTAACACTACAAGTCTACAACCACCAATATGTAAGTCAAGGCCGCTAAGCCAGAAGAGTATTGCCATGGAAACAACAAAAACTCACAACATTCTCAAAATTAGCATACTAAAAAATTTAAATAGAAGATTGTGATAAGGGATGGAGGCACACTTTGACTTGGGGGGCAACGGCCCCCCTCCCCCAAATTTTTTTTAAAAAATATTAGTATATATTCAGATACTAATTTTAGCAATTTTGTTCTCTAAAATTACACTTTACCCTCCTTTAATAATATCATTAATTATTTTAAGAGTAATGGTATTGCCACAAACTTTTCTACAATATTTTTACAAACTGTTGATGTAAAAAATTCATATTGGTTTGCACTTAGCCCACCGCTTATACCACTTTTTGACTTACTAAGAACCACTCACTACATCAACAATTTGTAAAAAAGTTTGTAGCTCTAGCATTCCTCCTAGTAAAGATCATAAAGAAGTCAATAGATCTAAAATCTAAAACAAAATATACAAGCTCAAAAAATTATCACAACAACAAAAATTACTAATAGTAAATCTAAAACAAAATAAGCCCAATTAACCAATTTTACCCAACACAAAAGCCCGGCTCTTTAAAAATTTTAAATAAAATTATTCTTCCTTACCCAACATCAAAGTCATACACACCCAAACAAAAAAAAATCTCTCAAATAGTTAAGTAGTAGTAGAACCAAAGGTTGGAGCTGCCACACATAGCCAACAACAGACCCGCCCTCATAATTGTAAGTCCTGACTCCGATTGTGATGGACCCATGTGTGAGTTGGCATACTAGTTTAAAAATGTTTTGACATTTTGTTATATTTTTGGCGTTGCTCAAGCTAGAATCCTTTAACATTAGCAAGCCACGCAGACTCATTCACATTCCTATCAATTTTCTCAAGATTTATGTGGTTTCATTTGATTCAAAAAGTGCAAGATATTTTAGAGCTCCTCCACCTAACAAAATTTAAGAAGTGGTGACATTAGCATTGGACTAGCGTATAAAATGCATGAGCTACGAGAAAGTGTTTCTTTCTATAGAGCGGGCCTGTCACAAGGAGGGGTGTTAAGTTAAAAAAAACACATATTTCATTATCATGTTGGAAGTATACAGAGAAAATTCATAATATACATCAAAGTACTCTCACCAAACGTTCAAATATTAACCATGGACAGCTAATGGCAAATGTATAAATCCCTGGTCCATCACAACCAGTCCCAGCGCACAGACAAAGAAGCAGGACTCTCACATGTTTAGTGCGGTTGGAGCTGAAAAGAGCACTAGACCCTTTATAGACTTGAAATTTACATACTGGTGTAGACAGTGGCAATCAAGTCACTCACTCCTTCCTAGCAATGTGGTCCAATCTGTGCTTGAGAATATCAAAGTATAGACAGTGGCAATTAAGTCACTCAGTCCTTCCTAGCAAGGTGGTCCAATGTGTGCTTGAGAATATCAAAAGGTAAACGATAAGGCTCCACCTTTCATACAGCATCACATAACGGAAAACCTTCTAGAATTGCTCTCTCCATGATCTCTTTCTGTACCAGAAGAAGAAGAAGGATCATTTTCATTCTCTCCATGTTTTTTTGAAAAGAATAAGAAAACAAGGGCATATAGAGCCTTAAATGATGATCCACAGTTTCACTTTCCAGAAGGGTTTTCTTACTTATCTATCCTTGTACTGTTGTACATTCAACAGTTGCACACATAAATACATTTTTATGGACAGTACAAGTAATGCAGAATATACATGCTCACCTGAATTAATGCAGTGATCATCCCGGGACCATCCTGCTTTTAATTCAAAATAAAACAATCATGAAAAAATCAGCAACTTATAGCAGCTCAAAGCTCTGAATCTAGTTAAACTCTTAGAAATTCACACCTTGAATTGCTTCTCTTCCCATGATATCTCCTCCTGAGTTTTTGAAATAATTGATTCCCAAGAAATTGGAACTAGTATTGTCTCCACATGTTGCAGAAGTCTCAAGCTATCTGTAATACAACAGTACATTAATAAAATGATTTCAGCAATGGTACCAAGAACTTTCTTGCAATCTACTATTACTTTTGGGTACGGCTTTTGCCACAAGATTAAATTCCAGGAAAAAAAACAGCCTTCATCACATTGTAATTGAGATGGGAAACCATAAGGTATCAAACTGGTGAAAAATGTAATTGGCAGATTTCAAGTTTTCTGACATTATGACACAAATTAATAACTTTTTCCATGCTGAAAGCAGTGGTGGTGATCCACAAGTTAGACACAACCTAGAGTATAAGAGACTGGGTTTTCTAAGGAAACGCAGTCCATGCTGATAGCAGTAAATGGTGATCCAAAAAGTTAGACACAACATAGAGTATAAGAGAGTGGGTTTTCTAAGGAAAGAGCATACTGCATATATGCGTTGAGGGGGTATATGAAACTAAAGAAAAATGGAAAAGTGAATCAATAGATAAGACTCATATCTTGAAGCCATAACATAAAAATAGTATGGTTCATATGAAAATCCCGACTGTCCATTTCAACAATGTTGCACAAACTAAACAGTAAACAGCTAAGTTGTTGAAACTGCGTGATAGTGAAAAATATCAATGCACAGACTGAATGGCATTTTTAGAAAAATGCATAGTAAAATAAGTACGGATGCATTAAAGCCCTCAACTAAAATAAATCTTCTGGTCAAAGCTACATATAAAAAACATTACAAATCAGTGTCCAAATAGTCATTCTTGGACCATAATAATTGAGCATTTGGAATTCCTATGAGATTGAAACTTGTCCTAGCAACAAGAAGAGAACCCACAGCTGGACATGTACAGATTCTAAAAGCAAAAAGATATGCTCTGTGCTCACTCAACTGGCAATTGCCATCCCAGGAAAAATTACAGGAAGTTAAAAAATTTACTTGTGATGAATGCTTCTTCCCAAGTTTCATGCTTTGACCAAGAAGGTGCAACTTCCCGAAATGAGATTCCCTTGCTCAAGCATACTCTGCAAAATTGTAAAATAGCAAAATCAAAAATAACAAATTCTATAAATAAGCATCTTATTCCCCTTTTCTTATTGATTTAGCTACCCATTAACATTGGGTGAAGCAAAATGGAAACTGAACTTGGGCAAGTTGAATGCCAAGATATTGCCTAGACTTATCCAAGTGCCCAATCCTCAACCCTGAATAGCACAGATGCTCATTCAACAAGAATTTAACAATGCTACTGGGAAATTTTTTTGGATGCTTCATAGTTGTAATTCTATTAAAATAAATGTGATAGAAGACTCCACACAAGAGACAATCTGATATTTAAGTTCACTCTCAACATGATCTATAGAGATTTGAGAAAGCTTCAAGTCTTCCCTTGCAAAAAAGATGGAAACATTGACAGTGAGCAGGTTTTTGTGGACGTAAATCTGAATGAGAGATGACCACAATTTGGGACAATGGTGCTAACTGAAATCTTTGTATGTAAGACATAAATTTACAACAAAAAGTAAGTACACTTGAAAACAAGAAAATACTTACTCAATAACTATTTGGCGAATAATTCCAGGAAGGACACCATCACCAATAGGAGCCGTTTGTACTTCAAAAGCACATGTATCATTGCGATCATTCAAGTAGTCTCCCTTAGCTTCATCAATATCCTGTAAATACCTTCCGTAAAAAAATTATAATTATAAAACTAATACCAAATAGCAGGGAACATACAACAATACATGCAATCCTGATATTGATAAGATTCTCATAAGTCATGAGCTATTCTAAGAATATGAAGAGAAAGCAACAGTGCCAGCTAATACCAAGCCACCTTGTCATTTAAAACTTGCTTTGATGAGTATTTTTTATCTACAAGTTCCAAGTGGAAAAAGAGAGTGTCAATGTCATGGGGATAAGCATTCTAAATGTATTTGAAATTTGGAACCCATGCAAAGCTCCAAAAGACAGTAAAGCATAAACACCCTCTTTTTCTTATGAATAGGACTATCGCTCTAGTGCAAAGACAATATCCTAACTTTTGTACATCAGACATTCTAAGAAACAAAGGTAATCACCTTTCAATTCCCTTAATAAAATGATTTCCCTATATATTTCCAAAATCAATGATGGTGGTTGTACAATTCCTAGGGAAGGTAAAATAAGTTGTGAGTGGTTTTATAACTATTCAAAAGTGAATTTCAAAACAAGTCAATAAGAGAATTCAAATGATTTGCAGATTATACAATAATTTGAAAAAATGCATTCATTTTTTTTTATATATATATATATATAATAGACATAGTAGGCAATTCAGACTTACTTGAAAACTAGTTGCTGTTAAAATAGTTCTATATAGTCACTACACAAACCCTGATTTTCTAGTTCTTTATTGCATGCCAATTTAACTCTGGTAAAACCAACTTCTCCAACCTGAGAACAATCTCATGATAGGATTCACATAAAGTTAAGTCCAACGACAATTAGATGGTTAAATATGAACCAAAAACAGTTAAACAGTAGGATTTCCCGATCAATAGAAATAGGAACAAATGCTACTTGGTGAACAATCTCCCACTAAAATTAAACCAAATTTCAACTGAGATAAGCAGTCACAATAATTGAGCATTTCTTAAATTCTTAGCCACTCACCTTTCGACAAACAACGAAAAAGTTTGTAACACATCCTTCGAGTATCTGATCACCATCATTTGACAACAAGAGCTCAGTCACTGCAAAAGGCCTCAACTTTTCAAGAGGCTTCCTAAGCCTGCCAAGAAAACAAAAAACAAATAAAAAGTGACTTATTTTTGCTTCAACAATGTGACATAAATTTCTTTCCTTTCCCTCAACAAAAACATGCACACTGACCTCACCCAATCCGAGTACTTAGCATTCGCCACATCCCTCCCGCGACCCACCACGGCCAAACGAGCACCATTTCCTCGAACCCCAAATGCAGGAACCACATAACTCCCAACATAAACATACACATCAAGAGCTAGACACACTCTTCCATCACCATCATCATCATCATAATCCACATTCCCAATTCCACTCAATCTCTCAATATTCCCACTAACAAGCGTGGTAACCGACAATTCCTCCCCATCACTCCTCCTCTCCTTCATCGCAATTGGCAACACTTTATTCATCGAATCGTTAACAAGCGCCCGAAATGGACCCATTGTAAATTGTGGCAGTGAATGCATAATCATACTACTACTATTGTTTTGTTTGAACAAAAGCTGTGGAGTCGAATTCGATAGAATTCTTATCGACTCGGCTAGCCTTTTCACGTGCCTTTCCCAGAACAAAAGGCACGAGGCATTGTTGTGAGTTCGAGTGGTAGTGTAAGCGCCTGAAATTTATTTATTTATTTAATTAATTTGGTAAGCAAATACTAGCTACTAACTAAACACAGCGTTTTGATCTGAGAAATTAAGAGGTACCTGGATGCGATTCGAGGAAAGTTGCTATGGGAGGAGCGTCGGAGGAGTGCAATACGACGCCGTTACCGAACAGAAACCTCGAACTGGTACTCATTTTTGCTGAGAGAGTCGATTGGAGTCTTTATTTATAGTTGACCGTTTGCCATATTTTTCCAAAGTGAAACGACGTAGTTTAGGGCTTTATATATTAGGATATATTAAGCAAAACCTAGAAAATTGTTATTTCTTTTTAAAATTTTTTATCTCCGCTCTCTCTAATCAGTCTCTCTCTCTCTCTCTCCTCTAACGGCAATGCCCACGGCGCCGTTTGCCATCGGAAATGTCGCCGTTCTCCCTCGCGCCGCCGTTAACCTTAGGCCACGTGGGGCCGTTTTCCGCCAGCTACATCGGCGTTCAACGTCTCGACCTCTTCTCTGTTCAATCACCAGTGAACTAAGGTACGCACGCACGCACGCACGCACTCAAGGATAGCTATAAATACCTATGCTTTTTAGCTCTTAATTATACAAATTCATTTGCTTTCTGATTGTTTATTTGTTTAAACAGTGAATTTGAGAGGCACTAGAAGTAAAAATCCTCTAAATCTGCCTTCTACAATTCTACTAATAACTTACTGTTTTAACTTGCTGAAAATTTTTATTTTCTTTCTTTAAAAATTCAAACACATGATTGCAACACTAACAATACCGTCTTTCCGCGAGCTGGGGATAATTAAATTCATATACTTATGTGTTCGAATTTAATTGAAAAATCTAAGATACTGCACCTAAGCAACAAGTTGCGGTTTCGAGTCTAGCAATCAGAAAGTTAGGAATATATGCTCTACTTTGTATTTAGTATGCTCTACTTTCTCATTAGAAGTTTAGGAAAGAAATAATTATGATTCTGTAACTTTTTTAAGTATTAGCACATCAGAAGGTTCCTTGGGATGATTTGGTGGTTGCAATCAAAAAGGTTCTAAATTCTAGTTCTAATGTGGGAATCATTACGCTAGATACGTATTGCTTCGTATCATATTTTGGTGTAGAATCTGATTTGCTTCTCTCTTTTTTTTCGTTTGTGCCCGAAGCCAACAAGAAGAGGATCGTGAGGTTCCATCGCAAGGATTGCCCCCAGTGGCAGGTTTCTTTCATCCTATATTTACCATCTATTTATTTTTTCTAAACAGAAAAACCTATCATGCTTTCGTTCCGTATGGCTTTTTAGTATTTGAACCCGTGATTATCATCTCTAGGAGGAATAGTAGCATTGGGAAAGTTTGATGCCCTTCACATTGGTCATCGAGAACTTGCAATTCAAGCAGCAAAGGTTGGACCTCCGTTTCTTTTGTCATTTGTTGGAATGGCAGAGGTGCTTGGTTGGGAACCTAGGTATGGATGTTATGTATCTTTATTATTCATTTATTTGAATTCTTCTTTCCCAATATTTATGGAGTCGTTATCAATTGCCTTTGTTCTGTGCTTAATTGCTTATTAGGCTCTCATTGTTGAGGTACACAAAATTGGTTTTGTATCATGACAGAAGTAAAAATGGTTGAGGGATGACTATTTGCATAATTTTTTTGCTTCTATGGTTAACATACAAAGCAAAGATGAGAGAGAGAGAGAGAGATATAGAGGCTATGCAAAATCACTAGTATATTCTGTGGTTTTGTGCACTTGCTGGTAATTTTTGACTATTATGGACTGATCAGTTGAGTTGAAACCACCTACTTGCATCCAGAAAAGGGTTAAGAAGTTATCTTACTTTAGGCTTGAAAGGGTGGTGGCTACAACTTTACAAACTTTGGATTCAGCACCAGATAGTTTTAAGAGATTAGTACCAAAGTTAAGATAACAAATTTATTACCAATTTCAGGGGTTTTCAAGGTCTATGGCATTGGTAACAGACCTATTAATTTTGTTTTTGCTTTGTAGAGGAAGACCAAAAATAAAAATTATTGAAGTAGTAAAAAAGGACTTGGCAATTGAAGGCGTGCTGGTTATCTTAGTTTTCTTATCATGATCTGGTTCATAGGAGATGTTAGGTTACTAAATTTTGGTGAGAGTGGATCTGAAGATATCTAACAATCATGTAGACAAATAATATTATATAATTTTCTTGAAAGTTATGCTTGGGAATAAGTGGAAATATAGAGGCTTATGTCTTTCCTCAGCTGCTCAGCATTTTAATAAATAGTTCTGCTAGAGCCTTTTATCAGCACTTAAAGGGGATCTATGAAGAAAATCATGTATCCATTATTTTTTAATGTTGTTTGCTTGTAACTTGTAGGTTGATTCTTATGCCCAACATGGCATTATTTTCTTTCTGAAGCATACACAGATTATCACTATTTGATTTTAGTGATGTAGGGACAGCCCATAGGTTTGGACTGTTTACAGTTGATAATGCGAGTTTATCAATAATGGATGGGAAAATTTTAAAGCTGGTTATGTTTTAAAGGGTTCCATCGGTTAATATAATCATTTTTACCTCAATATTTACTTTTTTTTTTTTTTTTTTTCATGTCAGTAGGTCAAAATTTGCAAAATGGAGTCAATTTCAATTACAATTATCTAGAACTTTATACTAATAATTTCTGGAAATTGCCACTTTTCTTAATATTTATTGTAAAACTATATATATATTATGGGAAATAATTGTGAGTCATCCTTATGGCTCTGCGAAAATTGTGCCTTGCAGTTGCAGTGCCCCTTGCTCCTATACATTTTTCCTGATATTCAAGTTCTTAACAATTTCATTGATTAAATTAAAAATTTTAAATTACTTTAGGGCTCCCATAGTTGCCAAATGTGATCGGATGCGAGTTCTTTCCTCTTGGGCCCCATACTGTAATAACATGATTCCAGCAGAGTTTCAAGTTGAATTTTCAAGTGTTCGACATCTCACTCCTCGACAATTTGTTGAGAAGTTGGCAAAAGAGCTTGGAGTACGTGGAATTGTTGCAGGTAAATATGATTAAGGATCCAATTGCTATCATTGTGCACCTTTTATGAGTCAAAAGTACTCTTGATATACGCTGAATTAGATGCTGTGATGGGAAATTTTGACAGGTGAAAATTACCGATTTGGATATAGAGCTGCTGGCGACGCATTAGAGCTGGTGAGGCTGTGTGAAGAGTATGGTTTGGGGGCTTACATTATAGGTTCTGTTATGGACAAGAAACAATATGCCAGAAATATGAACTCCAGTGATTCAAAAGAGAGAGGACAAGTCTCATCAACTCGTGTTCGTCGTGCCCTTGCCGTAGGGGATATGAGATATGTTTCAGAGCTTTTGGGTCGTAAACATCGGCTTATATTGATGGCAAAGGACCAGGAAGGATTTACCAGCAACAAAAGTAGGGTGTCAGCTCCGAAGTCCTGTTTGTTAAATCTAGCACCAAAGGAGGGTCTATATGAGAAGTGCTCTCTTTCTATTGGTGAGGACAACCTAGTACCATGTAAAGTAGTTATTGACACAAAGCATGTTCATATTGAAATGGATGAGGTAGGTACATGTAATATTGTTGGTAATCAAGACTTGCGGCTCTTATGTATTGAATTTGGTGATTCAGGAACTTGATTCAATTAATACTTTTTTGCCATATTCAATTTTCCTTCTGTAAAATCTATGCAGATGAGAAGTTTTATCCACATTCTAAAATGAATTGGTACTTCTGTTGCTGCATGCGTGATGGGCAATATGCAATTATTTAGCACCTTATGCAGAATATATGCATAGCTAGTTCATCAATTCAGAATTAATTGATTTGTTTCTCAGGTGAAACTAAGATGTTATACATTAATGTAAGGAATTTCTTTTCTAAGTACAGATTAAAGAGAAGTCAAATTATTGTTGGTTTTTGCTGGCTTGGTTAGCTGGAAGTGTTTTTTTTCATTTGCAACAGACCTTGTGTGTATGGGTCCCCTCAGTTGTATTACTGCATCCTAATGCTTCAATACAGTTCTTGTATTTGCCTCTGCGGGGACGAGGATGAGAGAATCTAACCCCATACCCGTCTTGTAATCATCCCTACATCTATGCATGCAGAAGAAGGGCTCCATTTTCTACACTCAAAAAGAATTAATGTTTAATATGTTATATAAACTTAGAAATGCTTCTTTGATAATCCAGGGTAAGGGGGTGTTTGGTTTGTATTTTCAAACAATCATTTTCAGTTTTTAAACAACATTTCACGTATTTTCACACACTTTTTTACCCACACGTATTTCCATAAATGTTTTTAAACAACAATTTTCAATTTTTAAATACATATACCCAACGGGCCCTAAAAGTGTTTTCTTTTTCAGTGTGTTGTTGCACTTCTAAAAATGTTTGCAAGCTAAAAAAAATTTTCATCTTAAAAGTTAAAACCCACAAAATCCATTGGCAAAAACCCAAAACCCAGCGGATCCACCGCCAAAAAAACCCATCAGACAGTGGTGGAGTTGTGATTTTAGTTCAAAATAATTTTCTCTTGCAAAGAAATAATTTTTTATTTGGGACTAATCTGTTTGTTTCGACATTAACATTTTACGGAAAATAAATTATTTTTCAAAAAACATTGTCTAAAAAAGTATTTCATTTTCCTATGTTTGGTATTGACTTTAAAATGAGTTGGAAAACTATTTTTTGACTTTCCTTATTTAATTTTGTGTGAGATATAGTTGTTTTCCTTATTTAGCTTTGTGTAGATAGGATTGTTTTTCAGAAAATTTTAACGAAAAAAAAAATCTATCTCATACCAAGCTAAATAAGGAAAATTAAGAGGGCGTGTTCATTTGACTTTTTTTTCCTGGTACTACCAAATACAAGAAAATGCAAAAACATATCTTTAAATAAGAGCTTTCATTGAAACAAATGAAATGTTAGTCTTTTGTTGGTGTTGTTAAATTTCCAATTATTTGTCAATGCTTGATTAAATTTAAAATTTAAAATGAAAATTATGGAGTGATTTAATATTTGGACTTAGGAGTGATAGTAGTGGAAAGAAAAAGAGAGATTTTAAACATATATTAAAAAAAAAATGATGGTGAATTTTTTTGGTAAATGTTTATAGCAAACTAAGGAATTTTTTGAATACTCAAAAACTTTAAAAAGACAACAAGTTCTTTAAAAAAATGTGTTTGAATTTTTTTTTAATGATATATCAATATTATATTTGGCCCCTCAATCCAAAATTTCTGGTTCCACCCATGCCCGCAATCATGGACTTCCATTTTGTCAAATATTATTAAAGTTTTAAAAACATAATGGCAACCGTTGGGCATGAGTTAAGCCAGATAGTACCTCTACATGCTCTAAGTGCGTAGAGCAGGAGAGAGGTAAGGTATTTATATAGTAATATTTCAAAAAAGTTCAATAAATAATGCCATATTAATTGATAAAAAAATGTAGATTGTCAAAGACTCCAAGAAAAATGTTAGAATCATAACAAAATTCATAAATTTTGCCACAACTCACTGCATATAACAAGTTGAGCATTGTGGTAAAAGTTTATATTTTTATTTTTTTTATAAAAAGTAATGGTAAAATATTTTGAATCTTTTTTTAATGATATATCAATATTATATTGGCCCGTCAAACCAAAATTTCTGGTTCACCCATGCCCGCAATCATGGACTTCCATTTTGTCAAATATTATTAAAGTTTTAAAAACATAATGGCAACCACTGGGCGTGGGTTAAGCTAGATAGTACCTCTACATGCTTTAAGTGCATAGAGCAGGAGAGAGGTAAGGTATTTATATAGTAATATTTCAAAAAAGTTCAATTAATAGATAATAATAAATAATGCCATATTAATTGATAAAAAATGCAGATTGTCAAAAACTCCAAGAAAAATCTTAGAATCACAACAAAATTTATAATTTTTGTCGCAACCCGCCACGTATAACGAGTTGAGCGTTGTGGTAAAAGTTTATATTTTTATTTTTTTATAAAAAATAATAATAAAAGTTGTGTAAATAGATAGGGTCTTAATTTAACCGATCGTGTCATTTCACATTTGTCCGTAGCACATTTGACAAACGGTATAAAAACCAAACAGCACCTAGTGTTCTTGACCGTTTGTCTTTGAAAATTGAAACTTCCACATATAGAAACTCCAACAAAGCCTTCCATTTAAGAAACAATGGCACCATTTCGAAGCGGCGCTTCGTCCCCAACAATCATCTCGCATCCCAAAGTTCACCAATGGCACCTATTCATCCATATAAAACCCAACTCTCAAACCCCAATAATTCACACCAACGAAACGAGACTCTTCAGTTTCCAAACCACCAAAAAAAATGGCTGATCCTTCTTCTCCTCCCATTAGGGATTCAATCTCACAAGAGGAATTCAACATGTTCCACACCATAGACCGTACCCTCTTCACTCGCTTGGTTTTCAACCTTGGCCGTGACCCTGCCGAGGCCACCCAAGTCATGGCACTTTGGCTTTGGCTCGAGAAAGTTGGTGAGGAAATCGACAT
The DNA here is from genome assembly GCA_019022515.1 of Quercus aquifolioides. Lineage (NCBI taxonomy): Eukaryota > Viridiplantae > Streptophyta > Magnoliopsida > Fagales > Fagaceae > Quercus > Quercus aquifolioides. The sequence goes on along the minus strand of CM032329.1, from coordinate 10,701,132 downwards.
GGTGTACTCCAAAATATTGTCCTTGCCAGACACTATACTCAACGCACTAGTCGATGAGTCTGTCATGGCCTTGACTTGCATTGAGAGTGACCAGTTTCGTTTCTCTTCTGATAGTACCTCTGACATGATCCCTTTGATTCAAAGCCTAACAAAAACTGGGGTCTCACTCCGTTTCTTCCATGACAATCGTATTGGCATTATTCGTGGTGTCACTAAGATTATCAATGAGGTTTGCGTGAGAGCCTTCGAGGACATAGTGAAACTTGCACAAGCAAACAGGAGTGCCCAAGAAAGCACTGGCATTGGGTTTGAGTTTGACAAGCCGGTGAACTTTCATAGTGCAATTCTGAACCCCTTGTCTTCTGCTTTGTATTACAACTCTTCTGGGGTTGTTGGGGTTCAATCTCCTAACGTTGGGGTTTCACAGTTTTTGGATTTGGCTCCTCATGTGCCTGTGAGTGGAGGAGGGCTGCCTTTGGAGGTTTCTCGGGGTTTTGATCCTTATGATCTTTCGTTTCAGAGACAGATTTTGAACAATGAAATTGGTGAGGTTTTGAGTCGCATAAAGTCGAGTAGCCCTAGTGATGAGGAAGCGAAAGAAGTCCCTCCAGATGAGAGAACTATTTTCTTGACTTTCTCTAAAGGGTACCCCATTACAGAGAATGAAGTTCGAGAGTTCTTCACTAGGTACCCTCTATCTAAACAAAATTGTTCTTTTTACTTTATTTTCCATTAAAAATGTGTATATATTAGATTCAATTCCTAGGACACCTTAAGGATAATTAAATTCAAACCCATTTATTTAAAAAGATAACATTATTTGTGTTACATTGATAAATATAGTCATTTACTTGAATTCAATTGAAAAACATGTGTTATATTGATAAATAATATGCCTTTGAATTTAATTAGAAAATATAAGATATATGCGATGATACCTAAATTTAAATTGATAAAAAAATTAAGTGGGATTTAATGTATTTATAAACTATTTGACTTATCTTTCTTATTTTTTGTTATTTTGAAGGAAATTTGGAGATTTCATTGAAGAAATTTTCATGCAAGAGGTTCTACCAGAGGAGCAACCACTTTATGCACGCCTTGTTGTTCGTGTAGCTTCCTTCATTGAAGTGGTCCTTGACCATAAGAACAAAGCGAAATTCTCCATCAATGGGAAGCATGTTTGGGCTCGAAAATATGTGCGTAAGAACAAGTCTCCAGCAAAGTTATCTCCATCAGCGTCCCAACCTACTTCACCAGCGGCAGCAGAACAATCTTAACTTTGGTTTTTTAAGATATTGTCAATATTTTATAGAGTGGATATATCTGGTTTTGTATTTTATTTCTTATACTTTGGGTTTTGATTGGTTTGAATATTATTACTATATAATAGTCATGTACCGGGATATGTAAGAGATTTTGTAATATTATCTAATGAAATATTATAATATGAAAATGTGTGTGTGAGATTTTGCTTCGATGATTGTCTGCTTAAAAAGGTTACTGAAATTCTTTACGATGTGTCATACTTTGAAGTTGAAAACCATAGAAATAGAATAGTCAATAACTAGACAACACTTTATGTTCCATAGAAAATTCACGTGTAAAAGAAGTTGAGAAGCAATTTTGTAGTGATGATTGACAGTATGGAGTATATTGCTTATTATTATTATTATTATTATTATTGTTGTTGTTGTTTTTTTTTTTTTTTAATTGCTTACTGTTAAAAGTGAATATTGACTTTCGCAGTGGCCAATTCATGACTTAAATTTGGCTTTCCCAATTGTGATGGTGTATAATACTAATGATAATGACATGTGAGATGAATATTATTATAATCATGTTATGTTAAAAGTATGTCTGGGAAATAAAAAGTCCAAAAAAAAAAAAAAAATTGTAACAAAAGATAGAAACTTGTTAATATTAGTCTCTGCAATTTACACACCTTGTTATTGCTTATTGGGCATTGCTTATATAAAGCTCAATCAGGTGCTTAGAGTCTTCGACTGTCAAATTCAACTTTAATTTACCCATTTCCCTTTTCATTTCACCTACCCCTTTCCATTGTCATCGTAGAATTAATTCGGCACTTCTACTATTGAATTTACACTTATTCCATATTCCACTAATATTTTGTTGGTGAACCTATGTTATTATTGGCCAAATTGGATGTTTGAATTTTTAGAGCTAAAAAGAAGAGAAAAAAAAAAAAAAAAATAAAAAAAATCACAAAGCTCTTTAGGGAGGTTGCTTGAAAACCCCAAAATTAACCTCAAGGAGGTCGCTTAGGAAAATCCTTCAATCCGTAGAACACCTACATTATCGAAACTCATAAAGACAAACGATTTATTAAACTCATTATCTATAAAAACAATTACAATCTTCATAATTTTAGGGAGCTAGCCCTGAAGGCCCATTATGGTCCTCAACATTTTGATACTTAAACATCTTGGCACAAATTAGAAAGTAGCCAAAATTCACCACTCCTATTACTGCCAACATCCAATACACATTATCAAGTCTTCCATCATTAATATTGTTTGGTAACCATCCCGTGGTTCGGTCTACCAAACTTGTAATTGCCGGACTTAGATATAACCCAATTGCGAGTAATAGCGAGACCATAGCAGTGGATGTACTTTTTAGTGACTTTGGAAATTCTTGATAATACAATCCAACTGAACCTGGGAAATGAAATCCCTCACCAATACCCACAATGCCTAGTGGTACCACAAGCCATAGCGCTGACATGGACACAACCAAGCTAGGCTGACCCATGGGGTGACGGGTTCGGGTCACATGGAGTCGTTTAGATTCAATTAAGGCAGCCCCCACCAAACCAAATATATTGATGATGTGGCCAATTCCAATACGTTGGAGAGGTGTCAATGTTCGACGAGCTAGATTTCGCCACGTGGGGAGGAGGAAACGATCAATAATAAGGATTGAGATGATTGTAGCTAAGATGTTGAAGAGTAGAAATGTTCCAGCTGGGATTTTGAAATGGGGCCCAAGGTGTCGGTCCATAGTTAGTGCTTGGAGGGTTACGAGGCTAGAAAAAATTCCTATTGAAATACCTAAGAAAATTCCGGTAGACCATAATGGGATAATTCGGATTAGGGTTTTGAGATCTTCCACTTCTTCCACGGTACATAGCTTCCATGATCTTGCATACAAGCCATTTAATTGTCTATCACCTTCAGTTTTAAGTGCTGCAAGATTTAAGAATCTGCAAAAAAATGAATGAAGAACCTTAACAAAGGTGACTATCCCAATTGTCAAACTTAAATAATTATGATATTGATGGGAATATCCAGGATATTTAATATATTCCTAGTTGATATTGTCATTTACTTAATACCACTCATTCGCTTTCCATTTGATTATCTTATTTGTACTTTATTTTTTTTTATTTTTTTATTTATAGAAACAAACACACACACAAAGAGGGGAAAAAATATTCTAATACAAAAGCATATCACAATTTCACTCAAAAGTCAAAAGTCATGATAACTTTTAAGGGAGGGTGTGACAAGTTATACTACACACAACACACTCTTTTAAATAATGTGAGATAATTACCCTTTCTTTCTTTCTTTTTTTCCAGTAATTTAGTTAACTTTAAATAAATAAGTCAGATTTTTAAGTTTTAAAATTAAAGAATACTTAGGAAAGAGTTTAATGGTGAAACATGCAGTAAGAAACACCCATACAAATACTGATACAACTGTGTGCAAGTATTATTATTATTTTTAAATTGACAAGTTTCACATGCAACCAATAAATTCTGAGTCCATTTTCACCTATTATTGTGATTGAAAATAATGTTCTTAATTTGAATATAACATATAACTAGAGACCTATACTGTAGTTATTCATAAATTTAGTTATTCAACAAGAATCTCTATTATATTCTGTTTAATATATTTATTTATTAAATTTTTTTAAGTGACATGCCATATTTACCAAAAAAAATATTGACATGTATACAGTTAAAATATAATTAAAGAAAATAGTTATAGTGATTCATACCTGAAACTTTGAGTTGGTAAATTGTCTTCCATCTTTGACGCCCCAGTGAATCCAAAATAATAATCCTGCCTTCCAAAAGATTTTAGTATTTTTCTCTTTCGAATTGCTGCAACCATGACACGAGCTATGCTCGTGAAAGGGCTTCCATTTGGCTTAACTTGGCGATAAAATCGCTTTCCCAATACAAATAAGACTAGGCTAATAGCATTTGCAATGACACATATTCCAAACCCTAATCCCCAACTCACATTGTCCTGGATATAGACAATGGCAGTGAAGCTGGTTGCATTAGCAAAATACAAGGCGAAAAAATACCAATTAAAGAAAGTTGCTTGATCATTGGGCTTGTCAAATTGTCCAGCTCCCATAGTTGCAATTGTGAAGCGTGTGCCTCCGACGCCTAGTGAAGCAAGCAGTAAGGTCATGTAGAGGACTCCGTATTGAAGATTTGATGGGGTTTCACATGTGTGTGAGCCAACTGCACATCCCGGTGGCCTCAAGGACTGTATTGTAGCCGTTATGGTGAACATGATCATACCCTGAATTCTCAAGATCGAAGACGAGAAAAAATATAATGAAAAAAAAAATTTGAGTTTAAATTTAATCTATGATAGGCTTTCATTGGCCTTTTTTTTCCTCAAAAAAGAGATTACACGAAAATTAATTCTTTCTATGTAATTGGGGCCTATAGGCTATACCAGTCCAAAAATAGGTAAACATGTATAAACACTTATGACAAGTTTAGTTTATGATGGGCGTTCGAATTAGTTTTTGTTGAAACTTGAAAATTAACAAAAATACCATTTTATCTAGAAAAGGCAAAGCTTTATAAAGTTTTACTCAAGCAAATAAGTTAATGAAAAAAGATAATCCAAATACACTTTGTAATGCTTATTTTTGGAGGTTTATTTTGCTTAAAAAATGAGTTCGACAAAAGTATAGTTATATGTTAAAAAAACATGAAGTTTTAATAATTTATTCATAAACAAATTAAAAAAAAAAAATTGATCCCAAATTATTAAATTAGTCTAGGCGAAGATATTAGCCATGCCAAAGTTCAAGTGCAAAGGGCCCAAAAATTAGAGTATAACAAGAAGAAAAAAGTTCGATTTGGAAACTACTATATATAAATGTGAAGTTTCCTTCAGAACTAAAGAAAAATTACTTTTGTAATTTTTTTTTTCTTGTTTTGTTTTGTTTAGTCACAAGCCTACCTACTCTATAAGCATGCATTCTTACTCTTTCTTTGATAATGTGGGATTAAAGCCCACAAGACTGATATGTTATTTTTCTTAATTTTGCTAAGTGAATAAAGAAGATGAGTGGATGAGACTTATAGTATTAATCTCAAGCCCACCTAAACCAAAAGTGATTTATCCTTTAAGGCAGTTTATACACTTATAAACATTCTTCCTTAAAATTTATTTATATCAACATATTTTGTGTATTTTGTTTATATTGTGTAAAAGTATATATGAAAAGCTTTTTCAACCTGCTTAACCCACACAGTTTTTGTTGGGTGCGTGGCACCTAGTGGGTCCAGCCCACTTGCTTGCCTCTTGTCAAAGCTCATTTATGAGCTTGTCTTCTCAAGCCCCACAAAGTCAGACCTTGGTTTAAAGCAAAGCTGAGCATGCATGGATGCCTGACTTCTCTTAATGAGAAGTGATCTTAGGCGTGTGTGACACGCTAAAGCTGAAGAAAAAGAAAAGAAAGAGGAAAAGGCCATTCGGCCAGTGTGTGCGACAGAGAGAAACACACAGTGAGAGCTGAAGCAAAGAGAGCCATTCGGCTATTTTTGTGGGTGAATTCCAGAGAGGGCAAAACACTGAAAACAGAGAGTTTCAGTTTGGTGCAGTCCGAAAAAGATAGAGAGAAACACAGTGAGAGGGTGAGAGAGTGAAAAAGAGAGAGTAGACATTTTTTCTTTGTTTTAGTTACACACAAAGAAGATAAATTGATAAAGTTTTCATGGAGTTTTTGAGTGCTACCACCATGAAGGAGTTGGAGTATTTAGAAGAAGATTTTGCTACTGGTTTTGTGATGAGATTGTATTTACTCTTTGAGATTTATTTATTGTATATCCAATTTATTGTAAACTCAAGTTTAGTATAAACTTGATAGTTGTAATCTCTATTTTATAGTGGATATTTTTCGGAGCTGCCCTGTGGTTTTTTCCCTTACACTGGAGGGTTTTTCACGTAAGATTTGGTGTTCTTGTGTGGTTGTGTTTATGTGGTGTTTATTAAATTTTTTTTGTTTTTATAATATTGCTATTGTGTTCTTGTGTGGTTGTGTTTATGTGGTGTTTATTAAATTTTTTTTGTTTTTATAATATTGCTATTGCTTGATAGTTATATAGTTATATATTTTAATTCACACGTAAACACGTAGACATAGAAGGCAGTAGGATTTTTTCCCCCCAACGATTTTCTCCACTCTGAAGAGGTAACCAAATGGGGGTGGATATATTTATTTAAATTGCATATATAATTTGATCTTTTTTATTCATCCTATTTTCTATACACACACACACACACATATATATATAATTTATCATCCCTAAGAACACTTGTTTTCTCTATCTCTTTAACACTCTCCCTCGAACGTTATTCATGCCATTCGAGGAGGCCCAATTTAATATTAACTTGCAAATCCTATAGTGAAATTGAGATTGCTTAACCTTGGAATCTAATTCACCTGTAGGAAACACTATCTTTCATATAGTTTGATTCTATCTATTTATTGAATTTATTTTATTAAATTTTTTATATAGACTTGCTCTATCTTTTTGGACTAGGACTCTTAACTTGTCTTGTCCTGGCATGGTCTAGCATCAATCTTATCTCATGTGAGTTTTTCCCACCCTGAAGAGGGACCAAGCAGCCCTAATCCTAACATGCCCCATTCCATAGCTATCCCTTGTAAAAGTATAATTGTACTTTATAAAATATGATAATTTAAAAATAATATTAATTCTTTTTTTGGTTTAAAATAGACTCGTTAGAAAGAGGATAAATCACATATTTTTAAAAGTGCTCTTTTAGACTTTTATCAATTTTACTTTTCTTTAAATTAAATATATATATATATAGAAAAAAGTTAACAGATGTTCTAAAGACATTAATTTAAGAAGTATTTTTAAAAACTTATTATAGGAAAAAAAAATTTATTTTTATCAATTTTTTATATTTTTTATAAAAGTGATATTAAAATTTTCTTAAAATTAATGATATATTAATAATTACACTAAGAGCACCAATTAACTGAACCTTTAAATAAAATTAGTCGTGAAGTTGCAGCATAAGATTATATCTACAGTTCGCATTCAAAAAATTATGAGGCGAATGTAATATGTTTTTCACCACCATATGATAATCTTTTTTGCTTTATAATAAGTTCCATAGCTATGATTCTTGAAAAAAGAAGGGTTCCATAACTAAAGTGCATGAACAAAAAGTTTCGACTGATTATTAGATTAAAAGTTGAAAATATTCTAATATAACTCATTAAACACTCCCAAAAGAAAAAATAAAAATCAACATTAATTTATATACCAGTAAGGAAACAAAGGCGAAGAAGGCAACGACAGGGAAAGAGCCTAAGAAAGAGTCGGCAATGATGGCACCGGCAACTGGAAAGAGACAATTGCTACCCTGTACAACGTTAAATATTTTTGTAGCGGTTATGCTTTTCACGTTATACTCTGTTATTAGATATACTATCAAATTCGATGCCCATCCACCAGCTACTAGGGAAAGCCCAAATAGAGTTCCTGCTTAAAACAGTGTACAATGCTATATTTAGACCTACTTATTAGGTAGTTTTATTTACAAAAAACACACACACACACAGAGAAAGAGAGAGACCTGTAATGAATGGGAAGGTAATCCAGCCTCCTTGTTTGGACTCGTTAGATGCTTGTTCAGCTTCTTCATTGGGTGTAGTCAAGGCATAAAGCTCCCTTTCAGAGTGTTGTGATGATTCCACGCGTTCCATTCTTTCTCTGAACTAGATTTCAGCTAAGGTGCTATGTAGGAAAGTTTACTGACTCGGTGTCCTATTATTATATAGGAAGTAAGGTCCTCTCTCTCATGCTTTAGGCAATGACTTCGTTACCCTTCCCACCCACCCAAAAAAAGGGACAAGTTTACCATGGTAACCAAAAAAAACAAAAAAACAAAAACAAAAAGGGAAATTGAGATGTAATTTTTTTTACTTGAAAGGATAACACATAATATAAGTGAAGTCGAAGAAAATAGCCATGATTGATTTGTAATATAGTGTAAATATATTTCATTATGGTTTACAATTTAGGGCCTGTTTGGATTGATGAGGAAATGAGGGAGATTGGAAGAGAGTAGAGTAGATTTAACTAAAAATAAGCTAATTTTAGGTCAATTTTACTTTATTCTACTCTACTCCCCACCTCAAATCCAAAAGGATTATTAGTGTTAAAAAATTCCATTGTGACTTTTTTGTTGGTTTGTTCATGTTTTGTTTTTTTGTTGTTTTTGTTCTTTGGGAAGAAATTAAAAAACAATAAAAGGTGCATTGTTAGGTGATGAAAAGAGTGAGTGTGCTCCTCAGTTTGAGTTCGGGTACCTACATTTTGAAAAAACTCCCTAGACTAGCGATTTATCCCACTAGGGCCCATTTGTTGTGAATAATGATTAGTATTTGATTGAAAACTTTGAGGATACATTATGGAAAACCAAAAAAAAAAAAGAAAAAGAAAAAGAAGAAAATAGTGAGTGTGTCAGTGTGTGTTTGTATAAGGCTATATAGAAGCTTCATCTTCACACATTAATCCAATTTATCTGCAAGTCAACAGTTGTACGTACGTGCAGTGCTATGATGAACAAGTTGACAATGGCTAGTGGCGAGACATACATAAAAAATATGTTACTTTTTTATGAGCTAAAGAGGAAGTTTCATTTTGAGTGTGTTCAACTGTGGAAGTCGATGATAAGATTGGTACGTATCCCTTAGCCATTATCTTTTGTCTGCAACATTTGGACTTCAAAAACTCTCTTTTGGTGTTAAAATACTGTCGGTGCATCATGCAGAACTAGGATTTCAACTTAGAGGGGTCCAAGGTATAAACAAAAACAAAAAAAATGTAATTGTCATCAGACTTTATATATTTGTCATTTGTGATCTGTCCATTTGTGATAAAGATACTTGATTCATTTAATTTGTGATAATAATTGGCTTAATATATAGAGAAGGGCCAAGATCTTGGAGAGAGGAGAACCAAATGAAATGTTTTTTTGGACCGATTCAAATCAGGCTAGAATATATATATATATATATATATAAAAGAAAATTTTCTAAGAAGGGACCATTTAAGCCCAAAATGTGGTTCCGTTTGCATGTCACCATCGTCCATAAATGAATACAGGTATCTGTCATGCATCAGGCTTTATTGCAAGTTATAATTCATTGATTTTCATTTTTCACGCATATGATACTGTCGGCTAGGAACTTGTTGACATATTATGCTGTCAAAAGAATCATTTGGTAAAAAAAAAAATTTAGTACTTAATTTTATTGCTTTCAAAGATTAATTGATTTGATTGGATTTCTTTTGAATAGAAAATACGTACTTAACTGTGATAAATTATTTTAATTACTTGGTTGTGTTTAACGAAAAAAAAAAGTACTCTCAGGCCTCTGCAGGCACTAGAGTTACAATGGTGACTTGTTGAGCAAGAATAAATTTTTGGCATTATTGATGTTTTCATATCGTTTGATTACATATAACACCTTAGAGAAGAAGAAACTATTTAATATTGGGATAGAAAAGAACTAGATATATAGCATTTGGGGGTTGTAATAAATATTTTCATAATGAGATTTCTAAGTGTGGTTATATGTATTCAAGTGACCTATTTATATAGACCCTTAAAAAATTGTTTATGTTTGTGTTAGGTTGTTCGTGTTGATTCATTCATGATAATTTCCTTATAATCAATTTCAAGATTATTGGTGTATTTGCTCATTGTAAAAGAGCGATTTATTCTATACTTGAAATAGCTCAAAGAAATCATTTCTAGGTATTATGTAACCTTGACTGGTGCTTGATTTGATTAAGATGCTAACTGCTAAAATCTATTGTCGTTGAATAAGAGATTTGAAATTTACACAAAAAAAATGTCAATCTCTATTGGAAAATTGGTGAATTCATAAATATTCCTTCATGTTAAGATTAATAATACAAATATGACCACAATACTTTAGTGAATTCACAAATATTTAATTATTTCAAATAATTTAAGTGCACAATTATTTTGTATATTTTTAATTGCATGCGTGTGTTATTAAATTAGTTTTTACCTTTAGATGGTTTTTGTTTCAATTGTTATTTAAGCAATTAAGTATGAGGAAGAATATCATATTCCAAATAAATTTTTATTTTTATAAAAAGTATTTCAAATAAATTGTTTCTTATATGAATTTTATAAAAATAACCATCTACATTTCTTTTATATATATAATTACTACACTACAATAAATACATTTAAATACATTTACCCATTGTCCATGCAGTGGTGGAACCAAAAATTTGTAGGGGGGGACATACAATAAAATTAATATGCATATATCTATACTATCTAAAATATTTGAATGAGATGATTAAAGATTGCTAAAAGACTTATAAGAAAAAAAAAATTGTCAAAATTTTTGTAACTTGCATTTCATGATTTTTCTAACAAATACATCTAAAGTTTAAATATCTCATTTCTCATTATAATTATCGAATGTGTCGAAAATAACACACAATTATTCAATAAGTACAAAATCATATAATCAAATAACCATTACCTATTCAGTATTCACCCAAAAAAACACTCACTTACACATATAAGCGTTTATTATATTTATATATTATTAATATTATATTAATTTAACAACAAACGACAAGTTGAAGAAAAGTCATACATGAAAGTATTGAGATTCTAAATAGTATTGCACTATTGCTAATAGTATTGCTTTTGCTTTTGAAGACAAACCATACACGTGTAGGACATGGACCAAATTTTAATCTCAAATTTGTCAAATAAATCTTGTCTAAACTTCAAGTCATTAAAGTTTAAACGTCTGGCAGACTAGTGCCTGGGACCGTGGGATAAAGAACTAAAGAAGATAAAAATAAAAAATAAAACAACAAACTAGGTCAAGAAATTACACAACAGGAGATGGTAACTCATGCATCAAGTGTATACATTATTTTCCCACAAACAGAGAGAGTCACTTGTGGTGGGTGACGCTGGGTGTTACCTATCTGGTATCTGTTCAAATGTAAATCTATTAGAGATGTTCGACTTTGTGGCCGGTGATTTTTCTAGAATGAAGAAGAGATCTTTCCGCCGTAAAATCCAAAAGTGCAAAGCCCAAAGGTTTTTCAATGAAAATAGATAAAAAAAAAAATTAGAATCTTATTTTTTATTTTTTGAGTAGTCACAACAAATCTTAGGAAATAAATTATTATTGGTTTTTATTTGGGTCCATTATTAACATCATTTTTTTTTTTATCTACTTGACACTTAAGCTTTGTTATGAAATTGTTATAAAAATATTGTATTTCTAACATTTTTTTTTAAATCATATCTAAAAATTGGGGGCTAGTTTCATTGTTTGAGTATTTTCTTAGAAAAATTTAAATTAATAAGGATAATTATCATATTAATATATGCTAATAATTTTTTTTTTGATTTTTTTTGGGGGGGGGGGTGGCCCTGTCACTCTCAACGTGGCTTCACCACATGATGATTAATTAATGCTTTAAAATAAATCATAAATTCAATGTTGGCGAGGTGGAAGACTGGGTGAGAGAATTCTCTTTCATTCTTAAGGAATGCGACATATACCTTATAGTCTTATACTATTTATATAATAGTATTACATCAACAAGACAATATCAAGATAAATAAATTTCTTAATTTTTTTTTATATAAAAGTTGACATATCAGTTTATAAAATTGACAAATAAAAATTGTATTATCCTAATAGCTTTTAAAAAAACATAACTGACGATAAAAATTGTTATTTTTTAATTTATTTTGTTAGTTGGTGGTGTTATTGCCATATAGATTGATAATATATTGTAAATTTATTGTTCCCAACACTAGCCTTAAAAAAAAAAATTGTTTTCTTCTTGAGTTGGCTCTTTTAGCTTTCCAGTTGCACTTTACCCGTAGTATGCTTTGAGGATTTTGGTTCACAAAATACTGGCTTATAAGAGTTTACAAAATATTTTTTATGATATCATATACTTAAAGTCGAATCAAAACCATACTTTGCAACTGACTGATTAACCATACTTTGCAACTGACAAATTAGGTGCAAAGTATGGTTTCGATTCGACTTTGAAGTATGATATCATAAAGTAGGTGTCTAGATTTTAGAATCGAACAACATATACTTTTCAATTTAATGGTCCACAGGAAAGTCACATGCAAAGGAAGTTGAGAAAGTCCTATCAGTTGAGAATGGCCTGAAATTGCTTCTCAATGGCATAATGAGTTATACATGGACCCTTGAAGTTGAAGTTAAACAAATAAAATCTTATCAGTTGCAAAAAAGTATGGTTTCCATTCGATCGACTTTGAAGTATGATATCATAAAGTAGGTGTTTAGATTCTAGAATCGAACAACATATACTTTTCAATTTAATGGTCCATAGGAAAGTCACATGCAAAGGAAGTTGAGAAAGTCCTGTCAGTTGAGAATGGCCTGAAATTGCTTCTCAATGGCATAATGAGTTATACATGGAACCCTTGAAGTTGAAGTTCAACAAATAAAATCTTTTGTGTTTTCCTTTTCAACCTTACTCTTTAAGACCTTGTCATATTGATCAATAAATTGCTTTAATGTAGTCTTCAGGCCCACATAACCATCTAAAAATGACATTCATACTTTCACTACGTACCTTGTGTAGTAGACATTTCCACCCAAAATGTATTTTTAACATATGTTGGTATCCAATGATGTCGCTCCTAATACAACCATTGCAACCATTCATTATCTTGAAGATTATGCACCTCAAGTAATCTTTGCCAACTATCTTCAAATTCATCACGACTCAAGGAGTCATATACAGAGCACTCTATATCCCTCTTAATCGCCTCATATTGAGAATACCCTTTAAATTTCTTAGGAATTTTCTTCATTATATGCCATAAACAAAACTTATGTTTAGTTTAAGGGAATACTATTTTCATTGCCCTTTTCATAGCTTTGTCTTGATCAATTATAATTGCCTTTGGAGCTCAGCTTGACATACACTTCGTCAATGATTCAAACAACCAAACAAAAGTATCAACATTCTCGTTTGATATTAGACCACACCCAAGAAGTATTGATTGACCATGATGATTCACTCCTACAAATGGATCAAATGGAATTTTATATGAATTTAAGTATGTGGTGTCAAATATTATAACATCCCCAAAATATTCACATTTCGCTCTACTTCTTGCATCCACCCAAAACACATTCCTCAATCGACATCTATCATCCACATCCATTACATAATAAAATCGGTCATCCTTCTCTTGCATTCTAACAAAATAGTCACGAAGTGCTCCAGCACCTCCCTTCCCAAGTCGAAGCTGCCTTACTTTGTCAAAACAATTTCTACAATCTTTCTCTCCAAATGGAAGCTTCTCAAATCCTCCTGCTTCAGAAACAATAGATTTATAATTTTTATTGATATGAATTCCAGCTTTATCATTTAATTCAAGCCTTCTTTTCACATAAGAATCCATCTTTTTATGACATCTAAAATATCTAGTTTTTCCAGGACTTAAAGTATGGATATGATCAAGCATAATAGTAAACAATCTAAAACTTCCATCAGGACAGCAAGTAGCATTAATCTTTGTCTTGCACCCGAGATATTTTTTTGGTCTTGGTTTAAGAGCATTAGTTGCCTTAATTTTTGCCTTGCCTTGATTAACACATGAAAGAGTGAAATATTTTAAATTCCCATCATGTCCAAGTTTAAAGGTTCTCTTTGACACACCAAAAACTACTTGTTTAGCATATTGCATATAATATGCTCTAACTTCTTCTTTCGAATTAAACATCATTCCAACCTTTGGTTCTAAAATAATTTTATTTCCATTTAAAATCTTGTTGACTTCATGCTCCTTTTCTTCAATCTTTTCAATCTCTAACTTTTGCTCATTTTCTTCCTTATCAGTGACGATTTCTTCATCTGAAGACATGTAGTATTCATTGTCTGACAATTAGATGATTGTTTTCATTAGAAATACTATTTAATTATCTAGTAAAAAATATAAAAACTTTAAAATATGTATTGTATTTAGAAACATTATAAATAAAATACAAATAGTCGAGGAATTACCAAAAGTAGAAGAATTAGATAGCATTGTGGGAGCATCATTCTCAACCATTGTGGCAAAACCATTCTTAGCCATAGCTCTGACAGCTTCTGCAACGATTCCAATGATTTGTGTGGCGGTGGAGTTAGTCGGAGTGTGGTGGGGTGGAGGCATGGGCAAGAGGAAGCAGATTGTGGATTTGGGATTTAAGACTGAAGTGGCTAGGAGGGAAGGAGGCAGAGGAGATGCAGTGGGAAAGGAGGTAGAGAAGCTTAAGGGTTTTAGAATTCTTTTTTTAGGTTTTGTTAGCTTTGAGTCTGATATGTTTTGTGTTTAGGAGGGTTTTTAAAAAAAAAAATTGAATTTGTTAATATCTTAAGTGGCATTTTAGTTTTTAAAAAGCTGACGTGGAGCATGCCACATCAGCAATTTGTAGAATAGTTTATGTTTGTAGCATTACTCGATTGATTTGTTTGGTTTTTGTTTTTTGTTTTTTTTGAACAGAAAAGTACGTACTTAATTAACTGTTATAAATAAATTTAATTACTTAGTTTTCTTTAACCAAAAGAAAAAGTATTCTCAAGCCTCAGCGTGCTTAATTCTCAAATGATCCTAGAGTTATAATGGTGTCTTGGTGAGCAAGAATAAAATTTTGGCATTATGTGATGTTTTCATACCGTTTGATTACATAAAAAAATCTTACAGAAGAAAGAAACTGATCCAAAAATTGGATTCTCAAAAAGAAGTACGTAATATTTAATATTGACAAAAAAGTTAATGAACTAGCTAGATAGTATTTGGGTTGTAGTTAATGTTTTCATAATGAGATTTCTGAGTGTGGTTACATATTTTCAAGTAGACCCTAAAAAAATTGTTAATGTTTGTGTTAGGTTGTCAGTATTGGTTCATTCATGATAATTTCGGTATAATCAATTTCAAGATTGTTGGTGTATTTTGCTCATTGTAAAAGAGGGATTAATTCTATACTTGAAGTAACTCGAAGAAATATTTCTATTATGTAAGCTCGACATGTGCTTGATTGATCAAGATGCCAAATTGCCAATCTCGAATGATCCTTAATTGATGCTCGATCAATCAAGAACAACATTTTATTTTCACGATCTTGTTTCTATCTAGTTTCAGTTATTTATTTTAATTAACTATACTTAAAGCACATATTAAAAAAGGATAAAAACATTGCTTCTAAGAGGCTAGAGAGACAACCCGACCACCAAGTATGACAAGAATGATATATAGAATTCTAAATTTGCCGATTTTTTTTTCCTAAACGTAGCAAAAGAAACATTTGGCCAGGTTGTTTGTGTAGCATTTGTTGTAAGTACTAAAAACTAGAGGACGGTGATTCTACAAATAGGATCTCCGGCCAGTTCTATTCTAGCAATTTAAAATTTGAGAATGGGTGTCAATAGCATTGTAGTTCAATTTGTAATTTTTGCAAATTTAAAATTAGACACTTCTTCTATTGAATCTACACTTATTCCACATTCCACTAATATTTTGTTGGTGAACCTGTGTTATTATTAGCCAATTGGATGTTTGAACTTTTTAGTGCTAAAAAGAAAGAAGAGAAAAATCACAAAGCTCTTTAGGGAGTTTACTCGAAAACCCCAAACTTCAAGGAGGTCACTCAGGAAAACTACCCTTCGTTATGAAAACCACCTACATTACCAAATTCATAAATACTAACTGTCATTATTTATAAAAACTCTTCATGATTTTAGGGAGCTGGCCCCAAAGGTCCATTATTGTCCTCAACATTTTGATACTTAAACATCTTGGCACAAATTAGATAGTAGCCAAAATTCACCACTCCTAATACTGCCAACATCCAATACACATTGTCAAGTCTTCCATCATTAATATTATTTGGTAACCATCCTGTGATTTGTTCCACCAAACCTGTAATTGCCGGACTTAGATATAACCCAATTGCGAGTAATAACGAGACCATAGCAGTGGATGTACTTTTTAATGAATTTGGAAATTCTTGATAATACAATCCAACTGATCCTGGGAAATGGAATCCCTCACCAATGCCCACAATGCCTAGTGGTACCACAAGCCATAGGGCTGATATGGGCACAACCAATCCAGGTTGACCCATGAGCTGATGGGTTCGAACCACATGGAGTCTTCTAGATTCAATTAAGGCAGCCCCCACCAAACCAAATATATTGATGATGTGGCCAATTCCAATACGTTGGAGAGGTGTCAATGTTCGACGGGCTAGATTGCGCCACGTGGGGAGGAGGAAACGATCAACAATAAGGATTGAGATGACTGTAGCTAAGAAGTTGAAGAGTAGAAATGTTCCAGCTGGGATTTTGAAATGGGGCCCAAGGTGTCGGTCCATGGTTAGTGCTTGGAGAGTTACGAGGCTAGAAAAATTACCTATTGAGATACCTAAGAAAATTCCAGTAGACCATAATGGGATAATTCGGATTAGGGTTTTGAGATCTTCCACTTCTTCCACTGTACATAGCTTCCATGATCTTGCATACAAGCCATTTAATTGTCTATCACCTTCAGTTTTAAGTGCTGCAAGATTTAAGAATCTGCAAAAAAAATGAAGAACCTTAACCAGTTAAAGAAAGTTATTCAACAAGAATCTCTATTATATTCTATTTAATTTATATATTTATAAAACTTTTTAAAGTGACATACCATATTTACCACAAAAAAAAATATATATAGACATGTAGTTAAAATATAGAGAGATGCTACGTCTACAACATTTTTACAACAAATATAACACTAAGATTATTTTTTTGCTCCAATAATAACAACTACTAACAACCTACCACTTATGATTTGTTGTAAAAATGTTGTAGACATATCATTTCTCTAAAATATAATTACAGAAAATAGTTATAGTGATTCATACCTGAAGCTTTTAGTTGGTAAATTGTCTTCCATCTTTAACGCCCCAGTGAATCCATAATAATAATCCTGCCTTCCAAAAGTTTCCAATTTTTTTCTTTTTCGAATTGCTGCAACCATGACACGAGCTATGCTTGTGAAAGGGCTTCCATTTGGCTTGACTTGGCGATAAAATCGCTTTCCCAATACAAATAAGACTAGGCTAATAGCATTTGCAATGACACATATTCCAAACCCTAATCCCCAACTCACATTGTCCTGGATATAGACAATGGCAGTTAAACTGATTGCACTAGCAAAATACAAGGTGAAAAAATACCAGTTAAAGAAAGTTCCTTGATCATTGGGCTTGTCAAATTGTCCAGCTCCCATAGTTGCAATTGTGAAACGTGTGCCTCCAAGTCCTAGTGAAGCTAGCAGTAAGGTCATGTAGAGGACTCCATATTGAAGATTTGATGGGGTTTCACATGTGTATGAGGCAACTGCACATCCTTGTGGCCTCAAGGAATGTATTGTAGCCGTTAGGGTGAACATTATCATACCCTGAATTCTCAAGAAGACAAGCGGAAATAGAAATGAGTTTAAATTGCTTTTATTGACATACCATTTTTTTGTTGACGAATATACTAGTAAATGTATGTAAAAATTTATTCTGAAATATTGTTTAGGTTATATGAAAATGAATTGTTCCTATGCAATTCGGACCCACACCAGTCCAAAAATGTGTACATGAATGTGCCCTTATGACAAATATAGTTTAAAATATATAATATTTGGAGCTTATGTGTGCATTCGGATTAGTTTTTCTTGAAATTTGGCAAAATACCATTTTATCTAGAAAAAAAGGGGCTTTAAAAAGTTTTACTCAAGCAAATAAATTAACAAAAAAAGATAATCCAAATTCACTTTGTACAGCTTATTTTTGGAAGTTTATTTTGATTAAAAAAGTGAGTTGGGCAAAAGTATAGTACTGGTAGAAAAAAGAAAAAGAAAAAAAAAAAAAAAGAGAGGTTTTAAAAGTTGTACATAAACAATTAAGCAAAAAAAAAAAAAAAAAAATAATGACGCCAAATTAATCTAGCTAGGTGAAGTATAGACATGCCAATGTTCGAGTGCAAAGGGCACATAAAATTAGAGTATAACAAGAAGAAAAAAAGTTCAATTTGGAAACTATATATAAGTGCCTAATTTCCTTAAAAATTAAAGAAAAATTTGTAATTTTTTAGTCACGAGCATACCTACACTATAAGCACACATTCCTACTCTTTTATTGATAATATGGGATTAAAGCCCACGAGACCGGCCGATATGTTGTATATATAATTTGATCTTTTCTTATTCATTGTGTGTATATATATATATATATATATATATATTCTATTATCATTTGCAAATCCTATAGTGAAATTGAGATTTTTGAATTTATTTTATTATACTTTTTCATATAGACTTATTTTTTCTTTTTTTTATTATTCTTCCCCTTTGTTTTCATCTCCACTTATTTATTAAAGATAACAAAATATCTCTAACTCGTTTCATCCCGATTCAACATCTCTCTTGTCGTATGTGAGTTTTAGCTAACCATAATCCGACCATGCCCCATCTCATTGCTATTCCTTGTAAAGTATAATTGTACCTTACAAAATAAGATATTTAAAAAAAAAAAAAAAACTATACATTCTCTTTTTGGGTTAAAATAAACTAGTTAGAAAGAGGATAAAACACATATTTTTAAAGTGCTCTTTTAGACTTATACCAATTTTTCTTCTTCTTTAAATTAAATAAAATTTCTCATTCCAATTTTTTTTTTTGAACATTGCATTCAAAAAATTATGCGGCGAATGTATATGTTTTTCACCACTACAATATTCTTTTTTGCTTTAAAAGTAGGGTTTGACTTACCTCAAGTACTTTTTTAACTGAAATTTCCTTTTATTTTAATGAGAAACTGCCACATCACCAACTAACTAAATAAAAGGTAAAGATTAAAACTCAATATCACTTGCTATTGTGTATTTAAAATAAGAGGACATCTCCAGTTAAAAAAGTATTAGAAATAAGCTAAACTCTTAAAAGTATCATAACTGTGATTCTCAAAAAAATAAAATAAAATGAAAAAAAAAAGTTCCATAACTAAAGTACATGAACAAAAAGTTCCCACCGATTATTATTAGATTGATTAAGTTGAAAAGATTCAAGTAATTCATTAACCACACACCCATAAACAAAAACAATAACAAAAAAAACATTAATTACCAGTAAGGAAACAAAGGCGAAGATGGCAACGACAGGAAAGGAGCCTAAGAAAGAGTCGGCCATGATGGCACCGGCAACAGGAAAGAGAAAGTTGCAACCGAGGACAATGTTGTATACTTTTGTAGCGGTTATGCTTTTCACGTTAAACTCTGTTATTAGATATACAAGCAAATTCGACGCCCATCCACCAGCTACTAGGGAAAGACCCATTAGAGTTCCTGCTTAAAACAGTGTACAATATGCTATATTTAGACCTAGCTACTACTTTTATTTACAACACAGAGAGAGAGATAGAGAGAGAGAGAGAGAGACCTGTAATGAAGGGGAAGGTAACCCAGCCTCCTTGTTTGGACTCGTTATTAGATGCTTGTTCAACTTCTTCATTGGGTGTAGTCAAGGCATAAAGCTCCCTTTCAGAGTGTTGTGATTCCATTCCTTCCATTTTTGTCTGAACTAGATTTCAGCTAAGATGCTTATATAGGAAGGTCCCCTTTCTCTCATGCATTAGGCAATGACTTCATTACCCTTCCCAACCACCCCACAAAAAATGGAGACAAATTTACCTTGGAGAGGACAAAACATAAAGGGAAATTAATTGTGATGTCCACATTTTACTTGAAAGGTTTACGCACGATATAAGCGAAGTTGAAGAATATAGCCATGATTTGCAATATAGTGTTAATATATTCTGTACGGACCTGTGATGCCCAAGCACTTTTGGGCCTTAAGCTCCAACGCAATAGCAAGGCCCATGGTCCCCATCTCCCTTTACCCGGGATCCTAGCTTAGGCCCATGCGGATCGCAAGCCCAGGCTTCATCACCCAATCTTTGCTCGGGGGACCTTAATCGGGCAATGAGGAAAGCCGTCCAAAGATCCCATCCCAAATGTGCTCGGCAGAACCCAGGAGCGTCGCGGCCGGACATTTTTGCGGGAGTGGGAACCAAGTTCCAAAGCTATTTCTACTGTGTTCTACTCCCACCTAACCACCCACTTATAATCAAGGGTATTGGACCTCGCTTTGCACTAACCATGGGAGTAATCATGACTCTCCACTAACTTTGAGCTATAAATATGAGAAGTTGGAGCAAAAATGGAGGAGGTTCTTGGGGGGGAAAGAAAGGAAGAGGGTGGCAACATAGAAAGAGAAAAGTGATCTCATTGGGTCTCTGTGCTAAGAACGACCAATAGTAGGAAATCCATACCCACTAAACAAATAAGTTGTGAGTCCGAGTGAGGCCCAATCCAGCAGTCTCATTTTAGGTGCGCACATATATATTCCATCATGACTTTTTTTGTTGGTTTGTTTGTGTTTTGTTGTTTTTTTCTTTAATTTGGGAAATAATTAACAAGCAATAAAAGGTGCACAGTTAGAGTTAGGTAATGAAAAGATTGTGTATGTGACTATATGAATAAGCTTCATCTTCACACATTAATCCAATTTATCTACAAGTCATCAGTTATGCAGTGCTATGATGAATTGCAAGTTGACAATTGCTTGTGACGAGACATACATAAAAAAATATATGTTTCTTTTTTATGAGCTAAAGCTAGAGGAAGTTTCATTTTGAGTGTGTTCAACGACTAATAAAGGATGGTGATTGGTGAATGCGGGCTGTGGAAGTTGGTGATAAGATTGGTATGTAGCCCTTAGCAATTATCTTTTTCTGCAACATTTGGACTTCAAAAAGTCTCTCTTGGTGTTAAAGACTGTCTGTGCATCACGCATGGGGAACCAGGATTTCACCTTGGAGGGATAGAAGTATAAAAAAAAAATGTAGGTTAAATTAGAAACTATGTCCCTAAAGTTTGGGATTATTTAAATTTTATATCATAAATTTTCAAAATTTGGATTTTATCTTCTCAAGTTTGTGGGTAAAATCTAAACACTCTCAAATTTAAAGTAGTAAAATATAAATTCTGAAACGTCAAGGTGTAAAATTCAAACACGAACCCAAATTTCAGAGGATATTTGTGATAAGATACCTGTATTTATTTAATTTGTGATAATATTTGGCCTAATCTATAGAGGAGGGCCAAAATTTTAGAGAAAGGGAACCAAATTTTATTTTATTTTGGACCCAATTCAAATTAGGCTAGAATACGTCTATAAAAAAGAAACATTTCTGCAAAGGGACCCTTTAAGCCCTAAATGTTGTTCCGTCTGCATGTGACAATAGTCCTAAATGAACACAGGTATCTGTCATCAGGCTTTATTGCAAGTAATAATTCATTGATTTCATTTTTCACGCATATGATACTGTCGGCTAGGAACTTATGACTTTTAAGAGTTTAACATTATGTTGTCAAATGAACCATTTGGTAAAAAAAAAAAAAAAAAAAAAAAAAAAAAAATAGTACTTAATTTTATTGCTTTTAAAGATTAATTGATTTAATTTTTTTGGATTTCTCTTGAACAGAAAAGTACGTACTTAACTGTGATAAATTATTTTAATTACTAGGTTTGTCTAACCAAAAAAAAAAACTCTCTCAGGCCTCAGGCACTCAGCGTGCTTCTCAAATGATCCTAGAGTTATAATGATGGCTTGTTGAGCAAGAATAAATTTTTGGCATTATGTGATGTTTTCATATCGTTTGATTACATATAAAATCTTAGAGAAGAAGAAACTGATCCAAAAATTGGATTCTTAAAAAGAAATATAGAATATTTAATATTGACGAAAAAGTTAATGGGATAGAAAAGAACTAATTAATAAATAGTATTTGGATGCCAATCTCTATTGAAATGGGTGAATTCACATATATTCATTCATGTTAAGATTAATATTACAAATATGACCAAGTTACTTTAGTAAATTCACAAATATTTAATTATTTCAATTAATTTTAATTACATGCATGTGTTATTAAATTATTTTTTACCTTTTGATGGTTTTTGTTTCTGTGGGGCCAGAATAAGTCAGCAACCCCGGCCCACTCCAAACCAGGCCCAGAGGCCCGCGCCGAGGACGCCTCCACGATCCGAGGCCCGAGGACGAAAGTTTAGAGCCCAGGATCCAAGGTGCATTGCCGAGGATGGTTACATCCTCGGTAGGCCGAGGACAGAAAGTGGGCATACGGCATACCTTTAAGGGGAGTCTCCCCAAGCATCCAAGGAGCAAATAGCAAGAACCAATCACCGGACATTAAAGCATGGCGGAGGAGTAAGTCCCAGGCGAACTGTCACCTCCACATTAAATGCCCTCAACTACCGCTCTGGCCGCATTAATGAGGATAGGACCTCTGAACAGTGCCGTCTTGAGCGCTGCAACCTACTGGTGGTATGGGAATGCGGTTGATGGGACAGGCACTCGAGTAGAAACCGGATTGATCAACAAATGTAGGGCTAGGATCAACTGAGTGAGGAGTATATAATGTAAAAATCCCTCTTGTGAAGGGGACGGACGAAAAACCAGAGAAAAAGGAATACTGTAGCAAAGTATTCTCTCTCAACTCTTGTAACCCTTCTGAAAAGAGATAATAAGAATTTCCAGCTCCATAAGGCACGTCCGAGGAGCCACATTGTGTGTTCAAACCCACGTCTTAGTTGTTAGGGATCACGTACAACCATGCATGGCCGTTGCCTTCTTTACTGAGGCCTAGCTCTTGAGCCCATACTCTACAAATTTATTGAAGGGTTAGCTGGGCTTGGGCCCACTCTCTCAATCCTTAGAGAGCGCTCGAATCCACCCCCTACAATTGGCGCCGTCTGTGGGGAGAGCTTGTGCGTTGGTAAGGACAACAGTTAAGCATGGTAGGATCAGGCCTTCACCAAGGAACTCCCAATCGACCTGAACCGGCGAAGTCACGGCATCAGGGCAAGTATGGCGACCCCGGGGGCGGTCAGAACGACAACAGGCGCTTTCGGGAAGGAAGCGTGCATACTTCAACGGCGAGTGAAAGCCGAGGGGACGGGCACATTCCCCAGAAGCGCGACGATGGCCAGGCCACGCGTTCACAAGAGGCCCACAGCCACGCTTCCCAGAGAAGGGACGATAAGGTGGCCATGCAACGTGAGGTAGACGATCTGAAGAGGAAGCTGCGCCGTGCGCAACAAAGACGGTCTGAACCTAGCCCTGACCCGCCCTCCGACGACGAAAGCGATGATGAATACAGGCAAAGGTCAAGGACGCCCCCCAGCGAGACTTTCTCCCACGAGGAGGAGCGCTACCAGAGGCGTAGGCGTGCCAACCCGACCCCCAGGGACTTAGGAGGCGACGCCATGAGCAGGGCGCTGGACCGGCTCTCCAAGTCACCCTTCACGCGTCGCGTAGAGGACGCGGAGCTTCCTCGGCGGTTCCAGCAGCCAACTTTCATTGCCTACAACGGCAAAACGGACCCTGTGGAGCACGTGAGCCAGTTCAACCAAAGGATGGCGGTCCACTCCAAGAACGAGGCACTGATGTGCAAAGTCTTCCCATCCAGCTTGGGACCTGTGGCGATGAGGTGGTTCAACGGTCTAAGGACGAATTCCGTAGACTCGTACAGGCAGCTAACCCAGGCTTTCGGCTCCCGCTTTGTCACAAACAGCAGGCCTCCTCGGCCCATGAGCGCGCTGCTGTCCCTGTCCATGCGTGACGGGGAGACCCTCAAGGCTTACTCGGACAAGTATTGGGAGATCTACAACGAGCTGGACGGCAAGTATGATGCTGTTGCCATCAACACGTTCCAGAATGGATTACCTATGGGGCACGGCCTGAGGACGTCGCTAACCGGTACGCCAGCCACCAGCGTGCGGCAGCTGATGGATCGGATCGACAAGTACAAGCGGGTGGAGGAAGATATGCTGCAGGGCAAAGGCAAAGAGAAGGCTACCCCCCAAGAGAGAAGGGATTTCAGGTCGGACCGTTATGACAATGCCCGTCCGAGGAGGGATTTCGGTGGGCATTCTGGAGCGACCCACGCACAAACAGTAGGCGCTGTGTTCCAAGAACCCGTGCACAGGGTGCTGGAGAAGATAAAGGACGAACCGTACTTCAGGTGGCCGAACAAGATGGCTGGGGAACCTGGAAGGCGCAATCAAAGTCGCTACTGCCAGTACCACCAGGATCACGGGCATAATACGGAGGACTGCAGGGATCTTTGGAACCACCTGGACCAGCTAGTCCAGGAGGGGAGGCTGAAGCACCTCCTCCACCATTCCAGCGGCCAGCAAAACCGGACTTACCAAGAGCCTCGGAGGGACGCCGCCATGGGGCAACCCACCGGGACGATCAATGTAATCCTGGCTGCGCCAGGAAGGACGGGCACACCCCCTTTGCGAGTGTTGTCTGTGGCCCAACTGCCCGCCGAGGACCCCCAGACGTGGCCAAAGAGGTCCAGGAGGAATCCTCCCCCAGCCCTGAGTTTCTCGGAGGAGGACAAGATTGGGACCATCCAACCACACGAGGACGCCCTAATC
The DNA here is from genome assembly GCA_019022515.1 of Quercus aquifolioides. Taxonomy (NCBI): domain Eukaryota; kingdom Viridiplantae; phylum Streptophyta; class Magnoliopsida; order Fagales; family Fagaceae; genus Quercus; species Quercus aquifolioides. The sequence goes on along the minus strand of CM032329.1, from coordinate 10,676,191 downwards.
GTCACCCTCAGGATAGGGGGCTACGACGTGAAAAGGGTGATGGTGGACGGTGGCAGCGCAGCCGAGGTCATGTGTCCAGACCTCTACAAGGGGCTGGGGCTAAAGCAGGAAGACCTCACACCTTATAGCTCCCCCCTAATGAGCTTCGACGGGAAGCTCGTCATCCCAAAGGGCATGATCAGACTGCCCGTACAAACTGGCCCAGTGGTGGTGGAGGCGAACTTCATAGTGGTGGACACATACTCTCCCTACACAGCCATCGTAGGGAGGCCCTGGCTACACGCCCTGGATGGCGTAGCCTCCACCTTGCACCAGAAGGTGAAGTTCCTGTCAGGGGACCAGGTTCTGGAGATCCGAGGTTGCCAATCCACGGCTAGGCATTGCACAGTGGCTGCTATATCCCGTCGGATCGATGCACATTCCTCGGCCCCATCCGAGGAAAATTCATAGCAATCAAAGACCCAGGTAGCACCTCCAGATGCACCTGCCGAGGATGCTAAATGCGAAAACCTGGAGAAGGTGATAATTGGCGATGATCCGGAGAAGTTTTTCCAGGTCGGGATACAACTGCCTCCACGGGAGAATGAGGAGTTACTTGAATTCCTCAAGAGAAACCTTGACGTGTTCGCATGGGATCCCTGCGACGCCCCTGGGATTGATCCATCCTTCATCTGTCACCACCTCAACGTCAACCCATTTGCGATCCCCAAGCAGCAGCCACCTCGGCGCCCGTCGAAAGAGCACGCTGATGCGATTAGGGAAGAGGTCGATAAGCTTAAGCACGCGGGGGCTATCAAGGAGATCTTCTACCCCACATGGTTGGCCAACACTGTGGTGGTCAAGAAGAAAAGTGGGAAGTGGAGGGTTTGTGTAGACTTCACAGACCTGAACAAAGCTTGCCCAAAAGACCCCTTCCCAATGCCACGAATAGACCAGCTAGTAGACGCAACTGCAGGCCATCCTCGGATGAGCTTCCTGGATGCTTTTCAGGGTTATCATCAAATTCCCCTAGCCTTGGAGGACCGAGAGAAGACGGCATTCGTGACACCCATTGGGAACTACCACTACAAGGTCATGCCGTTTGGCCTGAAAAACGCCGGATCCACCTACCAGAGGATGATGACGAGAATGTTCGAGCCGATGTTGGGCAAGAGTATCGAAGTCTATGTTGACGATATGGTGGTGAAAAGCAAGTTGGTGTCCGAGCACTTAGAGGACCTCGGCCGCACATTTGGCGTCCTGAGAGAGCACAAGCTCCGCCTTAACGCCTCGAAATGCTCATTTGGCATAAGCTCTGGCAAGTTCTTGGGGTATATGATCACCCACCGCGGGATCGAGGTCAACCCCGACCAGATCAAGGCCATTCACAATATGAAGCCTCCGCAGAATCCCAAGGAGATCCAAAAGCTTACTGGGATGATCGCGGCGCTGAACCGGTTCATTTCCAGGTCGGCTGACAGGTGTAGACCCTTTTATCTCCTGATCAATAAGTGAAAAGGGTTTGAGTGGTCTGAGGATTGTGTCAAAGCTTTCCAGCAACTCAAGGATTATCTCTCCCGACCGCCTATCATGTCCCATCCTGAGGTCAACGAGGTCCTATACGCGTACCTTGCTGTGGCGCCCCATGCGGTGAGCCTAGTACTGATACGGGAAGATAATGGCGTTCAAAGGCCAGTTTACTACGTCAGCAAGTCGCTGCACGAAGCGGAGGTGAGATACCTACCCTTAGAGAAGGCCATCCTGGCTGTAGTCCACGCCACGAGAAAGCTCCCCCATTACTTCCAGGCTCACACCGTGATTGTCCTAACCCAGTTGCCTCTGAAGTCTGTGCTCCGGACCGCTGATTACACAGGCAGAATCGCGAAGTGGAACACAATTCTGGGGGCTTTTGATGTCAAGTACATGCCCCGGACCTCCATAAAGGGCCAAGTTCTGGCGGATTTGACGGCCGAGTTCGCCGAACCAGTCGTAGAAGTGACGGTCGAGGATAAGAGCCATGATGGGAAATCAGTTGGGGCAATCTCCGTCCTAGAGGCACCATGTTGGAAAGTGTATGTGGATGGCGCGGCAAACCAAAGGGGGTCCGGAGTGGGGCTGGTCCTAGTATCCCCTGAAGATCATGTCATTGAGAAATCCCTAAGGCTCGGATTCGCGGCTACGAACAACGAGGCCGAGTAGGAGGCATTACTACAGGGGATGATCATGGTGCAAAGGATGGGAGGAAAGTCGATAGAGATGTTCTCGGACTCGAGGTTAGTGGTAGGCCAGGTAAATGGGGAGATGGAGGCCAGGGATTCAAGAATGTAAGAATACCTGGACCAAGTCAGGCGCTTGCGGTTGGGGTTTAGCCTCTACAGCTTGTCTCATATCCCCAGGAGCGGGAACAGCCACGCCGACTCATTGGCCACGCTGGCAACCTCCTCGGCAGGGGATCTGCCTCGGATAATACTCGTGGAACATCTGGGGAGGGCAAGCGAAGTGGCAAGAGAAGGGGTCCTCGTCCACCAGATTGAGGTGGGTTCCAGCTGGATGGACCCCATAGTGAGATTCCTAAAAGAAGATATCCTGCCCGAGGACAAGTCGGAAGCCGAGAAGGTTAGAAGGAAGGCCCCTCGGTTCTGGTTGTCCGAGGATCACAAGCTATATAAGCGCTCCTACTCTGGACCATACCTACTGTGCGTCCACCCCGGAGCGGCGGAATTGCTACTCGAAGAGCTGCACGAGGGGATATGTGGGAGCCACACAGGGGGGAGATCTCTGGCTCACCGAGCCATCACTCAAGGATATTGGTGGCCGGGAATGCAGCAAGAGGCCCAGGAGTATGTCAAGAAGTGCGACCAATGCCAAAGGTTCGCCCCAAACATCCATCAGCCAGGAGGGGTCCTCAATCCGTTATCCAGTCCATGGTCGTTCGCCCAATGGGGCTTGGACATCGTGGGACCCTTCCCCAAGGCACCAGGGAACAAGAAGTATCTGTTGGTGGCCACGGACTACTTCACCAAGTGGGTCGAGGCCGAACCACTAGCCAACATCAGGGATGTAGACGTGAAGAAATTCCTTTGGAGGAACATAATTACGCGGTTCGGGGTCCCTCATACCCTCATCTCGGATAACGGACTCCAGTTCGATAGCAAGGCCTTCAGGGAGTACTGCTGCGAACTTGGGATCACAAACAGGTACTCAACGCCAGCCTACCCCCAGGGGAATGGACAGGCCGAGGCGGTCAACAAGGTCATTGTCAACGGGCTTAAGAAGAGACTGGATGACGCCAAAGGGAGATGGGTAGAAGAGCTGCCCCATGTCCTCTGGACGTACCGGACTACGCCCCGGCGCTCAACAGGGGAAACACCTTTTGCCATGACCTATGGTGCTGAGGCAGTGATCCCCCTGGAAACCAATTTCCCGACACTAAGGACGAGCTCCTTCACCCCAGGCAGCAATGATGAGCTGCTGGGGCGGAGCCTGGACATGGTAGACGAACGAAGAGAGCAAGCAATGATCCGGCTGGCCTACTACCAGCAAAAGCTCAAGCAGGGGTATGACACCAACGTAAAGCTCAGACCACTAGCACCGGGAGACTTGGTGCTGAGAAAAGTTGTAGGAACTGCCAAGAACCCTTCCTGGGGAAAGCTCGGACCTAACTAGGAGGGCCCCTATCGAATCACCTCGGTGGTAGGGATAGGAGCGTACTATTTAGAAGATTTAGACGACAAACCTGTACCTCGTCCATGGAATGTAAACAACCTGTAAAGGTACTACTATTAATAAAGAAGTCACTTTGATTCATATTGTTAGCATATCTTAGTTATTCGCCTCGCGTCCTAAATACTTTAAGAAAACTAAGTGTTAGACAGAACCAGGGAACTGCATGGTCCTCGGACTCATTCCCATGGGGAAACTAATCACTTTAAGAAACCCAAGTGTTAGACAGAACCAGGGAACTGCATGGTCCTCGGACTCATTCCCATGGGGAAACTAATCACTTTAAGAAACCCAAGTGTTAGACAGAACCAGGGAACTGCATGGTCCTCGGACTCATTCCCATGGGGAAACTAATCACTTTAAGAAACCCAAGTGTTAGACAGAACCACGGAACTGCATGGTCCTCGGACTCAGTCCCCCGGGGAAACTAGCTACTTAAGAATGCTAAGCTTTAGACAGAACCAAGGAACTGCATGGTCCACGAACCCAGTCCTATGGGGAAACTAACTGCTTCAGAAAGCTTAAGAGTTAGACAGAACCAGGGAACTGCATGGTCCTCGGACTCAGTCCTATGGGGAAACTAACCACTTAAAGAAAACCAAGTGTTAGACAGAAACATAGGACTGCTGGGTCCTCGGACCTATGCCTAAGGGGAAACTAATTACTCTAAAACATCCTAAGTATACTTCAAAATTCCACCTGCTCCTTAGGACATAAAAGGTCCGCCCGAGCATACAAACCCTTACGTTGTAATTATCAAATGCCGCGATTGGCCGAAGTACAATTGAAGTCGAGGTTATGCGAAAAAATGAATAGCGTGCAAGTAAGGAAATAGCCACAACAAACAGAAAAGGAAATAGAGTTTTCATTTCATTACACACAAGGGAATTGCACCCAAGAAGTCGCATTACAAATAAAGTATAAAAAAGAAAGGAGAAAGAAAGAGATGCAGAAATGAAGTACAGCAGGCAGAAGGGCCATGGGGCCTAGTTGGCTGCTTCAGTGGGTGGCTGGCCCGTAGCTGCCTCATGGTCCCCTGAGCTCTGACTAATGGGAATGGCCTGCAGAGGCACAGCAGGAATAGCCGCCCCCTCGGCGGAAGAGACCTGGGCAGCGGGGGAAGGCTCTACAACCTGCTGAGGCGCGTCCTCGTTGGAGCCATCACTCAACACAACCACCATGGGAGGATTGCTCCCTTGGATTGGCTCATCAGTAACCCCAGCATCCGAGGCCTCTTCGCCCGGAGTAGCAGCAGTTTCCACAGCAGCCTCCTCGGCTTCAGAGCCATCGTGGGCAGTCTCGCGGATAAAAGGAGGGTAGTACACGTTCTCCTCCTTCCACAAGTCAGAAGAAGCCTCCACTCCAGCCTGCCTGAGGGCTTCGCTCCAAGTTTCGGAGCAGTAGCGCCTACATAGCCCAGGGACTTGGGATTTGTAGGCAGCTGCTGTCTCAGCTGCCCCGGCAGTAAAGGCTGCCTCCTCAGCTTCCTGCTTTGTGGCCCAGGCTTCCTCCCTGCCCTGCTCTGCCTCAAGCTTGGCCCTCTCAGCCTCCCCTTTGGCCCATTCGGCCACCCTCTTGGCCTCCTCGGCATCTGCCACTTTCTTCGCCAGACCAGCTATCTGATCCTCGGCGAGCTTCAACTGCTTCTCTGCCTCACCCAGACGCTTTGTCTGAGTCTCGGCCTGCCTTTGGGCATCCTCAAGGCCTGACGTTGCGCTTTCCTTAGCCTGGGTCATTGCCTTCAGCGCCTCCCTGGCCTTGGCAAGGTCCTCCTCCGACTTCTTGAGGGTCCTGGTAGCCACCAAGCGCCTATCACGCTCCAGATCCATGGCCTTCCCATGTTCATTGGCCGCCTCTTCCAGCCTGAAGGTGGCCTGTACAGCCTGCCAAACGAAACAGACAAGTTGCAATTAGCCGAGCTCAAAAAGAAACGAAAGCAAGAAAAAGGCAAGAAAAAGCACAAGTGTTAAAGTCTTACCATCCCCAAATACCGCTTGAGGCAGAGGAAGACATCCCTACTCCTCATGGTTCCTAGCTCCGCCATGTCCGCAGGCAGGAGCAGGCATCTCTCCACAGCGTCGGCCACGTATGCGCCTTCGCCATCTTTAAAGTCCCTGAGGGAGGAGTCATCCCTCAAGGGAGCCCCATGGAGCATTGGGGCAGGGAGCCAGGCCTGGACCTCGGGCGGGGGAGCGACCTGTTTATCCTGCGCTGAGGGGCCTATCCTCAATTGCTTCGATGGCCGCTGATTGCCCTCGCCCTCCCGCGTGGGCCCAGATTTGTCCTCAAGGGTCCTCTTACCCTTGTCCTTCTTCTGCTTAGGGTCAGCAGGCTCGTGCCTGGGCGACGGGCTCGCCTGAGGCGGAGGAGGAGGAAGCTTGGATTGTGTTGAAGCCGACCTGGTCTGAACAGGACGATTCTTTGGAGATGGGGGAGGAAGCTTCGGCTTGGACTTCCTCGGCTGCCCTTTTAGTAGTTCGGACAGGCTTGGCTGGTACTTCTTCTTGTAGCCCATCTTGCGCCGGGAAGACGTCTGTGCCGCGAAGAGGTCTGCCTCGGTTAGACGAGGATCACCCAAGTCTCCAGAGGGGTCCTCGGACTGATGGAGTTGCTCAAAAACGCCGAAATCCTCCTCGGCAATACCAAAATCTACAGGTTCCCCTTCCCTCTCTAAGTTCTCCTCCGCGGCCTCTGGGAACGAATGGGAAGACGAGGGGACTGCTACTGTGACGCCTTCTGAAGTGGAGGTGTCCTCGGGAAACTCAAACCCGTCCTCGGTCACTGCTATTTTCTGCAGCCGAGGATCGTTTGCTCTGATCACGTACTTCGGGGCCGCAAATGACTTCTGGAGCAGAGTGTACCCCAGAATCTTGTGCGCAGCTCTGACTTGGTGGTCTTCTTCATCCTCGAAATCCGCCGACCTGAGCACCTTCTGCAAGTCCTCCCTATTGATCAAGTTGAAATGGCACGCATAGGAGTGCCGATCTGCAAAGAAAGTACACGTCCATGGTTAGAAGTCATACAATACAAGAAGAAATAACGCAGAGAAAGAAGCTAGAATCTATAAATCCCATTTTATTCCCATTGCCCCACCTGGTTCTCCCTCCGTCATCGGACAATGAAGGCCATCGTGCCACGCTCCAGACACGATGAGGAAATCCTCATTCATCCCCTTGTTAGACTCGGGGAGGCACTGGATAAGCCGGACCCTGTCGTCCCTCGTCCTCATGTAATAGGACTTGTTCTTCAAATGTTGAAGATTGTAGCAGTAGTTGACATCGTGATAGGTCAGCCTCAGACCCATCTTTTCGTTAAGGGCGTCCACACTGCCCAAAATCCTGAACATGTTGGAGGCGCACTGGGTGGGGGTCAACCGGAAGTAGGTGAGGTAACCCCTCATCACTGGCCCCATGGGGATCCTCATCCCCCCTTCAAGGAAAGCGATGACAGGAATCACCACTTCGCCCTCTCGCCTCTGGAGGTACCACTCCCCCTCCTCACAATACCTTAAGCCCACATTGGCCGGTATCTTGTAATCGGCGATGAATTTCTCCATCGCCTCCTCAGTGCCAACAAACCTCTTAAGTCTACCCATCCTAAATGACGCCTAAGCGAACTAAAAGATGAACGAATGAAAGAGAAGGACGAGTAGAGAGGGAGAAAGCTCAGAGAGAGACAGAGAGACTTACAGAAATGAGGAGGAGCTCCTCGGACTGGCTTTTTGTGCTGGAGATGGTGGTGGAAGTTTGGCTGGACTCAGAATAGAGGCGCAGGAGCTCTCGATTGCAAATGAAAAATGAAGAAACGACTCTAATGGGTACTTATACCCTAGAAAGAAGAGCTGCGCAAGTTTCCCGCCCATAAGTGCCAGACGCATCTCCACCGTTAGATTGTCATCTGCCCGTTGAACGTGGGGAGCATAAAGCCGCCCGAATTTAATGCAAGACACGTTACGCACATCGAAGCGCCAGTAACGCACCTTGGGCAGTTGAAAAGGCGCCAACGCTGACGAGGGATAAGACTTGATTAGACGCGAAGCAGGCCCGAGGATATCAAAATCCTCCTTCCGCCCGAGGATGCGGACAGCATGATTTTGAGGGGCTATTGTGGGGCCAGAATAAGTCAGCAACCCCGGCCCACTCCAAGCCAGGCCCAGAGGCCCGCGCCGAGGACGCCTCCACGATCCGAGGCCCGAGGACGAAAGTTTAGAGCCCAGGATCCAAGGTGCATTGCCGAGGATGGTTACATCCTCGGTAGGCCGAGGACAGAAAGTGGGCATACGGCATACCTTTAAGGGGAGTCTCCCCAAGCATCCAAGGAGCAAATAGCAAGAACCAATCACCGGACATTAAAGCATGGCGGAGGAGTAAGTCCCAGGCGAACTGTCACCTCCACATTAAATGCCCTCAACTACCGCTCTGGCCGCATTAATGAGGATAGGACCTCTGAACAGTGCCGTCTTGAGCGCTGCAACCCACTGGAGGTATGGGAATGCGGCTGATGGGACAGGCACTCGAGTAGAAACCGGATTGATCAACAAATGTAGGGCTAGGATCAACTGAGTGAGGAGTATATAATGTAAAAATCCCTCTTGTGAAGGGGATGGACGAAAAACCAGAGAAAAAGGAATACTGTAGCAAAGTATTCTCTCTCAACTCTTGTAACCCTTCTGAAAAGAGATAATAAGAATTTCCAGCTCCATAAGGCACGTCCGAGGAGCCACATTGTGTATTCAAACCCACGTCTTAGTTGTTAGGGGTCACGTACAACCATGCATGGCCGTTGCCTTCTTTACTGAGGCCTAGCTCTTGAGCCCATACTCTACAAATTTATTGAAGGGTTAGCTGGGCTTGGGCCCACTCTCTCAATCCTTAGAGGGCGCTCGAATCCACCCCCTACAGTTTCTATTGTTATTAAAGCAATTAAGCATTCCAAATCAATTTTTATTTTTGATAATAAGTGTTTCCAATAAATTGTTTCATATATGAATTTTATAAAATAACCATTTACATTTCTTTTTATACAACATATAATTACTCCACTATCTATAGTATCGATAATTAATAAATAGATATAAATACAATTACCCATTAACACATGACGATTAATTTACAAATCATAAATGCAATTTTGGTGAGGTGGAAGGCTAGGTGAGAGAGTTCTCTTTCCTTCTTAAGGAATGTGACACATACCTTATTGGCTAGTAGTCTTATTTATACTACTTATATATTATTATATATTAGTATCACGTCAACAACATGATATATAACCACATTTCTTAATTTTTTATTATTTTTAAGTTGACATATCAGTTTATAAAATTTACAAATAAAAATTGTATTACCTTGAAATTGTCAAAAACAAATTGATGAGAAATTTATTTTTTATTTTATTTGGTGGTGTTGTTGCCATATAGAATAATCTATTGTAAATTTATTTTTTCCAACCTTACCTTAAAAAAAAAAAAGGGTTCTCTTCTTGTGCTGGCTCTTTTAAGCTTTCCAGTTGCACTTTCCCTGAAGTGTGCTATGCGGATTTTGGTTCACAAAATACTGGCTTAATTATAAGAGGTTACCAAATATTCTTTATGATATCATACTTCAAATTAAGTCGAATTGAAACCACACTTTGCAACTGACGTAGGTGTCCAGAATCAAACAATACTTTTCAATTTAGCAGTCCACATGAAAGTCGCATACAATGGAAGTTGAGAAAGTCCTTTCAGGAAAAGGCTCGAATCTTTATTGCTGTTTGTTTAAGTGTAAATCGATTTATTTTTAACTCATTGGATATATATTTGAACTTTTAAGAGCTAAAGGCCAGTTAACATCCAAAGAATACCGATAATTTTATTCTACTATCTTAATGTTTCCACTTTCCAGATTCCATACATAAAAGAAGAGAAAAAAACCCCCAACCTCAGCGTGGTTGCTAAAGAAAACCCTTCAAATTGTAAACACCTACATTACCAAATGCATAAATACAACTATTTATTAAACTCCAAAGTCACACCTAGATTAAAGCAACTTCTAAAAACAGTCTCAATCTTCCAGATTCTAGAGAGCCAGCTCTGAAGGCCCATCATGTTCCTCAACATTTTGATACTTAAACAACTTGGCACAAATCAGATAGTAGCCAAAATTCAGCACTCCCATCACTGCTAATATCCAATATACATTATCCAATCTTCCAGCGTTAATATTATCCGGCAACCATCCCGTGATTTGGTCTATCAAATCCATAATTGCCGGGCTTAGAAATAACCCAATTGCAAGTAATAACGAGACCATAGCTGTGGACGTACTTTTTAGTGACTTTGGAAATTCTTGATAGTACAATGCAATCGTACTTGGGACAATGAAACCCTCACCGATGCCTATAATGGTTAGTGGTACAGCAAGCCATAGGGCTGAGATGGGTAGAACCAAGTTGGGTTGGCCAATAAGGCTATGGGTTCTAACCACGTGGAGTCGTCGAATTTCAATTAGGGCTGATGCTATCAAACTAAGGATATTGATTATATTGCCAATTCCAATACGCTGGAGCGGTGTCAATGTTTGACAGGTTATTTTCCTCCAAATGGGAATCAATAAACGATCAATGAAGAGGATTGCGACAGTTGTAGCTATTAAGTTGAAGAGTGTGAAGGACCCAGCTGGGATTTCGAAATGAGGCCCAAGGTGCCGATTCATGGTTAGGACTTGGAGGATTGTGAGGCTATTTAAAATACCTACCGAGAGACTTATAAAAATGCCTGTAGACCATATTGGGATAATTCTGATTATGGTTTTGAGGGCTTCAACTTCTTCCATGGTACATAATTTCCATGATCTTGCATAAGAGCCATCCATTTGTTTGTCACTTTCAATTATTAGTGCTGCACAATTCAAGAATCTGCACGAAAATGGTGATACTTTAGTTTCATAAATAATAGTCAAGGTAGACCCAATCATGATATGACTTTTTTTTCTGGGAAAAATAAATTAGTGATTGAAGATTTGAAGTTAAACATTTAAAGTTGAAGAACCTAAGAGGCTGTTTGGTTGGCTTGTTTTCATAACTCAATTTTCTGTTTCCATAATTCAATTCTCAAAAATGGTGGGACCCATAGCAAATACTTGTTTGGCTGCATAATTTTTTGTTTCCATAACTCTGTTTTCATTTCTCAATTCTCAACTTTTTGAGTTATGAGTTATGGAAACTGAAAACAACTTTTGGCTGTTTTCAGTTTTCAATGGCATACTTGTAAATAATATTTACAACTTGGTCCCACCGTCAGATTTTTGCTTCCTCTTTTTCTTCTTTTCTCTTTTTTTATTTTCTTTTCCTTTTGTCTTTCACGGGTCTGGAGACTGCTCCTCTTCTTCTTCTTCTTCTTTTCTTTACTTTTCACTTTCTGAGTTTGGTTTTTTTTTTTTCTTCTTTTCTTTTCTATTCTCCTTTCTTTTCACGTTGGTTTTTGGGTTTGGTTTCCTGGGTTTGGGTTCTTTTTTTTTTCTTTTTTTCTTCTTTTCTTTCCTTTTCACTGGGTTTCCATTCTTTTTTTTTTCTTCTTCTTCTTTCACTGGGTTTGGTCTTCAGTTCATCCTCTTTTTTTTTTTCCTTTTCCTGGGTTCGGTCTCCCCGGTGTTCTTCCCTTTTTTTTTTCACTGGGTTCGGTGATCTGAGTATTTTTTTTCTTCCTTTCTTCTTTCACTGGTTCGGGTTTGTGGGTACTGGGTTTTCCTGGGTTCCTAACATCAACATCAATGGCTTGGGCAGATTTGAGTTTGCTTTTTTTTTTTTTCATGATTGAGAAATCTGGGTTTGTTCTAGAATATATTTATGCATGTTTAATTTTGTTCTGGATGAGAAATCTAAGATGATAGAGGTGAAAAGGGAGAAAAATGAAAAATGAAAAAAGAATGAACTGAAGAACTGAGAAAGAAGAAAGAAAAATAGAGGAAAAAAAAAATCTGACCAAGTGACAACGGTGGGGTCCATGAATAGTGTGAAAAATATTGAGTTATTGAAATAGAGTGATGGTGCCAAACAAGTGTATATTTTAGAGTGATGAGTGATGAGTGATGGAAATTGAGTGACGGAAATTGAGTGAGCAAAAAAAGGTGGCCAAACAGGCTGTTGATCATTTAAAGTGAGAATTTGAATCCTCGCCCTTTAATGGTTAGGATGTTTATTGGGACAATCTTTCATTTTAATTCCTAATATTATTATTTATCTAATCCATGTTCTTTACTTTACTTAGAGAAAGTCCTTCCAAAAAAATATAAATTAAAAAAAAAAACCCTATAATTTTACGCTCGTGATAAAAGCAAATCCCATTTAATTATAGTGTGTGAGAATTAATTAGCATCACCTACACCAATTGATCCTCTCCTTGCCACCGCTACTGCGACTTGCACTGCCAACACCAGTCGATCCCTTCCTTGTAGCCGCAGCAACCACCGCAACACAGACCAGCCTCTCGGTGTTGGGATCAACGTTGTGTTCCCCCTTTATTGTGTTTTTCTCTCACTTTGGCTGCTAAGTTTCTCTCTTTCATTGGCTGCCGTGATTCTCACTAGAATTTAGAAATCATGTTATTGTTGGGGTTTATGTGTTTTGTTTAGGTTCCACCTAGTAGAACTGAGTGAGGGTGGAGTTTTGCTTAGTTTCTTTGGCACATTTGTGAAGTGGAAAACGTGAGGTTTAAGTAATAAAATTTGCTAGGATTTTATTATTATTATTTATAATTCAATAGTTATGTGAGTTCCAGTTAACTTAACTGGTAAAGTTTTTAAAAACTCTTTCAAAAAAAAAAAAAAAAAATTCAATAGTTACAATTTTGAGGAAATGAAAATTTAATTTAAATCCTAAATGTCTCAAGTCTTTATTTTTTATCAAACATTTATAATCCTAATTTGCACCCCAACCACCTTCCAAAAAAAACCACCAAAGAAATAATTAGTGACTTGTGTGTCCTACCACGTACTATATCTTTTTTTTGAAGGTCACCACTTAAGTCTTCATGACATTTTAATATCATGAGTTAGTGACAAGTTATGCTTTTGGGTATTAAGATATATATATATATATATATATACCTTTTTTTTATTGATGAAATTGGGCATTAAGATATATTATATTCATCTCAATTCCTAAATTCAATTATGATAATTTCCTGTGTTATAATGTTGGCTACATTGATTAATTATAATATAAATAAAAAGCAAAAATCTAAAACAATAACCACCAAAAACATATATATATATATATATATATAGAGAGAGAGAGAGAGAGAGAGAGAGAGTTAAAGTGACTCATACCTGAAGTTTTTAGTTGATGCACCAGCTTCCATTTTTAACACGCTAGTGGTTCCCAAATAATAATCTTGGTTTCCAGAAATTCCCACTGATTTCCTTTTCCGAATTGCCGCAACCATGACACGAGCTATGCTTGTGAAAGGGCTTCCTTTTGGTTTAACTTGGCGATAGAATTGCTTTCCTAATACAAATAGGACTACTGCAATGGCATTGGCAATGGCACATATTCCAAACCCCAATCCCCAACCCACATTGTCTTGGATATAAACAATGACACAGAAGCTGATTGCATTTGCTACGTACAAGGTGAAAAAATACCAGTTGAAGAAAATTCCTTGATCAGTGGGCTTGTCAAATTGTTCGGCTCCCATAGTTGCAATTGTGAAACGTGTGCCTCCAAGTCCCAGTGAAGCCAACCCTAGGGTCATATAGAGGACTGCATGTTGAAGATTTGATGGGGTTTCACACGAATATGAGCCAATTACACATTGGGCTGGCCTCAAGGAATGTATTGTAGCAGTTAGGGTGAACATGATCATACCCTGTATTCTCAAAGAAATTAGTGACATTCCATTTTGTTAAGGAATATATAATTATATATAAATAATTTATTTATGTAAATTATTTTTTAAATTAGTTTTTTATTACCTAATTGAATATTTCTCACCTAATGTTGTGTATGATATTATTCACAAATTCATCACATTATGAGTAATTATCACCAAAGCTACAATATGTTACTTTAATAGGTATCTACCAATCCAAAAATATGTATATATTATCAGTATGACCATATGATACTCGGAATAATTAAAAAATTATATATAAACTTAAATTTTTTTAAATTAGTGACATTCCATTTTGTTAAGGAATATATAATTATATATAAATAATTTATTTATGTAAATTATATATGTAAATTAGTTTTTTATTACCTAATTGAATATTTCTCACCTAATGTTGTGTATGATATTATTCACAAATTCATCACATTATGAGTAATTATCACCAAAGCTACAATATGTTACTTTATTAGGGTATCTACCAATCCAAAAATATGTATATATTATCGGTATGACCATATGATACTTGGAATAATTAAAAAATTATATATAAACTTAAATTTTTTTAAAATTATCCATTAGCAAATGTCATAAAAGCACTCATTAATAGGACTCTTAGCTTATTATAAACATATTGTAAATTAATAGACACAAAGACTTACCAATCCACTATTTTTGTCTTTATTTACTTTTTCTATTAAATAATAATTACAAGGATACGACGTGGGAGCTAAAACTCATGAGTGACATTAAAAATGTATGTAATGAAGATAATGTGTTACTTACCTCCATCATATTGGGTTTTTGCATTATCAATAAAATAAAGGCCACTCGCTAAAAAAATCCTTAACTTGTTATAAACTTATTGAAAATTAATACACACAAAGACTTTGAATCCAAGATTTTTATCTTTATTTATTGTTTCTTATAAAAAATAATTACAAGGATGTGACGTTGGAGCTAACACTCATGAGTGACATTAAAAAATTATGTAACGAAGATAAAGTATTATTTACCACCACCATCATATTGGGTTTTTGCATCATCAATCAAATAAAGAGCACCATTAACAAATGTTTTTATTGATTAGCTTATTTAGTGTCTGTTTGTTACACTATATATAAAAAACAGTAAATAATTACCAGTAAGGAAACAAAGGAGAAGATGAGAACGACAGGGAAGGAGCCTAAGAAAGAGTCGGCAATGATGGCACCGGCAACAGGAAAGAGAGAGAAGCAACCGAGAACAATGTTATTTATTTTTGTAGCTGCTATGCTTTTCACATTGTACTTTGTTATTAGATATACTATCAAATTCGATGCCCACCCACCAGCTACTAGGGAAAGACCCATCAGAGTTCCTGCTTGAAAAAAAAAACAGTGCATATTATATATATATATATATATATATATATAGTGCCATTTAATTTAGACCAACTTAAAAATGGAGTTTATATTATAGCACAAAGAGAGAAAGAAAGAGATAGTGACCTATGATAAAGGGAAAGGTAATCCACCCTCCTCGTTTGGACTCCTTACATGCTTGTCCACCTTCTTCATTTGGTGTAGTCAAGGCAGAAAGCCTCCCTTCAAACTGTTTTGATTCTATGCCTTCCATTCTTTCTCTCTGAACTATATTTGAGCTAAGCAGATATATCCTATATCAAACACCTCTATTATATAGGAAGCTTCTCTCTCTCTCTCTCTCTCTCTCTCTCATATGCATTATTAAAGATCGGACATATTTTATTTGGTAATGAAAAAAAAACAATAAAGAATTGTCACTAGGAAGGAAGGGTCCATGTAATGTATACAAAATTTAGACACGATAGAAACGCGAATAATATAAGAATTGTGGAAAAGTTCTTAATTCTTATATACAATCGCAAAAAGCCATGATTTTCCACATTAATAAATTCGTCATTGTTACTAGTACCCACTCGACCTTTTTTTTTAATTTTCCTAGGAAAATAAAAGGTGAATGGATTACAGGAGAAAAGAGAGTGTGCTTGAATATACTATATATGCTTCATCTTCAAACATGCATTATCTTAAGTCATAAAATTAAATGTGCTAATTTTAAGGAGCAAAAGTGGAGGTTCCATTTTAAGGTATAATCATAGCGTTTAACAATGAAAGGCTGGCTGGTGCAGAATGTCTGTTGTGTAAGTTGGTGATCAGATTCATAGCAGTTCACCATTATCTTTTTCTGCAACACTTGGACCTTTCTCTCTCTCTCTCTCTCTGGGCTTGGGGTTCAAATGTGTGTCACCGACTCAACATAAATGGCCACGGCTAGGAGCTTTTTTTTTTGTTTGATGGGAGAATTTGACATTATGTTAATGTCAAAGATATCATTTGTTAAAGAGAAGTACTTAATTCTATTTCTTTCAAATCAATTTATTTGACATTGTGTTAATGTCAAAGATATTATTTGGTAAAGATAAGTACTTAATTCTAATTCTTTTAAACATAAATTAATCTGTTTGGTTTTCCTTAAAGGAAAGTAGGCACTGTCACATAGTAAAAAAATGTCGTATTTAGTACAAAAAATCACACAACTTCAATCCTAAAGTTAATCAAGAAAAGCCCAACTTAAATAAAATCGAAAACAGAAAAAGAAGAAGAAAATTTGACTTTAAAAGAAGAAATTAATTAAAGAAGATAACTTCAAAATCGCACAACTTCAATCCTGAAGTTAATCAAGTAAACCCCAACTTCAGGGTGGTTGCTTCATGCATACCCTTCAATTTGTAACCAAAAAATAAATTTTTTTTTTTAAAACTTGTTTATTAAACTCCAAGTGGCGCAATTTTTCTGATCTCACACATAGATTAAATCAAATTGTAATTTTTTTTTTAAAAAGTCTCAACCTTCCTGATTTTAGGGAGCTAGCCCCGAAGTCCCGTAATGTTTTTCATTATTTTGGTACTTAAAACAATTTGGCACAAATTAAAAATAGTAGCCAAAATTCACCACTCCTTTCACTACCAACATCAAATACACATTATACAGTCTCCCATCATTAATATTATCCGTCAACCATCCAGTTCTATTCGATCTATCAAATCCATAGTTGTCTGGGTTGAGTATGACCCTGTTGCAAGTAATAAAATGCCATAGCAGTGGAAGTATTTCTTAGTGACAGTAAAAATTCTTGATAATACAATGCATCTGATTTTGAAAAATGGAATCCCTTCCCAATCCCCACAATTGCTAGTGGTACCACAAGCCATAGGGTTGACATGGGCACAACCAAGCTAACTTGACCAGTGAGGTTATGGGCTCGAACCATATTGAGCCTTCGAATTTCAATTAGGGCAGACCCCACCAAGTCAAGGACATTGATTATGTGTCCAATTCCAATATGTTGAAAGGGTGCCAAAGTTCGACAATTAGATTCCTCTACGTGGAAAAGAAGGAATGGTCAATGATGAATGTCGAGATGGCTACAGCTAAAAAGTACCTATTATGGCACTTATAAAAATGCTAGTAGATCATAATGGGATAATTCCGAGTAGAGTTTGGAGGGCTTCCACTTCTTCCTTGGTACAAAGCCTCCATGATTTTGGGTAAGAGTCCTCTAGTTGTTGGTCATGACCTTCAGTAATTAGTGTTGCGTGATTCAAGAATCTACATGAAAATGATGACACTTTAGTTTCACATATAAGAGAACCGCATCAGTCAATACAAAATTTTTGTCTATTTTGCAAAAAAAAAATCTACATTTTCTATTTTACATACCTATTTTTACAAAATACTCACATCAGTTTATCTATTCTACACATTTATTCAATAAAATATTCATTCTTTTATATTTTTTATTATTTCCTTACTCACTACCCCTCTGTCTTTCACAAACCCAACGCTACCCAAAATCAAGCAAAATCCCAAAACCCATTGATCTTAACATCAAAAGCAAAATCCCAAGCATATGCAAGCAACATCAAATCTTAACAGGCAAGCCAAATCAAAATCCCAAAATCCATTGATCAAACAAAGAAAAAATAGAAGAAGTGAAACCACCACAGAGGTGGCAGTGGCAAGCGACGAGTGGCTTGGGTGCGGAGAGGGCTTCGGCAAGGGTGAGATCGAAGAGGGCTTCGGCTTGGGTTCAGAGAGGGCTTCGGTGAGGGTGAGATCGGAGAGGGCTTCGGGTGGGTTTGGGTTTTCCGTTTGATATGTTGGGGTTGATTTTAGGTTTGATTTCTATTGATTTTTGGTTTGATTTTTGTTGATTTTGGCTTTGATTTTCTATTGAATTTGTGATTGGATTTTTATGTGTTGTAAAATGGTGGTGGTGGGTTGCGTCGGTTAAGTGGTGGTGGGCAGATGAAGAGAGAGCGTGTGAGATGAAGAAGAAAAAGAAGAGAGAAGAAGAAGGGATAGAGTCTGACTATGTGAGAGAGAATATAATAAAATAATGATTTGCAAAGCTACAGTAATAGTGCATATATGCACGGTTACTGTGGCAGTTTTGTATATTTGCACACTTTTACAAGCATTGTTGTGGGTGTTTTTTTGGTTAAAATGTATAAAATTAAGCATTTTTTGTATTTTGCAAACTTTTGCATTCACTTATGCGGTTGCTCTAATAGTGGAATAATGACACTATAGTACTAAAAAACTCTAAAGGTGTAGATAACGATGGCAAGCAAGAAACTATTGGGTTGGGTGGGTACAGGGGCGAAGCCACGTAGTGGCTTGGGGGGGCCCCAGCCCCTGCAAATTTTTTTTTTTTTTTTTCATTAGAGTAGGTAGAAAAAAAAATTGGGCCCCCCCTATATTGGACAGCCGGCCCCCCCAATGCCCAATTCTCAACTATTCTCCTAAGCCCAGCTCAAATATTCTCCCAAGCCCAGTTTTAGTTTTAGGCCTTATAACCTTATGTACTCCAAATAAAACAAGCTGGCCCGCTCAAGTCCAAACACTAAAAACAAAACTTCACTTTCTCTTCATCTCAAAAAATCCACCCACTGACCCACGGAATCCCTTTCTTTACTTCTTATTCTTTTGTTTGGTCTTCTTTGATACACTTTCATTTGCACTATACTGTTGCCTATCTATCAGCCCCCAAAACTCCAGTCTTCTGTACTCACAGTCCCAAAAAAAAAAAAAAAAAAAAAAAATCCTGACCAATTTTTTCTTTCTTCATCAGCTTTAGTTTTGGAACTTGGTGACTACTTGGTGACTGGTGAGTTTTCTTCTCTTTCTTAAGCGTTAGACATTCATCTCTTTTTATTGTCTTTTTTTGATTTTCTCAACTATCTACATCTAAATATTCACATGCTCTTTATATTTCATAGATTTTAAGAGAAATACATGATTGAAGGCATGGGGAGATTGTTTGTGATGAGTCTTGAAGGGAAGATCTAAAGTTGGAGGCAGTCAGGCAGAGGCAGTAGGCATTGCCACACGGGTGACCCATCTTTACACTTTGTGAAGACAAAGTTTTTAAGGTAAAATTATTTTGATTTATTACCTATTTTTGATTAGTTAGATATCATCTAGCTGTGGATGTGGCTATGAGTATTGTTAAATTATTTGGTTTATGTTGTGTACCAATACTTGTGTGTTTAATTTTTGTTTTTGTTTGAGGGGTTATTATTAATTAAAGTCCTATTAAAAATGGGTTGTATGTTTAAATTATAGTGGAAATTTTGTTTTTTCTTGAGTATAAATAACATCCATATAACTAAGTAAAAATTACTAATTAAAATTTTATTTTTTAAACTTCTTTTCAGGTTAATTTTTGAGTCATATTCTTAAAGCTAAAAGAATTATGAGCAAACGAAAAAATAATTGATGCATTTTTAAAGAAAAAAGATGTTAACAATTCAGAAATTAGGACACCTGTGGCTGTAGAAACAAATGTTGATACTTCAATGCCTGATGAACACCCTGACCCCTCCAAATGTTCAAGAATTCAATCTGAAGAGATAGATCGTGATCCAGGATCACGTAAACAAATATGTGAATTTCCTATCAACAAACAAGATGAAATCCGATGAGCTTATCTCAAATGAGGTCCATATCAACCTAAAAATATAGACTATCCATACAACGATGATACTCATCGTCATCGATTTCAACCTTCATGGTTCGAATCGGCCCCCCCCATGTAAAAATTCCTAGCTACGCCCTTGGGTGGGTATACCTAGCCCTAACCATGATATGGGACACTTCTTTCGGGGATAATTGTAGAAATCCACCTTAAAAACTTTGGGAGTATTTTCACTTTGCGCAGTAAACTATATGAAAACTTACAATTATCATCTTAATTGTATCAAATAACTTTACAAATTATACCGTATAACCTAATTGACCATTAAAATTAATGATGGCGTGCAAGTCATATGACCACAAAAATTTAGTACATTAACTAGCTGCATGGCAAAACTGGAAAAAAAATAAAAATTGGTCAAGTGATTTGCACGTGATCATAAATTTTAACAATCAGTGATATTATGCGGTGAAATTTGCAAAATTTGCTACAATTGGGGTGGTGATTCCATAGGTTATAAAGTACAAGTATCCCATAGTTTACGGTAATTTACTGCATTTAACCCTTTTTTCTTTTTTCTCTTGTTTTCTAAAAAGAAATTGGTGATTGGAGATCTTTGAATTTATTTTCTTTTATTATTATGGGTAAGTTACCAATGCACTAGACCCACGACCTTATTTTTCATCCTATCATTAGGGGAGAAGGAATGACACTTGAACTATTAACTCCAATCATTACCCTTCAATGGTTAATAGTCATGATGTCGATGGGGAAGACTTGGAATTTAATCCTAATATTAACATTTACCTACTCTTATGTTGTTATCTAATTTTCTTCTTAATTACTTTATTTTTCCTCTTTTTGTTTCTCAGCTTAAAGTAAATAAATTTCTTAATTCACACAAATCAAAAAAAAATTCCATAAAATTTTCACAACAAGCTTAAGTATTAATTCACCATAAGTTACAATAAAATAAAAGATATTACATTCAAATCCACCACAATTAAAAATAAGAGTGTTATGAAAATATTAAGAAATTCTATTGCGCTTCTGGACGTCGTTATTTTAAAAAAAAGTCACATGAAGAATAAGAGGGACCGAAATTGGAGAATTATGTTTTGAATATTAAAACTTTAAAGGCAAATGTTATTATTTTCGGTGCCATAGCCCATTTGTATCTTTCAGGTGGTTGGCCGACGTATCTAATATATATATTTTTATCAGATACGTCTATATAAGTGTTTAATTATGTGTGACTTCAGAAAAGGACAATAATTAAAGACCTGAATAATAGCATCCCTTATATCATAGCCGCGACAAGAGTAAACATAAGATATGTTATAAATTTATAATTTTCTCTAATTTTCTCACATTGTTGACCTCTTCTACCAAGATCAAATTATAGAGTTTCCTATATGTCATAAGGCCACACTAATTATCATGGCTGGATGGACCCAGATGTACATAATGTTACACATTATGAATATAATTAGTTTTGTGGCCTACTACTATTATTTATTACTTTATGTTCCGATTTCACCACTTTAATATTTGTGAGATTTATTTTAATGTCTTATTGTAGAGTGACAAGTTCTGTTTCTGGGCATGATAAATTTCTTTGTTAGGAGCTACAGTGGAGGTTCCATTTTGAGTACTTCAAATACTTCAACAACTAGATGCTGGTGTAGAATATGGCTTGCGGAATTTGGTGATCAATCGAACTTGTAGGTGTTGGAAAGTTGAACAAGAGGGTAATTTAGTATTGAGGTTCGAGATTGGAAGTTCTTAGCAGAAGTTCTCTGGTACCTCAGGTTCCTGTACACACAGAGCATGAACTTGTGATGTTTTGGTCTAATGATAAAAAATAATAATCATAGAAGGATGGTGATGATCACTCCAAAACTTAACATAGTGAATTGGAAGCGATAAAGGATTTTTCAAATGAGTCTTTTAGTTCTTAGTTGCATAAGGATGGTGAGGGAGGTATTTATACCATTCTCATAATCAGATTATTCTTCAATGTCGGGGTCTCTTGTAGTGAAGCCTAAGGCCCTTGGGCCATGTATCACTCACCCACAAAACTCATAGAGGATATAGCCCAGTCATGTATAGGAATTTGTTTATACATATCTTATTTAGGGTATGCAAACACTAGGTGTGTAAATGGTTTTTACAAAGTGTAGATGGTCTTGAAACTTAAGGGCGTTTGTTTGGTTTCTTTTATAAAGAGAATTAAACCTCCCCCTCCTCCTCCCTCACTTGTTGTAATAATTAAATTAAAAAAAAAAATTAATGGCCTTTACCAATGCTTTTAAGGTATTATTTAACTTCATCACAAAAAGAGTCTAGACACATAGAATAAGTAAACCAACTTACTTCACACATAGAGTAAGTAAACCAACTTAATCTCAAACAACTATTTACTAAACTCTAAAATGGCACAAATTTCCTTCCTTCACACATAGAGTAAGTAAACCAACTTATAAAAACACTCAATTTATCTTCCCAATTTTAGGGAGCAGACCTCGAATCTTCATCATGTTCCTCAATATTTTGGTATTTGAACAACTTGGCACAAATTATATAGTAGCCAAAATTCACCACTCCTATCACTGTCAACATCCAATACACATTGTCCACTCTTCCAACATTAATATCATCAGGCAACCATATAGTGGTTCGCTTTACCAAATCAATTATAGCTGAGCTTAGAAAAAACCCAATTGCGAGTACTAATGAGATCATAGCAGTGGACAAACTTTTTAGTGATATCGGAAATTCTTGATAATATAATGCAACTGATCCTGGTAAATGGAACCCCTCTCCAATACCCACAATGGCTAGTGGCACCACAAGCCAAAATGCTGACATGGGCACAACCAAACTAGGTTGGTTCGTGTGGCTGTGGGTTCGAACCACATGGAGTCTTCGAATTTCAATTAAGGCATATCCCACCAAACTAAGGATATTGATTACATGTCCAATTCCAATACGTTGGATTGGTGTCAAAGGTCGATGGGTTAGATTTCGCCACATGGGAGTGAAGAAACGATCAACAATGAAGATTGAGATGGCTGTAGCTAATATGTTGAAGAGTAGGAATGACCCAGCTGGGAATTTGAAATGTGGCCCAATGTGTCGATTCAGGGTTAAGGCTTGGAGGGTTATGAGGCTACTAGAAATACCTATTGAAATACTTAAAAAAATGCCAGTAGACCATAAAGGGATAAGTTTTATCAGGGTTTTGAGGGCTTCCACTTCTTCCATGGTACACAATCTCCATGATCTTGCGTAATAGCCATCTAATTGTTTGTCATCTTCAGTTATCAAAGCTGCACGATTCAAGAATCTGTATGGAAGTGGTGACATTTTAGTTTTACGAACAATAATCTTTTTTATTTTGATAAATATAATAAAATTTCAATTTATGGCGTAATTCATGATTGTTCTCTTAAACAATAGTCAAACAAGGAAAACCAAAACACTCCACATCAGTATAAATAACTTGGGAAACAAGAACTATTGGGTAGACTCAACCATGATATGGTGGGAACAAAATTTGGACCGACACAATCTAAGAAAATTAAAATGAAATGAAAGGTTTTATTCATTGTTTTGGGTAAAAGTGTTACAGATTCATTGAAGGAATTACCTATATAATCATAAAACTAGTTTAATTATATATTTGAAGTCTAAGTTATATAGGGGAAAAAACGTTTATATTGGTTAAATAGGTTTGTGTTTAAAATAATTAAGTCAATTTGTATTAACACAAATAATAAACCAAGTCATTTCATTTTTTTTTTTTTTTTTTTTGAGAAACAAGTCATTTCAAGTTCATTGTAGGTTAAGCATATCAACACAAAATTGACCCAATATATTATTAATCATGTCAAAATGGTCAACCTTTTTAACATGAACTTATTTACATTAAACACCAACCAACAAATAATTGTGTTGTATTTATGTGGTGATCATTATTAATGTCAAGCATTACCGCCCTTAAAAGGTTATAGGTAATCAAAGGCATATGATGTTAGAGATAGTGTCATTTTTAATATTTGAGTTATTCTACTTAATCAAGTAATTGAATATTTACTAGATAAGTATATTGATCTATTATTCATAACAAATTTTCCTTTATTTTTTCTCTCTTTTTTCACCGTTATAATATCAATAAAAATACAAAATGGTGATATATAGCTAAGATAATTACCAAACCAAAACAGACATATAGTTAAAGTGATTCATACCTTAAACTTTTCATTGATGCATCATCTTCCATTTTTAATGCCTCGGTGGTTCCAAAATAATAGTTATGGCTTCCAGAAGATCTCAGTATTTTCCTTTTCCGAATAGCTGCAACCATGACACGGGCTATGCTTGTGAAAGGGCTTCCTTTTGGCTTAACTTGGCAATAGAATTTCTTTCCCATTATAAATACGGCTAAGCCAATGACATTTGCAATGGCACATATTCCAAATCCTAACCCCCAACTCACATTGTCTTGGATATAAACAATGGCACTGAAGCTAATTGCATTAGCAATGTACATGGTTAAAAAATACCAATTAAAGAAAATTCCTTGATCATTGGCCTTGTCAAATTGTTCAGCTCCCATAGTTGCAATTGTGAAGCGTGTGCCTCCAACTCCTAGTGAAGCCAGCAATAAGGTCATGTAGATGACTGCATATTGAAAATTTGATGGGGTTTCACATGGGTATGAGCCAATTACACATTGAGATGGCCTCAAGGAATGTATTACAGCCGTGAGGGTGAACATGATCATACCCTGAATTCTCAAGAATGAAATAGAATGAAAAAAAGAAGAAGATTAATTTCATCTAAAATAGACAGTTTGTGACATTCCATTTTGTTGACCAATATAAAATTATTTAAGAAAATATTCAAAATTATATTTTAGATTACACAAAATTGAAAAAAATTTCAGTGAATATTGCTTTTGATATCATTCACAAATCTGTCAAATTATGACTAAAGCTATAGCCTATAGTCTATTACTCTAATTGGGCGTCTAAAAATCAAAAGGTATATAAATGTCCATGCAATTCATGGGTTAATCAAGAATCATTTGTAAACTAAAAAAAAAAATATTTTAAAAATATAATACAATTTAAATAATAAAATAGATCGATATTAAAAATAAAAGAATAATAATCATTTTAAGTTACATCTCACATGATGTATGCAAATTATATAATTCCAAATTTAATCAAAAACTATAGATTATAATCGATTATAAAATAAGTTAAAATATAACATAAATAAACTCCTTTGAAATATGGAATATTATTATGGATATTTTTTGTGACCATAAGTAAATAACTTGTAGAAAAAAAAATAGTAATTATTAAATAAACCATTATTATATAATTTACAATTCCTAATTAGTATGCTAGAGTTTTTATAATTTCACGTGGAAGGTTTTTTTAATAGATTTTAATCCTAACTTATTTGGATTTTTATTACTTTTAGTTAATAGTAGTTCATTGAGGATTCAAATAGACATGCCTTAAAATGTCTATGGAATTGAAAATTTTTAAATTTTAAGATTTAATAAAATGGTAGTCACATAATAGACATTAGGCTTAACCATAATATCTAAGACCCAACTTTTGTTATATTTGTATATGATGTGTGTGTTATGACAAACTTAGTTTAAAAGTTGTAATACTGAAAGCGCATAGCTACATTGAGGGCAACCATTTCCATAATTTCATTTGAAAATTTTATATTTAGTACAACAATTTTATGATATTAAGTCATGTCAAGAATTTATTAATTGCTTGGATTAACTTGAAACTAAAGTGTATCTATGGTGGAAGACCAAAAATAAAATTGGTAGAAATAGTAAACAATTTCATATCAATTGACAAAGTAATTGAAAGTATGATTTCAGCTTAATAAAATGACGGGAACAAAAAAAAAAAATCTTTGTGTGTGTGTATATCTACATAAGTAATAATTTTATCTGTTTCCTCTTTTCTATTTCAATTAAATAAAGAGAAATTGCACTTTTAAATGAGATTAATTTTTAAAAAAAGTGCAAAGTGCTTTGATTTTTTTTCCTTGTTCCAAGAAAAAATAGGTATTTAGTGTGAACTCATCAATTTCACATCATGTGATGGTAATAGATAATACCAAGTATATATATACTTGTCAAACTAATTATTATACATACTTGTCAAATAGATTTATAAATACATTTACCATCACAAATAAAGTGCATTAACTTAGAAGTAATGCTATTGTTATAAACTATTTTATAACATTTTTACAAATTGTTATTATGATCAGTTTCTTATATATTTGTTCTCATTTAAGTCCACCATTAACATCATTTTTTTATTTACCAATAATCACTCACTAGATCAGCAATTTGTAAATTTTTTTTGTAAAAATATTTGTATTTCTAACATTACTCTTAACTTAGTAAGTTGAGAACTTAGTGCCAACTCTTTTAAAAAATACACACACACAAGGTGATGAAATGAGATTCTAATAACTATTCCCCCAAATTTATACCCTTTGACTAACTTAGTAAATTGAGAACTTAGTAATTCTTTTTTTTTTTTTTAAAGAGACACTAGTTACCAGCAAGGAAACAAAGGCGAAGATGGAAACGACAAGGAAAGAGCCAGAGAAAGAGTCGGAGATGATGGCAGCAGCAATAGGAAAGAGAAAGTTGCAACCGAAGGCAATGTTGAATATTTTTGTAGCTGTTATGCTTTTAATGTTATACTCTGTTATTAGATACACTAACAAGTTCGATGCCCACCCACCAGCTACAAGAGTAAGACTCATATGACTTCCTGCTCAATTAAGACAAATCCATATATTAGACCAACTTAAAAATTTTGAGTTTAAATTAGAGCACAAACAAGTATAGTAAAAGAGAGAGAGAGAGAGAGAGACCTATAATGAAGGGGAAAGTAACCCAGCCTCCTCTCTTGGAGTCATTATTATTAGATGCTTGTTGTTGTGCTTCTGCACCTTCTTCAAAGTGTAGTGATTCCATTCTTTCTTTCTCTCTAAACTAGATTTGAGCTAAAGATATTGTGCAGAAGACTTCGTTGGTGTCTGCATTATATAAGAAGGTCTTGTTTCTGTGTCACACACACATTGACTATTACGTTTACGAATATTGAATAGAGATTCTTATAGTTGGGGCACATACATTTATGGCAATCACTTCAATCAAAAACCACCCACTAGCACACGGCACAGTCACATACAGCTATTATTCCGAGAAGAAATTATTAGTTTTAGGACTCGTGTGGTGTTTCTCCGTTATCTCCAATAAATTCATACTATTTATATAAATGCGACATCACCCGATGGCTTTTATGTTTTATTTTTTTGAGCTAATTAATAAGCTAATGCACACATTTACACCCGTGACGTGGTTTTGAGAGGACCACTTCAACAATTCTTTCAATAGATTTAATAATTTCTTATTTGCACACATTCATTCAATATTAATAAAACCAGAATGTCTACTGACACCAAAAACAAAACAAAAATTCACACTTAACTAATGTGACAAATTATTAGTGATAAGTAAAAAAATAATGTTAATAGTAGATTCGAATAAAAACCAGTAAAAACTTACTAACTTAACTATTATGAGAAATATTATAAATTTTTTTTCTATACAAATAGTATTGCTCAAATAAAAGGCAATAAAAGTATAAATAATCTAAGAATGTATCCAATTTCATATATTTAAGTGTCAACTTACTATAATTTCACTTATCACCAGAGTAGTGATATTGTAGTGGTGCATTAGACCAAAAGAAGAAGGCAAAACACGAGAAGTTTGATTTACCTCTAGTACTTTTTTAACTGGAATCTCATTTTATTTGAATAAGAAACTACCACATCACCTATCAACTAAATAAAATGTGGAGATTAAAACTCACCACCACTTGCTATAGTGTATTTAAAACAAAAGAAGATTTCCAATTAAAAAAGTACTAGAAGTAAGTCAAACCCAAATACGAGAGACTGTACCCAACAATCAAGTTTAAAATGGGAATAATGCCACAGTCAAAAATTATTTTACAATATTTTTACAAATTGTTAATATAGCAAAATTTTACTTGTTTTATCTAGGCTCACTATTGACATCACATTTTTACATATCAATAATCATTTATAATATTCAGCGCAACAGTTTATAAAATATTTTGTAAAATAGCTCGGGTTTATACCATTTTCTAGGGGTGTACAAAAAACCCACCGACCCGCCAAACCCGACTCGACCCAACCTGACCCACCGGGTTGGGTTGGTTTTTAGGGTTTGGTGGGTTGGGTTGGGTTACAAAAAAAATTTTTATAGCGGGTTGGGTTGGGTTTGGGTCATAAAATTACAAACCCGCCAAACCCGACCCAACCCACCCATATTTAATATATATTTAAAATATATTATATATTTAATAAAATTTTTATTTTAAAACTAGTTGTAAGGCACTTATATATATATATATATATATATATATTATATATTTAATAATTTAAAAAAAAAAAACAGCTGTAGAGTAGCACTTCCTCGGTTCCTCCTACTAATACTAATTTAATATATATATATATATAAATATATATAATATATTATATAATTAATAAATTTTTTAAAATAATCAGCTCTTCTTATCCCATAAAAAAGCCAATTAGTTCACACAAACCCTAGTAATTTACTATTGTTGTTTAGTCATTAGTGTTGTTTACTTTTAAGGAGTTACATTGATACTAATCTTTGGGTTTTTTTTAATATATTAATATTTATATTTTTTTCTACTCAATTTAATAATAATAATAATAATAATAATAAATTTGTCAAATTCATGGGTTCAACCCAACCTAACCCTACCCATGTGGGCTGGGTTAAGTTGGGTTGGACTTATGTGATGAGTTGGGTTGGGTTAAATTTTTTTTGACCCACTATGGTAAGTTGGGTCAAAAAATCCTCTCAATCTGACCCATGCACACCCTACCATTTTTCTAAAAATGGTGTCGCCGTCCGTATCATTAATGTCTAACCAATATGCATCGAAAGACACTAATGTCGGCAGAATGAAGTCATTTCATTAACCAATGTGTTAAGTTTGTTATAAATATCTAAGACACGTGTCGAGTAGATATTTAATTCAGTTTTGATTAGTTGTAGAATAAAAAATGAAGTCGTTACAGCCAGACACGTGTCGAGTAGATATTGAGTAGATATTTAATTCAGTCTTGATTAGTTGTAACAAACACTATGCTTATAATTAGTGTTGCTATTTGGATTGAATAGAGTTTTTGATTTTTTTTTTTTTTTTTCATTCTCGTCATTTGGAGAGAACTGTTCATGATGGTCCAATTTCTAAGTTATGAATTTATATTAGTCCAATGGGCTTTAGGCCTCCGTTTCTTGTATTGCACACATATTTGTACAACATATTATTTATACTACACTCATATTCCTTCTATACAAAGTTACTATTTATTTTGTCAAATACAATAAAATTATTTCACAGTTTTAATATAAGTGATGTAATCTAATCACAAAATAATATGCAAACATGTTCTGAAATTAGGTGTAGATTTGAGTGTGTTTGTACAAGGATTATAAATGATGAATGGATTAGATAAAAAATGTGTAAGTAAATGAAAGAGAAAGTATAATTTCCAAATGACTTAACTGATAAAGTCTATTATTATTAAATAAAACATTTAGAGTTTGAATCCAACTTAGGCCAAAAATCAATTGGTATTTAGTTTGATTATAAGGAAAAATTATACTAGAGCAAACAACATAAGTTGAAATTCTATCGAATTAAAAAATAAAAACCAAAAAAGATTGTCACCGGAAAATGCACTCCATCTCTTATTTTTTAGCAAAAAATAGAGTGCTCTGTCTTTCCCCGGTGATTTTTCTGTTTTTGTCACACATGCATCATTCTTAAGTCATCAATTATGCAGTGGGCATAAAAAAAATATTGTTCAATGTTCCGTTGGATTTGAAGGTGACAGTACTGGAATATATATTAGGTAGCTTTTGTAGAGGTCCCATCTTGATTTTTGAGTATTTAATGTAAGAAAAAAAAATAGATAATTGCTTATTTCGAGAATTTATTTGCATAATAGGAGACAAAAAGTTAAAAACTAGCTTATTTATAACAATCTAAAAGTTAGACTATTTAAAATTGAATTGAGACAAAAAGTAGTATGGGACCTAAAACAATAGATAATTTAAGCAAAGAACTATCTTATAATCGGTTGCCAAACTCACTCCAGATATTGTTGAAAAGTGTTCAGCTCCCATCCCATTGGATGACTCTATTTTCATCCTTGGATAGTTTTT
The DNA here is from genome assembly GCA_019022515.1 of Quercus aquifolioides. Classification (NCBI taxonomy): domain Eukaryota; kingdom Viridiplantae; phylum Streptophyta; class Magnoliopsida; order Fagales; family Fagaceae; genus Quercus; species Quercus aquifolioides. The sequence goes on along the minus strand of CM032329.1, from coordinate 10,646,258 downwards.
CAAAACATCAATTCTTTTAAAAATACAATTTTACAATTTTATTTTTTACATAATTCACTAAATAAACAAAATAAGTTAATGAAAAAAAACTCATCCAAAGCACAAAACACAATAAAAGTTAGTGTAGAACGTTGCATGTGGAATTTGGTGATCGAAGGCATAACACGCTGTCTTTTTTTTTTTTTTTCTCTTTTTAGTTAATTGCAGAATTACACTCTAAATTGTGGAATGTTTGCACTATATATTCTGAATTATAAAAACTTACCATTACCACCCTCATTGTAACATTACATCTTTCAAAAATAAAATTGTAACATTACAAATAGCACTCATCGTTTGTTAAATATAACAATCACGTGCTCTGCACGTGACCTTCAGCTAATTAAATGCCATAAATGCCCTTAACACAGTTGCATTTATTTAAGCGCACAGGTCCCCTATAATTATCTACCTCTCGTTAAAATTTTGGTTAAATCTTTCACTAGGCTCATAGCAAAACCCCAACAAAATAAATAAACTTCACACTACTACACATTAATACCTTCTTTTTTTAGAACCAGGTTCCACAATCGCCAATTGCTTCGCTTTTAGTTCTGTACCTTATTTGTTATGTTTTTAAGTTTCTTGTTAAATTTTGTACGCTTTGCAATCCCATAGAAAGTACATGCAGAGTTTAAAATGGAGACATTGTGCAGGAAAGATTAGAATTTGTGTATAAAACTAGATTATGAGGTAATAATTCTTCCAAATCATGATTAACAGTAACACCACATACATATGATTCAGAAGAATAGTATTATAATTATCAATACGGTTCAAATATTTATATACAAATTACAAAATGGACTAGTAAAAAGTATGATGCATTGCAAAGTAATAATGAACCGAACAATGCATTAGTTCTGGCTTTGTGCATCAACGGAAATGGAACGTTTAACTACACCCACCGAAAAAATTTCACCGAATATTTCACTCTTGTTTTTGTGCCAAATTTTTGAAGTAACATTTGGTGATTGTTGCAAGGCTCCAACAGAAATTAGTCCTAAAGAATCAAAGATTAAGTGCTGACCTGTGGACAATGTCATAAACAGATAAAAGTATTTCGGCACCTATCAGTGCAATAATGAGCCACTCCAGAAAATCTGATTTCCTATTCTGTAGAATTTCCTGAAGAAAGCGGATATTGTGCTGTAAAGAGAAAACAAGATGTCACCACATGCAGCATGCACATCAATTGAAACATTAAATTCATTCAGATGATATACGATAAGTTCAGAAAAGAGAAATTTCACCTCCACAAACTTCAACTTGAAATCAAGACTAGCGAATCTCTGAGTCAATTCAAATTCATCTCTGAGATATTCCCATATTTGAGCATATTTTGCATCCTTCCAGGCAATGTCCGATCTGTAAAAATCAGTAAAGTTTGCTTGAGTAAAACCGAGCATGCATAGCAAACAAAATATAAATCTTAAATGAGATGGAAGAATACAAGATACTAACCGTGTATATTTACATAGTTACTGTAGCAATTTTCTATTTTACACCATTACAGCTGAATGTGTAAATTGGCTTGAATGTGTAAATTGTACCCTTATGCTATTTTGCAAACACTGGTGTGAGTGCTCTGCTCTAAGTATGGTCAGAAAGTTGAGACGGATCATTATCAAAGAAACTGTACTGAATACTTAAAATTATCATCATCCTCATCCTGTTCAATTAAGCCAAGTGCTACCAACATCGAGGGTAAAGATCAAAATAGTAATTAAAATTGATTTCCAGCTCAATAGTCAGAGCAGTGAAACAATCGGTAAAAGAAAATTATGGAAATGCATTAAATATTTTAAATTAAAATTTAATTGAATAAGAATTTTAGAAAAAATTAAATAAATAAATAAATTGGAGAAGACTAAAATAATCAATACTAACGTGGGTATAGTTTTGTCAAATTGGGTATACTACAGATGCATCTAGGATAAAACATGTTTCCCAACCTTGAAAACGAAGACAATAAACTAGGTAATACACTATATGGAAGGGGAAGAAAACAAGAATGATCCCACAAAAAAATTTCTATTACAAAAGCACAACGAATAAAGAAACTCTAACAAAACCTAACACTACCACTGGGATTAATGCTTTCCTGCTACAAGCAAACAGAAAGAACTAGCGAACAGAGGCTAATCTTCAATTTCATTAACTTTTTTATTGTTACTCATACAGGGCTCCCAGTTTCATGAGAATACTATAAAGACGGTTCTTGAAGCTTTAATTCCCATTTTCTTTTTGGGGAAAAGAATTGAGAAAGTAATCTTATATAGGCTGGTGAACCATCATAAACAATTCGTTTAATGCAAGCCATTAAACTTAACACTATTACCTCTCAAAAAGCCCAAGCTTAAGAATCACATCAGCAAGATTAGAATTTGCCTTTCCCACTAACTGAAAAAGTTTTTTCCTCTTCATTCTGAACTTTCCAGTTGTTTCCATCTCACGATTTATATCAGTAAATTCTGCAACCATTCCATCAACCTATGAGAAGAAAAAGAGTTATGAACACGCTTACCTTCACAACATAAAAACTTCTACATTGTCATAGAAGTCTTTATTTATTTATTTTTATTTTTAATATATAACTGCATTGTCATGGAACATACCTGGCGCACATAGTAATCAAGAGCAATACTTTGGCCAAGAACACTACCAATAGTACGGATCCCATCAGTACTCAGGTACTGCAACATAATGTAATCTAATCCACCTTGCATCCACGTGTTCAATGATGCCTTCTCCCTCACCTCATACTCTGGAGTATTGAAAAAATTCAGATTCAGATATTAAAAACTCCAAATATGTCAATGGGCTCTAGCTCAATTGCTACAATTGGGGTGTTGATTCCATAGGTTATAAAGTACAAGTATCCCATAGTTTAAGGTAATTTACTGCATTTAACCCTTTTTTCTTTTTTCTCTTGTTTTCTAAAAAGAAATTGGTGATTGGAGATCTTTGAATTTATTTTCTTTTATTATTATGGGTAAGTTACCAATGCACTAGACCCACGACCTTATTTTTCATCCTATCATTAGGGGAGAAGGAATGGCACTTGAACTATTAACTCCAATCATTACCCTTCAATAGTTAATAGTCATGATGTCGATGGGGAAGACTTGGAATTTAATCCTAATATTATCCAAGAAAGTCAATACTGTACCGAAGGCTGTACCAATTTGACTAGCAGTATGATATATTTCGGATACCGGTCAATACTGGTGTACCGTTTCGGGTTTACCACTATTTTTTACTATTTTATACAGTATACAAAGTTATATTTCTAATAACTCAATATATCACTTTGGCAATTTTTTATATTTTTTAGTGGAGTTAGAGTATTAGCAGCAGTGAAGCTAAATAGTTATATAACTATTTTAGTTTCACCAAAACACAAAAATGCATGTTACAATAGTGGAGTCATAGCTAAAATTTTTAAAAATTTTATTTTAAAAATTATAATAAGTTACTAAAACAAATATTAATATTTTTTTTTTACTCATATCTCTTCTACCTTGTCAATATCTTTTTTTTAGCCCTCATTTATTCTCCTTAACTCACTACTCTCTCTACTTTAATAATTGATATATTAAAAGCTCATAAATATTTAAAGACTAACGGATAGAATTGATAGATTGAAATACTTTTCGGACCCAAAAAAAAAAAATTGAACCTTTAAAAAAATTGAAATGATTTATGTTAACCGATAAATTTTTTTTTTATAAATGTGTAGAGTTTCCAAGTTGTAAGAAAGAGACTTTGCAGCGGAATTTAAATAATCGGTTTTTTCCGGCATACCTCTCTTGGCCTAAACCGACGATCACCCAGGAACTTTGAGGATGTTCTACGCTGTCCAGAGCCAGCCTCCACGCAGACCAGCTGTCCAAACATGTTTTGAATTCCAGTTTGTGTAACCCACGAACCAAAAACGTTTCTCCGACGCTGTTGCACACTACTAGAGTGATGCAAACATAACCCACAACCTAAGAGCCTCACAACACTCTATAAACACTATGAGAAATGCAGAATTCGTCCCTTGTCCTATGGGTACCATTCTTGGTGTTTATATACACACCACTCCATTAATATTGAGTGGGATAGTGGACTTAGTGGGGTAATGTAATGGTCTAATACCATTACTCCATAACTCCTAGATGTTACAATCTGAGGCAAATAGAGGGACATGCTCACATTGGGTGACTGTCCATATTCTTTCAATTTCTAACATCTCCCACTCATCCACTGTGGGCATGGCCCTATTATCCATCTCTCAATGTGTTTCTTAGTGTGTTCATATTGGCAAATAGGTTGTGCGACCGCCGAGCATACTTGAAAAACATATTTGGGAGCACTATACTAAATCTTATACCAAGACCAGCATAGCAACATCCCTAAAGTGTCTCGTTATGCCCTAGACATATATTAACACATCGAATCAAGCATCTCTAACCCCTCTTGAGTCTAATACTCAGACTTATGCTTGATCCATCATAACTATCTAAATGTACTCACGATTATTTCGCTACCATAAGCGCTATAACCTGTCGACAGTGAGTACAAATATAAGGATATGTTAAAAAAATAGTCTTCCCTTTGCACTCATGTCCTTCAACTTTGGTCCAATCGCTTTCCCAGCAATGTCCCTTTAGACCGAATCCAACATGGCCATAGGTAACATGCCAAAGTAGCAGACATCAAAAACTCAGCTTCAAGACATAGTCAAAAGTAACAAGGGCATAAGTAGGATCTTAATGAAGGATCCATAGGACTCACACGGTGAAGAAGCAGGGATTTATTCTCTCACCTCCACTTTTGGTCGAGTAAGCACATATAGTATGAAATACATGCTACGGTGGAGTTCTCTTAAGTAAGAGCGTATGTCTTAACTCAATACACCGTACAAATCTTAGTCTAGTCACTACTCAAGCGCCTAACTCGAGTCCTTTATTCGCTTGCCACCTCAGGCATCAAATAAGGTCTCGCATCTGGCTAACCACAGGCTACATGGATCATAGGCTATCCATGTACGGTCTAATCAAGATAAATATATTATAGACCTCATCTTAGTTCCAACTAAGGCGACGTCTGTTTGTGTCTATCATCTATATATGCTACATAAGCATTAAATGACACAATGTCTCATCTCTGCTCACTACTCAAGTGCCAGAGGCGATCGCTCATGTGAGTGAGACGACCTAAGCCTGTCGACATACCTTTCATACCACAGAACTCATCATATGGTATATGTGTGTGTATACATATATATTATTAACTGAATAACATCATATGCATTTAAAACAAAATATCCCAAAATAGTACAATAAATGGTAACTAAAAACAACATATCATCATATTCTACGTAGCCCTAAACTTCTAACATGAGCCTGAAAGACATCCCTTCCTATAGGCTTTTGAAGAGGATTAGCAATCATGAGGCTTGTAGAAATGTGTTTTAGAACCACTTCATTATGAGCAACCATGTCTCGAATGTAGTGATATCGTATATCAATGTGTTTGGTTCTACCATGATACTTAGAATCTTTAGCATAGGCAAGTGCTGCCATGCTATCACAATGTACCGTAACGGGATCCGAGACATCCTTAACAACCTCAAGATTCTGAAAGAACCTCCTCAACCAAACTGCTTCCTGAATAGCTGCTGAACATGCTACATACTCTGCTTCCATAGTTGATAATGCTACACAGGGTTGTTTCTTGCTACTCCAAGTGATGGCGCCATTATTTAGCAAGAAAGCATATCCAGATGTAGATTTGCGTTCATCTAGGTCACTACCCCAATCAGCATCACTATAGCCAATCATACACAAATTTGAACCCTGATAACAAAGGATGTAGTCCGCTGTCCCTTTAAGATACCTTAATATCCTCTTGATAGCTTTCCAATAAGCAAGTCCTAGATTAGACTGAAATCTGCTGACTAATCCAACAGCATAACATATATCGGGACAAGTACACATCATTGCATACATCAAGCTTCCAACTGCATTAGCATAAGGAACACGAGCCATCTTTTCTTTTTCATCTTGAGTCTTAGGACACATATCAAGGCTTAAGCTCTCATTTTTGGCAACTGGAGTATCTATGGGTTTGCAATTATGCATTTGGAAACGCTCAAGAACTTTCTTAATGTAGGTTTGTTGTGATAAACCTAAAAGTTTCTTTGAGCGATCCCTAAGGATTTTAACCCCTAGAATATAATCTGCCTCACCCATGTCCTTCATCTCAAAGTTAGAGGACAACCACCCTTTTGTGGCGATAATCATCTCCATGTCATTACCAACCAATAATATGTCATCGACATACAATGACAAAATAATGAAACTTCCCTTGGATCGTTTTACGTAGACACAGTGATCTTCTTCGATCATCGTAAACCCATTCGATAGAACGGCTCGATGAAATCTCAGATACCACTGTCTAGATGACTGCTTTAAACCATATATGGATCGCTTAAGTTTGCACACTTTGTGCTCTTGACCTTTGGTCACAAAGCCAATAGGTTGATCCATATAGATTTCTTCATCTAGTTCTCCATTGAGAAAAGCTGTCTTAACGTCCATTTGGTATAATTCCAAATTTAAGTTTGCAACAATGGCCAGAATGAGTCGAACAGAGGCAAACCTCACAACCGGAGAAAAAGTTTCCTCATAGTCAACACCCTCCTTTTGAGTGTATCCTTTTGCCACTAATCGAGCTTTATACCTTTCTATTGACCCATCCGCCTTGCGTTTGATTTTGAGAACCCATTTGTTCCCAATTGCTTTTCGCCCTGACGGTAGGTCTACCAAATCCTAGACCTGATTAGTCCTCATAGACTCCATTTCATCATTCATTGCTTTCATCCACTCATCACTAACAGAAGATGAGAGAGCCTCTTGCACAGTTCTTGGCTCATCATCATCTTGTGAAGCAATCATGAAAGCTTCCCCCTCAATCTCAAAATGACGACGAGGAACATTACCACGGTTGCTTCTACGAGGCTGAGGTTGTTGTGGATCAACTTTTAGTGGTGTGCTCCCACTAGGTTGTGAGTTGCTTCCATTGTCTCTAGGAGTTTCAGGAATTTCTTCCTTGTCCTCTACTAGTCTATTTGGGGTGCCTATCTCTTGATCCATCATTTCATAAAGAGTCAAGTTCTTTTCAACCTCACCTATGTTAAGGAATTCACTTTCAATGAAATCAACATCACGTGACTCCAATTCAGTCACACTTCCATCTGTTTGTTCACCTATCAGCACATAGCCTTTGGAATGCTCAGAATATCTTATAAAGATACACTTCTTTCCTCTAGGCCCTAACTTCCCATATCTATGAGAAGTATTGTGAACATAACCTGTTGAACCCCATGGCCGCAAGTTATTCAAGTCAGGTTTCTTGCCGGTCCATAGTTCATAAGGTGTGGAAGATACTGATTTGGAGGGTACTAGGTTAAGTACATAGGCTGCAGTCAAAAATGCATCCCCCCAATACGAAATCGGTAGGTTAGCTTGCGCCATCATTGACCTAACCATCTCTAGCAGTGTTCGATTTCTCCTTTCCACCACACCATTTTGTTGCGGTGTATAAGGCATCGTTAACTGCCTTGTAATTCCCTTTTCATCACAGAGCTCCTTAAATTGCTCAGATAGATACTCACGCCCACGATCAGTTCTGAGAGCCTTAATGCTCTTGTCTAATTGATTCTCAACAAATATCATGTATCGTCTAAAGCAATCTAAAGCCTCAGACTTATGAGAAATCAAATAGACATGACCGTAACGTGTAAAGTCATCTATAAATGTGATGAAGTAGAAACCTCCATGCCTTGCCCTCACATTCATTGGACCACATATGTCAGAGTGGATTAGTTGCAATGGAAAAGATGCCCTTGTGGCTTTTCCAAATGGTTTTCTTTTTGACTTTCCCACAAGACAATGTTCACATGTGGACAAAGTGACCTTAGCGAGGTTGCCCATAAGGCCTTCTCTAGCTAACCTAGTCATCCTCTCTTGCCCTATATGGCCAAGCCTAGCATGCCATATACTTGAATTATCAGAAGCATTGTCAGATGAAGTCAAAAAAACTGAACTATCATTATTATAATATTCAATATCCAAAATTAAAAAACCATTTGAAATAAAACCACAGCCATAATAAACTGTTCCCAAATGCAATAAAACATAATTATTCTCAAAAATAAACCGGAAACCAAGTCTTAACAAAGTAACTACGGAAAGTAAGTTCCTCCGGATCTCTGGAGCATACAGTACGTCATGGAGTAACAGAGTGCGACCACCTCGCAATTCTAGCTTATAGGTACTGTAGGGTCAATTTTTACAGCCCAAGCCCAAGGTATGGATTTTGGGCCCACTGAACCCAAGACAATAAATTTGTAGAGAGTGGGTGAAAGAGCTAGGCTAACAATGAAATAACAGAATTCAACAGCAATGTTTGTGGATGAATTTGAATTAGTATGTGTTCGGACTGATGTAAATGCAACGTCCGAAGAGGTGTTTTTCATTCATAAACTTGGGTTACAATTCTTGGAGCTACAGTAATGGAGTACCCCCTTTTCTCCTTCTGATTTTCGATCCCCTTCTATCAGAGGCACCCTTCTCTTATATAGTACTTCCTTCCTGCATCTTCACCGTCCACTTGTTCATCATCTAGACGCCCACTTGAGTGCATGTCCCATCATACTCCCCCTTTAGCCTTGTGTGAGTGGCGGTAGCTGAGAATGCACTGTTCAGGGGTCTTCTCCACATAAATGCGGCCAGGAAGGTAGCTGTAGGGCATTTAATGCGGTAGTTGAAATCTGTCTCCCAAATATTTCTTTGATCTTGTTACTCTCATGCGTGTCCGAGGTTCATCCCCGTAGTCACATTTGTCAGGGCGATTACCTAAGCATCCCAGACACCTGTTGGGCCCAGCTTCTTCGGATCCGAGGATATTAGACTCCTCGGACAGTTGAACATCTCCTCGGATCACGCCCGTCCTCCTCTCCAGACATGCTCCTTTCACGTGGGCTTCCAGCTGAGTTTTTTCACCTCTTCGGATATACAGTGATCCTCAAATTGGGCCTTGGGCCCAATACGTTAAGTTGGGCATTTCACCCCCCACAAGTACCAATACCAAGTACCTCCACGCTAGCTCCATTTCCCACCTTGATGTCTCTCCAGTAGACCTACGAGGCGTAGTCCTGTAGGCCCAAAGTACGTGTGGCAGTTCTTCTACCCATTTGCCCTTTGCATCATCCAGCCACTTCTTTAAGCCATTCAGTATAACCTTGTTGACAACTTCTGCTTGTCCATTACCCTGGGGATAGGCTGGAGTGGAGTATCTGTTCATAATTCCCAGCTCACTGTAATAATTCCTGAATGCCTTGCTATCGAACTGTAAGCCGTTGTCCGAGATGAGAGTGTGAGGAACTCCAAATCGAGTAACAATATTCTTCCACACGAACTTTTACACATCAACGTCTCTGATATTGGCTAGTGGCTCGGCTTCAACCCACTTGGTGAAATAGTCTGTGCCGACCAGGAGATACTTCTTGTTTCCTGCAGCTTTAGGGAAGGGTCCCACAATATCTAAGCCCCATTGAGCGAAGGGCCATGGGCTAGATAGCGGATTAAGATTTCCCCCTAGCTGGTGAATGTTTGGAGCGAAGCGCTGACATTGATCACACCTTTTGACATATTCGTGCGCCTCATTTTGCATGTTAGGCCACCAATAGCCTTGGGTGAGGGCTCGGTGAGCCAAGGACCTACCTCCAGTGTGGCTCCCACAGATTCCTTCGTGCAGCTCTTCTAGCAATGGCTCAGTTGCCTCGGGATGCATGCATAACAAGGATGGTCCCGAGTAAGAGCGTCTGTATAGTTTCTGGTCCTCAGATAACCAGAATTTAGTCGCCTTCCTCCGAACTTTATCAGTTTCTCCCTTCTCTTCAAGCAATATATCTTCTTTGAGAAATTTGATTAAAGGATCCATCCAGCACAGCCCAGCCCTGACCTGGTGAACCTGGACTACCTCTGCCTTCGCCTCTGTAGGCCTGTGCAAGTCTTCGACGAGGATGATCCTCAGCAGGTCTTGCGCCGAAGATGTGGCAAGCGTGGCCAAGGAGTCAGCATGTGAGTTGCCACTTTTGGGGGATGTGCAGCAAACTGAAAGAGTCGAACTCTGATTGCAGATGTTTAACACGGCTCAAGTACCCCTGCATTCTTTCGTCTTTTGCCTCAAACTCGCCTTGTACTTGACCTACTACCAATCTTGAATCCGAGAACAACTCCACGGACTTCCCACCCATTCTACGGACCATAGTCATTCCCATCAGTAGGGCCTCATACTCCGCCTCATTATTCGTTGCCGAGAAGTCCAGCCTTAACGATTTCTCGATAATGATTTTCTCGGGGGATATCAATACCAGCCCAACTCCAGAACCTCTTTGGTTTGCCGCGCCATCAACGTACACTTCCCAATGGGAGGGATTCTGTTGGGAGATCATGCCAACTGATTTTTCATCCATGCCTGATGTAGGCTTTACTTCTTCTAACTGGGGCTCCGTGAACTCAGCCACCAAATCCGCAAGGACCTGTCCCTTGACCGATGTGCGAGACATATATCTTATATCAAAAGCCCCTAAGATTGTACCCCACTTGGCAATCCGACCAGTGTAATCAGCACTTCGGAGTATAGCTTTGAGTGGGAGTTGAGTAAGAACAATGACCGTGTGGGCCTGGAAGTAGTGAGGTAGTTTTCGTGTGCCAAGCACTACTGCTAGGATAGCCTTCTCCAAAGGCAAGTAACGAATCTCAGCCTCGTGCAGCGACTTGCTTACGTAATAAACGGGCCTTTGTACACCAGAGTCCGATCATATCAACACCAGGCTCACTGCACAGGGAGCTACAGCGATGTAGGCGAACAGTACCTCATCTGGCTCAGGACTGGACATGATTGGTGGCCGAGCTAGATAATCCTTGAGTTGCTGGAATGCCAAAGCACATTCCTCAGTCCATTCGAATCCCTTCCACTTGTTGAGCAGAGAGAAAAAAGGCCGACACCTGTTTGCTGATCTAGAGATGAACCGATTGAGGGCAGCAGTCATTCCGGTTAGTTTCTGAACCTCCTTGGGATTCCGAGGAGCTCGTAGATTGTTAATGGCCTTTATCTGGTCGGGGTTGACCTCAATTCCTCTGTGGGTGACCATGTATCCCAAAAACTTGCCGGACCCCACCCTAAATGAACACTTAGAAGCATTCAGTCGTAGCTTGTACTTTCGTAGAATCTCAAAGGTACTTTCAAGGTCCTTCACATGCTCGGCTACAACCTTGCTCTTCACCACCATGTCATCTATGTAAACCTCGATATTTTTGCCCAGCTGTGGCTCGAACATCCTTGTCATCATCCTCTGGTAGGTAGCACCCGCGTTCTTCAAGCCAAATGGCATCACTTTATAGTGATAGTTATCAATAGGGGTGACAAAAGCAGTCTTCTTCTGGTCCTCCGGGGCTAATGGTATCTGATGGTAGCCTTGGAAGGCGTCCAGGAAGCTCATCCGAGGGTGGCCAACAGTGGCATCCACCAGCTGATCAATTTTTGGCATAGGGAAAGGATCTTTGGGGCATGCCCTATTCAAATCAGTGAAATCTACGCATACTCGCCATTTCCCACTCTTCTTCTTTACCACCACGGTATTTGCCAGCCATTCGGGATAAAAAACTTCTTTGATAGCCCTAGCTTCTTTGAGTTTTGCTACCTCCTCTCTCACTGCGTCGGCATGTTCCTTGGATGGGCGCCGAATAGGCCGTTTCTTGGGGATGACCAGTGGATTCACCTTCAAGTGATGGCATATAAACTCCGGGTCTACCCCTGGGGCTTCGTAAGCACTCCAGGCAAACACATCGAGATTTCGCTTGAGGAACTCTATTAGCTCTTCCCTCTCTTGAAGAGGCAGCTGAGATCCGACTTGAAAGAACCTATCAGGATCATCTCCAATAACCACTTTCATTAGAAACTCACATCGAGTGCCTTCATCTGGTTCTTAGATGGGCAATCCCCAGGACTGTAGTTGCTATAAATCCCTTCCGGCTATGTCCGAGGACTCGGCTGGGGTCTTATGTTGAATGGCAGCTACCAGGCACTGTCGAGCAACGGACTGGTCTCCTCAGATCTCATGTATCCGCCCTTCTGATGGATATTTGACCTTCTGGTGCAAAGTAGAGGGAACGACCCCAAGTGCGTGAATCCAAGGTCTGCCTACCAGTGCCGTGTAGGGCGAATATGCGTCCACAACTATAAAGTCCAACTCCACCACCTCGGAACCGGACTGCACAGGTAAGCGTATCCGGCCTTTTGGGATGACAGGCCTTCCTTCAAAGCTCAAGAGGGGGGAATCGTATGGCGTCAGGTCTTGGGGTTTTAGGCCTAGCCCCTTGTAGAGGTCTGGGTACATTATCTCCACAGCACTGCCCTGGTCCACCATCACCCTCTTTACATCATACCCTCATATTCTGAGGGTGATGACTAGTGCATCATCATGGGGTTGGATGGTGCCGATCATGTCTTCGTCCGAGAACCTCGTAACCAACGGGGCACCAGACTTAGCTCTCTTCGGTGCTCGGCTTGAGTCCCCTGCGGATGGTCGTCCTACCGACATAACTTTCAATGGCCAGGATCCTGTTCTCCCCGGTGCGGCGAAGACGACGTTTATAGTCCCTAGTGGCGGCTTTGAGGGGTCATCTCTGCGTGGCCCTGAACCCGCCTGCCCTCGGCCGCTGGAGGGGTGCAAGAGGTGCTTCAGTTTACCATCGCGAACCAGTTGGTCCAAGTGATCCCACAGGCTCCTACAATCTTCCGTAGTATGCCCATGGTCTTGATGGTACTGGCAGTAGAGATTGTGGTTGCGTCTCTCGGGGTTTCCTACCATCTTGTTCGGCTACCTGAAGAATGATTCATTCTTTATTTTTTCCAGGACCTTATGCACTGGCTCTTTGAACACGGTGTTGACCGCTTGAGGATTCGTCGATCCTGATTGCCCGGCAAAATCCCTCCGCGGTTTATTGTAATTGTAACGGTCCGACCTCGAATCCCTCCTCTCCTGAGGGATAACTTTGTCCTTTCCCTTGCCCTGCAGCTGATCTTCTTCAACCCTCTTATACTTCTCTATGCGGTCCATTAGTTGACGCATGTTTGTGACCGGCTTGCCAGATAGAGATGCCCTCAAACCGTGGTTAGTGGGGAGGCCGAGCTTGAACGTGCTGAGAGCCATTGCATCATTGTTGCCCTCCACATCATTGAACATCTCCCAGTATCGGTCTGAATATGCCTTCAAGGACTCGCTTTCCTGCATGGACAAGGACAGCAGTGAAGAGAAGGGTCTGGCCACTCTTCGGCATGTGACAAAACGAGAGCCGAATGCCTGAGTGAGCTCTTTGAAAGAGTTGATGGAGGCTGCCTTCAAACCGTCAAACCACCTCATGGCAACAGGCCCAAGACTGGAAGCGAAAACCTTGCACATCAGAGCTTCGTCTCTGGAGTAGACAGCCATCCTCTGGTTAAAATGACTCACATGCTCCACGGGGTCAGTTTTACCATTGTAGATGGTGAACGTTGGCTGGTTAAAGCGCCATGGAAGTCTGGCCTCCTCTATCCTGCGCGTGAAGGGTGACTTAGATATCTGATTCAGAGCCCTGTTCATGGCATCGTTTTCCATGTCCTCGCGTGATGGGCTTCTACGTTGCCTCTTATGATGGGACTCCTCTTCATAGGTGTAGGACTCGCTGGCTGGTGTCCTAGATTTGTGCTGATAAGAGACATCCTGCTCGTCATCAAGATCATCCTCAGAGTATGAGGAAGCCCGTTTCCTCTTTGCATGGCATAATTCCCTCTTTAGTTTTTCTACTTCCAGCTGTAAGTCACGGTTCTTCTCTGCATGGGACATGTGACTTCCGCCTTGTGATTGGCTCTGGCTAAGGCGCACAGTGTGTACACTGCCCTCACGATTTTGTCTCCCCTCTAAGTTGACAAAATGGTCCACGTGTTGGGATGCCTAGGATTCTGCTTGTTGTTCACCTTGTCCTGCCATCATCAACTGTTGTTTTCACTCTCGCACAAGCTCTCCCCACAGACGGCGCCAATTCTAGGGTCAATTTTTACAGCCCAAGAAGGTATGGATTTTGGGCCCACTGAACCCAAGACAATAAATTTGTAGAGAGTGGGTGAAAGAGCTAGGCTAACAATGAAATAACAGTATTAAACAGCAATGTTTGTGGATGAATTTGAATTAGTATGTGTTCGGACTGATGTAAATGCAACGTCCGAAGAGGTGTTTTTCATTCATAAACTTGGGTTACAATTCTTGGAACTACAGTAATGGAGTACCCCCTTTTCTCCTTCTGATTTTCGATCCCCTTCTATTAGAGGCACCCTTCTCTTATATAGTACTTCCTTCCTGCATCTTCACCGTCCACTTGTTCATCATCTAGACGCCCACTTGAGTGCATGTCCCATCATACTCCCCCTTTAGCCTTGTGTGAGTGGCGGTAGCTGAGAATGCACTGTTCAAGGGTCTTCTCCACATAAATGCGGCCAGGAAGGTAGGTGTAGGGCATTTAATGCGGTGGTTGAAGTCTGTCTCCCAGATATTTCTTTGATCTTGTTACTCTCATACGTGTCCGAGGTTCATCCCCATAGTCACATTTGTCAGGGCGATTACCTGAGCATCCCAGACACCTGTTGGGCCCAGCTTCTTCGGATCCGAGGATATTAGACTCCTCGGACAGTTGAACATCTCCTCGGATCACGCCCGTCCTCCTCTCCAGACATGCTCCTTTCACGTGAGCTTCCAGCTGAGTTTTTTCACCTCTTCGGATATACAGTGATCCTCAAATTGGGCCTTGGGCCCAATACGTTAAGTTGGGCATTTTACCCCCCACAAGTACCAATACCAAGTACCTCCACGCTAGCTCCATTTCCCACCTTGATGTCTCTACTGCCAACAGGAATCCAGCGATACTCCACAAATCCCGCTCTATCTCTTGCTACATGTTCTGTTGCCACTGAGTCTACAGTCCACATAGGAGCAGAATTAGCAACAAGGACATGACTAGTTACAAAAACATGGTGAGATGTAGGATTAGGTGTTACCTTTTTTGGCTCAGTGCAATCACGAGCAAAATGTCTTTTCTTTCCGCAATTATAACAAGTCAACTTAGACTTGTCCTTCTTTGCGCGTTTTCCTCTAGTATTGCGCTTGACAAACTTAGTCTTTTTAGGAGGTGGCCCATTAGGTCTCTCTTGTCCAGGAGCGTAATCAGGTTGCTTGCGTTTAGGCCTAGATGCCTTACGCGAGCTAGTCTCAGCCATGTGCACAGAACTAATCGGCTTGGCTGCTTCAAGGCGCTCAGCTTCAAGTTCTAAGTGACGAGTCACGTCATCAAATGTTTTGATGTTTTCATTGTGTGTCAAATTTTGACACATCGTCTCCCATGAACTTGGTAGTGAACGAATCACTGCCTGGACTTGTTGTTCATCAGTAAGATTGTTTCCAGCTGATTTGAGCTCTCAAATCATGGAGGACATTGCCCTAAGATGCTGTTTCATCGTATGTTCAGAGCGCATCTTATATGAATCAAATTTCATTGTTAAGTCACGCAGTCTAGTGGCTGATGTCCCTCCATATCTTAGTTTTAGAGCTTTCCACATGTCTTGTGCAGTTGTATATTGCTCAAACCCACCAATCAAGTCATTGTGCATGCTGCTTAACATTGTAAAGCGCGCACACAAATCCTTCTTGCGCCAACTTTCATAGGCAGCAAGATCACATTAGTGTTGCTTAGTGCTTCCCTCATCGGGTTTACTCAACGAATGAGTTAGAGTCTCTAGGACTTCTTGCTCATTCAGCACATACTGGATTTTGCGGTGCCAAATATTGTAATTTTCACCATCCAATTTCTCTCCTTTATTGAGATCAGCAACTATACCTTTAGAAGCCATTTCACTACAAAATTTCATAAATGGGACATTACACACACATTTCAAAAAATTTTGACGTTCGATCTAAAATAAACTTGAATAATCAACACACGTCGCAAGATCGAAAATTTGCTAAGCTTCCTAATCATCTCTTGCGCCACTAGTGTTTATTACTAAGCTTAATTTTAATCAATTCGTGCAAAATTATATATGGGAGATAACGCAACTCAACCATACTCCCACTATTCCATATTTCAATTCTAAACATATTTACAAAATATATGTATTAAAATTAATTCACCAATATTATCAATTAACTATTAAGCCAAACAAGCTATCACAATTTAAACTCATGAGAACAATTCATATAGGCATTTCATTATTTCACTAAGAGCATTAGCATTGGAGAATGCTAATGCTATATCTAAGGTGTTTTTAGCATTTTAACCCTTAAAAATTGTTGCATCAGGAAATGCTAAAGGCAAGAATTGCAAATTTTTTGCAATTCTTGCTACAGTGCAATTCTACCTTTAGAATTGCACTGTAGCACAATTCTAAATCGAATAAATATTTTTTATTCATCTCTTCTTCAGTCTTCTCTCCCTCTCACTCCCACTTTGTCTCTCCGTCTCCCACTCCATCTCTCTGTCTCTCTTTCTCTCATCTCACATCTCTCTTTCTCGTTCAAGGCTTGCACCGAAGATGGTGGGTTTGGATCGGCGTGGTGGTGGGTTGGGTGTACTGGAGATGGCTCGTGGTGGTGGTGGGTTCGTGGTTTGATCTGGGCATGGTGGTGGGTTGGCACCGGAGATGGTGGGTTTGGATCGGCGTGGTGGTGGGTTGGGTGTGCTGGAGATGGCTCGTGGTGGTGGTGGGTTCGTGGTTTGATCTGGGCATGGTGGTGGGTTGGGATCGGTTGATGGTGGGTTTGGATCGGCGTGGATCGGCGGGCTGGGTGTGGGTTGATGGTGGGTTTGGATCGGCGTGGATCGGCTCCGATGGGTTTGACAAAGGTTTGAATCGGAGAGGGTGTAGGTTGCTGAAGATTGCTCCGATGGGTTTGACAGAGGTTGAATCGGAGAGGGTGGGTTGTTGTGTCGTGCTTGGTCGCCGAGGCCTGGGTCGTGCTTGGTCGGTGAGGTCTGGGTTCTGCGTTTTGGTCGGTGAGGTCTGGGTTCTGCGTTTTGGTCGGCGTGGGTCACGGAGTGGGTTTTTTTTTTTTTTTTTTTATGTGGGTTTTTGTTCCGGTGGGATTTTGGTGGGCAGTGGGCAGTGGTGGCGTGGTGGGCGTGGTGGAGGCGCGGTGGTGGTGACTGGGCAGTGGAGGAGCGGTGTAGAGGTTGAGGGAAGGTGGATTTCAAATCGGTGGATTTTTGAATGGGTTTGCTCCGGTGGGTTTCAAATCGGCGATTGTTGTTGATGGGTTTGCTCCGGTGGTTGTTGATGGGTTGAGGTGCCGTGGCTGTGGTTGTTGATAGCTTGTGTGTTGCTAGAGGTTGAGGGAGAAGGAGAGGAAAAAAAAACGGTTGGAAAGCGCAGGAAACGTAAGTCTGAAAAAAAAAATAACAGTTATAAAGAAATAGTAAAGAAAGATTAAAAAATAATATTTTAATAAAAATAGAGTTTTGGGATGTAGGAGGTATTGTAAAATTGGATGGTATAATGATAAAGTGAGGTTTTGGAATGGTAAAATAGAGTAGCATTAGCATTTTCCAATGCTAATGCTCTAAGAAATAATTATTTCTTTGTCATGTTAAATATGATATTTAACGTTGTGTAAATATTTTTGATACCATATTTCACTAAGAAATAATAACGGAATTTAAATATTCAATTAATTCCATATCATTAAATATTTCTTAAAAAATATATACTCCACCAATAAAGAGCAGCATCATCATTAGTAAATTGCAACAACTCTTTAAATTTAAGAATAATGAATCGTCGTGATATTTAAACTAAAAATACTATTCACGTGTCATGCTACAGGTATAAGAGTAATTCAGAAGAAACAACAAAAACCTTTTAAGCCACAAGAAAATTTATGGTCCCACCATCTTCTTCTTCTTTCATATATATATAAATATATATATTATTTATAATAACGGTGAAACAGGCTTTATAGGCATCAACATGGCCTATAAAGTATCTGAGCAAATACAATTTAATTTAGGTAGTAAAATATTGTGGGACCTTTTTTTTTTTTAATTTGCTATCTCTCTAGCCCACGTGATGTGCAGGCTGCCCTTTTTCTTTTTTTTCTTTTTTCTTTTTTTTAAAACCCTTTTGGCAAGTGAAACACGTGCAGGAGTTCAGGTTGTCTTCAACCTTCGCCCTTTCAATTTCCTTCAGCCAAAAACACGAGTTTCAGACATAAAATTCAAAATTTTATATCTTCTTCATTTCAAGTCCATTTTTAACGTACCATATACCGATTTAAAGCTTATAACATATAGATTCATAATATGAAATCATATTTTGCAAATAAAAAACATATAAGAGCAGTTTTGTCCTTAAAGTTTCGGTGTTCTAAGTTTTGTGAAACTATATCTCATGGCATACTTAGAGATTTGCTACGAAACTTAAGGTAGATATTAATACATATAATATAAACAACATATATTAATTTCAAGGCACTAAATACACAGAATCAAAACTTGCCATTGAAGGCCATGTGAGGTGCAAAGAAATTCATAGCATATCACAGCAGCATAAAACGCATTAAGAGCTAATCATATATGCCTATGACATCGAGAACAACCTATAAAAGCTCTGATACCAATGTAAGAAAGAGACTTTGCAGCGGAATTTAAATAATCGGTTTTTTCCGGCATACCTCTCTTGGCCTAAACCGACGATCACCCAAGAACTTTGAGGATGTTCTACGCTGTCCAGAGCCAGCCTCCACGCAGACCAGCTGTCCAAACATGTTTTGAATTCCAGTTTGTGTAACCAACGAACCAAAAACGTTTCTCCGACGGTGTTGCACACTACTAGAGTGATGCAAACATAACCCACAACCTAAGAGCCTCACAACACTCTATAAACACTATGAGAAATGCAGAATTCGTCCCTTGTCCTATGGGTACCATTCTTGGTGTTTATATACACACCACTCCATTAATATTGAGTGAAATGGTGGACTTAGTGGGGTAGTATAATGGTCTAATACCATTACTCCTAGATGTTACAATCTGAGGCAAATAGATAGAGGGACATGCTCATATTGGGTGACTGTCCATATTCTTTCAGTTTCTAACACAAGTCCTACACCCATGACCCACCCAGTCAATTATTGGAAGTCCTAATTCATTAGGATTTCTTTTTCTTTTTCTTTTTTTTTCATTCTTTTTTTCACCTCCACACATCTTGCTTATAGTTGTAGCCCATTAGGGCCCGTTTGTTTTCCAATTTCAAACTCACATTTTTACATTTTAAACAATATTACATACATTTTCACACATTTTTTCACCCACATGTATTTCAAAAAATTACAAAAATTTCATCTCAAACTACTCTACCAAACACCCCCATAGTCTTTCATTATAAGTTTATTTTTTTTATTTTTTTTTTCATTCTTTTTTTCACTTCCACATGTTTTGCTTTGAAGTCTTGTCACTTGCTTCTTGATTGACTACTTAGTTTCTACTTTTAAGTGAGTGTACCAAAACTAAAAAGAGAGATAAACACACGTTGAGAAATAAATGAAGAAGATGAAGGGGAGGTGAAAATGGGTAACTAACTATAATTTTCCAATTATATAGTTAGTAGTTCTGGTTTCCAAACTATATTATTTACTAGCATCTCGAGTCTAAAAGACTCGATTTTAGCCTATAAATCGAGTCTCAGATATTCGATTTCCATGGTTTGATGTGGCATTTTTTTCCTACCTGGAAATCGAGTCTCTAAGGCTCGATTTATAAACCAAAAAAATTTGAAGTCTCAAGTCTCTCGTACAAGCCAAAATACACAAAAATAAAATTAAGAAATCCAGAAACACAACAATCAAATCAGAGGGAGAAAGAATCTAGAGCTCAGATCAGATAGGAGAAGCAACCTGGGTCGCGCGGCCTGGCCTGGCCTACGCTGCGGCCTGGGTTGCGCTGCGGCCTGGGTCGCGCTGGGTCAGCCTTGCGCATCTCCATTTCTTCTTCTTCTTCTCTCTCTCTCTCTCTCTCTCTTTTTTTTCTTTCTTTCTACATTTCTCTCTCTCTCTCTCTTACTTTTTTTTCTTTCTTTCTGTGTGTTTGCTGTTTTATCTTTTGATTATAAAATAGGTTATAAATTGAGTCTTAGATTCTCGATTTCCATGTAGACGCCACGTGGAAAAAGTGTCAACTCAGACCCGATCTAAACATAAAAATTGACCCTCAAAAACTCGATTTATAGGCCCTAAATCGAGTCCCTTAAACTCGAGATGCTAGTAAAAAATATACTTTGAAAATATTGCTTACTAATTATATTGTTTGAAAATTATGTTTAATTTCCCATTTTGGCCTGAAGGGGATGTAAAAACAAAGGCCGGCGAAACAAAGGAAAAGAAGAAGAAATGTGTAGCAAAGACAAATATGAAGAAGAGGAGGAAAAACCGAGGTAAGAGTGAGGAGGTGGATCTTGAAATTTGGGGGTTTTTTGAGTTTTTTTGTTTCGCCCGGTATCTATTTTCTGGCCGAAACCCGGTATTTATTCCGATATGTCTGAAACGGATCCAGTACAGCTGGTATTTAAACCGAAACGAAACAAGAGCATTTCTGTACCGACCTAAGCACCGGTACGGCAAATTCCGGTAGTACCGGCCGGTACGGTACGAAATTAACTTCCTTGATATTATCATTTACCTACTCTTATGTTGTTATCTAATTTTCTTCTTACTTTAGTTTTCCTCTTTTTGTTTCTCAACTTAAAGTAAATAAATTTCTTAATTCACACAAATCAAAAAAAATTCCATAAAATTTTCACAACAAGCTTAATTATTAATTCACCATAAGTTAAAATAAAATAAAAGATATTACATTTAAATCCACCACAACTAAAAATAAGAGTGTTATGAAAATATTATGAAATTCTATCGCGCTTCTGGACGTTGTTATTTAAAAAAAAAAGTCACACAAAGAATAAGAGGGACCGAAATTGGAGAATTATGTTTTGAATGTTAAAACTTTAAAGGCAAATGTTATTATTGTTTCGGTGCCATAGCCCATATGTATCTTTCAAGTGGTTGGTCGATGTATCTAATATATATATATATATATATATCAGATACGTCTATATAAGTGTTTAATTATGTGTGACTTCAGAAAAGGACAATAATTAAGACCTGAATAATAGCATCCCTTATATCATAGCCGCGACAAGAGTAAACATAAGATATGTTATAAATTTATAATTTTTCCTATATGTCATGAGGCCACACTAATTATCGTGGCTGGATGGACCCAGATGTACATAATGTTACAAATTATGAATATAATTAGTTTTGTGGCCTACTACTATTATTTATTACTTTATGTTCCGATTTCACCACTTTAATATTTGTGAGATTTATTTTAATGTCTTATTGTAGAGTGACAAGTTCTGTTTCTGGGCATGATAAATTTCTTTGTTAGGAGCTACAGTGGAGGTTCCATTTTGAGTACTTCAAATACTTCAACAACTAGATGCTGGTGTAGAATATGGCTTGCGGAATTTGGTGATCGAACTTTTAGGT
The DNA here is from genome assembly GCA_019022515.1 of Quercus aquifolioides. NCBI lineage: Eukaryota > Viridiplantae > Streptophyta > Magnoliopsida > Fagales > Fagaceae > Quercus > Quercus aquifolioides. The sequence goes on along the minus strand of CM032329.1, from coordinate 10,624,534 downwards.
GTTGGAAAGTTGAACAAGGGTAATTTAGTATTGAGGTTCGAGATTGGAAGTTCTTACCAGAGAACATTCTCTGGTACCTCAGGTTCCTGTACACACAGAACACGAACTTGTGATGTTTTGGCCTAATGATAAAAAATAATAATCATAGAAAGATGGTGATGATCACTCCAAAACTTAACATAGTAAATTGGAAGCGACGAAGGATTTTTCAAATGAGTCTTTTAGTTCTTAGTTGCATAAGGATGGTGAGGGAGGTATTTATACCATTCTCATAATCAGATTATTCTTCAATGTCGGGGTCTCTCGTAGTGAAGCCTAAGGCCCTTGGGCCATGTATCACTCACCCACAAAACTCATAGAGGATATAGCCCAGTCATGTATAGGAATTTGTTTATACATATCTTATTTAGGGTAAGCAAACACTTTGTGTGTAAATGGTTATTACAAAGTGTAGGTGGTCTTGGAACTTAGAGGCGTTTGTTTGGTTTCTTTTATAAAGAGAATCAAACCTCCCCCTCCCCCTCCTTCACTTGTTGTAACAATTAAATTTAAAAAAAAAAAAATTAATGGCCTTTACCAATGCTTTTAAGGTATTATTTAACTTCATCACAAAAAGAATCTAAACAGGTAGAGTAAGTAAACCAACTTATAAAAACATTCAATTTTTCTTCCCAATTTTAGGAAGCAGACCTCGAATCTCCATCATGTTCCTCAATATTTTGGTATTTGAACAACTTGGCACAAATTATATAGTAGCCAAAATTCACCACTCCTGTCACTGTCAACATCCAATACACATTGTCCACTCTTCCAACATTAATATCATCAGGCAACCATGTAGTGGTTCGCTTTACCAAATCAATTATAGCCGAGCTTAGAAAAAACCCAATTGCGAGTAATAATGAGACCATAGCAGCGGACATACTTTTTAGTGATATTGGAAATTCTTGATAATATAATGCAACTGATCCTGGGAAATGGAACCCCTCTCCAATACCCACAATGGCTAGTGGCACCACAAGCCAAAATGCTGACATGGGCACAACCAAACTAGGTTGGTTAGTGTGGCTGTGGCTTCGAACCACATGGAGTCTTCGAATTTCAATTAAGGCATATCCCACCAAACCAAGGATATTGATTACATGTCCAATTCCAATACGTTGGATTGGTGTCAAAGATCGATGGGTTAGATTTCGCCACATGGGAGTGAAGAAACGATCAACAATGAAGATTGAGATGGCTGTAGCTAATAAGTTGAAGAGTAGGAATGACCCAGCTGGGAATTTGAAATGTGGCCCAATGTGTCGATTCAGGGTTAAGGCTTGGAGGGTTATAAAGCTACCAGAAATACCTATTGAAGTACTTAAAAAAATACCGGTAGACCATAATGGGATAAGTTTTATCAGGGTTTTGAGGGCTTCCACTTCTTCCATGGTACACAATCTCCATGATCTTGCGTAATAGCCATCTAATTGTTTGTCATCTTCAGTTATCAAAGCTGCACGATTCAAGAATCTGTATGGAAGTGGTGACATTTTAGTTTTACAAACAATAATCTTTTTTATTTTGATAAATATAATAAATTTTCAACTTATGGCATAATTCATGATTGTTCTCTTAAAACAATAGTCAAACAAGGAAAACTAAAACACTCCACATCAGTATAAATAACTTGGGAAACAAGAACTATTGGGTAGACCCAACCATGATATGGTGGGAACAAAATTTGGACAGACACAATCTAAGAAAATTAAAATGAAATGAAAGGTTTTATTCATTGTTTTGGGTAAAAGTGTTACGGATTCATTGAAAAAATTACCTATATAATCATAAAAACAAGTTTAATTATATATTTGAAGTCTAATTTATATAGGGGAAAAAACGTTAACGTTTTTTATATTGGTTAAATAGGTTTGTGTTTAAAATAATTAAGTCAATTTGTATTAACACAAACAATAAATCAAGTCATTTCAATCTTTTTGGTTTTTTTTGTTTTTTGAGAAACAAGTCATTTCAAGTTGATTGTAGGTTAAGCATATCAACACAAAATTGACCCAATATATTATTACTCATGTCAAAATGGTCAATCTTTTTAACATGAACCTTTTTTTTTTTTTTTTGAGGAACAATTAACATGAACTTATTTGCCTTAAACACCAACCAACAAATAATTGTCTTGTGTTTATGTGGTGATCATTATTAATGTCAAGCATTACCACCCTTAAAAGGTTATAGGTAATCAAAGGCATATGATGTTAGAGATAGTGTCATTTTTAATATTTGCGTTATTCTACTTAATCAAGTAATTGAATATTTACTAGATAAGTATATTGATCTATTATGCATAACAAATTTTTCTTTAGTTTTACTCTCTTTTTTCACCGTTATAATATCAATAAAAATACAAAATGGTGATATATAGCTAAGATAATTGCCAAAACAGACATATAGTTAAAGTGATTCATACCTTAAACTTTTCATTGATGCATCATCTTCCATTTTTAATGCCTCGGTGGTTCCAAAATAATAGTCATGGCTTGCAATAGTTCTCGGTATTTTCCTTTTCCGAATAGCTGCAACCATGACACGAGCTATGCTTGTGAAAGGGCTTCCTTTTGGCTTAACTTGGCAATAGAATTTCTTTCCCATTATAAATACGGCTAAGCCAATGACATTTGCAATGGCACATATTCCAAATCCTAACCCCCAACTCACATTGTCTTGGATATAAACAATGGCACTCAAGCTAATTGCATTAGCAATGTACAAGGTTAAAAAATACCAATTAAAGAAAATTCCTTGATCATTGGCCTTGTCAAATTGTTCAGCTCCCATAGTTGCAATTGTGAAGCGTGTGCCTCCAACTCCTAGTGAAGCCAGCAATAAGGTCATGTAGATGACTGCATATTGAAAATTTGATGGGGTTTCACATGTGTATGAGCCAATTACACATTGAGGTGGCCTCAAGGAATGTATTACAGCCGTGAGGGTGAACATGATCATACCCTGAATTCTCAAGAATGAAATAGAATGAAAAAAAGAAGATTAATTTCATCTAAAATAGACCGTTTGTGACATTCCATTTTGTTGACCAATATAAAATTATTTAAGAAAATATTCTAAATTATATTTTAGATTACACAAAATTGAAAAAAAAAATTCAGTGAATATTGCTCTTGATATCATTCACAAATCTGTCAAATTATGACTAAAGCTATAGTCTATTACTCTAATTGGGCATCTAAAATCAAAAAGTATATCCATGCAATTCATGGATTAATCAAGAATCATATGTAAACTAAAAAAAATATTTTAAAAATATAATACAATTTAAATAATAAAATAGATATTAAAAATAAAAGAATAATAATCATTTTAAGTTACATCTCACATGATGTGTGCAAATTATATAATTCCAAATTTAATCAAAAACTATAGATTATAATCGATTATAAAATAAGTTAAAATAGAACATAAATAAACTCCTTTGAAATATGGAATTTTATAATGGATATTTTTTTACCATAAGTAAATAACTTGTAGAAAGAAAAAAAAAGTAATTATTAAATAAACCATTATTATATAATCTACAATTCCTATTTAGTATGCTAGAGTTTTTATAATTTCACATGGAAGGTTTTTTTTAATAGATCTTAATCCTAACTTATTTGAATTTTTATTACTTTTAGTTAATAGTAGTTCGTTGAGGATGCAAATAGAAATGCCTTAAAATGTCTATGGAATTGAAAATTTTTAAATTTTAAGATTTAATAAAATGGTAGTCACATAATAGACATTAGGCTTAACCATAATATCTAAGACCCAACTTTTGTTATATTTGTACATGATGTGTGTGTTATGACAAACTTAGTTTAAAAGTTATTATACTGAAAAGTGCAAAGCTACGTTGAGGGCAACCATTTCCATAATTTCGTTTGAAAATTTTATATTTAGTACAACAATTTTATGATATTAAGCCATATCAAGAATTTATTAATTGCTTGGATTAACTTGAAACTAACGTGTATCTATGGTGGAAGACCAAAAATAATATTGGTAAAAATAGTAAAAAATTTCATGTCAATTGAAAAAGTAACTGAAAGTATGACTTCAGTTTAATAAAATGACGGAAAAAAAAAAAAAAAAAACTTTGTGTGTGTATCTATATAAGTAATAATTTTATCTGTTTCCTCTTTTCTATTTCAAATGAAATATAGAGAAATTGCACAAAATCACTTTTAAATGAGATCAATTAAAAAAAAAAGTGCAAAGTGCTTTGATTTTTTTTTCTTTGTTCCAAGAAAAAATGGGTATTTGGTGTCAACTCATCAATTTCACGTCATGTAATGGTAATAGATAATACCAAGTATCCCACGATTTTATCAATACATGCAAGGTCAAACTAATTATTATATATACTTGTTAAATAGATTTATAAATACATTTACCATCACAAATAAAGTGCATTAACTTAGAAGTAATGCTATAGTTATAAACTATTTTACAACATTTTTACAAACTATTATTATGGTCAGTTTCTTATATATTGGTTTTCATCCAGGATCACTACTAACATCATTTTTTTTATTTACCAATAACCACTCATTAAATCAACGGTTTGTAAATATTTTCGTAAAAATGTTTGTATTTCTAACATATCTCTTTAACTTAGTAAGTTGAGAACTTAGTACCAACTTTTTTTTTAAACACACACACACAAGGTGATGAAATGAGATTCTAATAACTATTCCCCCAAATTTATACCCTTGACTAACTTAGTAAATTGAGAACTCAGTAATTCTTTTTTTTTAAAAGAGACACTAGTTACCAGCAAGGAAACAAAGGCGAAGATGGAAACGACAGGGAAAGAGCCAGAGAAAGAGTCGGAGATGATGGCAGCAGCAATAGGAAAGAGAGAGTTGCAACCGAGGACAATGTTGAGTATTTTTGTAGCTGCTATGCTTTTAATGTTGTACTCTGTTATTAGATACACTAACAAATTCGATCCCCACCCACCAGCTACTAGGGAAAGACTCATCAGACTTCCTGCTCAATTAAGACAAATGCATATATTAGACCCACTTAAAAATTTTGAGTTTAAATTAGAGCACAAACCAGTATAGTAAAAGAGAGAGAGAGACCTATAATGAAGGGGAAAGTAACCCAGCCTCCTCTCTTGGAGTCATTATTATTAGATGCTTCTTGTTGTGCTTGTGCACCTTCTTCAAAGTGTAGTGATTCCATTCTTTCTTTCTCTCTAAACTAGATTTGAGCTAAAGATATTGTGCAGAAGACTTCGTCGGGGTCTGCATTATATAAGAAGGTCTTGTCTCTGTATCACACTCACATTGACTATTACGTTTATGAATATTGAATAAAGATTCTTAGTGTTGGTTTATGTGTTTGAAAAAATGTGTGAAAATACGTGTGAGTAAAAAAATGTAAGAAAATGCGTATAAAAAGATTTAGATTCTCTAAATTTCTTAGGGTACTATACTAATAGATTTCTTTAAATCTTAACCACTCTTTTATGATTTAAGAATCTAGATTCTGTCATGTCAATATTCTACTAACAACATTCTTAAAATAATAAAATAATATCACAAACAAAACAATTAAGATTATTGTTAGTGGAATGCTAACATGACAAAATCTAAACTATCAAATCATTAAAAAATGATTACGATTTAAAAAAATTTATTTAATAAAATATTCTAAGAAATCTAAAAAATTTGAATCTCGTATAATATTATTTAAAAATTAAAAATATATGTTTAAATATATCTATCAAACAGTCGCTTGCTGGGGCACATACATTTATGGCAATCACTTCAACCAAAAATGAAAAAGCCCCCCACTAGCACACGTCACAGTCACATACAGCTATTATTTCAAGAAGAAATTATTAGTTTTAGAACTGTTGTGTGGTCTTTCTCCGTTATCTCCGATACAATCGAGACTACTTTTACAAATGTAATATCACTTAATGATTTTTATGTTTTATTTTTTGTGCTAATTAATAAGTTAATGCACAAATTTACACATGCGACGTGATTATGAGAGGACCACTTCAACAATTCTTCCAATAGACCTAATCATTTTTTATTTGTACATGTTCATTCAATATTAATAAAACGAGGACGTCTACTGACACCAAAAACAAAACAAAAATTCACACTTAACTAATGTGACAAATTATTAGTGGTAAGTAAAAAAATAATGTTAATAGTAAATTCAAATAAAAACCAGTAAAAACTTACTAACTCAACTATTATGAAAAATATTATAAATTTTTTTTCTATACAAGTAGTATTGCTCAAATAAAAGGCAATAAAAGTATAAATAATCTAAGAATGTCTCCAATTTCACATATTTAAGTGTCAAATTATAATAATTTCACTTTTCACTGGAGTGGTGATACACATTGCTGCATAAGACCAAAGAAAGAAGGCAAAACACGAGAAGTTTGGCTTACCTCCAGTACTTTTTTAACTGGAATCTCCTTTTATTTTAATGAAAAACTACCATATCACCCACCAACTAAATAAAATGTGGAGATTAAAACTCACTACCACTTGCTATGGTGCATTTAAAACAGAAGAAAACCTCCAGTTAAAAAAGTATTAGAAGTAAGCCAAACCTAAACATGAGAAACTGTACCCAACAATCAAGTTTAAAATGAAAATAATGTTACAGTCAAAAACTATTTTACAATATTTTTACAAATTGTTAATATAGCAAAATTTTAATTGTTTTATGTAGGTTCACTATTGACATAACATTTTTACATATCAATAGTCATTTACAATATTCGCAACAGATTATAAAATATTTTGTAAAATAGCTTGGGCTTATACCATTTTCCTAAAAATGGTGTCACCGTCCGTATCATTAATGTCTAACCTATATGCATCGAAAGACACTAATATCCGCAGAATGAAGTCGTTTCATTAACCAATGTGTTAAGTTTGTTATAAATATCTAAGACACGTGTCGAGTAGATATTGAGTAGATATTTAATTCAGTTTTGATTAGTTGTAACAAACACTATGCTTATAATTAGTGTTGCTATTTGGATTGAATAGAGTTTTTGATTTTTTTTTTTTTTTTTTCATTCTCGTCATTTGGAGAGAACTGTTCATGATGGTCCAATTTCTAAGTTATGAATGTATATTAGTCCAATGGGCTTTGGAGTTTAGGCCTCGGTTTCTTGTATTACACACATATTTGTACAACACATTACTTTATATTGCATTCATATGCCTTTTATACAAAGTTACCATTTATTTTGTCAAATACAATAAAATTATTTCACAGTTTTAATATGAGTGATGTAATCCAATCACAAAATAACATGCAAACATGTTCTAAATTAGGTGTAGATTTGAGTGTGTTTGTACGAGAATATTAAATAATGAATGGATTAGATAAAAAAATGTGTAAGTAAATGAGCGAGGAAGTATAATTTCCAAATGACTTAATTAATAAAGTCTATTGTCATTAAATAAAACATTTAGAGTTTGAATCCAACTTAGGCCAAAAATCAATTGGTATTTAGTTTGATTATAAGGAAAAAGTATGCTAGGGCAAACAACATAGGTTGAAATTCTATTGAATTAAAAAATAAAAACCAAAAAAAATTGTCACCGGAAAATGCACTCCATTTCTTTTTTTTTTAGCAAAAAATAGAGTGCTCTTTCCCCGGTGATTTTTCTGTTTTTGTCACACATGCATCATTCTTAAGTCATCAATTATGCAGTGGGCATAAAAAAAATATTGTTCAATGTTCCGTTGGATTTGAAGGTGACAGTACTGGAATATATATTAGGTAGCTTTTGTAGAGGTCCCATTTTGATTTTTGAGTATTTAATGTGAACAAAAAAAAAAGGGTAGATAATTGCTTATTTTCGAGAATTTATTTGCATAATACGAGACAAAAAGTTAAAAACTAGTTTATTTATAACAACCTAAAAGTTAGATTATTTAAAATCGAATTGAGACAAAAAGTTGTATAGAACCTAAAACAATAGATAATTTAAGCAAAAAACTATCTTATAATTGGTTGCCAAGCGCGCTCTAAATATTGTTGAAAAGTGCTTGGCTCTCATCCCATTGGATGACTCTATTTTCATCATTAGAAAGTTTTTCAAAACATCAATTCTTTTAAAAATACAATTTTACAATTTTATTTTTTACATAATTCACAAAATAAACAAAATAAGTTAATGAAAAAAAAACTCATCCAAAGCACAAAACACAAAATAAAAGTTAGTGTAGAACGTTACATGTGGAATTTGGTGATCGAAGGCATAACACGCTGTATTTTTCTTCTCTTTTTAGTTAATTGCAAAAGTACACTCCAAATTGTGGAATACTTGCACTATACATTCTGAATTATAAAAACTTAATGTAGGGGTATTGGGCCCAAGAGCTCATTATCTATGTATATATTGAGCCTAAAGCCCAAGCCGAGGACTAGAGGTCGTCGGAGGAGGAGTAAACAGTATCAAGGGAGTCCGTGTTAATAGATGAAGAGGTCAATTTTAGTCATAATGGCACAAGAAGGTAGGCCGAGGACAAATGTCACATTGGCTAACCAAAGCCAAGGTCCTAATAGGTGGTCTACCATACAGAGGAACGTTCTAGGGAGTTCTATTGGTACGGATAAACATTGCAGAAATATAGGACAGAGGGGAATCCTAAAATATCTAAGGAGAAAACTGCTACTACCGTATTAAATGCTCTGCAGCTAACTCTCTAATCGCATTAATGTGAAGGTGATACTTGAACCGTAGTTTTCAGTCTTACAACTACTACATGAAAACTTTAGGAAGATGCTGATTGAACAAGTATCAATATCAATCATCTAGCCAGCACGTGGAGGGTAGAGATGAAAAGGGAAAAGAGTATAAAAGAAGAATGAAGCAATGGGAGAAGGGGGTCGAAAAATTAAGAGAAAAAGGCTATAGCAATCACAAATTACGTTTGTAACCTAACTTGAGAAAAATATATAAGAATTGATCTCCTCGGACTTTGCCGAGGACGATTTTCTTTAGTACAAGCTTGTCCATTTTCATTCTCTGGTGATCTAAATCCACTTTAGTGCTTGTCTGATTCATTAAAGTCCAGTTTGTCCAACCCACTCTCTAAAAATTTATTATTTTGGACTTTTTGGGTTTAAGTCCATCCACCTTTTGGGCTAGAAACTCAAATCTGGTCCTTATTATTAACATTACAAATTGCATTCATCGTTTGTTAAATATAACAATCACATGCCCTGCACGTGACCTTCAGCTAATTAAATGCCACAAATGCCCTTAACACAGTTGCATTTATTTAAGTGCACAAGTCCCCTATAATTATCTACCTCTCAATAAAATTTTGGCTAAATCTTAGGCTCATAGCAAAACCCCAACAAAATAAATAAACTTCACACAACTGCACATTAATACCTTCTTTTTTTAGAACCAGGTTCCACAATCGCCAATTGCTTCTCTTTTAGTTCTGTACCTTATTTGTTATGTTTTTAGGTTTCTTGTTAAATTTTTTATGCTTTGCAATCCCCATAGAAAGTACATGCAGAGTTTAAAATGGAGACATTGTGCAGGAAAGATTAGAATTTGTGTATAAAACTAGATTATGAGGTAATAATTCTTCCAGATCATGATTAACAGCAACACTACATACATATGATTCAGAAGAATAGTATTATAATTATCGATACGGTTCAAATATTTATATACAAATTACAAAATGGACTAGTAAATGGTATGATGCATTTCAAAGTAACAATGAACCAAACAACGCATTAGTTCTGGCTTTGTGCATCAACGGAAATGGAACGAATAATACACCCACCGAAAAAATTTCACCAAATATTTCACTCTTGTTTTTGTGTCAAATTTTTGTAGTAACATTTGGTGATTGTTGCAAGGCTCCAACAGAAATTAGTCCTAAAGATTAAGTGCTGACCTGTGGACAATGTCATAAACAGATAAAAGTATTTCGGCACCTATCAGTGCAATAATGAGCCACTCCAGAAAATCTGATTTCCTATTCTGAAGAATTTCCTGAAGAAAGCGGATATTGTGCTGTAAAGAGAAAACAAGACGTCACCACAGCATGCACATCAATTGAAACATTAAATTCATTCAGATGATATACGATAAGTTCAGAAAAGAGAAATTTCACCTCCACAAACTTCAACTTGAAATCAAGACTAGCAAATCTCTGAGTCAATTCAAATTCATCTCTGAGATATTCCCATATTTGAGCATATTTTGCATCCTTCCAGGCAATGTCCGATCTGTAAAAATCAGTAAAGTTTGCTTGATTAAAACCGAGCATGCATAGCAAACAAAATATAAATCTTAAATGAGATGGAAGAATACAAGATAGTAACCGTGTATATTTACATGGTTATTGTAGAAATTTTCTATTTTACACAATTACTGCTGAATGTGTAAATTGTACCCTTATGCTATTTTGCAAACACTGGTGTGAGTGCTCTGCTCTAAGTATGGTCAGAAAGTTGAGACGGATCATTATCAAAGAAACTGAACTGAATACTTAAAATTATCATCATCCTCATGCTGTTCAATTAAGCCAAGTGCTACCAACATCCAGGGTAAAGATCAAAATAGTAATTAAAATTGCTTTCCAGCTCAATAGTCAGAGCAGTGAAACAATCAGTAAAAGAAAATTATGGAAATGCATTAAATATTTTAAATTAAAATTTAATTGAATAAGAAATATAGAAAAAATTAAAAATAAATAAATATATTGGAGAAGACTAAAATAATCAATACTAACGTGGATACAGTTTAGTCAAATTGGGTATACTACAGATGCATTTAGGATAAAACGTGTTTCCCAACCTTGAAAACAAAGACAATAAACTAGGTAATACACTATATGGAAGGGGAAGAAAACAAGAACGATCCCACAAAAAAATTTCTATTAGAAAATAACAAAAGCACAACGAATAAAGAAACTCTTACAAAACCTAACACTACCACTGGGATTAATGCTTTCTTGCTACAAGCAAACAGAATGAACTAGCGAACAGAGGTTAATCTTCAATTTCATTAACTTTTTTCTTGTTACTCATACAGGGCTCCCAGTTTCATGAGAATATTGTAAAGACGGTTCTTGAAGCTTTAATTCCCATTTTCTTTTTGGGGAAAAGCATTGAGAAAGTCATCTTATATAGGCTGGTGAACCATCATAAACAATTTGTTTAATGCAAGCCATTAAACTTAACATTATTACCTCTCAAAAAGCCCAAGCTTAAGAATCACATCAGCAAGATTAGAATTTGCCTTTCCCACTAACTGAAAAAGTTTTTTCCTCTTCATTTTGAACTTTCCAGTCGTTTCCATCTCACGATTTATATCAGTAAATTCTGCAACCATTCCATCAACCTATGAGAAGAAAAAGAGTTATGAACACGCTTACCTTCACAACATAAAAACTTCTACATTGTCATAGAAGTCTTTATTTATTTATTTTTATTTTTAATATATAACTGCATTGTCATGGATCATACCTGGCGCACATAGTAATCAAGAGCAATACTTTGGCCAAGAACACTACCAATAGTACGGATCCCATCAGTACTCAGGTACTGCAACATAATGTAATCTAATCCACCTTGCATCCACGTGTTCAACGATGCCTTCTCCCTCACCTCATACTCTGGAGTATTGAATAAATTCAGATTCAGATATTAAAAACACCAAATATGTCAATGGGCTCTAGCTCAATTGGCACTTCCTCCTCTCCCAAGAACATATGGAGGGCAAGGACCCACAGGATGTGTATGCAACTTTGTAATTAAGAAAGAATCCAAACATATAAGATCTTCAGCATTTCTTATTCATTAGAGGCAAAGAATATAACAACGCTCAAGCAAAGAAAGTTGGTAACGACAGGAGAAGATTTAAGAGGATAATTCTCAAACCATAAATATCAACAATTTGAGCTACCTGAAAAAATAAATGAAATGACTTACTAAGCTTTAAATTAAACTTAAGATAAGTGAAGTTGCCCATCAGGACCTGGTATTCTGTCCTTTTGGAGTGCAATAGGTCATACCAAGGAGGGTGGTGCAGTTGTTGGAATGCTGGAAGGAGTGCTTTTGTCGAAGTTTTAGGTTTTAAGTATGAGGAGCCATGCCTCATAGTGTGATGCGGACTATTTGGAGGGAAAGGAATCATTGTAATTTTGATGGGGCTAAGCGTTTGTCTGTGGCGCTAAAAATGCATCTTCTTCAAACCATGTTTGATTGGCTGGCTGCCTTAAGTGGCCATTTGTTGTCTTCTTTAAATGAATTTCTAGATCTATGTCATTTTGATTGAATTTTTTATGTATCCATAGTACACTGTCTGTGTACTTGGGTTCATTTACTCTTCTTTTTATTTTCAATAAGCACTATTACTTATAAAAAAAAAAAAAACAAAAACAAAAACAAAAACAAAAACTTTTCCAGCAGGGCCATCGCTTAATTGTTTCTACTGAGTAAGCTTATCTATATGTCAGTCCTGATACAAGCATATGATAGAAATCGACCAAAGAAAAAAGTTATCTATTATCTAAACTCACTGATAATAATCAAGCTATTTCTAAGGGATATCGTTGACTCCTTTCTTTCTTTTTTGGAATAAGTAGGGAGATCATTAGCTTATAAATGAGGAGTATGAAAGAAGCGTAACAGATTGCCACCCCCCCCCCCCCCCCCAACAAAAAAAAAATAACAACACAACTACGTAAATGTGTCATTAACAGAAACCTTTTTAGGTTCCAATATATATGTGTGTGTGCACGCGCGCGCAAATCAGCCACTCAAAATCTTAGGAAGGCCCATTTGCGTCCTATCCTTCATTCATTTCTCCCTTCTAACAAAACCTTCATTACGTCCAGAATGGATTTTCCAGGAAAACTATAAGTGCAGATTTGGCCAAAACTTAATAGAAACAAATACAAAGATAAGTTTTTGAAACAAAGAAGGGAAAATGCTAGAAGTTTGCAAGGTGGGAGGACACTAAAAGTCAGAAGTTTTAGCTTTTTGATCATTAATACTTCTTCACATTCTGGCTTGACAATGAAAAGCTAACTGCAATGCAGGAAATTCCTCACAATGGTTTCCTTGAAATGATTCAAACATATTTACAAAAGATAACCCAATAAATTCATATTCAATCAAAGAACCAAACATTTTAGCTCAAATGACACCTTCTTCACTATAAAAAGGGGTGGACGGAAAGGCTACCAATCAAAAAACCTTTATATTCGATTGAAGATATTCCGGATATAAGATCTTACCGTCCTTTCTCATTTCAGGTAGTAATCCTGAAGCATGTTTTTGTACAATTTTCAGATACCCATCAACCTCGTGTTCACGCACATTAAACAAGACGATGGAGCCATACTGAAAAACTACCATGTAACAGCAGTTACTTCCGCTTAAGGACGCACCCAAACCCTGAAGTAGAGAACCCTCCTCAGCAATACAGTCAAGTTAATTGCATTACACAAGCAAATGCTATATATATATGGTTAAGATGCAAAACATGAACACATTAACGGCACAAAAAATCAATAGAAAATTAAAAAGAACTTACATTGATCTCAGAAAGATTGCCAAACTTAAGAACAACATAATTAGTCATACGAGACGTTGGTGGGATAAAATTTTGCCTATTCTGTTCCACTAAGCTTCTCAAGTCCACACTATACCAAAAATAAATAAACAAATGAATCAACCCGAAAATTCAGATAAAGATAAGTAAACTACAATTATGCAAGCATTCTTTGTTTTCCACTTCCTATGTTTTAGACACTGCTCCTTCCATTTAAAAAAAAAAAAAAAAAAGACCCAATTAAATATTTTGGTTCTTGAACTATGTGCAAGTGTTTAATTTCATTAGTAAACTTATCAATTATGCCAATTTCGGAAATCACTCAATTTTTTTTAAAGTTTCAACATGTAAATTGAACCATTTTAAAAAAAATCACAGCCTAATTATAACACAATCGATAGTTTCATTTCACGTACGAAATTGAACACTTTCAGAAACGTTCCTAAAAACAGGTCAAAATGCAAACCTAGTAGAGAAGAAATAAGCGCGAACAGGAATACAAGGTTTGTTGTCTTCGTCAAGGTTGTCATCGTCGCCGTTGCCCTCGCCGACCTCGGAGCACGAAACGGGCTCGTTCCAGTCCAATGAACCCGCAGGAGAGAACGACGAAACGCAACGTACCACAGTCAGACTTGCAAGGCAAGAAATCGAGTCGGTGGCGGTGGTGGCGATGGCGAAAATGGTGCGGAGGTTTAGGGTTTTGGGGGCTAAGCAGAGAGTGTGGTGAGGTTTTGGGATAGTGGTGAGGAATGTACGGATGGGTTTGAGTGAGAAGTGAAGAGGTTGTGATTGTGAAGAAGATGAGAAGAGAGAAGGGAAGAGACGCGCGGCTCTTAGCTGTGCGTCAATGGTGCGCCACATTTTTTTGTGTGTTTTTACTTTGGTTGTTGGGGTTTTTGAAGAGAGTCTAATATATTTGTCAGGGTTTATCAACTGGTTTGTTTTTTGTAGCTAGATTTTTTTTTTTTTTTTTTTTTTTTTTAGGGGTTTTGTGGTTTTCGACTTTTTGCCTTCAAATGGGGCAAGTCTTGTTTCAAAATCTTGTGAATTAATTGAGATCACAATAATTGGGTATATAACTATGAGATTAAATTCTATAAAGATGGGGTATAAAACTCATGTTTTATACAATCTAATAAGTGATTGTTACATTAGTATTTTACTTAAAATTTAATACATTTTACCATACCTAATAATATTTCAATAAATTCCCTAATTTGGTTGGATCTATATATGGGTATTAGAATTGCACTGAATACGTGTCATCATCTGCCCGAGTCCAGTGCACTGAATATACTGGACCTAAACCAAGTCCATTACAATGATATGACATTAAAATTTTTTGTTTATTTTATTTTTTCTAATATTACCATAATCTAAAATTACAAAATATATTGCATCACCTTAATCTAATTACCTTCCTAAAATAATGTTGTATTCTTGTATTAAGATTAATGTAAGATTACAATAACGTGATATATATATATATATATATATATTTTTTTTTTTTTTTATAGGTACAATAACGTGATATTACAGTGCACTGAATATACTGGACCTAAACCAAGTCCATTACAATGATATGACATTAAAATTTTTTGTTTATTTTATTTTTTCTAATATTACCATAATTTAAAATTACAAAATATATTGCATCACCTTAATCTAATTACCTTCCTAAAGTAATGTTGTATTCTTGTATTAAGATTAATGTAAGATTACAATAACGTGATATATATATATATATATATATATATATATTTATAGGTACAATAACGTGATATTACAGTGCAATGTAAAATGACGGCGAACCAAAACGCCCCTTAAAATCTAATTGCATCCTTGTATTTTTTAATATTGGCCATTAATTATTAAATAGATTGTTTAAATTTTATTAACAAAAAAAATTTTAATATTGGCCGAAATAATACCTTAATATGGCTCAATGAACATAACAATAATATATATATATATATATATATAATTGTGTGTGTATATGAATTATGGAGAGATAAATTTTAATTATTTGCTGAAACAATGTAGTATTGAATCCAACTAAATGTGATTGCCTATTAACTCAGTAATAAAAAAGAGAATATCGGAATATTACAAAATAAAATTGATCAGTGGCAACAAATTAGGTTGATTTTTTATTTTTTTAAGGAGAAGAAGAATGATGTAATCTAAATACGCTGAACACCATCTAAGAAATTATTTCATCCTATAGTAGAGCCAAGTAGCAACCATAATGTTCAGTGACATCAAATTCAGCTTCAAAAAGCTCTTGTATCTTCTTGATATATAAAGTAAGTTACAATTTTTTCAGAAACTGTGCCATGGAGTGAGACAGAGAGAATTGAAGTTGACTAAATCTCTCCTAAGTCCTAACCAATCTAAGGCTTCGTTTGCGAGTTTATCAAATTCACTCCACTAACAAATTTTATTGCACCAAGTCCTCATCAACCTTTTTCAATTAAAAGCAACAATTTCTTTCGCCGAGGATGATAACCTTCATTGAAGGTAAGAAAAAACAAAAATGTTACATAACAAAAAGAAAGTTTTTAGAGTTTCTTATATACAATCGTATTATAAGTCATATTTAAGCTTCATATAGGTATGGCTCCTCCTTTTAACAAGTAATTAATGGAGAGTCATAATTTAATAAGAATAAATTAAATTAGTAACATATTAATCTTTTCCGATTATTCTTACACCAACTGTAATGTCCCATGTCATATAAATTTGGATTGTATAAATATGTATTATGTATTAAGTGAGTATATGTTTTTTTTTTTTTTTTTTTGAGATAGAGTTTCAACCTATAGCGTCCGCTCCTGATGATAGCTCTTTATCATCAAACCAAGACACCAATCAGTTTTTGGTGTAGGCGGGGATTGAATCCCAGATCTCTTATTCAACCATCAGAGACTTTACCAGTTGAGCTAACTGGAACCCACAAAAAGTGAGTATATGTTGAATACTACATTGACATGTACTAGATCAATTTGGACCATATATCCGATTTTGAGAAGTCTTAATAGTAGTTTAATTGATGATTTTCAAAAAAATTATATAAATAAATGATTAGGAAATACCCTAATTAATCACAACACATTTTATGGTGACACTAAATGTGGGGACAAAATTGCCAAATGCCCTTTTCGGGCAAAAATAGCAGCTCTTTGCCCCATTTTCCAAACTAATTAAGGAAATGCCCCTATTTTGTAACTCGATTTGTGATAAATCGAGTTTAAAAAAAAATTATGGAGCCCTATAGCGGCGTTTTTAAGAACCTATAGTGACGTTTCAAGAACCTATAGTGGCGTTTGTTAACTCGACCTCCATGAAATCGAGTTAAAGGCAATTTTTTTTTTTTACCTATAACTCGATTTCATAGAGGTCAAGTTACAAAACGCCACTATAGGTCCTGAAAACGTCACTATAGGCTCCTTAAAAACGCCGCTATAGGGCCTAACTCGATTTATCACAAATCGAGTTTCAAAAGAGGGACATTTCCCTAATTAGTTTGAGAAATTGAGCAAAGAGCTGCTATTTTTGCCCAAAAAGGGTATTTGGCAATTTTTTCCCTAAATGTTGTTGTGGGGAACGTGACAACATCAAAGACCCTATTCACCTTGTAAATTGTCGAAGGGATTTAATTTAGTTAGAGTTACTAGAACAAAGTGTATAGAAGAAATCCTTCGCTCCGTTTGTTTCAATGTAAAATATTTTCATTTTACAATGTTTGTGTATGTGCACATGAAAATTTTGTGTAAAATATTTTTCAGTGTTTGGCACAACGAAAAATGGGGGGGGAACAAACAAACCGGTAAAAATTTAAAACATTTTTTTATTACCTTCCAAAAAATACATAGAGACATGCAAACGTTTAAGGGATACTATAATAAATTGTACCAAGACACCACCAATGGTTAAAAAGGTTAATCTACTTAGGGTATGTTTAAAATCCGCTTATTTTGCTAAAATTGAAAATTTTTTGTTGAAAGTACTGTAGATAAAGGTAAAAGTTAACTGAAATAGTATAGTGAGACTCATGAATAGCACCAAAAAATGTAGTAAGACTCATGAATAGTAACAAAAATAAGCTAAATAGTAAAATAAGTTGACAAAAATAATTTTTGCCAATCGGACACTTAAAGCATTCGCAGCTAGCATGGTATATGCCATATCTTGCCAAGATTTACCATTTCAGCACAAAAAAAGGTCAACAACTAGTCTGCTAAAGCTAAAAAAATTTCAATACTACTACAGTAGCAATGGTACTATAGCAACATTTTAAATCCAAAAATTATTATTTTATTCTACTTACAAAAATCTGCCTCCTCTGTCCACCGTCTCGTTTTCTCTCTTTTCAGAATATATTATTTTATTATGTAGATATATTATTTTATTGTATAAATATATTATTTTAATGTGTAGTATGGTAAAATAAAAGTTGGATGTTGAATGTATTGTAAAATAATATTGTATAATTAATAAAGTAACTTTTTGAGATGGTAAAATAGAATAAAATAAAATTATCGGATGGAAATGCTCTTATGTACCACTTCTTTGAGTTTTAGCTAAAACTTGTAAATCTTGTAAACTTCTTTTGTTATAGAAAGCTGTGTAGAGAGTGTAATTAGCTAGTGCACAGAATTTTGTGCAATAAGCAATTGATCAAAACAAGGAGACAAGCACACAATTATATTAAGCATATCACTAATTAACCTTTCAAAAAATTATTCCAAAAATAACGTAGTTACAAATTTTCCAATTTAACTGAGAAACTAAAATAAAAAATAAAACTACCAAAAAGTTAAAAACTTTTGATCCAGATAAAAATAAATAAAAAAATATATTAAAAAAAAAAACCCTAGAATGCCACTGTTTGACTAAACTTCCTATGTAATCAATAGACAAAAGTACTATTCTCAAACAAACTAGAGCAAAAGGAGCAGTCACAACCTAGCTCATGCTGCCTTGATTGGCTTGGCGTGTGGCTTTTCCTCCACCATTTTGGTAGACCCTATGGCCAGTTTCTTCATTCCGTCCAGCATTACCACGAGTTCGATTTGAGAAATCAAATCGTCCCTCAGAGTCATTTCTCCCATAGCCATGGCCTACGCGAAAATTCCCACCACTGAAGTTTCCACAGCCCCTAAAGTTTTCATTTCGATAACCAGCCCATCCTGAAAACCTCCCTCTGTCATTGTTAGCTGCAAGAAACACCAGACCATCAATTCCAACCATATGAAAAAGAAAGCACAAAGGTAGCCATGGCCCATCCAGCAGGCACTCAAAGACTCTAGACTCTCATCACATAAAATAACCGAATCCATAAGACAAAAACACATAAGTTACTTCACAACATTAAGTTAACATGCGTAACACACATATCCACAAAGTACGAAAAGTTAGTCATGACAGCCACACAGAAAACAGAGGATGAAGTTTTGTGTGTCCTTGCTTGGTGAAAAATGTGTGAATGAAGCTTAGACTGTACAATGGTAGTTTAGACATGTAAGTTATTGTCGATTAAAAGGTTAATCCCCAATATACAAGATAACAACAAATTAGGTGGCGAAGAATATAAAACAGAAAAGTCAATACCTCAATAGCACTTTGCATCGAATTGGCAGATTCAAATTCCACAAAACCAAAACATGTCCCCTGTTGCTGGATAGAAGATAGCAAAATAAAAAACATGTGAACATCATTATAAATAAGAAATCTAAATGGAGTTAACCAAGTTAAATAAGAAACATACCTTGCTACTTCTAACTTGAATACCATTATGCTTAATAGGCCCAAAATTGTTGAAAACCGCTTCAAGTTGTTCAACAGTTGCATTCATAGGCAGATTTGGTACAAATATGGCAAGAGTCTTAGCTGGACATGTACAATCATAGATATTAGAAGAAACAAGCTGGATATGAAAAGGGAAGTTTCATCTCAAATTGAACACCATTCCAGGTATCAATAAATAAGATCACAAGAAGAAATAAACACCTGCAAAATATTTCTGGACAAAATATAACATTATCATAATACTAATGAATCCAAAATATAACATTATTCCATAATAAATCCAAAACATGTCAATCAGTGTTGCATAACCATCCATAAGCACACTTACAATAACAAAACCCAAAGACTACGACAATATAGATAACATTAACCTATGAAGCACGGGTGGGTTTCTGGATTCGGGTGCGGGTGCGGGACTCAGCAATGTTTGAAAAAGTAGGGTGCGGGTGCAGCGATTAAAAAATTATTAAAAATATTTTTATTTATATTTTTAATATATTGCTAAGCATACTTTTTCACATTATATAAACATATACCAAATTTAAAAGCAATAGTAGATAATAATTAAAACATGATGTTCATAAATTAAATACAACCCACAAGATTGAAACTAAAACATTCCATGATGTTTGGAAATTAGAATACAACTCGCAAGTTTGAAACTAAAACAAAATAAAAGATAATCAACAAGACAATCAAACACCAACATCATCATCATCAAGATCAATAGCTTCACTTCGAACTTCACTTTCACTAGTAGTAACACTAGTGCTAGCATTCCCAATAACCATGGCCTCCAACTCTGACTCATCAAGTGTAAGGGCTGCATTCTCAAGAATTCCAACTCCTCCATGTATGTCGCTCTCATTCCAAGAGTCTCCTGCAATATCCCACATCTTTGTTGTTGTATTTACGTACTCCTCATTGCGCTTTGACAAGAGTCGAAAATTAGAATGCACATATACCAAATCCTCAGAGCATGCAAGAGTCATTTTGTTTCTTTTTAAGGAATGAATGAATTTGTATGTGCTCCAATCTCAGCACATGAGGATGAACAAGGTTGTCCAAGAAGTTTAAGGACAAGGGTTTGAAGAGTCGGAAATGCGGAGCCATGGTATTGCCACCAAACCAAAGGTTGTAAGGCCCACCTATCTGTCAAGGCATCTGGTGAAGGAAACCTCCCTCCTGAAAATGTAGCAAACTCAAACTTCACCACCTTTAATTCATTCTTATTTTCAAAGTATCGATCCAAACACTTGCTCATTTCCATAGAAATTTCATGATCCTGATGTGAAGAGATGCGTTTTGGATTCTCCGAAAGCCATTCAATGGGGTAATACCTAGTTAAAGATTAAAAAACAAATATAGATGAAACGTGTGTTTTACTAGAAGGGTGAACTAAGGAAAATAGAAAATAAATGTACTTACTTAGGATTTAAGGAATGAGCCAAGCAATGTAGTGGTGTACAATTTTTAGTCCATCGATCAATGAGTATATCATACACCACACCCTAAAATGAGCTATACTGATCATCTTCCAAGCCTTCGTGCCGATATATTGCTACCTTCACCTTCTCTATCATTGAATCCCACATCTCATACACAAGATGAAGAAAAGGCTTATCTGTGTCGGCTACTCGTAGCATATCATAAATAGGTGCTGTGAATTCAAGGATATAATCAATATTATCCCACCAAAGATCACTTAGAATCATATCTTTCACCTTTTGAGCTTTTCCAACATCATCCTACCTATAAGAAGCCCATTGGTCACTAATAGCCATGGCTTGAAGACATCTTTTTATCAACTTTAACCTTTTCAGCATTACAACAACCGAAGCAAATCTAGTATCAGCAACTTGGAGCAGTTTTAATGGACAAAATTCATTAAACATTGCCAACCTCATTAAATGGTTCATGATAAAAACACGTATGAAGGATGCATCATCAGCAATACGTATAATCCAACTACATTCCTCATATGTAACTTCATTCTTTTCGGTGTTTTTTGCTGCACAAATATTCTTCAAAGCTAGATTGAGAGTGTGGACAACACAGAGTGTCCAAAATATTTTAGGATACTCACCTTCAATAAGAGCTCCAACAAACTGCATCACACTAGCATTATCAGTGATGACTTGGACAACTTTTTCATGTCCAATCTCTTTTATAGCATCCTTCAACACCCCAGCAATATAATGTTTGTCTTTGAACTCACCTGACCCATCAATTTCCTTTATAAACACTGGACCCCCATCTGATACAGCCATAATATTAATAAGAGGCCTCCTTTGTGGATCTGACCATCCATCAGAAGCTATACTTACACCATTTTCAAGCCAAAAGTCCTTAATTGGTTTCAAAAGTCTTTCAACATGAGCTCTTTCTTTTTGCAAAAGTGTTGTTCTCAAGGCATTGTATCTAGGAGGAACATAACCTTGAATGCTATGGGTAGCAGCATATGCATAGGAATTACGATAATATGGGTTCCTTGCAAAGTTAAACGAAAGCCCACCAGTGTAAAACATCCTAGCAATTCTGCTATCCAATTCATGTCTAGCATTATTCTGGAATGCTTTCTCCAAAGGAGAATTCACAGTCAACTTCCTCCTCTTACCATCAACCAGATTTGTACTATCATTCCTTTCTTGTCTCCGAAATGGGGAAATAGGTATAGGCCCACGGCATGGGGGAGGTAGGGGTAAGGGAATTTGACTTCTCCGTTCTCTCTCTAACTTTTCATTCTTAACTTGATCATGCATTCGCTGCATTTCCAGCCTATGGCTCGATGTCACCTTAGGGCATGGTTTAATACCTTTATTAGGAATTTTTAATAAATGAGCCTTAACCCTAGAATAGGATCCCAAATAAACTACACCACAATAGTTGCACTTAAAGTGTGTGTTTCCACCTGATTTAACAGTAGAACTAGGTGGTTTTTCTACTTTATTCACATACTGCCAAAGAGGAGATTCATCATTTGGCACTTCTTGATTAGATGAAGGTGAAGTTTCTGTGCTAGTAATTTCATCAATTGCAAATTCAATAGATTCAATTTAACCTACAAATAATAACTATTAACTAAATAAATTAATAATAAATCAAACTCAAGTTCACAGATTCACAAATCACAATGAGTAATAACTATTAACTAAATAAAAAATCAAACCCAAGTCACAACATTATTACATTACAGCTTATATAAAAAAAATTAAAATTTTTTTTTAAAAAAATCAGATCAAGTGAGGTTCAGACTAAAAAAATCAAATCAGCTTAAGCTTAAAAAAATTGAAAAACTAAGATTGAAAGCTTTAGTTTGATACCTGAGTTGAGACTCTTGAGAGTGGGTCGAGCTTGAGACTTGAGACTTGAGACTTGAGTTGAGTTGAGAACTTGAGATTGAGAGTGGGTCGATGAGGTTGTGAGTGAGTTGAGAGTGAGATTGTGTGTGTGATTGAGTGATCGAGTGTCTCAGAGACAGAGAGGCAGAGAGCACACAGCACAAAGAGACGAGTGAGAGAAAGCTGAAGTTTGAATGAAGTGAGAATGCGTGAGAGAGTTTAGGCCCTTTAGGGTTTGTTATTAAGTTCAAACGGTGCGTTTTGCGCCTTTTTTTTTTTTTTTTTTTGAATTTCGGCCTGAATCAGCCATTTCTGCGGTTTCACCCGATATGGCCCGAATTGGCGCAAATCAACCCAATTCAGCACGATTCGGCCCGAGTCTTAGCTGTGTTGGCGCAAGTCGTGAAAAAAAAAAATCTGGACGCGGCACCGACGCGCGAGCAGTGGCGTCCCTCGCGCGTCGCCGCGTCGGATGCGGGTGCGGCATGGGTTTTGCCGCGTCCGTGCATCCCATATATTAACACATAACCTTCCAAAATATGGAATTGTTCCATAATTATTAATAACCTAAAGAATACCATGGTACCACTAACATGTTTCACACAACTAACCAGCAACTTCAAGTTAGAAGGTTTTGTTGAAAAATTTCTCCAACCAAAGCTTTCTCATCCTATCATTTTTAGCCTTAAAGGCCCTTCCTGCCTTTTCATCATTAACCAAATGATCAAAAGCTTCATCAAGCATGTCTTCTTCAAAGCCTTCAACATTCAAAATAGTGAAGATGACATACTAATCTAAATAGCATGGGGGACTTTTTCTGAGGTAAAGATAGATATATTATTGATATAGTTATACAAAGAAGTATAGACCCTGGGGCCAGTTAGGCGAAACCAAAATAGTACATGCAGCTGGAGCTAAACTACAACAAAACTAAAACCAGTGCTGCCAACTAAACCTAGTGCTGAGAGTGA
This sequence comes from Quercus aquifolioides, assembly GCA_019022515.1. Lineage (NCBI taxonomy): Eukaryota > Viridiplantae > Streptophyta > Magnoliopsida > Fagales > Fagaceae > Quercus > Quercus aquifolioides. The sequence goes on along the minus strand of CM032329.1, from coordinate 10,600,771 downwards.
AATCAGTGCAGAATAAGAAAATAGCAACCCACACGCTACAGGCAGCAGCAATCCAATGAAGAAATCCAGCAACTACCCAGTGCTGAAAATAGCATGGGGTACTTAATTTCATTTATTTATTAAAAAAAAAAAAAAACAAGGGGACCTACTGTAAGGGACTTCTTAATGGAGGATAGTGGCCAAGTTTGTCAAATGATATATGTGGCACAGCAAGCTTTTCTCTATTCAGATATTTTGGGGCAACTTTTTATGTATAACTCAACTTCTTAAATCCAAAAGAACCACCTAATTTTGATTGAACTCATGTACCCATCATAAACTAGTATACAATAATTTCATCACAAAAATATCATAATGCCACACATAAATAAAACCCCCCAAAAAAGAGTCCCACAAAAAGAAGCAAGAATCTAATCATCAGAACTATCCAAAACCTCAAAAGTCCGCCGATTCTGCTCCTTCCAAATACACCATAGGATGCACAATGGAACTAAGTTCCAAATCTGAGACGAATGCTTCCCTAACCAATTCCACCAGCCAAAAAGCAAATCTGGGATCGATCTCGGTATAACCCAAGACAAACCAAAAGGTTTTAAGGCAAAGCTCCACAACCGATGAGCCATCTCACAATGAAGAAGTAGATGGTCTACCATCTCTCCACAATGACGACACATAATGGACCAGTCTACACAAACCAATCTTCTCAATCTCAAGTTATCGCCCGTTAGGATCTTATTCCAAGCTACGGTTGATCCCCATACCACCCATCCTGCCAAAATCTCACTCTATTCCCCAACCCGACAATAAACTGACAATTTTTGCTAAAATCCTCCCATCCCATATGAATACCTCTCCACAAACCACACCCATGAGCTCTCTTACCTAGCTTTGAGGTCCATCCCCCCCAATCTTCCCCATATTTTGAAACTACCACCCTCCTCCATAACCGATCCTCTTCCTTCCCAAACCGCCACAACCATTTCCCCAATAAGGCCTTATTGAAAGTAGTAAGTTTTCTTATCCCTAAGCCACCATTGGCTATAGGCGCACAAACTTTATCCCACCCTGCCAGATGAATCTTACTGTCACCCCATAGAAAATCCTTATGCAACTTTTCAATTTTATTAGCCACATAAGTAAGAATGGTAAATAGAGATAGAAAATAGGTAGGAAGACTAGATAATGTACTCTTGAGTAGCATCAAACGACCCCTTTTAGACAAATACAACTTCTTCCACCCGGCTAATTTCCGCTCAATTTTTTCTAGAACAGGATTCCAAATTAAAGGGGAGTTATGCGACGCCCCCAATGGCATGCCAAGATAAGACATAGGCAAAGTTCCAACTCTACAGCCCAAAATATCCGCCAAGGCATGCACATCATCAACCTCCCCTATTGGAACCATTTCACTCTTGTGCACATTAACCTTCAAACCTATTACCGCCTGAAAGCTGAGTAACAACAACCGAATATGAAGAATTTGCTCCACATCTGCATCACAAAATAGGATAGTATCGTCTGCAAACAATAGATGTAAAACACTTTCCCCACCACCCCTCCTACCCTCAACTTTAAAACCACAGATCAAGCCCGCTCCCTCCACTCTTCTCAACATCCTACTAAACACCTCCATCACAATCAAAAACAGCATAGGAGAAAGCGGATCCCCTTGTCTTAATCCCCTTGAACTACCAAAAAAATTATTTGGAGACCCATTAATCAAAATAGAGAACTGAACTGTGGATATACAAGTACGGATCCACTTACACCACTTCACTCCAAAACCCATTCTATTCAACAAATCCAACAAAGCCTCACAATTCACATGATCGTAGGCCTTCTCAATATCAAGTTTACAAATGACTCCAGGAACCCTACTCTTCCCTTGGCTATCCATACACTTAATCGCAATAAGAACCAAGTCAAGGATTTGTCTCCCACCCACAAAGCTATTCTGAGTCTCCGAGATCAACTAATCTAAAACCACTCTCAAACGATTTGCCAAAACCTTAGCCAAGATTTTATACACACTCCCCACCAAGCTAATAGGCCGAAAATCTCTAATATCAGAGGCGTCATTCTTTTTAGGAATTAAAGCAATGTAGGTAGCATTAAGGGATTTTTCAAACTTACAATGTTGAAAAAACTCTTCAAAGACCGCTAAGACGTCTTTCTCCACTACTCTCCAACAATGCTGATAAAACACCATAGTAAACCCATCCAGACCTGGAGCCTTGTCCCCCTCCAAGTCACTTACGACTTGAAGTATCTCCTCTCTCTCAAACTTCCGTTCAAGCCAAACCCTCTCCATATCCCCAATAGAGTAGTCATTCGTATATAAAACATTCTTACTTATCAAAAAAAAAAAAAAAAAAAACAGATCTAAAAATCATAAACCCTAACTCATATCAAACAGCCAATGTCAAAATCATCAAATAAATAAATAAATATCACACAACTAAATCAACACCGAAAAACCCATATGAAAAATGATAAGAAATCAAATATGTGTAAAAATTATGATTCATCAAAAATAAAACCTGAAACTTTGAGGAGTTTTTCCAGCAAGGAGTAGAAATCAAACCTAAGAAAAACCAGAGAAAGGTTAGAGATGAAGAAAAACGAAAAGAAAAGGAGAAATCTAATCTAAAAACACAGAAAACTACCTGGGTTTCGCCGATGATGGGCGGCGCCAGTGGAAGCTGGAGCTAGGGGTGGTGCCTCAAACCTTGGAGTCGAGGATTGATGGGAGAGGGGACTGGAGATGGCTGGGATTTTTTGGAGAGAAATCTAATTTAGGAGAGTTTGAGCATAAAGTGACTATGGGTGGGAGTGAAAAGAGGAGTGATAAGTATCACGGTGTGGGGGGAGTGAGCAAATGTAAAATGTTTTACCAAAATTTTAAATGTTATTTTACATAAATTGTTTTAGGTTGGTTTGGTTGATTGAAAATATTTTACTTTTAATCAAATATTTTACTACAAAATAAACACCGTAAAATTAGAAAATATTTTTTTGCAAATATTTTATATCGAAACAAATTGGTTTTTTATATATGTTATGAGTTAATACAGGATTTAACATTGTACAAATTCAAATATCTAGTGAGGAAGCTATTGAAACTGCTTAGCTGCTTGCCCTGAAGGAAGGTTTGCTGGTGGGGATTTCATCTGGTGCTGCAGTAGCTGCTGCAATAAAGGTGGGAAAGAGGCCGGAAAAAGCTGGGAAACTTGTTGTCGTGATTTTCCCCAGCTGTGGGGAGTGTTATTTGTCTACTGCACTCTTTGATTCCATTAGACATCTGACATGAGGCGGAAAATATGACTTTTGACTGATGTTTTTATTGAATAAGAGCATAACCTGCTTGAACTAATAATGTCTCCACAAAGATGGAAGTATGATGAATTTGAGAGATTATTTTTGTAGTCTCTATTTTCAAGATATACCGGTCTAAAAAAAAAACATGATATTATCCATTATTGACTCTTATATTTAAACCTCTCTATGTGCTCTGAAGCACAAGGAAAGGCTCAAATAGGATGGAAATTTAATTTAAACACATGTAGTTTTATATTTGTTAAAAAAAAAAAAAAAAAAAAAACATTGTACAAATTCGTGTATAAAAGTTCAATCTACCTGCCCCCATGATGGTGGGACTTCTCCATATTTAATGAAGAAGAGGCTAGATAACATTTCTATCAATTCATTAATTAAAAAAAAAATGAATGCAAGAATAAATAAGATGCATTGTGGCTTAGCATTTGAAAATACATGACTAATTAGTTGATACAACCACAACAACTAAGTTCGAAACTAGGAGGAGGTGGGGCAAAACCAGATCAACAGCGACATTTACTTCCTCAAGTCACGGGAACTAATCCTCATCCCCTCTCACCATATTCGTTGGCCGAAACAATACTTTGATACATGCCCAAAGGAGAGAGTGAGTGAGTCAGAGAATGGATGAGAGAAACAGGGAAATTTGTCATATAATTCCCCCACTATGAAACTAAAATGTAAAAAATTGAAGCCTTTTTCTTCTTTTTTTTGAAAAAGTAAAAAATTGAAACATGAAAAATACTAAACTTGTAATCTTAACATTATAATGTTAACGTATATAGTGTTGTGGGCTTTAGGCCCAAATTAGGTTACTTGTATAGCACACATATTTACTTGTATAACACACATATTTACTTGTACTGCACACATATGCCTCCTATATAAAGGCACCTATGTACATTCTTTTATGATGAAATACAATATACAATTACATTCAGTATTTCTAACATGGTATCAGAGCCACTGCTCTGACATTTTCTTAGCAGTCTTGTCTTTATTGGTGTGACTCCATTCTTAACATCACTTCCGCCATCACAGCAGCCGCCGCAGCCTTTCGCCTCTGAATCTCCGACGTCTTCCTGCCGTCGTCTTTGGATTCCGGACCTGCAGCCGCCGTTGTTGAGGAGTCTTGCGCTACAAAGACCACTGCCTGTTGCATCACTGCCGCAATATTGCTCCGATAAATTTTGTGAAGGCACCACAGAGATCGTCTTGCACCGATCTACACACTCGTGGAAGCCTCGAAGCCATCGGAGACTGCACGCGCTCCCACGCGCCACTCAAAGGTTCTACGTCGAAACGCACGCGCCTCCCACGCGCCACTGCATAGCTGGGTTCCTCCTCACGCGCCCCCACGCGCCGACCCTACAGTGCCACGCGCCCTCACGCGTTCTCACGCGCCGTGTCTGATCACTCACGCGCCTCACGCGCGAATCTGCTCTTCCACGTCAGCCCTAACTGACGTCAGCGCCTTGTCATCTGCTGACGTCATCTCACAGTCAACCTGCTGACGTCATCTGTTGACTTTGACACCGTTGACCGTTGACTTTCATAGTTGACTTTGATCAGGGTTGATCGTTGACTTTTTTGCCAGAGTTGACTTTTGCAGTTCAGGTGCTCCTTACCCAGTTTTGCGCGTAGATTTCATTTTTGCAGTCCATTTTTGCATATTTTGCTTCTAAATGAAGAATAAGGACAGGTCTTCTTCTTATTGCAACAATCGTCGCTGCCATTCCATCAAACGTTTTTGCAAATTTTGCAAACGTTTTGGCCACAATATTGAGAGTTGCTATCATCGCAACAAATCAGCTGTTTCAATTTCTGCTGCTACTGTTGCTAACACTAAGAGTGTCCAACCAATGGCTCCCGTCTCTGCACAGTCTCAGTCTTCTAGATCCACTTTCACCATTTCCAGAGATGACCTTATAAATATCATCGCCAATGTCATTCGTATGGTTGGTAATGCATCTTATTCCTCTTCTCTCTCAGCTTTATCTGGTATGTCTCCTACCTCTTGGCTTATGGATTCTGCTTGTTGCAATCACATGACATCTCACTCGTCCTTATTTTCTGAACTTAAACCTGCACCACACCCTCTTAATATTCGTACAGCAAATGGTTCCACAATGTCTGGTCATAATATAGGTTCCGTTTCGACCTCCAACCTCTTGGTTCCTGGGGTCTTTAATATTCCTGACCTTTCTTACAATTTATTCTCTGTGGGACAATTAGCTGAGTTAGGTTATCGCATTACCTTTGATTATTCTGGGTGCATTGTGCAGGATTCTAGGACGGGACAGGAGCTTGGGACCGGTCCCAGAGTTGGGCATATGTTTCCCGTGGACAACCTTCGTCTTCCACTTGTTGCTCCTATTTCTATTGCTGCAACTGCTGCAGTTTCTTCCACTCCTTCCCTTGCACTTTGGCATGCTCGACTTGGTCACGCATCTTCCTCTCGAGTACAACAATTGGCTTCTAGAGGTTTGTTAGGTTCAGTGTCTACAGAAAATTTTGATTGTGTTTCATGTCAGTTAGGAAAACAACCAGCTTTGCCTTTCAATACTAGTGAATCCATATCCACTGATATCTTTGACCTTATTCATTCTGATGTTTAGGGGCCTTCTTCTGTCTCTAGTATTGGGGGGTCTAGATATTTTGTTGTCTTTGTTGATGATTACTCTCGCTATAGCTGGATTTTTAATATGAAACATCGTTCTGAATTATTGGAAGTATATTCTAATTTTGCAAAAATGGTTGAAACTCAATTTTCCAGACGCATCAAAATTTTTCGATCTGATAATGCTCTTGAGTATACTCAATATGCTTTCCAAGCTATTTTGCATTCCTATGGTACTGTTCATCAACTAACTTGTCCAGGTACCTCTCAGCAAAATGGTAGAGCCGAACGAAAACTTCGTCATATTCTTGACACTGTTCGTGCTCTCCTTCTCTCTGCTTAAGTTCCTGCTCCTTTTTGGGGTGAAGCTGCTCTTCATGCTGTTCATACTATTAATCGCATTCCGAGTCCTGTTATCCAAAATCAAACTCCATATGAGCGCCTTTTTGGGTCACCTCCAGACTATCACCACCTTCGCTCCTTCGGTTCTACTTGTTTCGTTCTTCTTCAGCCACATGAGCATAACAAACTTAAGCCTCGGTCAAGGCTTTGTTGTTTTCTTGGCTATGGCGAAACTTAAAAGGGGTATAGGTGTTATGATCCTGTCTCTCATCGTCTTCGTATCTCTCGTAATGTTGTTTTTTGGGAACATCGTCTCTTTGTCGAGCTCTCTCATTTCAGTGCTTCCTTGTCTTCCTCCTCTGTCTTAGATCTTTTTCCAGATGAGACACATATTCCTTCTGTAGCTGTTCCTGATCCTCCTGTAGTTGCTCCTGATTCTGTTGCTGTAGACTTCTCTGTCCAACCACCAGATATCACTGATCTCTTTCCTAGTTCACCCTTTAATGAACAGGTGGAAGATGAACAGGTTGAAGACGAGCTACCCAACCCTAATCCTGAGCTTGGGTCTCCTGCTCCTGCTCCGCCTGAAGATCTTGCACAAGACATTCCACCTCGTCACTCATCTAGGGTAAGATCTATTCCTGCACATTTACTTGACTATCATTGTTACACTGCTTTTGCTACATTACACGAGCCTCACACCTATCGTGAGGCTTCCACTGACCCTGTATGGCAGATTGCAATGAAAGAGGAACTTGATGCATTATCTAAAAACCATACTTGGGATTTGGTGACACTTCCTCCTGGAAAATCTGTGGTTGGTTGTAAATGGATCTATAAGATTAAGACTCGCTCTAATGGGTCCATTGAGCGCTACAAAGCTCGTTTTGTTGCAAAAGATTTTACACAAGAGTATGGGATTGATTATGAAGAGACCTTTGCTCCGGTTGCTCGTATCTCATCTGTTCGTGTCCTCTTAGCTGTTGCTGCTGCTAGTAAATGGGACCTTTTTCAGATGAATGTCAAAAATGCATTCCTTAATGGGGATTTAGGTGAAGAAGTGTATATGCAACCTCCTCCTGGTCTCTCTGTTGACTCAAACAAGGTTTGTCACCTTTGACGTGCACTTTATGGCCTTAAACAAGCTCCACGAGCTTGGTTTGCCAAATTCAGCTCTACCATCTCTCACTTGGGTTACATGGCCAGTCACTATGATTCTGCCTTATTTCTTCGTCGCACTGACAAAGGCACTATTTTACTTCTCTTATATGTGGATGATATGATCATAACTGGTGATGACCTCAGTGGCATTCAAGAACTCAAGGCTTTTCTCAGTCAGCAGTTTGAGATGAAAGATCTTGGACATCTCAGCTACTTCTTGGGTTTTGAAATCACTCATTCTACAGATGGACTTTATATTACTCAAGCCAAGTATGCCTCTGAACTCTTGTCTCGCACTGGACTCACTGATAGCAAGACTGTTGACACTCCAGTTGAGCTTAATGCGCATCTGACTCCCTCAGGGGGGAAACCATTGTCTAATCCCTCTCTTTACAGACGCTTGGTTGGCAGCTTGGTTTATCTCACTGTCACTCGTCCAGACATTTCCTATGCTGTTCACCAGGTGAGCCAGTATCTGTCTACTCCACGATCGACTCACTATGCTGCTGTTCTGCGCATTCTTCGATACCTAAAAGGCACTCTCTTCCATGGTCTTTTCTACTCTGCTCAGTCTCCTCTTACTCTTCGTGCATTTTCTGATGTTGATTGGGCAGGAGACCCCACTGATCGCAGGTTCACCACTGGTTATTGCTTTCTTCTTGGTTCTTCTCTGATTTCTTGGCGAAGCAAGAAACAAACTCATGTGGCCCGCTCCAGTACTGAAGCAGAATATCGTGCCCTTGCTGATACCACATCTGAGCTCCTTTGGCTACGATGGCTTCTCAAAGACTTAGGTGTGTCTACATCCTCTGCTACTCCTCTTTATTGTGATAACCAGAGTGCTATTCATATTGCCCATAATGATGTTTTCCATGAACGGACTAAACACATTGAGATCGATTGTCATTTTATCCGTTTTCATCTTGTTCATGGTGCTCTCAAGCTGATTTCAGTCTCCTCTAAAGATCAACTTGCAGATATCTTCACCAAGTCACATCCTAAGGGACGCCTTCGTACTTTGATTGACAACCCCAAGTTGGTCTCACATCCACCTTGAGTTTGAGGGGGGCTGTTAACGTATATAGTGTTGTGGGCTTTAGGCCCAAATTAGGTTACTTGTATAGCACACATATTTACTTGTACTGCACACATATGCCTCCTATATAAAGGCACCTATGTACATTCTTTTATGATGAAATACAATATACAATTACATTCAGTATTTCTAACATAATAATAAATCACATTTTCATGTGAATGAACTCATGATTCTAATCTTGTTTAATTAAAACCAAACCCTTAAAAAAAAAAAAAAACAACCAAACACAAATAACCACAAACCCCATTACCTATCCGTTCATTAAAACAAATGAACCATCATTCAAACAACAATTGTTAAAAGAAACAAAAAGAACAAGATAAATCTTAAAGAAGCTGCAGAGCCCACCGCCATCTCCTTTTCATTTTCACCCACCTCAAAGAAAAAAAAAATTAGAAAGAATAAAACAAAAACAAAAAACAAACACAGATTCCAAAAAAAGCTAGAGGATTATTACCTCAATTGACCAACTGGATGCCATTTTTGTTTGCCATTATGACGATTCTTTCATGCTTGTTCGCTTCTGCGATGACTTTCACTCTTCCACTTCACCCATACTGTTCACGTAGAAGGATGACAGTCCTAAGCTCCATCCTGGAAGACACTGTCATCGTCCCCCTATCCGTAAAGAATTGGGAAATCTTGTTGAATTCGCTTCTTGCGGTGCTGATGATAATAGATCGTAAAGAATCATTAACATTAAGATCGTGTGCACCCTCCAACCAAGTTTGGATTTTCACAATGAATCCAACTGAGATTGGAGAGTGCACACAATCTGAATATTAATGATCCTTTACGGCCTACAGTTATCAGCACCGCAAGAAGCGTTCAACAAGATTTCTCAATTCTTTACGGACAAGAGCATAGTGACAGTGCCTTCCAAGATGGAGCTTAGGGCTGTCATCCTTCTACGTGAAGAGTACGGGTGAAGTGGAAGAGTGAAAGTTACCGCAGAAACGAACAAGCATGAAAGAATCGTCACAATGGCAACGAGAATGGCATCCAATTGGTCAATTGAAATCCTCTAGCTTTTTTTGGAATTTGTATTTTTTTTTTTTTTTTATTCTTGCTTTTTTCTTTTTTCTTTATGAGGTGGGTAAAAGTGAAAAAGAGATGAAGTTTTTTAAGCTTTATCTTGTTCTTTTTGTTTCTTTTAAAATTTTTTGTTTGAATGATGGTTCATTTGTTTTAATGAACAGATAGGTAATGGAGTTTGTGGGTAATTGTGTTTGGTTGCTTTTTTTAGGGTTTTTAATTAAACAGGATTGGAATCACGAGTTTATTAATAGAAATGTGATTTATTATCATTATAACGTTAAGATTACAAGTTTAGTATTTTCCATGTCCAAGTTTCACTTTTTTTACTTTTCAAAAATAAAAAAACTTCAATTTTTTACATTTTAGACTTTTAGTCTCACAGTGGGGGGTTATATGGCAAATTTCCCGTTTCTCTCATCCATTCTCTGACTCACTCACTCTCTCCTCTTGGCCTGTCTAGCCTCTCTTTCTCTTTCTTCCTTCCCTCTCAAAATAAAAACCAAACAAAATGCGATCTTGAGTTTTTGAGTCAATTTGATATGGGGTTTTTGAGGCGGGGTCAGGTGGTTGCAGCAGCGTGGGTAAGGTGGTTGAGGCGGATGTGGGCAGTAGGTCACATGGGTTGTGGGATGCTACTGGGTTTTGGGTTTTGGGATGCTACAAAGCCGAAGCTTGATAGGAACAAATACAAAGATAGGTTTTTGAACAAAGAAGGGAAAATGCTAGAAGTTTGCAAGGTGGGAGAACACTAAAAGTCAGAAGTTTTAGCTTTGATCATTAATACTTCTTTTGCATGGTGGCTTGACAATGAAAAGCCAACTATAATGTAGGAAATTCCCCACAAAGGTTTCCTTGTAATGATTCAAACATATTTACAAAAGATAACCTAATAACTTCATATTCAATCAAAGAGCCAATACGTTTTAGCTCAAATGACACCTTCTCCCCCATAAAACAGGGTGGAAGGGAGAAGGTGATATAAAAAAATAAAAAATAAAATCTAGTAGAGAATGGGAAGAACGAGAAGGTGATAAAAAAATCTAGTAGATTTTTTTTAAGGTGAAAAAAAAATCTAGATTTTTTTTCAAATGACAACTTCTCCCCTATATTCAACATTTTTTTAAGTTTTGTAAATTGAACCATTTTAAAAAAATTCACACCCTAATTATAACAAAATTGATGGTTTCATTTCACATACGAAATTGAACACTTTCAGAAATGTTCCAAAAAATAAGTCAAAATGCAAACCTAGTAGAGAAAAAGCCCCAACAAGAATACAAGGTTTGTTATCTTCGTCAAGGTTGTCATTGTCGCTATTGCCCTTGCCTACCTCGGAGCACGAAACGGGCTTGTTCCAGTCCAATGAACCTGAAGGAGAGAAAGACGAAACGCACTGTACCACGGTCAGACTTGCAAGGCTAGAAATCGAGTCGGTGGCAGCGGTGGTGGTGGCGAAAATGGTGTGGAGGATTAGGGTTTTGGGGGCTAAGCAGAGAGTGTGGTGAGGTTTTGGGTTAGTGGTGAGCAATGTACGGATGGGTTTGAGTAAGAAGTGAAGAGGTTGTGATTGTGATTGCGTCTATGGTGCGCCACATTTTGTGTGTGTGTGTGTGTGTGTTTTCTTTGCTTGTTGGGGTTTTTGGAGGAGACTTTTTAGAATGAAAGATGATACGTCTACAACATTTTTACAACAAATCACAGGTGGTTAGTTGTCATTAGTTCAAATTTGAACTTAATTCGAAGATTACTTTTTTAACCCAACAATAACAACCAGTAACAACCTGCCACTTAGGATTTGTTGTAAAAATGGTGTAGACATATCATTTCTCTATTAGAATATATTTGTCACTAGGTGTCCACGGGTCGGGTCTGGTTTGGGTTTAATCTGGAACCGACCCGATCTTGTCAGGTTGCAGCACGGCAGACTTGCCACTAACCGTGAAAAACCACGGGTCGAGTCGGATTGGGCTCAGGTGAATAGCGGTCAGATTCGACTTTGACCGAAAGAGAAAGATCAAAGACCAAACTTGGTTCAAATTTCACAAATCTGAAAGAACACGAACAAATCTACAAACCCAAACACCAGTAACCCATAAATCCAAAGAACACAAACAGAAATAGAGAGAGGTGATAGCAAATCTAAACTTGCAAAAGACTGAAATGAGGAAACAAAGAGAGAAAATGACTGAAAATCAAACCCAATAGAGAGATTTGCAGATCGACGATGGGCGATGGGGCGATGGAGGAGACCTACAGATCAGCGATGGTGGAGAATCGAAGATTTAAAGATTCTGAACTGGAGAATCGCAGATCGGCTGTTGAGAAATCGAGAGAGTGAGAGAGATCCAGAGACTGAGAGAATTGAGAAACTGAGGTCTGGGTGAGGAATCTGAGTTATATATCACGGTCGGATCAGGTTTTGAAAGGGAAGACCCGCCACTCAACCCGCTGTCAACCGCCAGGTAGTCTGGTCAGGCGGCGGACAATTCGGGTCCGGTCGGTTTGGCCGGGTGGTTCGGATCTTCGGTTCTGTTGGATAGGCCTTGTAGTGTTTATCAATTGGGTTTTTTTGTAGCAAGATTTTTTTAGGGGTTTTGTGGTTTTCGTCTTCTTGCCTTCAAATGAGCAAGTTCTGTTTTCAAAATCTTTTGTATATTTTTAGTAACAGATTATTTTAGTTGAAACTAAAATTTTTTTTTACAGAAAATACTATAGATAAAGCTAAAAAGTAGCTAAAATAGTATATTGAGATTCATAAATAGTACAAAAAAATGTAGTGAAACTCATGAATAGTAGTAAAAATAAGCTGAATAGTAAAAAAAATTGGCTTTTTAAGCCAATACCAAATACACACTTAATTGAGAATTGAGATCACAATAATTGTATATATATATATATATATATATATATATGTAGAGATAATAAATTATAATTATTTGACTAGATTAAGCCTGACAAAACACACTAAAAGCTAATTGTATCTACCACTGTTCAACCTTGATACGATAGTCACCCTATAAATATAAGTATTTGTAGAGCATAGGAGGCAAGAGCGGGGTTCAAGTCTCGTCAAAATTTTTACAAGATAAAAATCAACATTCCCTCTTAATTCCCTTCTATTAAACTTTCAAATAAAATAAATAAATAAATAAACCAAATCAATCCATTCCAAATTTCCAATACACATTCATTTCCGTCTTCCAAATGGACTTGAAAATGTAAAACCCATTTACAAAAATTGGATTTATTTTGATTCAAAACTGAAACATTTTAACCAGAATCCAAACGGGGCTTGACTTGGGCTGTATTACTACTTACCCATGTTGTTCACTGGCTTAAGCCTATCCCAATTCCCAGCTAGGCTCAGCCCATTTCCAGTTCTAGCCCAACTGTATGCGATTTCTTTGCTCCCAAATTCAGTGTCCATAAAAAAGCTCTCGGGTATACCCTACCAATAAAGAACCTTTTTTTTTTTTCGTTGAGAATACTATGAATAAAGAGCTTGCTCATATCATTTTTCAGTGTTTGCAAAAAGTGTAAGAAAACTAATTAAAATAGATCTGCTTGCAATATGGTTGATCCAGTTAGGCCAAAACCAACTCCATGATGTTACTCATTTTGATATCATGTTTTCACTAGCAAAGAATGTAGCAGACAGAATGTTTATATATGACTTAAAATGTGCTTGCAATTCACAATCAATCACTTTAATTTAGGTCCATCATGGGATTGATTTGCTGGCTAATTTGGTGTCACTCTCCAGGATGAAGATTGGGTCTGCCTAACAATTCATGTTGCATTCATTTAAACTGCTTAGGATTTGCATGTCCTATTACTATTTTCCAGCCCATTGGTCATTCTAGTTTTGGGTTGCTATAACCACTGAAGCAGTTGGGTTTGAAATTGAATCATAACATGTATGGTTTCAGCCCTAGCCTGAACCACCATGGCAGCTCCACCAGCAACAAAGAGTAGGGCACTTTTTATGAAGGAGTTGATTGAGAAAGAAAAAAAAAAGTAGGGCACTTTTTATGCGTTTATATATATGCTGTTACTATAACTAGTCCTTGGCAAGCCCTCACAAAGAACTTATGGTTCAGGTCTCCTTGGAGATCATTGCCACTCAATTCTCAGCAACACTTTATGCGGTCACAAAACAAAGGGAATAAAGACAAGCCATATTAACCTTGGATAGATAGAACTGACTAGTAGAACAGTCCAAGTCACTTTCAATTCAAAATGCCTACATTGAAAATTTTAGTACTAGGAAGTCTCAAGAACTAAGCAATGCTAAGGACTTTTTTTTTCACAATTTGTTAAGGTGGGAAGTAATTATATCCTTAACACATTAGCACACCACTAAATTGTTGACATCTTTATTATTATTGTTATGAGTAATAGGGGCAGAACAGTAATATCATGTACTTTATATATAAATAATATTTTATGTGTTAGGGTTGACTCATCAAACCCTAAACACTTTCACAGTAAATAACATGGTATCAGAGCCACCAATCCGCCGCTGCCATTAACCCTCCGACCACCACTCACTGGCAACCATATCCTTACTCGCTAGCTTTGACGACCCTAATAAAGACTCTGATGATCTTGATTTAGTGGCTGAAGGAGCTGCCTAGCGCCGATGACCCTCTCTCCTGTCTCGCGACACCAGATCAACGTCGCCTGATTGCGAGAGAGACAGGGTTTTACTCGCCCACCTCCGGCGACCATTCTAGCTTACTCGCTGTCGCCAGAGTTTTTTTCAATTGAGGGTTTCAACCATGGTCTGATTTTCTTCTCTTCTTCAATACGTTCTCTGCTTATCTGTTCAGGCAACCTTAGGTTGATGTTTAGTGGTGGATTGGGCATTTTTCTTTTTGGTGTTGGTATGGATTTGTTGCTGCCTTGTTTTTGGAATAGTTTGGTGTTGATTCTTTGATAGATGAGTTACTGTTGGAGTGGCTGATTGGTTGAAGTACATTGGTTACTAGTTGGAGTTTGTTTTAATTCAGTCTAGCTTATTTCTTTAGTGTTAGTTTGTTCTTCAGATTGCTATTATGGAGTCCAAAGACAATGCTCAGCCCCCTAATTATTTCTTATCTCCTGATATGTTATCAATTACCTACATTCGTCTAAATGGTAGTAATTATGCTCAGTGGGCACAGGCAGTTGAAGTCTTTCTTCTTGGTAGAAAGAAGTTTGATTACGTGATTAAGGAACCTCCTGTACCTACAGACCCTAAATTTGCTGATTGGAGAGCCGAAGATGCACAAATTAGGAGTTGTTTATGGAATAGCATAGAGTCTAAGATCAGTTGTAGTTTGGTTTTCTTACCAACTGCTAAACTTGTTTGGGAACAAGCCAAGGAACTTTACTCTGGTGTTAACAATTTGAAGCGGATTTATGATCTTCATCAAAATTATTTCTCCTTGAGTTTGAGTGATATGTCTTTAGAAGACTATTATAACAAGTTTAAGTTTAAGGGTGAATGTGAAAAACTCAATATTTATCAACCTATCTCCTCTGATGTTAAAATTATGAAGAAACAACGACATTCTATGCATGTTGCTCGCTTCCTCTCTGGATTGCCTAAAAGTTTGAATCCAGTAAAATCACAAATTTTAGCTAGTCCAGACCTCCCTTCATTGAGTGAAGTTTTTGGTAGACTTCGACAAGCCGCATTATTTGATTCGAGTACTGACCATTTCTCTTCCTCTAATACTGATGCATTACCTTCTGGTGATAAATTTGCCTTTACCACTTATATGGGGAGTAATAGAGGTGGTCATGGAGGTCGAGGTCGTGGGGGCCGAGGCCGTGGAGGGCGTGACCAAGGGGGCCGTGGGAGTGAACAAGGGGGTCGTGGTAAAGGACGTGGTCTTCGTAAGTGCACTTATTGTCATGGTAAGAATCATATAGTAGACTTTTGTTGGGAGTTGTATGGTAAACCCTCGGCTCACCAATCTAGTTTTCAAGTTCAAGAACCACCTTCACAATCACTTCCACCAACATCCAGAGTAATCTCTATTCCTGAGGAAGAGTACAATCACCTTTTGACTCTGCATTCCAACTTTGTTGGGTCTGATTCTACTGCTACTTTGGCTCAACAAGGTACTTCCACTGCTTGTCTTGCCACTTAGGACCCTTGGGTCATTGACTCAGGTGCTACTAATCATATGATAGGTACCTCAGATTTACTCTCTGACCTTGAGCAATCTAGTAGTCTTCCCAATGTTAATTTGGCAGATGGCTTAGCCACTACAGTTTCTGGTTTGGGCACTGCCAATCTTAGTCCTAATCTTTCTCTCTCTTCTGTCTTTATATTCCTGATTTTCCTTTTAACCTTTTGTCAATTAGTAAGCTTACTAAAATTTTGAATTATGCTGCCATTTTTTTATCCACTCATTGTATCTTTCAGGATCTCAAGACGGGAAGATTATTGGTGGAGGGCATGAAGCCGGTGGACTTTATTACTTGGATCGATGTGGTTCTTCCCGTTTAGTGGCTTCTCATTTGTCTATCTTGCCTCTTCAGCATCATTGTCGCCTTGGTTATCCATCTCTCAAGAATTTGAAGTCATTAGTTCCGTCATGTTGCCAAATTGAGTCTTTACAATGTGAAGCATGTCAGTTGGGTAAACACCATAGGGTGCCTTTTGCCTTTAGGCGTGAGAGTCGTGTTAGTAGTCTTTTTCATTTAGTTCATTCTGATATTTGGGGTCTAATAAACACTCCCTTATTGTTGGGATTTAGATATTTTGTCATTTTTGTTGATGATTATTCTAGAGTCACCTATCTTTATCTTATGAAAGAACGGTCTGAATTGTACTCAATTTTCAAATCATTTTATATGGAAATAAAGACTCAGTTTAATGCTTCACTTCGTATTTTTCGGTCTGATAATGCCCGTGAATATTTTCATATAGCTTTGTTTCAATTTTTTGATGATCATGGTATAATTCACCAATCTTCATGCCCTCATACTCCACAACAAAATGGTGTTGCTAAACGCAAAATGCGTCATTTGTTAGAGGTCACTCGTGCCTTAAAGTTTCATATGCATGTTCCCAAATCATATTAGAGTGATGCTATTCTCACTGCCTGTCACCTAATTAATCGTATGCCTTCCACTATTCTAGGTGGTCAGATCCCTTATACTATGCTCTCTCCAGATGCACCTTTGTTTCATCTACCTCCTAAGATCTTTGGTTGTGTGTGCTATGTTCATATCTTAGGTCCAGGGAGTGACAAACTTGATCCTAGATCCATTAAATGTGTTTTTCTTAGGTATTCTCATACTCAGAAATGATATCGATGATACTCACCTACTCTTCGGCATCGTTTCATTAGTGCTGATGTCACATTTGATGAATCTCAGTCCTATTTCTCTCCTTCGGTTGCTAGTGACAGATCTCCTCCTTGTCTTCCTCTCCTACCACTTGTGTCTCCTATTGAATCTCTTCAGAAACCACTCCAGGTATATTGTCGTTGGCAGAAACCTCCAACCGAGACCTCTACCCCGCCTAGTGATTCGACTCCTGATCCTGCCTCTTCCAATTGCTTTGCGCAAAGGTAAGCGTTCTTGTACCTCTCACCCTATCTCTCAGTTTGTCTCTTATGGTCACTTGTCTTCAGCTCTTCATGCCTTTACCACATCCTTGAATTCTACTGTTGTTCCTAAGTCTGTCCAGGAGGCTATGTCCATCTCTGGTTCGAAATCTGCTATGGAGGCAGAAATGTCTGCCCTATCTGAAAATGCTACTTGGTCTTTAGTTACTCGTCCTCCAGGGAAAACTATTGTTGGTTGTCATTAGGTGTATACTGTGAAGTATTTGCCTGATGGTTCTATTGAGCGTTTGAAGGCTCGCTTGGTTGCCAAAGGGTATACCCAAACATACGATGTTGACTATGCCGAGACATTCTCACCTGTTGCTAAAATTTCTTCTGTCCGGATTTTGATCTCCTTGGCTGCTAATTTGGGTTGGCCATTGTTTCAGGTAGATGTTAAAAATGCCTTCTTGAATGGCGATTTGAAGGAAGAGGTGTATATGGAGCAACCACCTGGGTTTGTTGCTCAGGAGGAGTCTGGAAAAGTGTGTAGGTTGCATAAGGCCATCTATGGTCTTAAACAATCTCCTAGAGCTTGGTTTGGTAAATTTAGTGAAGTAGTGTTAAAGTTTTGGATTGTGATGTTGCCACTCTGATCACTCTATGTTTTCTCATACCTCTGATAGAGGAAAGATTTTGTTGATAGTATATGTTAATGATATTATAATAACTGGAAATGACAAGCAGGGTATTGATGATTTGAAAAGATACCTTCAAAACTCCTTTCGAACTAAGGATTTGGGTAAACTTCGTTATTTCTTGGGTATTGAGGTAGCACGATCTAAAGAATGCATCAGTTTATCACAAAGGAAGTATGTGTTGGATATTTTGGAAGAAACTGGCTTGTTAGGATCTAAACCAGTGGAGACTCCTATGGATCCTAATGTCAAATTGTATGAAGATCAGGAGGAGTTGTTATCTAATCCTGAGAGATATCATCGTTTGGTTAGTAAACTAAATTATCTCACAATTACTCACCCAGATATATCATTTGCAATTAGTGTTTTGAGCCAGTTTATGAAAGATCCTCGCCTTCCACACTAGGAGGCAGTTATTCGAATTGTGAGGTATCTTAAAGCACATCCAGGCCGTGGTCTTTTGTATAAAGCTAATGGTCACCAACGGGTAGAAGCCTACACTGATGCTGATTGGGCTGGATCACCGTCAGATAGAAAATCCACTACTGGGTATTGCACTTTTCTGGGTGGAAATCTAATTACTTGGAGAAGTAAGAAACAAACTGTTGTTGCTAGGTCTAGTGCAGAGGCTGAGTATAGAGCCATGGCACACACATCCTGTGAGCTTATGTGGATTAAGCATTTACTTGAGGAATTAAGATTCGTTGTGAAGCTGCCTATGACTATGCATTGTGATAATCAAGCGGCAATTTACATTGCCTCCAATCCTGTGTTCCATGAGTGAACCAAGCATATTGAAGTAGATTGTCATATTACTCGGGAGAAAGTAGAAGATGGTGTAATTGCTACTCCATATGTTTCTACAAGAGTCCAGATTGTTGATATGTTTACTAAAGTTTTATGTAAGACTCGTTTGGGTTTATTATGTAACAAGCTAGGATTGTATGATATATACTCTCCAGCTTGAGGGGGAGTGTTATGAGTAATAGGAGCAAAACAGTAATATCATATACTTTATATATAAATAATATTTTATGTGTTAGGGTTAACTCATCAAACCCTAAACACTTTCACAGTAAACAACAATTATAAATCAATCACAACATGATACATTAATATTTGTAAAAGGAAAAAATCTTGTGTCACTGTACTTATTTGTAAGGAACTAGCCGAAAAGAGCTGCTCATAAGTATGCTTGCAACTTGGGTGGGTTGAAGTTGACCCAAGCTGTGACTGAACTTTTCAAAGGAATCAGGGCCTCATTTGGGTCGAAAATAGTGACCGAACCTTATTTTAGTATTATCCTTTTTGTATGCTTGCAAGTTTGCAACTTGGATAGGTTGAAGTGGACCCACCCGAATGACAAGAAAGCTTGAAATGTAAGTTTTAGCCACCGGGTTGGACCAGGCTAATGATATTTATGACTTTTTTGGGGGGACACATTTCTAGGCTGCCAATAAGTTCGGAGCTCCAAACTTTAATTAGCCTACTCAAATGGTGGTGATTGTTTATCCATATAATGCCACATTTATTGAAGGTAATAGGCAAGAGCACTCATAACTTTGTGCTCCATCCATACATTATTAGCCAACTAAATGCAGGCCATTATTTTCTGAAACTTAAATAATTTTTATCACAAACTCAAGGCTGGCCATGATAAAGGATAACTTGAAAAAAGCCTTTCATGACAGGCTATACAATATAAGATAAAAGTGTTTTGGAAACTATAGCAATATATGCTTTATATTATAAAGATACACGCCTGTACATAGTACAGACTACTATAATTGGCTAAGTTGTCTTGCTTACCTAACCTTCTAAAGGCATAAAGACAAATGATTACATCTTGGTTTCAGCTCCTCCTATAAGTGAAGTACTTAGAAATGTTGGTATTTGATGCGGATGTGGTGGGTAAAGGAAGCAAGGGATTCTGGACAGAATTGATCTGGGGGTTAGATGGAAAGGTAGCTGATGGAGCAGTACTCGTAGAAGAGGAGAATCCTGATGATGCTGCAATAGAGAATAAGGGTACTGGGGCAACAATGCCATTGCCTTGCATTTTCCATCCCCAGCTGGATAATTGTTGCGAAGAAACAGCTTCAACTGTCTTCTCTGTGGCCATTCCCTGCAAATAAAAGATTAATTAAGTTTTGCTATTAAACCTGAAATGCAAGGCTTGTAAACAACATGCATGACACCCTAATAACCATAGGAAAGAGTGTCAAAAGAACAAGGAAAATGGTGTCCTAAAATAAGGTCATTTAGACCTTTTCTACTTAGAAATGGCTTACTTCTTGTGCTAGACTGTAATATTAATTGAAGTTTGATACTTAGAATTGTATCAAAGCAAAGTATCAAACTGTCTGAATTATAATTAGCTTGTGGAAGGAAAAAGTAGAGAGTATGATAAGTGAAAATATAAATCACATTGTTAGTTCTTCTCAATCAAAAAAGAACTACATGTATCATGTTGATCTTTCTCAACCCTGGTTGATATTTCTGCTACAACCCAAGAATTGTGGAAGAATTTTTTTTTTTTTTTTGTAATTTGAGGGCTAATCCCGTGATTAACTACCAACTAAGCAGATCACAACATGGCCTTCATCACTTTAAACTGGGCCAATTAAGAGTCAAGAAATAGTCACTGTAGATCATACTCCGTACATTGACATTCAGTGAAGCACAAAATAGCGAAGAAAGCATTGACAATGCTTGTTGTTACAGGGATCAGTGGTGCTTACACTAATATTTTTCTAAACTTCCACAGGGTAGAGGTAGTGTAAATTAACCAGTGTAACAAATCAAATTTTAAATGAAAGAAAGATAATTACCTCATAACTTTGTAAGTAACCAGGACATATGCCAGACCATATGGGAAGGTGCTTTGATGCCATTGTCAGACTATGAGCAGGTTGGCCACCCAGTGGTGCAGCACCAGAGTTATCAACCTGTAAAAGTGGGGCATCAATTATTAATGGCAATATGATAAGAATCCACATGCATTTATATGAGGGTAAAATTTAGGTATGGTTCCTAAGATTTTGTATCATAGGTCTTCCAATTTAATTCAATTACATGGTTGTATTGATTAATGCAGCAAAATAAGTATTATCCTTTCCAAGAATAATTTAACTCAACCAAGTGGTTCATTGATGAATGCAATCACATGATTAAATTTAATTGGGAAACCTAAGGTATAAATACCTACGAAACTATACCTAAGTTACACGGAAAAAAAAAAGTGTAAGCATTGTAAAAGACTGAAGGGCTACCATTAATCTCTCTCTATTGCAACGAGAAAGACAATCCCCCGCGTTGTCCTTGCCCTTTGAACCATTAGATATCCCAAGGCTTAGATCAAGATTGTGGCCATTTCCTGAACTCATAGAAACAGAAATTCATTCAACATATTTATTAGCAGAGAACTTGTTTTTTACTTGTAAATTGCAACCAAAAAATTAACATTTGAAAATTTAAATAAAAGACATTAATATCTATTAGTACCTTGAGTATTGCCATCTACAATGATCTCCCCTTCATAGGTGCTTGGCTCAAAGTTGGTTACTGCTTCCCTTCCATTGCACTTGATGGCTGCCATGTCATAGGCCCTGAATTCAACAACAACCAAAAAAAGGAAATGAAGATTTCTGTTAAGATTAAACCCCACCTAAATCAGATTTCAGACCACAAATTAGTGTCAAAGACAATAAATTCATGATCACAAGGACCTTGCAGCTTCTGCTTCACTGTCGAACAACCCAAGGTATTTATGCCTGCAAGCAAGCATGATAATCTCATGGGTAAAAGAGAGGATTGCCTAAGCATTTCATCTTTTGTATAGTTCTTTCTTATAGCCATATTACGCTTCATTTCATTAGCAGAAGAGCAAAATGACTAGGTCTAGAATTCAAGCTGGAGCGTAGGATAGGACTTATATAATACCAATTTTTGACAGCTACCGCTTGTTTTAAAATCATCAGAATTATGGTTTAAGGGAATGTTCTCTTACTTCTTCCCAAGGAATTGTCCCATTCGAGCTTCCCATCGACCACATTTGTGCAGGGTTACACCTCTGTATTTTGAGCTCCCTCGTGCGAATCCAGTGCTTTGACGACGAAGAGTATGAATAAATTCTTCCTTAGTCATATTTCTGGTCTGCGAATCAACCAAACCACAATTAATATGCAAAATAAAACTCAAAAAATTTCAGCCAGTAGCAATTAAACAAATCCCACTTCTACCTGTTTCATATCATCCCCATAATCGCTTACACTAAAATTGATATCAGCATCAATCCCCCGGAACTTAATTGCAGCTCGATCATATGCTCTGAAATCACAAGGTCCAAATTTAGGAAAATTAACAAAAGCATGAAACAAAGTGTGAACTTCATTCAAAACATCAAGCATATCAACTCACCTAGCCGCAGCATGAGCAGTGTCAAATCCACCTAACAAATCCCAACACCGGAATTCATCAAGATATCCCAGAACCAAAAAAGAAATCATTCATTGAATTAATTTCCCCAATAAAATCAAATTACACAAAGAGATCATCATCTACTTACCTAAATATACTTGCTTTCCACAATCCCTGTGTACACATAAAAACGGAAATGAATTAAGACCATTGAAGAAAACATATATACATACCCTCCAATACAAAGAAAACAGATAATTGATTCATTTGCATAGCACAAAACCATTTATGTAACTGCTTATACTATAAGACTCAAAGATCAATAAAGAACATTTTAAACCATTGATGACATATAAAAACAGCTTCTTTCTTTATGAATAAACAAACATATACTTTTTTTAATATATATATATATACCATATATGTGATTCCCATCGCCCGGTTCTCCGGTAAAACGTTACGCCCCGGTACTGAGAGCTCCGGGACCTCGGTCCCCGTCTACTTTTCCTGGCTTCTTGTTGCTTCTGCTGCATAATTCTCAGCTCAGGCTGACCACTACCAGAGTTAGCAAACGACAAGTTCAACCATTGAGTCTTTGTCGACGACAACGAAGAAGATGATGATCCTAAGATGAACTCTGATTCCCTGGATTCTCTTTCTCCGGTGACCGGAAAAAGTGTCCTTGTAACAAGTTCTGAACTTGGGGTTTTTTGTTTGACCTCGTTGGTGTTGTGGACACTGTATTTTTCTTTTCTCTTCAAGATGTCAAACATGAACACAGAGGAGGAGTTGTTGGAAGAGTCCTCATCTCCGGCATTGGTTGGAGCTTCTTCAGCATTGACGATGGAGGAGGTGGAGGTGCCAGAATCTTCTGGGAGCTTCACCAACTCCATTACCGTGTGTTTTTCATCACAAACTGAATTGTTTGAAAGGATATCAACATTGAGATCCAACATGGTTTTTTTAGGCTGTTGAGTGTTGATCTTTGAAGAAAAAAAAATGGGTCTTTTTGTTTTTTACTTAGTATTGTGTGTTTGACACGAAAACCCCATTTGCATAGCTGAATTTTCTTCAAGAAATATTAGCCAAAAAAGTTTCCAAAAAAGGAAATCTCTTTGAATGAAGACTGGGAAAGTTGCTTGAGCTAGCTTCTTATCTGTAATGCTAGGGGAGAGAGAGAGAGAGAGAGATGTGATCGTAAGGTGTTGAAAAAAAAAGGCAGTCTTGAGGTTCTATAAGGACAAATGGATCAGAACGAAAAGTCCTGCAAAGGCGAAGAGAGAGAGAGAAGAAGAAGAAGAAGAAGAAGAAGGGAAAAGAACAAACTGATGAGATAGGCAATAATAGATGATCAGAGGTTTGTGAAGCACAAGAAACTGGCTGAGCAACTTTAAAGAAGGAGATGGGGACGTGTTAACATTGTAGGTAGAGCATGGTTACACTTGGCCCTATTACTTCACAAGTACTAGTACTTATATATTCACTCGGAATATTTTCTCACATAATTGGGACAAAACTTAGTTTAAACCTTGTATTTTAGGTTTTTTAATTACATTTAATTATATGATTTATTAGTCAATACAGCTCATTTAGGTGGCTAATTAGCTCATTGGCTAATGCAGTTTTTTGTTAATGGCTACAACTTTCAATTTACAATTGGTATCATCTTTATCCGCATTGCTTTTTTGACGTACTAAACCAGTTTCAAGTTTGGGCAAATTTTAGATACAGTTATTTAAATAATGACGTAAGTTAAGTTTTTCAATTAATTTTTAATTATATGGTTTATTAGTCCATGCAACACAATTATGTGGCTTATTAGCTTATTGACTAATGCATTTCTTTGTGTATAATTACATCTTTTGAGTTTTACCTTTCAAATTCCAATTCTTTATTGGATAATTCAATAGATAGGGGTACCGAAATTTAAAATCTAGCCGTCTCTTTTAAAAATATTATGAGTAAATTGAGTTACAAGACTCTTGACTTTTAAGTTTCAACTTCATTACTATTTCTATTAGGCTCTTTTTCAAGAATATTATAAGTTAGAGTTTAAAAGTACCCTACTTACCAAATTAGTAGAAAAATAATAACATAGTAATTATTAGCAACCAACTAGCTCACTAATGACATCGTTTATATGATTATATCCAAATACAAATCTTGACATAGTTTGACTTTGTGCAACTTGTGTAGTTGGCAATTAAGTATAATAATAAGTAATTAAGTTTCAACCATACAAATCAAAATTAACTTTGAACAAGTGGAATGTCAAATAGATCTTAGGTTGACGTGTCATGAACGTATGGATGTGATGTTACATGTTAATATTATTGGTAAAAGTTGTCACTTAGAAAAACAACTTCATGGTAGAACCGTAGAACTAGAAGACAATTAGTTTTCCTTAATCCAACATCTTCTTGGGACTAAAGGAATATTACATTGTTGAGATTTTTTTCATGCAAGTTGATTGAAGTAAGTTTGGTCCACAAAAAGTTAATCTCACGACATAGACACCCTCGCCTCCAAACCCAACTTCACTTCTATCTCCAAATTTGGAATTTGTGATTTCTTCAAAGATTATAATATTAAGTTATTAACTTTAGCAAGTTCTATACGATAATATCAACATGACAGTGGCTTTGCATATTAAAATCCAAAAAATTGTGTTTCTTTATGTGACTCTCATAGATGGAAATAACGCGGAAATTACACTATTTCCTCCATTTTCAATATACTAATAGTATATATTTAAACAGTCCTATTCACATTACTAATATTTATTCATTTCTGGTTGTCCAGTCTTTAATGTACCTAAAAAAAGTTGACAACAGAGTGAAATACCAAAAAAAAAAAAAAAAATTAGGGACTTTCTTGGTTATTACAAGAGCCATCATGGCGTATAGCATAAATGGCCAAATGGGTCAAAAAAAGTTAATTATGAAACCGCCAAAATCCTTGAGTCCAAATCCCAAATCCTATATTAGTATTGCTTGTTTTGGGTTGTATCCTACACCTTAATGTCTGGAAACTAGGAAAAGCATTTCCCTAAGTGGTAAAGTCATAGGTTTTAATTGCGAAATAGGTGGGCGCGTCTAATGACTTTAGACTTCATATGGTCACCGAATAGCATACGCGTAAGAGTGGAATTTCATTTTCCACGCGCGATATTATTCATCAAAATCTTTACACACCCAATTCGGGAAACTTTTTCAAGAAAATGTTTTCATTGATTTTTTTTTTCTATGATTTCAATACCTTTATGGTACTCCACGTGTCATCAGTGATAGGTACGAAACCTCCAGAGATTAATAGGGATATCATAGCCTGATCCCCAAAACTTGCTAAAGCTGGACAACGTTGACTGTACCCTGTATATGAGAAGGACCACCCCTTCCTTTTGTGACACTGGTCCCCCCCCCTCTCAATACATCAAGCAGTTATAGGTTGGGTCACTCATCCCCTTAGGTAGGACGCCACAAAATAAATAGAACGTGGCCAAAACTACTTCAAATATCATAAGAATTTATTTACCTACTTCATTTTAATTTATGTTTTTATGTTCGACTATTAGTATGAAACTAAGAACAACGTTTTCTTCCAAACAAGGTTGAAAAAATATTCTCTAATTCATACATGGTAGTTTATAAGATTATATACATGATTATTAAGTAAGTCACGTTACTAAAAGACACGAAAATGTTTATTTAACTTACCATATAATGAGTTGAACAAAATTTTATCTTACTAATATTTTATCTAATTCTAGATGATGCACATGATACCATTTGTTAACATGTCCAAACAAGCTTTGAAATACTTGCCAAAAACAAACGCACAACATACTAGTGTGGTATAGGTCAAGATTTTTCAATTAAATAATAGGTCCGGTTAACAGGTGCCCTTAGAGCATTTGTCAATAAACTATTTTTTAAAAGTTTTGATAGTGCTTTTATGGAAAATAGAAAAAGTTGTTAAAATATTTAATTTTTTTCCTTCTTTTCCTATAAAAACTTTTCTAAAATGATATTAAATGTCCTTATAACATTTGTTTATACACCCTTTAGATAGATAAATAATGCTAGAGATAGATTTTATTTTATTTTAATTTTTGAGAATCAAATGGATTTTTTGGCATGCCTAATATCATATCCCTCGTATGGAAATTTTTTACAATATGTATATTGTTTTTATGGGTATGATATATTAATTTATTCTTTACTAGTAGCATTTTTTTTATTACTTTAGTAGTAACATGGTTACACGTTACAATAATTTCGTTACATTTATTGAAAACTAATGGTCACGGTGAATAGTTTTCTTTCTCCAAAAAAAAAAGTTTAGTATTTTTTATTATATTTTTTCAAATTAAATTGTAATATGATCAAATTAGATAATGTATACATTAAATCCAAGTTTTTGCAAACATCACATGTTAACACACATTTTTTTTTATTTAATAAACAATAAAAAAATTCACATATGATAGTATTTTTGACACATTCATTAATCATTAATAACTTAAATCAAATTAATCAATAATTATTCTTTTCAGAAGCTCAGCTAATACTTTTTGAAATTTTCAAAAAATATGTTCAAGATTCAAAATTTTCATTCCTCATTTACCAAATAATTTATTTTTAAAAAATTATTCTTAAAAAAATTATTAAAATATTAAAAGCTCTGGTATTGTACGGTGTACACAATAAATTATATATGAACCATGAAAGTACCATCTCCTATCCACCATTAATATTACATCTACCTATTATAATGATTTTATTTTAAAGAATTGATGCTCATCTCTCTCCTAGCCATACATTTTAACTATCACTTCTTAAAAGTTAAAATAACCAATATATATATATATATATATATTATTTTTACTAGGTGGTAAAGACGAAGGAAATGACGAGGAACTTCACATCAAAAAAAAAAAGAAAAAAAAAATGACGAGGAACTGTAATTTATACGGATTTGCCCTTTCCTTAAAAATGTGAATGTCGTGTCTTTGACATTTACAAAAGGAGGGCCTCTTGGTCTTGGTCTTGGCCAAAGTAAAAAAGAAAAAATAAGGAGGGCCTCTTGTGTACCATTCTCAGACAATAATTTTGGATTTTTCAGGGGACCCAAATCCAAAATACAGATTCATTTGTGTACTTTACTTTATCTTTATTCACATGAAAAACAAGGCTATTAGATTTTCATTATTATCACTGCTTTTTTGATAGAGAGACTTTCATTTACTAGGAATCTTGCTTAGATGACCTAATTATCCCTTTAATAATGTCAAAATCAGTAAAAATATCGTTAACACATGAAAAGTGATATCTAGTAGCTCTTTACACCACTTGATTTTGAATTAATATTTCAGAATTTTCATTGTTTGAATTATATATTATTTATGTTGTTAACATTTATATATCAAATTTCATGTCAATCAAATGTTATTTGTAATTTCATTCGCATACTTATATATATATATAAATTTAAAATTCAAAAACCTTAAAAGTTACTCATTTTTTAATTATTGATCTTTAATCATCTTGATATTTTGTAAGTATATAAAATATAATCAGATTATGTAATCTAATTATATAATTGTAAAAAAAAAAATCAATAACAATTTATTGAGTGATGTAATGTTAACTATAGGGACTCAATTTGGATTGGACCCTAACAACACAATTTTTAGAGCGTGGGTTGAAGAATTAGACCCTAACAGACTAACCACAGTGCACTAGATCCTCTTCACTATTGAAGGGGAATGAACCCAACTCCTTCCTAAGGGTAGCTCCTCGGCGCATGTCCGAGGAGGTTCTCCCCCCCTTTTTCTGTTTTGCTCGCCCTTCTTATATATCTCTCTCCCACCTATCTCTTTCTTCCATTTGTTGATCATCCACTTGCCTTCCCCCTGACCGTCCGTCCCATCAGATGCCTTATCAGTACTCGAGTGGTTCACAATGACCAATGTTACCCTGCCCAGGGGTTACATCCCCATTAATGCAGCCAGGGGGTTAGATGAGTGCATTTAGTGTGGAGGTGACAACCTGTTCTGGACCTGTTCCCCCACCTGGAATCAGCCTCGGTACGCCGAGGACAGGGATGTCCTCGGCGTGGACCCAAAAAAGCATAGGTCTCCATACACCATCCTCGGATGATCATCCTTCCTAGGCATGGGCCTCGGGCCAAATGCCAGATGGGCCGAGGCCAGCAGGCCCACGGGCCCCACAATAGCCCCTCAAAATCCTGCTGCCCGTTCCCTCGGACGGGGAGGAGGGTTTTGATACCCACGGGCCCTCGTCAGGGCTGGTGACTTTTCGCCTGCCCAATGTACGTTTTGGCGTTTCGAGACTCAGCGTGTGCCCGCATTAACTTTTGGGCGGCTCCACGTTTCCCACTTCCAATGGTGTGATGGTAATCGTTCGGTGGGGACTTACTGCTTTTATGGGCGGGAGGTTACGCTTGGTGAACTTAAATTGGGGATATAAATACTTGTTTGAACCGCTTGGCTTCCTTATTTGCGCGCTCACGAACTTTTGGTGCATATACCTTGAATCTGGTTCAACTCCCACACTGCCCGAGGAGGATCTCCACATTTCTGTAAGTCTTCTTCTCTCGGTAACACAAAATTTTCTTTGATTCTACTCTTTCTTTCCTTCTTTCGGATCCTTTAGTCGTTGCTAGGAATGGGTAAGTTTAAGAAGTTGGTTGAGTCCGACGAGATGATGAAGAAATTCATTGCTGATTATGGGATACCCAGTAATGTGAGTTTGAGGTATTGTGAGGAAGGGGAGTGGTATATTAAGAGAAACGAGGGTGAAGTTGTGATCCCCATAGTCGCCTTCGTAGAGGGAGGGATGAGAATCCCTATGAGATCAGTGACGAGCGGATACCTTAGGCATTTTCGGTTGGCTCCTACCCAGTGTGCCGTTAATGTATTTAGGATATTAGGGTGTGTAGACGCCTTGAATGAGAAGATGGGGTTGAGATTAACTCACCATGACGTAAACTGGTGTTACAACCTTCAGCACTTGAGGGGTAAGACGTATTATATGAAGACGAGGGACGATAGGGTCCGACTTATCCAGTGCCTTCCCGATTCTAATAAGGGGCTGACTCAAGATTTTCTCATTGTGTCGGGGGAATGGCACGACGGTCTCCACTGCCCGACAGTAGAGGGAGAGCCAGGTAGGGTACTCGAAATAGGAGGCGGTTCAGATTCTTGTATTTTTTTTTTCTGTTGCGTATCGGCTTTGATTGATTGATCACAGGAGCTTTGTTTCTTTTTCTGCAGATTCGCACGCCTTCGCGCATCATTTTCACCTGGTCAACAAGGAGGATTTGGAAGCCGTTCTTAGGGCGGAACTCTTTTTGAATGAGGCTGATAACCAGGTTAAAGCCGCCCACCAGATCCTCGGATGCAACCCAGCGCAGAAGTCGTTCCCGGTCCCTAAGCACGTTATTAGGGCTCGTGATCCTCGGCTTAGGCAAATCACTGTGGTGGAGGACGGTTTTGCATTTTCTGAGGGATCTTATATTCTGGAAGGCATTCCGTTGGCAGGCTCTTCCTCATCCCATCAAGCAACAGAGACCGAGGAAGGGAAACTTAAGAGGACAGGGGAGGTGGTCGAACTGAGCTTGTCTGAGGACGAATTTAGCGTGTTTAACCTAGCTGATCAGTCCGAGGATCCCTTTGGTGATCTGGGAGGCCCCCATTTGTCCGAAGCCGATCTTCAGTCCCTAAGGGTTGGTACTCAGGCCGAGATGGGTCTAAAGAGACAGCCCCAAACCAACCTTCTTGACCTGCTTGAGGGCAACTCCAAGAAGGGTGTGCCAAGAGAGTCACAGCCCAAGCCCCCATCACCTCTGCCCCAGCCTTTATCTATGCGCACCAGGTCGTCCTCTATCCCTCCAGTCTCAGGCCCACAGTCAGAGTCTTCCGACCCAAAAAGGAAGAGATCTTCTAAGGGCAAGGACCCCATGGATGGGGGCAAATCCCATTCTTCGCCAGAGGAAGGTGGGATCCACCAGCCGTCCAAACAACTGAGGCTCGGTGGTCAACATAAAGGAAAGGAAACCGTCCAGCAGTCCGAGGCCCAGGCCTGGCTGCCCGCTGCCATGCTCCATGGTCAACCCTTGATGGATGACGCAACGATTCGGGAATCCCGGGGAGGCGAGGGGGCTCTCGTAGCCGACGCCCTGGAGAAGGCTCTTCTCCTTCCCGCCGACATGGCTGAGCTAAGGAGCATGAGTGAGCCAGAGGTTGCCCTTAGCCTTAAGAGATATCTAGGCATGGTGGGTCCCTTGGTACTTGTTTATTCTACTTGAATTTTGTTGCTTAGCACCTTCCCTTCTCTTTACGGCGTACTTGTTTTTGTTGGCAGGCTGTCCAGGCCCTTTTCAGGCTGGATGAGGAAGTCGATGGCCAGAGTAACGCTTTAGCGCAGGAGCGTGACAAGTTCTTGAAAGCTGCAAGTACCCTTAAGAGATCTGAGGCAAATCTAAAAAAGGCGATCGAAAATCTGGAGGAGATGACAAAGGTCAGAGATAACACGGCCTCTGATTTAGCCACAGCTAAAAAGCAGGCCGAGGATCATATGACGCGACTGCAAGAGGTTGAGGGCCGACTGCGATCCGCTGAAGAGAACGTCGTCGACCTGAAGAAAAAGCTGGCCGAGGTGATTTAGACGAAGGGTGTTGCCGAATATGCCAGGGATGAGGCCGTGAGGGCCAAAGAAGAGGCTGTGTTTACGAAAACAGATGCTAAGCGTTCCTTAGAACAAGCGAAAGAGGAGGCTTTTGCCGAAGGGGTGGCTAAGACTGAAGCTACCTTCAAGGACCAAATCCCTGAGGTATGCAGGCGCTTTTGCTCCCAGACCTGGACCGAAGCGCTCAACCAAGCAGGAGTTGATGCCTCGTCTGACCTTAGAAGGGCAGAAAGAGTATATTACCCCCCGGCAATACGCGAGGTTATCCCCATTACTTCCGAGGAGGAGACTACATTACTGGTGGCGGGTGAAAGTCAGACCAAAGCAGCCGAGGATACACCTTCAGCTGACAGACCTATTGAGGAGGCTGGGCCCCATGGAGCGTCGGAGGGGGCTAGGACCGAGGGTCAAGAAGTGCCCCAAGATGTGGTGGGGCTTCCTGCTAACTCCCCAGCCATACTTTCGGTTCCTCCGATTTCTCCTACCGTGGAAGGGTCCTCTGAAGTAGCCCCTCCGAGACAAGGTCCCTAGGTGTTGGTTGAAGCCTTTTGACAAGCCTCTCAAGACAATTTGCCTACTGGGTTGGGGGGAAATGGCAAATGGCATAAGACACTGTTATTTGCTTTCTTTTTCATTTCATTTTGCTTCTTGCCTCGGGGGCATTGTAATGAAACTATACACTTTCTATTGAAATGAATATTCAATATTTTGCTTCTAGTTATTGATGCTTCCTTTTACCTGCCGTACTCTAATATTTTGCTCAATACCTTGGTTCCGTTCTGGACTTAGTCTCATGAGACCATCAGCTATCCTTCAGGTATGAATCCGAGGACCGTATCACAATTCGGTTCTAGCTAACGCTTTGGTTCTTCTGCAAATAGTTAGTTTAACCCTTCGGTTCTTCTGTAAGTAGCTAGTTTCCCCATAGGTTTGAGTCATTGGACCATGCAATACCTTGGTTCTGTCTAGTACTCAGGTATAGCTGTGTGGTTAATTTTTCCATAGGCTTGAGTCCGAGGACCATGCAATGCCTTGGTTCTGTCTAACACTTCTATTCTTCTGTAAGTAGCTAGTTTCCCCATAAGTTTGAGTCCTTAGACCATGCAATATCTTGGTTCTGTCTAGTACCCAGGTATAGCTGTGTGGTTAGTTTTCCCATAGGCTTGAGTCCGAGGACCATGCAATGCCTTGGTTCTGTCTAACACTTCTATTCTTCTGTAAGTAGCTAGTTTCCCCATAGGTTTGAGTCCTTGGACCATGCAATACCTTGGTTTTGTCTAGTACCCAGGTATAGCTGCGTGGTTAGTTTTCCCATAGGCTTGAGTCCGAGGACCATGCAATGTCTTGGTTCTGTCTAACACTTCTATTCTCCTGTAAGTAGCTAGTTTCCCCATAGGTTTGAGTCCTTGGACCATGCAATACCTTGGTTCTGTCTAGTACCCAGGTATAGCTGCGTGGTTAGTTTTCCCATAGGCTTGAGTCCGAGGACCATGTAATGCCTTGGTTCTGTCTAACACTTCTATTCTTCTGTAAGTAGCTAGTTTCCCCATAGGTTTGAGTCCTTGGACCATGCAATACCTTGGTTCTGTCTAGTACCCAGGTATAGCTGCGTGGTTAGTTTTCCCATAGGCTTGAGTCCGAGGACCATGCAATGCCTTGGTTCTGTCTAACACTTCTATTTTTCTATAAGTAGCTAGTTTCCCCATAGGTTTGAGTCATTTGACCATGCAATACCTTGGTTCTGTCTAGTACCCAAGTATAGCTGCGTGGTTAGTTTTCCCATAGGCTTGAGTCCGAGGACCATGCAATACCTTGGTTCTGTCTAACACTTCTATTCTTCTGTAAGTAGCTAGTTTTTCCATGGGTTTGAGTCCTTGGACCATGCAATACCTTGGTTCTGTCTAGTACCCAGGTATAGCTGCGTGGTTAGTTTTCCCATAGGCTTGAGTCTGAGGACCATGCAATGCCTTGGTTCTGTCTAACACTTCTATTCTTCTGTAAGTAGCTAGTTTCCCCATAGGTTTGAGTTCTTGGACCATGCAATACCTTGGTTCTGTCTAATACCCAGGTATAGCTGCGTGGTTAGTTTTCCCATAGGCTTGAGTCCTTGGACCATGCAATACCTTGGTTCTGTCTAGTACCCAGGTATAGCTGCGTGGTTAGTTTTCCCATAGGCTTGAGTCCGAGGACCATGCAATGCCTTGGTTCTGTCTAACACTTCTATTTTTCTGTAAGTAGCTAGTTTCCCCATAGGTTTGAGTCCTTGGACCATGCAATACCTTGGTTCTGTCTAGTATCCAGGTATAGCTGAGGTGAAGGAATTTGTCCTCGGCGCAGGAAATATCATTTTCAGCGTGATGATAGCCTCGGCCCTGCTTTGTCGGACGTGTTTCATCCTGCGGACTGGACCATTGACTCCGCAGTGCCCTGGGCAAGAATGGCTTAGAATCCTAACCCTACGCGTGTTGGTAACCCCGCCTTCAGTTCAAGTTTCTGCCCTCTTTAATTACGAGGCGCCTCCTGACTGTTCGCGTTCCGCGCTTGACGTTTCAACATGCGAGGCGCACTTGCATTAATATCCTCGTGGATTGATATAGATCGAACGGTTGACAACCGCCTTGAAATATGGTCAGAATTAATGTCACCGAAAATCCTTCTCTCGAATCCAGTGTAGATCATTTCTCACCAATCTCCCCCCTTTATAAAAGGCTATACGGGGGAAATGCCCTTCTATACCCCACGAATCCTCTAACAAAGCAAGAAACATGTCCCATCACCCTCCAAAGCCCCCTCAATAACCTTACCAGAATTGTGATAAGAGTTTGGAGAAATGAGACGGCCTTGGATGGGAGTGAGGGCACACAGGCTGAAGGTCCTCCTCCTTCGACCGAGAACCATTGTGGATATGGGTCGCGCCAGATCTCCGGCGCGGCAAAGTCTGAGCGTCATCCTGATGGTGCCGTGCATAGCGGCCAAGAGGGAGGTCCCTGAAGTACATAACGCCCCTCTCCGGGGTGCGCTTACGTTGGTGGAGATGTACAAGATTACGTCATGTCTGGTGCCCGAGTGTTGCCGTCTCCAACGGCCAACCACCGTGGGACTGGAAGAGAATCAAGGGAACATCATGGGGAAGGGCCATCAGGCGCCCTTGCATCTGCTCCTCCCTTCGTGTCAGCACCACCGCACCGGCGCGGGAGTTGTTGGTAGCCTTGAAAGAGGCCGGCCTCAACCCCCTTCCCTTTAGTTAGCTTTAAAACAGGCCCCTCTGGGCCTCTGTTTGTAGAATTGGCTTTAAAACAAGTCTGTCTGAGCCTCTGTTTGTATCTTGTACGTTTTCTTTTCATTTAATAAAATACTCTGATGTTTCTTTTTGTTTTCCTTTGAATCTTCTTCTTTTGTACAATAGTTTTTTTTTGCAAAAGCTTTTTCGTTAACCTTCCGCAAGGTAGTTACTTAGGAACGATGGTCCGTTGCGTCTGTTCATGCACAAATTCTCCCCACAGACGGCGCCAATTGTAGGGACTCAATTTGGATTGGACCCTAACAACACAATTTTTAGAGCGTGGGTTGAAGAATTAGGCCCTAACAGACTAACCACAGTGCACTAGATCCTCTTCACTATTGAAGGGGAATGAACCCAACTCCTTCCTAAGGGTAGCTCCTCGGCGCATGTCCGAGGAGGTTCTTCCCCTCCTTTTTCTGCTTTGCTCGCCCTTCTTATATATCTCTCTCCCACCTATCTCTTTCTTCCATTTGTTGATCATCCACTTGCCTTCCCCCTGACCGTCCGTCCCATCAGAGGCCTTATCAGTATTCGAGTGGTTCACAATGACCAATGTTACCCTGCCCAGGGGTTACATCCCCATTAATGCGGCCAGGGGGTTAGATGAGTGCATTTAGTGTGGAGGTGACAACCTGTTCTGGACCTGTTCCCCCACCTGGAATCAGCCTCGGTACGCCGAGGACAGGAATGTCCTCGACGTGGACCCAAAAAAGCATAGGTCTCCATACACCATCCTCGGACGATCATCCTTCCTAGGCATGGGCCTCGGGCCAAATGCCATATGGGCCGAGGCCAGCAGGCCCACGGGCCCCACATTAACTAAAATAACTTTTTTTTTAATTTTTTTGGATAAGCTAAAATAACACAAGACGTAACATAAACTCAACCATATTTTTATGAGCAATCTTATTAGAATATTTATACTAATTAAAATCATTTTACCAAATAATATGACATCATAAAGATACATGAAAAAACCTAACATGAGAAGAAAAAAAAGTTTAATTTCCTCATGTAAAAATATTGTAAATTATATATTATATTACACAAAACACAAAAGTAGGTGCAGTTACATTAATGCAAACAAAAGTGCCTAACATGATTATATTCTACTCTGGCATAGCAACCTGAATTTAGTTCTTAAAATTAATTGCTTCGAAGAGAGTCAAAGATCTATTTTCTCGGGTAGAGATATATATAGAGATCTACTAGATGTGTTTTAGCTCTTGATTTTATTAACATAATGCATTGTTTTAATGTAAATATGTAATGCAATATTATTATTATTATTATTATTATTATTATTATTTTATGTGAGTGACTGTGCTATAGATTATGCTTGCTTGACCGGAAGAGAATCACGTGTTTGATTTGCATAGTAAAGTGCCTCTTCCCTTGTTTCAAAAGGCAGATGTTCTTTGCCTTTCGTGGACCACAATGTCGTACCTATGAAATTACGTCTTTCACCCTTCTGCTTTAGGTTTGGGGTTACATATTATATTACTATTATAATATATATATATATATATATATATATATATATATATTGTGGGAGAATGAGAATCCAAAACAACTGATAGGATAGGTAAGAACATTTCCGAAGAGGTAAACTTCGTAGAATATTGGCAGTATGCCCTTGGAAAGTACTCACCTAACTTGTGAAGAGGTTGAACTACTACAGTTGGCAAGGGCATCGAGGACTCCAACCTAAGCTCAGAAAGTCAAAAGTTAGGGGTGAAGGGAGCACAACACAACTCGAAGGAGAAAAATGGTAACTTGGCACTGAACAAGGAAGAGAAGAAAAAAAAAGGAAAAAGCAGTCATCTCCTCCGCATTAAATGCACTGCAACCACTTAGCTGACCGCATTAATGAGGAAATGACCATGAATAATGCTCACACAACTCACACCTTGATGTAAAACCCTCTAGCAAGACCTTGATGGGACAAGCATCAAGAAAGTCTGATCTTAACCCACCAAATGTAGAGTCTAGATGCACTTTGGCTAACTATATAAAGTTAAGAAGCACCTGGACCAAGGGAAGGGATTCTGAGAGAGAGAGACGGACCAATTGTAGCATCTTCCTCAGACTCAACTAAACCTGAGGATGAGCACTTAGCCATTCTAAGGCTTTTTCCAATTGAATATATTCACTTCAAGCTAGAGACTGGTTTGACTATTAATTTTTGTTACATAATGGGTACTTAAAGGTTACCCTTGCATTCCATTTCTAAAAATTAATTGTGTGAGCAAATAGTAATACAATTAACACCTGCTTAATTTTTCTGTTTTACACTTTGCCCACCACACACACACACACACACACACATATATACATATATTATAAAATTTAAGGTTTGCTAGCTTATGATAATTGCACATTTTTACTTTTTATTATAAGAGCAAGACATTAATTGATTTTTAGTACAAGCGAGAATAAATATCAAATCTCTTATTTAACTATTAAAGACTTTACTTATTGAGTTACCTAAAACTCATAAGTTGAATTTCTTTCCAAAAAATATTAACACATAAACAATGTAAAAAACTAAGAAAAACGTAAATTACAAGTTGTGCTTAGCAAGTAGCAACTAATAATTAATTGTATATATTATTTGCATTACTTGGTTATTGTCAAACCCAAAATAGTACAAGATGACGTCTGAGAAAAAAACGGAACACAAAGTAGCTCGATTTTATCAAATACTATTTGATGGATTGGGATCTGGCAATTTGCACCGTGCAATTCACCAAAGTCTTTCACAATTTTATTTTACTTTTTTTACATTTTTAGCTTTATTTTTTTACTGTTCTTCATTTTTTTTTTACTTAATGGTTGAGATTTAAAGTTGCCTAAGGTATTGCACCTAATCTCAATCCCTATTTGATAATCACAAAGCTTTGTTATCGTATTATAATTATTTTCCATGTCAGACTAGTTCTTCTTAAATATAATATATATTTTTCTTGTAAAAAATAAATATAATATATATTTGGTGAACAGATATGATGAGGCTTCCCACAATTTTTCTCTTCCACAATAAGTAGTTGACCTTTTTGTAAATGCATTATAATTCATGGCATGAAGATGATGGTAAGGAAGTCATTGCACTTTGAAGAGAATGACTAGTATCTGCACCATACATAGTTGTCATGATTAGACCTTAAATCTTACCAATTATAAGCACAATGTGATGTTCACTTAAAAAACAAAAAACTTTTAATGATACCACAGTAAAAAAATGCTTTCAGATAGGCTCAAATACACTTTCAGCCCTAAAGTTTGAGATTGTTTTTGTTTTGGCTATTTTACGTTTTAAAATTTTTATTTTGATATCTTATATTTTGTTTGGTTGTCATATTGGTCATGTTACCTGAAAGCTCGAATTTGTGTAAAAACATAAGAGCTGTTTAGACCCCCAAATTAAAACTTATGGTTCGGTTGATTTTACTCTAACTTAAACTAAGTGCGGAATAAAGTAAATACGAGCGAACAAACAATAAAACTACTCTAAGTCATATTCATCAATTCACACCAGTAAAATGAAAGCTAAAAGAGTAAATAAGAAGAATGTAAACACAAGATAACACGCCGATGTGTTATCGAAAAGGAAACCGAAGTACTCGGCGAAAAACCTCTCAGCCGCCCTCCTTGCGGTAAATTGATCCACTAGAGAATAAGTTGGAGTACACGAATAACAAAAGACCTTCCAAGCGTAGTCTACCCCATGTACTTGAGCCCTCCAAGCTCCTGCTACCAACTAACTTCACCAAGCCTTGTCTTCTTTAGCTCTCCGAATCACGCAATTCAGCCTGATTGCATCCACTAAACAAATAGCTTCTTCTAATGCTTCCCAGCAGCACCAAAACCTCACTTTACATTCATAATGGGTGTGGTAAGTGTTTGGGCTATCAACCTCTCAAGTATTTGGAAATGGAGAGGTAGGAGTTGAGTAAAACCACAATGGATTGTGTAGAGGATTGTGGGTATGACAATCTTTAACTCTCAAAGGTTGTGGTTAGGGTTTTCTTTTTGAAAAACACTCCTCAACATATGTGGGTAATGTGGGTATATATAGTGTGGGCATGGACAGATGTATTAGATATGACAAATTGGCAAAACAGAATGTTTTGCGGGTATCTCGTGAAAAGACCTTACCCGTGAGACACTCACGAAAACCAACTGTCACCATCTATCATGACTCTTCGCATTCCAGTTATATGTTGAACACATGCTTCACTTCGCGGGAAGGCTACTCGCGAGCTACCCGCAAAAAATTCTTTGGTCTTCAATTTACCTTGAGTCTTCACACTCTCTCACACACACAACCCTTACAACAAAATACCACATAAAATACAAGGTACAAAAGATTAAACATAATTACAATCAAATTTGGCACGAAATTAAAGCCAACACAAAATAGTTGTAAATCACAACTTTACATTACCTATTTCTGTTAGTGATTTAACCATCCCTAATATGTTTTTCTACCTAATAATGGAGGTTCGGCAACCTAATAAGTATTTGATGAAATAGTTAAACATGAAGGATGTTTATTGGTCAAGTTATTAATGAAAATTGACAATAGAGTAAATATGAAGATGAACTCAAAACACGAAGGTCAAAATGAAATTAACTCCAAACTTTAAGGACCAAAAGTGTACTTTAGTATTTGAATTCTAATATTTAATTTTCATAGTGAAATATTTATATTTCAAATAAAAAGAATCCTAATACAATAATAACATCTATAAAAAAAGGAGAAAATGAAAGTTCTTTTTCCTCGCTAAATAAAGAAGCAACTTCAAATCTAAAATATTTTATGGATCAATCCTCTATTGTCAAATTTGAATTTTTACCCATCATTCATGTAAAATGAGAGAATACCACATCATTGTATTCTAGAAATACTCTAATATTTTTTTCCTATTTTTTTAGATAAATATTTGTAAGGGCAACTTGTTGCATTAATTGACATTCTTATTTTATTGTATAATCTAATAGTTGAGGGGAGGGAGATTAGAATATTAGATGTATCTGTTGGAAACTTCAAGATATACTCGTTAAGCTACAAGACTTTTTGTATTCTTTTTATTTTTTATATTTTATAATTCGATATTTGAGGGAGGGGGATTCAAATGGAGTCTTTGTTGAAAACACTAAGAAATATCAGTTGAGTTATAAGGATAACAGCAATTTAACAGTACTATAATAGAATTTAAAAAGTCTGAAATATGTTAATGGGTGCTAGATTGCACTCCTTAAAAAAAATTGAATAGGTCTCATTATATTGAAAAGTAACAAAATCTAATAAATAAATACTCCTTTCACTAAATATAGTGGTGGGCGACTCTTTAAAAATAAAAATAAAAATAAAAACTGATTGGTTGTAATAACAAATCTAATCTTACCTAATGCATTTCAATATTTGTTGACCAAACTCTAAAGAGTAATTCTACTACTATATATATATATATAAATCACAACTATTTTACTAGACAGGTTTGGGGGTGTTTGGTGAGTGTTTCCAAACAACAATTTTCAGTTTTTAAACAACATTTCACGCATTTTCACACACTTTTTCACCCACACGTATTTTCACAAAAATTTTTAAACAATAATTTTCAGTTTTTAAATACATCTACCAAACGGGCCTAAGTGTTTGTCATTTTCACAGAACTCA
The DNA here is from genome assembly GCA_019022515.1 of Quercus aquifolioides. NCBI lineage: Eukaryota > Viridiplantae > Streptophyta > Magnoliopsida > Fagales > Fagaceae > Quercus > Quercus aquifolioides. Next base: position 10,560,834 of record CM032329.1, on the reverse strand, counting down.
CCGTTTTTTTCTTCATCATCCATAATCCGAAACAATTTGGGATTTTTTTTTTTTTTTTTTGGTAGCGGGAGTAGATTTTTTGAATTCAAAAGGTATATTGTTGAGACTTGAGAACATTGTAGAGGAAGAAGGGCATGATGGTAATCTAAGACAAAGTGAGAGAACCACCCAATTAATAAGTGGAGAGAAAAAAAGATCATCAATGGAGAGAGAGAGAAAGAAACCTTATTGCCAATTGGGACAGGACGTCTTGTCAGTTGTCACTGACAACATCTAACCAACCCCAATCAATTCAATTCTCCCACGCCAAATAAAGCAATGAATATCGTTGGACAAATCTGAGCCGTCCAAATTTTCCTTATTTGTAAACAGAAATGGAAAGTAGCAATGGTGTTGATTGGTCACTGGAAAGTAGCACGAGAATCTTTCATACACTGTCACGACTCGCGTAGGAACCTTTCCTCTTATGGTAATCCCTCTACCTTAAAAAATAAAAATCTTCCTTTTTTAAGATTCCTTTTCTGGTTGAAGTAAACAGTCCCCACTGGCCACTCCTTACTTGATTTGACTATTAAAATTTTTTTTTGGAGAAAGAAAAATGGGAGTTTTTATGGTTATATTGCACCCCGGGCAGGGAGCCAATGGCCTCGGGGTGAGTAAGGCGAGGACATCGCAGGCAGACCACCCTGTACCCTCTGTGTGGGAGTCACCTCATCTCTGAGTACACCTCACCACTAAGTTTGCCCACCAACAGAAACTTGCTGACAGCGAGACTCGAACCTAAGTGGGTTAGACGAAATGTTCGAACCTTACCAGCTGAGCCAAGCCCCCGTTGGCGATTTGACTATTAATTATACCAGCATTACTAGGTAATCTTCAAGCTGTAAGGACCCCCCATCTTATTTGTAATGATGATGAGGACACTTTGGTAAATATATACCCAAAATATCATGTTTGATTGATTAAAATAATAATAATAAATAAATTGTAAATATCAAGATATTTTAGGTAAGAATTAGGTAGCTTGCTCCGGATTCTAATATTTTAAGATTCTCAACCAAAAACAAATAATAATAATGATACCAACTTCGCTCAAAAAATAATAATAATAATAATAATGATACCAATTTTTTAATATCCACAAAAAAAAAAAAAAATCCAATAATTGAAATTATTTGGGGCAAATAAAAAGTCAACCAAATTTACACCATCAACTTTAGCTAGGTGATTGAATCAAAATTTTTTTTCTTAGATTAAAAAATCACACTTTTTTAAATTTGAAACATTTTGTTTGAGAATTTGAATTTTCATCCTTAATGTCAAATGAGGCTTTGGTTTCATGTTTTTCCATTCATACTCGTTCTTGAGATGGTTAAGTGTGACCTTTTAAAATTCTAGATCACCAATGAATGCAAAAAGCTAGCACCCACTATTGCATAAGATAAGATAGTCACGTGTTTAGAAAGTGTGCATTTTTCTACTATAATATCACTAAAAATCATAATAATTCAGTTAAAATAGAAATCTTTATAAAAAAACACAACACCCTTACCTACCCAAAAAAATATACATTTTTCCACAAGCAACCAACCACACACACCAAGCAAAACCCCAAAATCACCCTAATACCTAAATTAAAAAAGACAATAAGAGAATACTATTGAAACTCATTTGTCTCTGTGGATTCCAGTTAGCTTAACTGGTAAAATGTCTAGTGGTTGAATAAGAGATCTAGGGTTTAATCCCCGCTTACACCAAAAATCGATTAGTGTCTTGGTCTGATGATAAAGAGCATCATCAAGAGCGGATGTCATAGGTTGAAACTCTCTCTAAAAAAAAACTCATTTGCCTCTAAGTATTAGTACCCGGCATGCCATATGTCATATGTTGGTATATTCTATTATCAAAGCACAAAAAAAGCCATTACTCAGTCTTCGATTTTTTTTTAAAAAAAATTTGCAATTGTGCTACAATACCATTATAAATTTATGATGGTACTATAGCAACATTCTAAAACCTAATAATATTTTTTTATTCCCACCTACAAATATCTGCCTCTTTCTCTCTCTTCACTGTCTCATTGTCTCTCTCTTTCTCTCTTGATAGAACATGGCTTCTCTCTCTCACATCTCTCTCACAGTGGTCATTTTTTCCTGACGTGGGTCCAGTGTGGGTCTGGTGGTTTCAGCAGCATGATCCTGTGATGGAGGCGCACAAGCTCACCTCCGATGATGGGTTGTTCAACCTCTCCTCCGATGATGGCCTGCTCAACCTCACCGACTATTGGATTTTGGGGTATTTATTTGAAGTTTATGATTTTTTTGCTTTGCTTTTAATGAGTTATTGTTTTTAAGTGTTTAATTTAGTTGTTGGAGTTTTTATTATTTTAAGATTGAGTTTTTGCTTAATGGGTTGATGGGTTTTTGTTTAAATGTTTAATTTAGTGGTAGCTTGTTTGAGTTTTGGTAGCTTTTTTTGGGTTTGTTTGTGGTGGTGGTGGTGGTAGCAGTGGTGATTTGGGTTTTGGGATTTATTTGGGCAATTGAGTTTCTGTTTTGGGATTTATTTGACTTTGAGTTTCTGTTATGGTTTGAATTGGCAGTTGTGCCCGCGGCTGGTGCTATTGGGCTGCTCGGTAGTGATAGGTGGTCGAGAGAAAGAAAGAGAGAGACAAAGGAAGAGAGACAAAAATTAGAGAGAGGAAATAAATGGGAGAGAATAGAGATGGTTTTGGGTTATATTATAATTTTATTGTATAGATATTTTATTTAAATATGTTGTATAGGAATATAAAAGTTGGGATGTTGATGTGTTGTAAAATGGTATGGTATAATAGATAAAACAGCTTTTGAGATGATAAAATAGATTAATCCGAACATAGCATATGCTAATGCTCCACAATGTACTACACTGGTATAATATATAGTGGGGTCGGAAGTGACAAGTTTTGACAAATTCAACTTCAATCAAGTATTGATGCAACACAAGTGGAAGGGAGTGTCACTTGTGGGGTGACAGTTTCAAATGATTGACAAAAAAAATCATATCAGTTTGAGTTTATATGGCATATAATGGGCATGGCCACCTCATAAACAAGGTTGGGCATGGATGAAATGACACAAATAAAAGTGCTACATAATGTTAGGACCAAACATCCATTTTTTAAACATAAGAGATCAATATTGAATGATCAAAATTTAGAGGACGCAATTTATAATTTAGTTTTTCTCCCTTTATATAACTTATATAAGATTAGCAAAATAGAGTAAAACTAATCAAGAAATTAGAAGTTGCTGTCAAGTAATGAGAGGGGTTTTGACTTTTGACTACATACTTGTAAAGTGACCAAATTGTTTATAAATGCATTATTTGGAGTTGATACTCATAAGTTAACCACTCGCAAAATTCAAATTTTGTGCATCACACGAAATACTATTGATATTAATTGCTGACAACAAAAAAAGGATGGACTATTCGAATATAAAATCATTGTAGGAAAATCCTTAAGTTACAAGGTTTTTATCAAAACATTGGATGAAAAGAAAACTAGAAAAGCCTATCTCAAAGGTTGTGAATGATGTTTTATAATAATGATTATGACCCTCCATGTGATTATTTTAGTTTCTTATACCATGAATCTATCAAAAAATTGTCCAAATTGAAAACCAATGTGATGATGAGCTTTGCACAAGTTAAAAACTCATTGATAGTAACCAAAAAAAAAAAAAATTATGTGGGTTCCAGTTAGCTCAATTTGTAAAATCTCTGATGATTGAAGAAGAGATCTGAGGTCAATCTCCGCCTATATCAAAAACTGATTGGTGTCTTTGTCTGATAATAAAGAATTATTATCAAGAGCGAACATCATAAGTTAAAACTCTCTATAAAAAAAAAATATATATATTCATGAGCAGACCAAACAGGCTGTTCATGTGGCCGGTTGCAATAAATTTGTGCCTCACCATCGACGACCCCAGCATAACCAATCATTGGTTGCCACGTACGCAACACAAACCTTCTATTACACAAAATGATAAGGTACGGTGGGCCGTTGAAAAAGAACGTTACAAAAACCCAACTGTTCAAGATTTAACACGCGCCAGTCGGCGCGTGTGTTGTAAAAAAGTCACTCTTTTTTTTAAGGAGGTTGTGGGATGTGACCGTACGATTAAGCAAAAAAAGAGAACAAAACACACACGATGAGTGCCACTCAGTTTTGTGGATACGTCATTGCTTAAATCAGAGCATTCTTTGTGAACTGAAAATAATTAATAAAATATTTGGATAAAAAAAATAAAATGGAAATAAAATAAAATATTGGGGTACTATTTTTTTATTTATTAATTTGGTAAGATTAGGACGAGAATTGAAGATAATTTTTTTATAATAAGATTTAAATATTTTATGTTGTGGTGGTCATTATCTATCAATTTTATAATGAAACATGCGAGAGTATTTTATATACAAGTCCTAACATGGGAAGGATCAAATAAATACTTTTCATTAATAAAATAGCAATAATGGTAAAGTGTTGAGAAATTTCAACGAGGAAAAAAAAATGACTCGACTAGGTAATAGACAAAGGGAGAAACAAGTAAAGTGTCATTGATTCTGTTCATCGTTTAACACATTGGAAAAATGCCAATCACATATTATTAATTTTTGTCGGCAGTGATTTACATGAATAAGAACATGAGAGCAGTGTCAAGATTCAAAAACAATGGATTTACATTGATGTTGTTCAACGTCTTACACGTTCAAAAAATGCCACTCACATATTATTAATTTTTGAAACTAGCGAAGTGATTCACATGAAAAAAGGAATATAAACCCAATAAACAAGATAATATTTAATATAGATGGGCCAACTCTAAACTTTACAGTGCTTACGGGTTGTGCCAATCAAAATTTACTATTAATGATATAGATTACAAATTCGTTCAACCAAATCTTACTAACATAATTACTCTCAAAATCTCTCACAACTAAAATTACTCGCAAACCTCACCTATCCAAACTCACAAATCTACTATTAATTATATCTAATGTTACTCTCTCACTCATAGATAAGCACTTTTCGAATAAACTCATTCATCATTTTTTTTTTAGAATTTTATCTTTCTCCCAAATGGGATGATCAATTTTATCAAAATCTACCATTTTTTTTTTTGCAATACTATTTATGATTCTATATGTAAGATTTTGATACATATTCCTTGATTTATGAGAACTTTTTAAGTCGATAAAGAAATTATCAAATTACTTATCTAATAAAGAATAAACTTTTCCTTCATTCTCAGAAAACCTGAATCAAGTTAAAATAAGAATTTGAGATAATAATTTCTAATACATATATTGGAAAAAAAGGATGATTGTTCCAATTATCATTGACTTTTAAGTTTGTCCTATCAAAATTCAATCAAGGGTTGGTTTAGTGCTTCCCCAAATTCATGAAATCTCATCACTATATGGTTTCAAATTCCAGTCTCCACTAGTATCTAAACAACAATTTGGAATTAGTTTTGATAATTGCCTAATGTGCAGAATGGGAAACTACATTCAATTTGAGGCTAGTTAGATAAGTTCTTAGCACTGCATTAACCCCCCCCCCCCCCCCCCTATAAAAAAAAAAAAAAAACAAGAACAAGGTTTGATTCACTGCATAAGTGGGCTTCAATTCGTAGCGTTGAATGCAAAGTCAATAATGTTACAATCATGGTAACCACTACCAATTTTAAGCATTAAGTTTAAATCATGAGTTAGTTGTTGAATAATTTGATCATTTGAGAGATGAAGTTTCATTAAAAAATTGACTAGATACTTGATTGAGACCAAAAAAAATCTCAAATAAAATGCATAGTGTACCTATCTTAATATTCCAAAAGAAATCATATTAGAGTAGAAAGACTAAACGTTGATTAAGTCTCAAATTATCTTTCCATATAAAAAAAAAGAAAATGCTAAAGGTACTATAAGTTTTACTAAATAAAACTTACAAACTGATGTGACAATGAATTTGATTGGTGGGTTTCAACCATTTCATAAATTGAATTTTGAAGTGCCTCTTTCTAATTAGTAATACATCAATTTGTAAGATTAATATAGTAAATATTGTAGTACATGTAGCATTACTTATAAAAATAATGCACGAACTCTTTTGGAACTTATTGTGATTAGGCTGCCCACTTAATTGCACAAATGCATTTAAGTTGAAAATTTCGAAGTTTAATTGAGGAAGCCACCAAGATTGTTTATAATTAGATTAAGGTCTTTAGAGTTATCAGGGTAACTTTATTATAAAGTTAATAAAATCATATCCTTTTTTTTTTTGGGTAAAATTGGAAATTTAATTAAGAAAATTAAGAAGTACAAAGTCCATGGTATACAACACCTTAAGCGTTAGCTATAAACTGCTACAAAATAAAGGAGGGAAGATAAGAATGCAATATAAAATGATATAAAAGGATTAGAGAAAGAATTTCCTTCCTTGGCTAAAAGATTCGTGCGCAATGGTTCCCTTTGCAGTGGATATGGCTAATGTGAGCTTCCTCAAAATGCTAGAGGAGAGACATGGAATAAGTAATTTCCATTCATATTGAAATGAGTGGATTGAGTTAATTTCTAAAAAAAAAAAGAAAAAAAAAAAGAAAAGAAAGAAAGAAAGAAATGAGTGAATTGTATTTTGCTATGTCATCAACATATAAACAGATGTTGATAATTATCATTTTGATACTTATTTAAATTATTAATAAATGCAATAAAATTTAATTCACTCGTATCAAATTGGATGGATTAGTCTTCTTCTTCTTCTTTTTTTCTTTTTTTTTAAATAAAAGAAAGGATGAATTATATTTTAGAATTTTCATGGTGGATTTATTCTAGAAATGTTAGACAATTCTATTCCACTGAGGACTATGCTTTCTCAAAATAAACATTGTATTACATTCTGAATTTAAGAAAAGTGCTATTTATTGTTTTTGTCAAATGATCCGAGTACAAAATTTGCTTATTTAATCTCGCATTGTCTGAAAGCCCTTCAATAATGACATACAACCATGAACATATCGGTAATGTTTAAAGTATACGTTATACATGTTTCAACGAGTTACTAAAGTTTTTTAGATTAAACGAGCAAATTGCTGCTCAGATCATTTGAGTATTTGACAAAACTTGGTAGAGAACTAAATGAGCTTGTTGGTTTATGTAGGGTCAGTTTTTGTAGCCCAAGCCCAAAAGGTTCGGATTACGAGCCCAACAAACTCAGAACAATGAATTTGTAGAGAGAGGGTGAAAGAGCTGGGCTGGTTGTGAATTAAACAGTAATTAACTATGGTATTTAGGAATGAATTGACATGAAATCATGCTTGAAAAGCTGAACAAATGCACGTCCGAAGAGGCGTTATATTGAATGAAAGGTGATTACAACTCTTAGAGCTACAGTAAAGTTGTTTTCTACTTCTCTCTTTCTTTTTTCCGATCCCCTATTACCAGAGGCCTCTTCTCTTTATATAGCACCCTCTCTCATCATCTTCATCGTCCACTTGTTCCTCATCTAGGCATCCACTTGAGTACATGTCCCATCAGGTACCTTCTTTAGCTCTCTGTGAGTGGTAGTAGCTGAGATTATACTGTTCAGGGGTCTTCTCTACATTAATGCGGCCAGAAAAGTAGCTGCAGTGCATTTAATGTGGTGGTTGCAGCTTGTCTTCTAGATATTTTTCCGTTCCTACTATCTCCATACGTGCCTGAAGCCTTCCCTTATCATCAAAATCATTAGAAAGATTATTTGAACCTTCCAGGTGTCTGCTCGACCACGGCTCTTTGTGTCCGAGGATGATGACCTCTTCGGACCAATGGTGATCTCTTCGGACTACGCTCCTCATTTACTTCCAGGTATGCTTCTTCTACATGGGTTCTTTCTCAAACATTTTTCTCTCTTCGGACACACAGTAATCTTCAAATAGGTCCTTAGGCCCAATACGTAAGGTTGGACTTTCACCTCCCACAGTTTATTATATAAACAGGCCCTATCCGTGTATCAAACATGCTTAATGTATATGCTACTAGTATTGTTTACGTATGTAATGATGCTTGTGAGACTTCTTTAATAAAATATTTTTTCTTTTTTCTTTTTTTTTAGAGAACTTTAAAAGCTCATCCTCAAAGGAGGTGTCATCAATAAATCAAATTCAAGCTCATTCTTTTGATAAAAACAACTATTCTAATGTACTTGGTATACTATGCCTTCCTTTTACGTAATTATAAGTTCTATGTATGAAATCTATTTGTGTGGTCAATTTTTGTAAAAGAAGGCACGTCACATCTAATGTACCAAATAATTTTACCTTTGACAAAGAGCCGAGGTTTTACTCGGCAAAGAAGCCTTTTTAAGTTTTAACTCATCCTTAATTAAAACCTTACTTACTAAAGAAACACTTGTCATTTTCCACTTTTGAAGAAGTTTTCTTAAGTTTCAACTCATCCTTAAATAAATCTTTATTTATCAAAGAGACACTAGTCCTTTTCCACATTTAACAATTTGAAATAAATTAGCATGTAATAAAAAAAAAGTATAATTAATTGAAACTTTTCTTTTAAGTAAAGGAACAATAATTGGATTAAAGACATAGGGACCTATAAAGGTTCCCCTCTGCAGCCGCAAGTGGGAATATAATAAAAACAAAGAGTATTAATTTAATTTAAATATTCATAAATTGGGAAAGTAGATAAGAAATTTATGTTTTGTCGGCAAGGATACGAGGTTTTAAAGCTATAGAGTGACGTGGCCCCTTCCTCTCCATTCAAATTAAGGCTTCTCTCTCTCTCTCTCCCTCATATTTCATGCCATTTGAGTCACATTTTGCCTTAATTTACCAAACCATCCTCTCCTTTTTCTTATGCACGTGATATTAGTGAACAATCCAGTGTTGATAAATTATGCACTACTGTTTGTTTTGTGGCTTAGGAGTTAGAAAAAGACGAATAGTCTTTGTTTTTTTTATAAACAATAATTTTTTTTTTCATTTTTATTATTTTACACTAGCTTTCTTTGTTCTTGTTGGAGATATAAATTGACCAATTGACCAATGGGAATGGTAACTGTTGTCGTTAGTATGTGGGGAAAGGTTCTATGATATTCATATCCCACTGTTCCCACAAAGTCCAGTTTTAGAATCATTTAGATGTGCCATATACCAAACATAAAAACTGGATGAATTAATCTCACATATATTATTGTTCTTTAATTAGTTAGTGTTACCACAGTCAGTCTACTGAATTTTTACTGGTAAGAGTGTCCTTGATAACATTTACTTGTTTCAATTTTTGTTATTGCAATTTTTTTTTAGGGGAAGGTTTGCAATTATTGCATAATGGATTATGTGGCAGTAAAAAGAACGTAACATATGTTCAAGGGTCACGTGTAATGCATATGATCAGGAGGACTTTTAGACACGTGTTACTTTCTTTTTGTATTAAAACTTTCTTAAAATGATCTATTAGCAAATCCTTTAATAAATGCGTTAACTGGACCCTTAACCTTTTGTATATTTGAATTTATCTTAGGGTCATGCTAACGAGTGCCCGAAGGGCACTCATTAATAATTCATTTTAGGAAAGTTTTGATACCACTTTTATGAAAAATGAAAAAACCTGTCAAAATATTAATTAATTTTTTTCATTTCTCATAAAAATTTTCTTTAAATAAATTATTAATGAGTGCCCTAAGGGCACTTGTTAGCATTTCCCTTTTGTCTTAAACCAAAACTTAGTTTTGTATAAAACTTAAACCCCTTCATTAATTGGGCTACACAAACCCAAGATCCGAGATTCCTCGTTTCACAACAAACCTAATAGTTCATTGGCTAGCAATTTGGAGCTTTTCCTTTTCCTTCACCTTCAAAGTGTTGTCTTGAGTGTTACAAAATGTATGGGGCATGGTTTGCGCATGGAATTGTCTAATCAAAGCACTGGTTTAGAACATAAAATTATATATATAAGCTCAAAAGTTATAAACAAAATCTTTGACTTCTTGCTCTCTCTCTGTCTCTCTCTCATCAATTAAAACTTTAGTAGAAGATTGTAGAACTAGCCATGAAGTACACTTGCCTGTTTTGGCTATCATATAAATTTTGGCTGAAAATAAATGACAACAACATAAGACATGATTCGTATAATTTTTTTTTTTTAGTTTATTATGATGACTTATGTTGGTAAACCTTGTGTCTCTGTCTAGAAAAGAATATGTGACACAATAATACTTCACTCACCATGGATCACATCACATGAAAATGGTCATTTTAAGAAGTTTACCCTAGTTTAAGGTATCACAAATTTCTAACATAAATGGAAATACAGGTCCCACATGTTACATCTATGGCACACAATTCTGAGCTGTAAAACTAGAACAATGCTCCAATGGCACTTAAGTATATGTTTTATGGCCACAAGACAAGACTTGGGAGAACCAAATTCCTTGCAATAAGTTATGTTTCTTGCCTTAACTTTTTTAAAGAAAAGCTTTGCCTCAGTAACACCTCCAAGTTTACATGTCTTCATCATCAATAACCAAAGATTAAAGCCATTCTAAGGTGGATGCTTTGGATTTTATTATATTATTATTAAAAACTTTTGTCTTTAGAAGCTATCATCAGCAATGATTTAATAACACTAGTGAAAAAGGCTATACTAGATAAAGCCTTTCTAAGCTAAGGAAAAGCAACCGCTGCTTGGTTTGGACACTCAAGCATGAACTCTTTTAAGGTTGAAAGTAGCAATATGTATGGCAAAATTAATGCTTCATTTTTGTTAGGACTCGTTTGAGGAGAAATTATTTGTTACTCTAGAAAACCAAATAACATTTATTGGGACTGTTGGGTTTATCTTCATCTTTACTCAGACTCAAAAAATATAAGAAGAAGGTATCGAGATTTTGCTACGAAGTAGAAAAATTAGAGAGTGGTATCGGTGATCAATAAGTTAATCCAGCAAGAATAGAAGAAAGGAATAATAATAGTGGGGTCTATTAATTATTTCTTGCTATTTCTTTATTTTGTCTTTTTTTTTCTACGTGATATTCGCAAAGAGAAAAGTGATATATATGGTTTCATTATATTTATCTTGAAATGCTAGACAGGATAAGAAAAATTCTGAATTGCAAGATGGACCGCTTCTTATTTTAGCAGCGATGTCTTGGTCGGTGACTCGGTGGTAATATCGTGACCACAAGGAAATAATTTATTAAATATCCAAACCAAACCAAAATATTTGCAGATGTATTAACCAGTCAGCGTCCTTTGAGTTCTGATGCTTGTTCTTACTCAAACCAAAAAATGAAAAACGTGGGACTATATGCACACTTCACACTCTGCATTCTTTACCTACCATGACAATTGTGCTTAGATTCAAACCAAAGCCAATATGAAAAAACATTGTGAAAATATTAGTAACACAAACAGATGAAAATGGTCACACTATAATTTCATTCTTTAGGTTCTCACGCTGATTTGATCGTTCGTTGATACTTTCTATGGAACACCATTGAGGACTCCAAAATAACAAAGAAATGAAGACAAAAGTAGTGCAGCACATTAAAACCACACACACATTAATTTCCAAGGAAAAAAAGCACAGAATATTAATCAGAGCCCCTTTTTTCCCATATCGACAAATATACAATCATAGAGACATGCATCGATTTTTCTGTCATGATGAATTGGATATAATTACGGCGTAACTCCAAAGGAATTTTCCGGTTGCCATCGGATGTAATCATATCGGATGTAATCGTACCTAATAACCTTAGTATATCCAGTGTTTTTTTTTTTTGGTCAGGGATCCTTTTGTTTATCTTCACTCCATAGTCCATATGCCACTACCTTCTGATATAGTCCAAATTTAACCTCAGCACATTTCGAGAAAAATGGCAGAGGGTAGTGCCAAAATGCTTGGGGTTCTTCACCATTGCATAGGAACATCTAATTGGATTTATGGTTGATGTACAAGTTGGAGAATTCCAGAAGCTCAAGGTAAATATTGTCAACAATTTAGCATTGCAAGACAATTACTTTTCACCTTTTTCTGCTGTAATAGGCTCCACCACCTGAGTAATTATGATGCCGATGACGTGATCCACTAGCCCTACTACCAGTTCCTTCCCAAGTGTTGCCACGACTGGCAACTCTGCTGCCCCCACCTTGTGACCAGTTAATTGTTTGGGTACTCAATCCATTAAGCTCCTCCTCTTCTCGATCATTATACTCCAATACCAACCTCTTAATGTCTTGTTTCTCTTCAAGCTCAGCTGCTTCTTTCTGTTTTGTGCTCTGCACAAGTGAGCAATCCCGAGGGATCAACATCTGCTTTGTTTGTTGCTTGTTCCCACGCTTCACAAGAACTTTCACCGGAACCTCCTTGCTTCCTCCAGCTTCCTCATCTAATGTCTCGTCTCCACTCTCCCCTCCCCTTCCATGATGATCCTTTGTGGGCCCCTCAAACACATTCATTGGTATCATCATATTTAATGTAGGTCGACCCCGCAGCTCTAGACGGCGCTGCTCCATGCTCTCCTGCAGTCAGGGCATAAAAGTTACCAAATGTATCCCTTCAGTATATCATTCTAGAGAAATATAAAGACACTATTAATTTAGAAAACATAAAATGCAAACATCAGCAGAGCCAGAAGAATGTGATCGTCAAGGCAACAATTCCATTCCACATAAACCAAATATTGGTGTCAAACAATAGCACGGATAGCATCATTGGTCACACACACCTCATGGATCTTGAACCCACAACCTCACCCTCCTAACTATGTTTCAAAATCAATTCAAACTATTCCGAAAATTTAGGTCCCCCATGGATAAAGAAATTTGGAATAGAAACCAAAAAACCATAGAGCATACTAATTAAGTCCCGTACAATATATTCCAAGAAATTGTAAAGATGACCTAATTCAACCTGAAAGTAAAACAAAAATATTGAGTAAATAACAATCTCAATCATACCTGCATTACGGCCTTAAGCTCCTGTTCAAAATTAGCTTCTTCCAGAGGGTCCACCTCAGGGGCCTTCTGCCTGACACGGACTTCATCGTCATCATCAGAAGCAGGTCCACCCCCATCATCATCATCCTCATCCTCACTATCACATCCATCATCATGATTCTCTTCATCCAACTCTTCATCATCATGTCCCTCTGGCTCACTGCCACTCCCCGACTCACTATCACTGTCCCCAATGCCTTCATGCACCCCGCCATTAATGCTCTGTCCATTTGCTGAGGTGGCATCAGAAGTACTCCTCCTTGAACGCTTTTCTGTGTCAGAGTGCTTCTCATTACTAACCTTGTCAGTTGAAACAGTATGTTCATGCTCCTCAAGTTCTATTATAGCTGCATTCACCTCTTCAATGGTAGAGTATCGAGTCATATTGGGCCGTAATTCAGCAAATAAGTCCTGAAAATGCTTCAATTTTTAGGACCTTACCATAATAGAAATGAAGTTAGTATTATCTAATAAATTCAGTACAGAAGGAAATTAACTTTCCAAAATCCAAGTTTAAAATTCCTCAAAACCCAACAAAGATTCTTAAAAGATTAACGACAGAGGGCAGAGAGGAACTCCAAGTGTGCTACTTGTTGCATGATGAGTTACTCCTCTGATTCAGAGTAGTGCTAACCAGGATCTAAAATTACTGGATATTCTTACCACAATTGATCGCTAATATGTTAGTGATTAAATTTGCAGCAAATATGGGAGAATGCTATTGTGCTAATGATTTAGTGTATAAGACAGTAGAATCCAAATAATATAAACTTGTTCAAAACACTAAATTTAGTAATCCAAAAATTGTTTCTTCCTAACTCTTCACAGAATAGTCAGAAATAAATAAATGGTTTGTGTTTTATTTCATTAAAAAATAATTAATTAAACAGAAATCAGTCTTAAATTTGATAGCTGTTTGTCAAGCTCAAACTCTAGGACCTGAGATTAACAAGACGGGGCGAGGCAATTCCCACACAAAAATTTGGCATAAACTTCCTCTTCCCTTGCAAGAAAGAGCAAAATCTGATTAAGCCAAGGGTAAGTTTTTGGAAGCAAGTTTCCAGCCAATCAGCATGAGGATTTACTTCCCTTCAGACATGACAAAGTTGCAGATCCAATTTTGGTGCAGCAGTTCTTTAATGAGTCAAAAGAAAGAAAAATTATCTTGCTGCATTGTAGGTTTCAATGATTCCTAGCCCTCAAATAAGGCAGGGTTTGGTCCTACCTTATTGAATGCGCCTTTAGAACCAGATCCTAGCAGAACACCCCTTAGTCCCAGCTAAAAAGCTAACTTGACAGCAAATGGCTAGAGTTCAGCTGTCATTTCTACATATAAAAGTGTCAAAATCTTACAGCCTTTCCATTCCGGTTCTGCGCTAATATTGGTTCATCATATTTGTATATAATCTACACCATTCATTATTAACTCTCCCCCCACAGCCTTATTGCATAATATTTTAAATTTACTGCTTAGCAAGCTTAATAAATTAAATTCATATCAAATTGTGATTGCCTAGTTTCCTATAATATCAAGAATAGAAAAAGGAAGGGAATAACAAAAGAGATGTATGACTGACCTGTAAGTCAAATTCTATATCTAGAGGTAGTGCACCTTTGCTGAGAATATACCTCTGAAAATGTACTAAGAATCTATCAAGCTTCCTCTTGGAAGAGCCTCGATCAAAGTAGTGCCCACAGGTGTCAAGAAGAGTACAAACCATCCTGATGCGGAAACTATCTTCTGGTGGGTCTAGTGCATCTTGCTAATAGCATTAAAAAGAAAAAGAAAAAAAAAGAAGATGCATTATCCATGCGTTATATATATAATCAGAAACATTCTTATGCTTTGTAAATCAGAGTGGCTTCTTATCCATGTGTTATACACACACATGGGGCCTGTGAATGCATACAAACACACACAAGCATGATCAAATTTAAATTGAGTGACCTTCCTAGTAAGCAACTTCATGCATAGAAATCAATATAATTATTATTAGTAAGACACTTGCCTACTGGGAAGGCAAGTCAGACACATAGGACAGGACATCTCTATCCTAATCCAACACTCATTTTGAGAAACATTAAAGAATTTAACTTAATTTACTACCCAGAAATTTCATGCATGCAAACAAAATATTTTTTTTTTGATAAGTAAGAATGTTATATATACGAAAGGCTACTCTATGCATGAAGAACATAGAGCAAACCTAGAAAATACAAGAAGGAGAAAACAGAGAAAAAACAAAAAAGAAAACCAAACAACAAATTAATTACAAAGAGAAAGAGAGCTAAGGAAAGAAGGGAGAGAATCACTAGTCGTGAGTTCCCATGCCCGAGACCAATCAAAAAGAGTCCCACTAAAAGAAGCAAGCATCTGATCACCGGAACTATCCAAATCCTCAAAAGTCCGCCGATTCCGTTCCTTCCAAATACACCAAAGGATGCACAACGGAACTAAATTCCAAATCTGAGACGAGTACTTCCCCAACCAATTCCACCAACCAAAAAGCAAATCTGGGATCGATTTAGGTACCACCCAAGACAGGCCAAAAGTTATAAAGACAAAGCTCCATAACCGATAAGCCATGTTCTCAAAAACTAAATACAAAGCCATGTTCTCATATCTAGATGATCAGGAGTTGCTTAGTCCAAGACTCATTTCCATATCTGCTAATCATGACATTATAGACAATTATTCATTCTTAAAGCATGTCAGTCGATACAGACTTCCCACATCTATACAAAGAAAAATACCCATTTAAGAAAACTTGTGCATTCACATAATTTGTCTTCCACTTCCCTCACCATGTAGAAGTTGAAAAAAATTTAAAAAAAAAAAAAAATTCTATACACACCACAATTCTTGTGAATGCATATTTTGACCTTCAGTCTTCTACAAGCGTAAAAAATCCAAATTAATATTAATGAAAGCAATGTAAAGCAAGCAACACCTATTTTCAGAATCATTAATTCTGTTGTAGTGGACAAACTCACACATTATACAAATAGAACCATCATAACCAAGCCTTCATCCCAAAATTTTTGGGTCAACTATGGATCCTTAGTTGTCATCTATCCACCATTCTATTCTATCTGAAATCATACTATCTTACCTCCTTAATTGGCATGTACTTTTTTACTATTTCTACTAATGTTATTCCAGGCCTTCCTCTATCATTTTTTTGTTCCCTACACTTGAATCAACTCACTCTTCCTCATTGGTGTATAAATTACTTTCCTATGAACATGACCAAACCATGCAACTCTCCCAAATCTTTTCATCAAGAAAGGCCATTCCATTTTTTTTTATTGGTAAGTTACACACATACCCAATGGGTTTTGAATCCACAACCTCACCCTTCCCCTAGAACTTATAAGGGGATGAGATGCCAATTGAGCTAGAGCTCAAAGGCTCCACCACAATCTTTAAGCAAATTTCTTCATTTTGAATATCTTTCCTTGTATTTTCACTTATCCATTTTAACATTCTCATTTCAACTACACCAATTTTATAAACTTCTTAATAGCCCAACATTCAGTAGAATAGTTGGTCTCATGGTAGTCTTATAAAATTTTGCATTTAATGGAATAAATATTCTACAAACACACAATACACAATTCACCTGATATGCTTCTCCACTTCATCCGCTATGATCTTACCCTATGATTCACATCCTCTTCAAGAATAGTTGATCCAAGATATCGAAAACCCACTCTTTGGTATCTCCTGACCATCCAGACTTACAGCCTCTTCATCTTTGTTTCCACTTTTACTAAACTTACAATTTACATTCCATGTACTCTATTTTAGTCCTACTTAGCCAAAAGTATTAAGACTCTAAAGCAACTCTCCAAATTACTAATTGAACATTAATTTCACGTCTAGTTTCATTCACTAAAACTATATCATCTATAAAAAGTATACACAAAAGACTTCATGTTGAATCGATCTAGCGAGCTCATCCATCAATAGTACAAAAAGAGATGGACTTAATGCTGATGCAAACCTGTAATAATAGGAAATTCACTTGTGATGCCTCCGCTTGTTCTCACACTAATTCCAACTTTGTCATTTATATCCTTGATCAACTTAATATACTTTATGAGAACTCCTTTCTTTTCTAAAGCCACTACATAACCTATCTATGTATCCTATGATACGTTTTCTCTAGGGACAAGCCCCTACATAAAAACCATATGGAGACCTCTAGCCAGCATCTTGGAGCCACCCCAAGGGATTCACCCCTTTATTGACCTAGTGTGAGTGGGACAAGAGGACTAAACACACCGAGGGGAATAGTCAAGCTCTCAAGAGCTCAAGAAACCCTCGTTAGTAAAAAAAAAAAAGATGTTTACTGACTTCTCTATATTTTTCCATTAAACATATAAGAAAATAGCTTCTGGCATAAAACCAAATTGATTTTTCAATATTGTGGTTTCATGTTTTAACCTATATTCAATCACTCCCTCCAAAAATTTCACAGTGTGAAAGTTTCATAGTGTGACTCAAGCTTTATTCCATGATAATTTGTACAGTTTTGAATTTCCCTTATTCTTGTAAGTAGGTAATAGAGTACTTCCCCTTCACTCACTAAAAATTTAACACTAAAGCTCTTAATGAAAATGTTTGTCAACTAGCACATCAAACAAAAAAGAAATTAAAAAATAAAAATAAAAGAATTCTTTTGATAGACATTCAAAAAAATAAAAAAGATACAATTCCATACCTCTGGAGTGCCATGGCCAAAGACAAGAATCAAATACAGTGTCTCAAAAATAACGGATGAGTCTACATGCTCATAATTATACAGCTCCCCTAAGAACCGCATATGGGCAATGCGTCTTTGTTGCATCCCATAATCATTTAATTCTAGCCCAAGCCTAATCTCCTCCAAAACCTGAATGTAAAGTCATCATCAATGAACTGTCAACAAAAACTCCCAAAAAAACACAGGAATGCCTACAATAATACACACTTCATATGTATGTGGAATTTTACAATATTTCCGATATTTTCCCCTTCCTTCTAGGGTATTTTCTTCAGAGCCAGTCACAGCACTGATGAAGGGAGGCTACTTTGAGTTGACAGTAACAGAATCAAAAGTGTTGAGCAAAAACAGGAACGAAAATTTTTAGGGTTGATCTTATTAGAAGGCATTCTTTCCCCCAAAAGAGCATTTGGCAAGTTGTGATTCTAATTAGAGTATCTTCTTTCCTTTAGACAGAAGCCTTCCATCATATTCTAACAGTGGAGAGTTTAGAGTGGCTTTAAGCCAGTGCATTAAGCTCAAGAGCAATGAAAAACTGTTGAGCATCTATCAAAAGATCCATTGGGTGACAACATTACCTTGTTCATGGGTTTTTTCTTCCATTAGAATAAGAAATTCCACTCTTAGAAAGTGGACATGTTTTGGGACATCCCAAAAAGAAAAGTGATGGAGTCATGGAAGATTAATATGCTATTACTTTGCAAATTCACCTATTCAAGATTATTTTATTGGGTCCTCGTGTGAAGTCCAATTGAAGTGAAAGTCATGCCCTTTTAATGGTCTAAGTATGAGTCTTTTAGGGTTAAAACAGTTTTTAATTTGGGTTTTTATTTTACTAGTTGTTATATTGGGGGGAAATTCTGTAATTTATGCAATTCCTGCGAATTAAGGGTATTTTGGTAATTTAGTTGAGTCTAGAATTATCTTAGGTTTATTTACTTTGGATCCAAGTTAGTATTTATTAGGTATTATTAGTAGTCCTAATACTAGTAGGATTCCTATTACTACTAGTACAAGCAGGGGCGGAGGGAAGGGGGGGCGACGGGGGGCAGGTGCCCCCCCTGAACTTTCAATGTTTTTTACTGATAATTATGAAGTATTGAACTGAAATGTCTTATTTGGCCCCCTACACAAAAGACAAATTTCTTTTTCTATTTATTGGGAACAACCTACAGCTACATGGTTCAGAACTCAACAGCCTGAACTAATAGAACTCTAAAACAACTATAACTTCAATATAAAACTATTGGTCCCACCTAGTAATGAAAAAAAAAAAAAACCTACTACTAATGCTATATGCCTATACGGAATAGGAATCACTGCAGCCTAATACTAATAGAACTCAAAAAAAAAAAAAAAAAAGAAAAAGAAAAAGAAGAAGAAAGTTGTTTGAATTTTTTTAAAATTAAATTAGAAGAGAATAATTAGTTTTTTCATAATTTGTAATTTTGTTAATATAATAAGGGTAAATTTGATAATTCATTTGGTTCAA
This sequence comes from Quercus aquifolioides, assembly GCA_019022515.1. Taxonomy (NCBI): domain Eukaryota; kingdom Viridiplantae; phylum Streptophyta; class Magnoliopsida; order Fagales; family Fagaceae; genus Quercus; species Quercus aquifolioides. The sequence goes on along the minus strand of CM032329.1, from coordinate 10,541,530 downwards.
CACTTCTAAGCTATGCTCTCCCTCAAAATCTTTCCAATTTTTGGGAATTAAAAATGAGGGGTTAGAAGTAATTAGAACTCCTCCAAATTCTTCCAAATCCCTCCCCCTCCTTTCTTAAAAAAACATTAAAATAAGGTAATTTAACTTACTCTCCCTCTTTCTGCTCTACTTCCCTGTACCCTCCCTCCATCCAAACAATCTATTAGAGTTTTTTTGTGAGTTTTTAAAAGCATTCAAGTAGAGTTTTTAAAAGCATTCAAGTTATTGAGTCACATTTAAATATTCACAGGTATATTATGTACTCTTAATATTCATGTTTAAATTTTTTTAGATTAGTTTTTTACTTTCAATCTTATCTTTTAATCTTGACCCCCCTGACCTAAATTCCTAGCTCCGCCACTGAGTACAAGCAAGAGTCTTTATATATATTGTACTCAATGTATTAAAAAAAAAAAAAAAAGAGAATGAGTTGATTAATAAAATTGAGTGTTTTGAGCAATAGGCATGTTGGCCTTTGTTGTTTCTTTCTCCTTCTCTCTTCTCTTTATTTTCTCTTATTTCTTTCTAAGGTTATGGTTCACGGGTACTATTCACAAAGCCCCTAAACAGCCCTGAAATCTATCTAATTCTTCTTCTTTCCTAACCCAACTAAATGTAGCCAAATCCCTAATTTGTCCTACATCAACAAGTGAGATATTTAAAATGGGATGAAGTAAGTTAAAAGTCACAACATATTACTCAATGATGGATGAATTAATAGTGTTAAAGATGCTAACCACTTAATCAAGAATTAAAAAGTCAATGATCTTGCTTCTACTGATCAAACATCAACTTCAATGGTAGATATGGTAGAAAAGCTAACCACTGGATATTGCTCCCCCTCTTCGATTTTCCCCAAAATTCACCCAACCAAACAGCCTTATAGACAGCCACTTTCATTTTATATCACTATCCCAAGGACAAAGCTCTTGAACATGAATAAAAAAAGCTTCTCTGAAACTGTCAGCCCAAGTTGCCCACTGGAACCAACAACACTTCAGATTTTGCTCTTACATCTCAATATAGCAAGGAAAAGAGACGAGCTTTTATGATGAACAACAAATAATTGTTACTATGAGATCATTTGGTATCATTTCAGAGTTTATATCCAAAGATCCACTTACGTCAAAAGGTTCTATCTATTTTTAAGTTTTTGGCCTTTGACTTCAAATAGTTGTAAACACCAATTGGGATTTTTTTTTTAAAATAAAATTTTCTTTTCAAAACACTCAGCTTATTCCAATAGAATGTAACTTCCCTAGACGCATTTTCTAACATTAAGCATTCCACATGATGTAAATTGAAAAATCCAAAATTCAGAAGCTTGCACCAGCAAAAGAAATATAAAATGGAGGAAATGTATATCAAGAAAAAAAAAAATTAGTGGATAATCTAGATCCTCTCTCAAAATCTAGATCATGTTTCTTATGGAAAACTTCAATCAACTGAAGAAATGGTTATCTGAATTGAAAGTTAACAAACCTCATCAACAACAGCAATGGCAAACTCATCATGATAGCGACTCAAACCAGCAGTGAGAGAAGCAATTAAATGAATCTGACCATACTTCCCTCTGTGAACCTTCATAAAGCATTTTAAAAGATATGGCTCACATTCACTCCATGGCAATTTGCGAAGTTGCCTCAGGACATGCTCAATGGTGTTCTTATCAAGATCTGAAAATAGCAATTTCCTAATATACTGCCAAAAGATAATCAAACAAAAAGTTAGAGTCAGATGGGGGGGATGGGGGGGAACCACTGAACCTGAGAAATTTGTCACACCTGATGCAAGGGAGGACGGACTTTAGAGACTCGTGCAGATCTTTCAGGTGGTTTGCACAGGTAGTAAGCATTTTCTACAAGGGTGCTGTGGCGAGGATCCAGATTTTTGACATTTTTCAAGCGCATCAAAATTTCCAACATGTTAGCCATCCGAATGGTAGTTTCAGGAGATCGATACAGAAAACGACCACATGTCTCAAGAAGATTGCAAGCAACATCAATGTTGTGATGAGTGAAATCATCTAAACAAGCCTGGTGAGAATATAAAGCATCAATACAAGAAACATCAGTTTATGATGAGAAATCTTATTAATGAGCCTGGTAAGAAGAGAAAGCATCAATACATATGTATCCAATATGAACTAAAGTATCGACCTTAATGAAAAATATTTATCTCAAATCTCAACAAATAGCATACACAGTTTCTGAATTCATCTTTCAACTAAAATTCAATAGACCAAGAGATGGAAGTTAAATAAGAAAATGCAAGTAATGGAAATGAAAACAATAAAGCTGATTTCATGGCAAGATATCTCCATGCTTGTTACTCTTTTGCAACCAAAAGGTATACAAGAACCACAGAGAACATCAAACATTGTAGACAAAGAAATTGAAGAGGATAACATCCTACCCATGCTAAGCATTTTTTTTAATGAATAAGTTTTGGCCCCAAGGAGGGGGGGACAGGACAGGAAATTCGAACTAGTGACCTCCACTTCACGAGGCATGGTGCTAGGCTTAAGGACCCATATTGTCAATAACACAAAGTAATTGTCAATAACACACACACACACACACACACACACATAATTACCTTCAAACAACCAAAAACAAGGCCAGATGTTGCAATTTTAAACTTGCAGAGTTCTCCAATAAACCTAATATTCCTTATCTTTGTTTCAATGTTCATTTGATCCTGCAGCAAATTACAGTTCAAAAGGAAAATCATGAATAATTAATGAAATGAAAAAGGAGCAGGACATAAGAAATAACCATCAACTCCTATTTATAATAGAATACCTATTTGATACGTGAAACTTTACCTTTTTATTAATTAAGAAGTTAAACTCCTCCTCCAACATCTGCAACAGCATGGAAGAGACATCCTTCATACAAGTTGAAAGTGTGGCAACCATGCGTGAGTAGTATGGTAGTAGTTCTAGAGATGTCCTTGGGACATTAAACAGTGCCCTTACAAGCTTTTTCCGATTGGACTTTGAATTTAAATAACAGAATTCTACCTGGAAGTGAAAATATACAACGATAAGCTCTTCATTGTGAGGGTTTTAATACCAAAATATGAAAATTGGTAGTAGAAAATAAAGCTTAAAGATACAGAGATGATTACAGTCAGTTGATCAATAAGATCACGGCTCACACAACCCGGAAGCCTCTGTAATAAAGCATCCAAATTTGTGCCTTCAAGACCTTTTAATTTCTCCTTTTCATTTTCCCCCTTTTTATCTGAATCTTTCTCTTTCCCTTTCTCTTTGTCCATATCTTTAGTCTTTTCAAGACCTTTTAGTTTTTCCTTTTCATTTTCCCCCTTTTTATCTGCATCTTTATCTTTCCCTTTCTCTTTGTCCATATCTTTAGTCTTTTCTTTATCTTTTTCTTCCTTATCTTTCCCTCTATCTAAGTTTTTCCCCTCCTGCACAGTGCTAGAGTCTGCAGAAACCTCTGTTGTATCTTGGGTAGCCTGCTGACATTGGTCTGATTCAGGTGCCAGTTCCTTACAAACAAACCAAAATTTCAATTTTATAGCATCTTCAAATGGTAGATACCATACCCTATGAACATGAATTTCAATAGCTAAATTCTAAAAATTGATGATTAAAAAAATATTAATTAAAACAGCACCTTTTATAAAATCATAACACAAACAATTGAAAATTTCCCAAACATTTTCCAATGATTGGATATTAGAAAAGATCAATTTTCACCACAAGGTTATGGCTAGCTAAAAAAATAACCAGAGCATTAGATAATAATTCAGAATTTAAGCTTCTTACAGTCTGTTGTTCTTGAGTCTTTGCAGATTGTTCATTCACTTTGGGTTCTGCTTCTCCCAATAATACTGCTGGTACAAATGCTCTGAGAAAAAATAGATTCATCAAATCTTAACAACATATCAAGCAAGCAAATTTAGTTTTAAGGGAACCACCATCTAAGGAACAAGCAACAAAAAAAGCATTCATAATTGTCAACAAACAACACTACAAAAGTGGCAAATTTTATTTAAAGGTGACTTTCAATTCGCATAATAATCTGACCAAGACAAACCTGAGATCAGGTAAGCCTTCATAGAAAGCCCTGGTATCTTCATCATCCCACAAAGCTTCTAGAACAGAAGAATCTTTCCCAGAAGCAGGAGGTGAAGCATCCTCCCCAGTAGTAACCCTAGTTGTGTGACCATCCTCTGGCATCACTGGGGGCTGCATATCAAGTGCTTCTGCTAAACTGCAAAAAGAGGAATTCATACAATCAGATAAAAAAAGAAATTAAGTTATTAAACTGGAATTTTTATGAAGAACACATGTCAGTTGAGTGGAAGCTGATGGGAGATCTAGTTTCTATTTAAGGAGCACGGACACTTCAAAACCCCCCGGTGTGTCTGTGTTCTACACGAACACTCCATCCTCATTGTGTTTGGAGGAAAAAAAATTCCTCTGATATAAAATATATTTTAAAAGGTTTGAAAGTTATTATTTATTTTGAAAACTTAGAATAAACATAAAATATGCTTATAAATAAATAAATATTCCTAAAAGATACATATTAATTAATTAATTGTCGTATCCCCAGCATGTCGTCTCCTAATTTTACAAGAATTGCCAAGTCTCCATGTCCGTGTCCGTGTCCATGTCCATGTCCATGCTTCTTAGATTTTTATTCCCCCCATTGAGTTTCTTTTATCTATTTATTTATATGCACCAGCTACAGCAAACAGCTATTATGCCATCATCCTCAGCAGCGGTAAAAGAATATTACAGTGTCCCCAGAAACAAGAACTCTTATCTTAAGAACTGATAAAACTTTCTAGGCTGACCACACTACAGCTCAGGAGTCTTGATGAGTTATGATTGAAGTGAAGACTAAGGGAAAAAAAAAAAAAAAACCTTAAGCAATCATGCAAGCCAGAACCTTCAAGAAGCATTTACAGATCAAGAAAATTAGCAAGAGACTTGACATATACTTTAATTGCTGCATCTTTCCCCATGTTATACCAAAAATCATTAAAATCTACAGAAAGCCAATTATCCTATTCTACAGGATGGCTTCGGCAGTTCAGCTTTTACACCTCCCCAACAGCAATTCTCATCTTGAAATATACCTGAAGAATTCAAAGATTTTATGACCAGAGCTCCTTAATTGAGTGTCTGCAGCTCAGGGATTCCAAAACTTCCAGTCAAAGTATTGTTGAAGCCAAAAATGTCAAAGATTGAAATAATTTCCACAAGTGAGTTTGTCCCTTTTTCCAATTCCAGCAGATATAGCATATCGTATAGAACAACTTCAACGAAATTTTCTTTGGGGTGGTTTGGGAGATGATTCTAAACGTCACTTGGTGAATTGGTCCAAGGTATGCTCTCCTATCCAGTCTGGGGGTCTAGCAATTCGAAACTTGAGATACTTTAATGAAGCACTATTGGGAAAATGGTTGTGGAGATTTGGGTATGAGAGAGAAGCGCTATGGAGAAGGGTTATAAGGGCTAAATATGGAGCTGAGGAGGGAGATTGGTGCTCTACTTCTGTTCCAGGCTCCTATGGGGTGAGTTTATGGAAAACTATCAGTAGTGGTTGGTCTACTTTTTCTCGCTACATTCAGTTTCAGATTGGAGATGGGACTAAAGTGAAATTTTGGCATGATGTTTGGTGTGGGGATAATCCTTTGAGTATGTGTTTTCCAGATTTATTCAGAATCAGTAATGATAATGAGGCTTATGTGGCTGATTTCATGTAGTTTCCTAACGGGGTTCTTTTTTGGGACTTAGAATTCCTGCAAGAAATTCATGATAGGGAATCAGATTCTTTGTCTGTTTTTTGGAATGTTATATATGGAGTCTCATTGAGAGGTATTGGTGAGGATAAGATGTGTTGGACACCTGCTAAGAGCAAGGGTTTTGAGGTAAGCAGTTACTATCAGGCTTTGTTGGGTGTATGTACTCAATCCTTCCCTTGGAGAAGTATTTGGAAGCAAAAGGTTCCTTCCAGAGTTGCATTTTTTGTTTGGACTACAGCTTTAGGAACAATCTTGATTATTGATAATTTACGTAAGAAGAAGGTGTTGATTCTAGATTGGTGTTATATGTGCAAAAGTAATGGAGAATCAGTAGACCATCTTTTACTACATTGTCCTATTGTTTATGAGTTGTGGTCTATGATGTTCACCTTGTTTGGTATCCACTGGGCGATGCCAAAGACTTTAGTTGAGCTCCTTGCTTGTTGGCAAGGAAATTTTGGTCATCATCGTAATGGTTTCATTTGGATAGCTGCCCCTCATTTTTTGATGTGGTGCATTTGGTGGGATAGAAACAACCGGTGTTTTGAAGATTCTGAAAGGACTATAGTTGATTTAAAACTTCTCTTCTTTAAAACTCTATCGGACTGGATGTCTATCATAAGAAGTCAGTCTATTTCTTCGGTCTATGATTTGATGGATGCTTGTAATTTATGTATTTGATTATGTTGGTCCCCGGCTGTATACTTCCTGTATATTCAGGTGACTCATTATTAAGTTCTTGAATAAAATTTCCTTTACTTACCCAAAAAAAAAAAAAAACTTTCAAACTTCAACAAAAATTTCCAAAGTCATGCCACCTTTATTGCATTAGCATCTGTGTGATATAGATCTTCAGATCATACTAATTTCATGACATAAGCCATTAATTCACCAATTAGAAGAACCACATAAATCAACATGTCTAGATCATGTGACTAGTATCCTAAACGCCTTTTAGAAATATTGATGGTATCAATGCAAAGTCACAGAAGTAAATTAACTGAATTTAAAGTCCTTCATATAAACCCGAGATCAGCTATGATATAAGCAAACATTAGTATAGAGCATAAAGAATAAGAATTATCTAGTGAGACATCACATGATAAAAGCGTGCAAAATGTCAAAGCAATGAAATATTGTAGGTTGTAAATCTTACAACATAAATAAAATCCTATTGAGGAATTACCAACCCCATTGTTTGAGTCACTAGCAAAACAGATGCAACGAAGAGTATAAAATCATAAATAACTTACGAAGAGATATTGCGGTACAAATGTTCATAAGATTTCCGCAGCTTTTCATATGAAGAGACATTTTCATCACTGAGCTCTCCTCTAGCATTCAGAATCTTAGCATTTTCATGCTCCATTTGACGAAGTGACTATACAGAAATACAAACATAAAAGTCCATCAACTACAACCATTATGAAAAGATATAAAGAGGGAATAATATAAAAAATAACTCTTTATTCAAATAAATATAGAACACCAGGATCTAAAAAAAAAAGGAAGTAGGAAAAGTTAAAAAACAGCACCTAATTTTTTTAAAAATAGAAGTAACTTAAAGAGTCTTACAGCATGCTCGGACTGAAGTAGCTCAGCTGCAGCATCATAGTATGTATGGAATGCCTTCCTGAAAAACTTCTTTTGATCTGTTGTGATATTAAGGCCCTTAAAAAACTGTAGCACAATGTCAGTAGAGTAACTAGAATAAAATAACATTGGAAAAGTAATCCTTAATACCAAAAAAGGCCAAAAGGATGAAAAAAGAAAAAGAAAAAGATATGCGTGTTAAAGATTTTCATTGAAAAATAAAACCCTTTAAAACAAGAATAAATTTAAATGGAAATCACAAACAGCTCCAATTCTGATTTAAATGATGAAAAGCCATAAACAGAACAGGGATAACAAGGCTAATAAGATGCACTAAGTCATGTAAAGGACCAAAGAGAAATTGTACCTCTTCATGAATTTCTTGTCCAGAGAATGTAAGTCCTAGGAAAATTCTTCCTTGTCGAGCAAAACTAGCAAGAAGGGTCATATTTGTCTGAGTAGTATCTCTGTCCTTTAAATGTTCTAAGTTTGTAAGATCCTTAATGATATTCATGAAAATGCCACTGTCTTCTATAACTCCAACAAAGTACAGTTCCAAAAGGAGTTTCAGAGTGCTGCGCTTTTTCATGGCCTTCAAGTTCTTATCTGCATCCAAGTCATCCCCAGACTTTCCAGGAAAAAAGACCTTCAAGAGCCCTTGAGTCAGGCTTGGCGAGAAATCTTTATACCTTTGATGAAGCAAAGAGCAGATCTTTCAAAAAATAGACAAGTGTCAGACACTGTGCAGGAGAACAGTTAAAACACATAAACGGTATCCATATGTTTGTCACTAAGCATCAATTAAATGAGTTCATATATGCACTAAACAAAAGAAAACAAAGCTTTCACTCATAGGAATGCATGAAACAAACCCACTCTAATATGTAGAAGTAAAAAAATAGCACGAAAAACTAAAGTCTCAAGATATTTAGTGCAAAAGAGTACCTGAACTGCTGCTTGTATATCTGAACTTCTAAGCTTGGCATCACAAATAGCTGTGACGGCTTCACTAACAAATTTGCTTAGGTTGACACCTCGCAAATCTTCCATCAGGCCTTCGCGCTGCTCTTCATTTATCTGCTTTAGTTTTTTTATAACTGCTGTATTGCGTTTAATGCTGGAGTCCAATGTCCTAAGAAATCCTGAATCTGGTTATGTTGACAGTGTCAATATTTTAAAAACACATAATATTGTCAAACAAAATAGAATGCAGTAGTCAATTTTAAAAGCAAAAGAGATTCTGCCAACTAAGCCTGGGGAAGTATAAAGACCCTGAAACCCTCACTAAGATATACTCGGAAACCCAATTAGAAGAAAATTCAAAGCAATGTAAGTGTAACCAATGATATGCAGAGATTGTGATAGCACGAAATGTTTACAAGAAACACAAATTGATTCAAATGGGGCACTAAACAAGTTGGTTCACTCAAAAACACTAAAGCAAGTTCCTGAAGAAAAGAACATGAAGGAGGGCTCAAAAGCAAGTGCCCTGAAAGAATTACAAGCGGACCCTCATGAGGTCCAAAAATCAACAATAGTACTACAAGACACCCCCATTCAAAAAGAGATCTCAAAAAACTATTTTTAATCCTTTGCTAGAATGCTGTTCATTCTAAAAAGTCTGTCGATTCCTCTCTCTCCAAATAGTCCAAATAATACAATGCTGTGTAGCTTGCCACAACGCTATTATGATGATACCAAAACACCCCTCTCCAAATAGTCAACAAATCGATTACCTGGCCTAACATAACGCAAAGAACCCCAAAAGCCATAAATGCAAAAGACCACAACTCTCTAACAATAGAGCAGTGCAGCAACAGCCAACAAGCGGTCAACAATTTCAATACTGCCCTTGCATGTTATACATTTGTCAACCACCACTAGCTTCCGCTTTGCAAGGTTATCTATGCTCTAATAAGGAATTCAAAGCTAACTAAGGGGTACCTTACTACCCCATATGTCTTTCTAATCGAACCCAAATTGAGGGGCTCGTCGCAAACATATGCATAATAGGACCAAACACTGAATTGGCCTTTCCCATTTGGATTCCAATTTCCAAAACAAACAGTTCTTATTCCTTTCAACAATCTGTCTAGAGTAAAGTAATCCCATCAAGTCATTCACTCCTTCCAGCTCCCAGTCATGGAAATCCCCAATGAATTGAAGATTCCAACACCCACTTCTGCCATTCTCACCAAACATAATCAAAGAATGTACTGAAGCATCTGTGCCCACTGCAATGGAGTATAAGTCTGGAAACAAGGTCTACAAAGACTGATCTCCACACCATACATCATGCCAAAACCTAATTATCTTGCCATTCCCCACCCTAATGGATACAAAATCAGAGAATCTATCCCATTAGCTCAAATTCCTCTCCACAGACTACAACCATGAGGTCACAATCACCGTATACCAATCACCCAATTGCTCTCTATATTTAGCCTTAATGATACCACACCAAGGCTGCCCTTGTTCAACCCCATATCTCCATAACCATTTACCCAACAAAGCTTTATTGAAAGTGGTGATTCTCCAAAATCCTAATCTCCAATTTACAATAGAAGAGCACACCTTATTCCAACCCACTAAATGAAATTTACCTTGAACATGGTAACTTAAAAGTAAAAACTCACACTCTGAGGTATACTCTTGAACCAATTGATCCCCACTAGCCAGTCTACTCCTTAATACTCCACTCCCATGAGGCTAAAGTTATATACACATTTCTAATCTTGGAATTGAAAATGATGCCACGTCCCATTCTATTAAAACCTTAATATTTGCATTCTCAATCCTAGCAGAACCTTTTAAAGCAAATCCTCTTTTCTCTCTCTAGTCCCAACACTGATTCAAGCTCCTTCCCAATAATGCAGATTTGATGTACCAAATCTGGGCTTGGTAATTGAGCATAGTTGCACAAAACTTGAGCTAGTGACCTAGTACAAACTTTTTTTTTAAGAGAGACCCAGTAAAATTATGAGCAGCATACTATTACAAAAGATGTGGTTAGCTCTTATAACAAGGAAATTTTTTTGATAGGTCTTAATTAACAAGGTAATTGTGGGAGGTAAAGACAGGAAAACAGGATTTTCACCTGAAAAAAACTAAAAATCACATAGGGAAATTCAAAAGTAATTATAATAAATTAAAGCTACAGGTCAAATGCATGAGAGATGATCTGAACTGAAAAGACATGGTATATCTTCTGATACATTGTAAGTTGTGGAGGGAGGATTTGAACCTTGGATGACTCCGTTGGAAACACCAGGAAATACCATTTAACCTAAAGGTCATTGGCGAAAAGACATGGTATCTTTGCACATACCTCCAGAAGAACACTATAGATTCTTCCAGAAGCTCCAACCTCCTCTTTCTAAAATCCTAAAATCACTCCATTAAACACAAACACCAAAGATTGACTGTTCTGAAAATAACTCTTATCAGCATTGCTTTATCAAAATAATTTATTAGCCTTGTTCCTTTTATTATATGCTGTCTAATTAAGCATAAATTATGAAGTTCGTATCAAATTTTTAGCTTCTGTATAGAGATTTGCATCCTTTTAGACGACCATTCAAACATTGATATACATAGTAAACCCTGAAATTCTTGCAACATTCACTAACCAGGCCTTTCAGGATTCATATTGCTTTGACGAAGAGCCAATTTTGACTCAACTGATTTCTTCATTTCCTCAAGACGAGCAGCAGCTTCCTGCAAAAAGAAAATAACAGCCTTGAAAAGTCATTTCTATAAAGAAATACCCGTCCAAAATGAGCACAAAGAAGAAAACAGTAAGTTCTCAGCACATTATCAAAGCCGTTTTCAAATATTTTCCATCACAACCCAACTTGGAGCAAATAAAATCAATATCATCACGTGCACCAGTTTTTGTGAATTGTAACAACACTAATAGACAAAAAAATATTAATAATCTGCATAACTAAACCAAAGTACAAACCAAGCAACTAAAAGAACGTGTCATCGTGAATCAATTTTCAGAACCAGATACACCAATCTCACCTCCTCATCTTGCTTGCCATGATTTTCAGCTCCAACATGGCATTCGTCCTCATGGTGATCCATCTTCCTATTTGTATATATTAATAATTTATATATACCTACATAACAAGTCATCGAAGAATTAATCAGCAAAGCTTCAAGAATTAACGTGAAGGCAAAGCATATAATTGAATCCAACTCGTTCAATCTACAAACTAAAACAACATCCACCGAAGCAAAACCACCTCAAAATATCACTCAAAATTAAGCTAAAAATTGTGCAAGAAATTCCACTCCACTCTCATCATATCAAAATTTCCGCTTTAAACAAATCCTATGACTTCAGATATAACCAAAATCAGTTTTAACATCCACATACTTGAGCTTAATCATTCATATATATATATATATATATATATATATATATATATTTTGATAAATCGCATAATGTATAGTCAAAATAGGACCAAATTCTACAAAGCCTAAATATACAGCGCTTAGCAATTTGCTTTATACGGTTACAAACTTCCAAACCAGGAAAAAAAAAGAGTACGAATTAGGTTATATGATATCAATTTCACATAGAAGAAAGAAACCTATGTGAGGTTATGGCATTTGCTACCGAGATCTCGCTCCTACAGAGTGAGAATACGCATAAGTACACGTGAAGAAGACGAAGTTAGGGTTTACCTTGTGCGAGATTTCGTCGGAGAGAGTCGCCGGAAAAGTGAGGAATGGAGTAAATAACTTAGAGAGAGAGAGAGAGAGAGAGGGCCGAGGCCGAGGTTGAGTGTGAGTTGTGGCGAAATGGAATACGGGGAAAAAAAACCCAAAATCGGTAACCGATTTGAATTTTGTGTGTTTGGGGTCTGAGAACGGGTTTACCCGTTTGGATGTAATTATAAAATCAGGCCCATCTTCTTAGCCCAATATAGATTGAAAGAATATATATATATATAAGGCCCAGTAAGGACGTTGGGATGAATCAGATGTGGTTCGTCTTATATGAATGGGCTTGGGCTGCTCGCAGCTAAGGTATAATTTTTTTTTTTCTAAAGCTTCATTTCTACTTTTACTTAGCTTATTTTTTAAATCTCACAAAAAAATTTATTGTTAAAATAAAAAAAAACTAAGCAAATAAGCTATTTTAAATCACATGACAGATGAGGAAAATAATGTTAAGATAAATTATTTTTATAGGGAATTCTTGAAATTTCTTCTTTATTTTTTTTTCTTTTTTCTCTTTTTAAGGTCTTTTTTCCCTCCAAAAAGACTTTAACGTAGAGTTTTTGAGAAATTTACCTTTTGAATCCTATAATTAACGAGGTGTAATAAATAAAAGCATGTAGTTTTAAAAGTAAAAAAATAAACTTAGAAATTTCAAACAATTTCAAATTAGACTCTATAATTTCAGAATTAACAAAATTAAATTTTGAGATTTCAAAAAGTAACAAATCAAACTCTAAGCCTATATTAAGCCCCAAATACAATGTTCACTTAAACAGTTTTAAATTTAATTTGTTACTTATTGAAACATTGAGATTTAATTTAATACTTTTAAAACTATATGGTTTAATTTGTTACACCCCTAAGGAGAATACCAAAAGGTCAACATTTAAATAGACATTTCAAAAAGCTTATGGTTTATTAGTGTTTTTAACTTATTCTCTTATAAAGGAGAATTTGGATTCAAAGATCTTTTTCTTTATTTTATTGTGGAAAAAGAAGAAGAAAAACAAACAAAGAAGAAGTCCAAAATCACGGCTAACATTTTACCAAATAGCTTTCATCAATACAAAGAATCGAAGCTAACTAACATAACATCAAATCACAACTATAGCAAACCTAATTTCTGTCACGTTTCTTCCACCATTGTAGGAATTCACATTGACCAATTCTTGATAATCAACAACCTCTAACTATACAGAACCAAAATTCCACAAATTTCCAAAGAAACTTTTGTTTTTTTGTTAATTGGTAATTACAAATGCACCCATTACATTATGGACCCATGAACTTCACATTCCTTCTTGTTTTTATAAGGAGAAGAGATACCGGGAGTATGGGGATTTTGCCCGGAAGTGAGTAGGGTGTTATTATAGACACGCCCAGGTAGGGAAGCTAAATTGGTCGCCTCCCTCTACCCATTTTTTGTTTACCAAAAAAAATAATAATAATAAATAAAAGAGATATCATTCAAGTTAAACATTATTAGCCAAAAAAAAAAAAAAAAAAACTTCGAGGGGCAGCTGGTCAGTTTGTTTTAGGCTCTGCCCCTCAAGTTTTCTTTGATATAGTTATAACTGAGCATGCTTTAGATGAAAATTTAGTGTTGTTTGTACAGTTTCTGCTGTTTCAATAAAATCTTCTTGATTTTCATGTATAAAAAAAATACCCTATTAATCAATTGCTTTCCACCATCGAAAATGAGCACAAAGAAGAAAACAGTAAGTTCTCAGCACATTATCAAAGCCGTTTTCAAATATTTTCCATCATAACCCAACTTGGAGCAAATAAAATCAATATCATCACGTGCACCAGTTTTTGTGAATTGTAACAACACTAATAGACTAAATATATATATATATATATATATATATATATATACTTTTTTTAAGGAGAAGGTAAGACAGTCTTATTTGAATGGGCTTGAGCTGCTCGCTGCTAAGGTATAATTTTTTTTTTTTTTTTGCTAAATCTTCATTTATACTTTTACTTAGCTTATTTTTTAAATCTCACAAAAAAATTTATTGTTGAAATAAAAAAAAAACTAAGCAAATAAGCTATTTTAAATCACATGACAGATGAGGAACTGTCACCTCTGCATTAAATGCCCACAACTAATGTCCTGACCGCATTAATGAGGAAATGACCTCTGAACAGTATTGCTTTAGTTGCTGCGACTTACAGGAGGTTTGGTAAGATGGCTGATGGGACAGACACTCAGGTATAGGCTTGGATGATCAACAAGTGGAAGACAAAGATCGTTTAAAGAAGACTATATAATAGGAGAAACCCACCATAAAGAGGGGGGATCTCAAGAACTCCTATAAGCATTCTCATTCAATAATTACTAGAACAAAGCTCATCGGATTGTGCCGAGGACAAACTTTTTTAGATAAACTCAGTTCATCTCTGTTTGATTGTCACGAACGCCATATTAACTGTTGTCCATGCACTAAAACCTAGTTCTTTGGCCCACTCTCTACAAATCCATTGTATTGGGATAGTTGGGTCTGAGTCCACTCATCCAGCAGAAGGAGTGCTCAAATCCAGTCCCTACAATAGTGTTAAGCTAAATTATTTTTATAAGGCATTCTTGAAATTTCTTCTTGATTTTGTTTTTCTTTTTTTCCTTTTTAAGGGTTTTTTTTTTTTTTCCCAAAAGACTTCAACGTAGAGTTTTTTTGAGAAAATTACCTTTTGAATACTATAATTAAAGAGGTGTAACAAATAAAACCATGTAGTCTCAAAAGTAACAAAATAAACTTAGAAATTTCAAACAATTTCAAATTAAACTCTGTAGTTTCAGAATTAACAAATTAAACTTTGAGATTTCAAAAAGTAACAAATCAAACTCTAGACCTATATTAAGCCCCAAATACAATGTTGGCTTAAAATAGTTTTAAATTAAATTTGTTACTTATTGAAACATCGAGATTTAATTTAATACTTTTAAAACTATATAGTTTAATTTGTTACACCCTTAAGGAGAATACTACAAGTTCAACATTTAAGTAGACATTTCAAAAAGGTTATGGTTTATTAGTGTTTTTTACTTATTCTCTTAAAAAGGAGAATTTGGATTCAAAGATTTTTTTCTCTATTTTATTGTGGAAAAAAAGAAGAAAGACAAACAAACAGGAAGTCCAAAATCACGGCTAACACTTTACCAAATAGCTTTGATCAATAGGAAGAATCAAAACTAACATAATTTCAACAACCTAAAGGATCCTAATTTCTGTCACGTTTCTTCCACCATTGCAGGAACTCACACTGACCAATTCTTGATAATCAACAACCTCTAACTGTACTGAACCAAATTCTACAAATTTCCAAAGAAACTTTTGTTTTTTTGTTAATTGGTAATTACACATGCACCCATTACATTATGGACCCATGACTTCACATTCCTTTTTTTTATTTATTATTATAAGGAGAAGAGATATCATTCAAAGACAGAGAGTATGGGGTCTTGCCTGAAAATGAGTAGAATGCTACTATAGTCACGCTTAGGTAGGGAAGCTTACACTGGTCGCCCCCCTCTACCCTTTTTTTTTAACCCAAAAAAAAAAAAAAAATATATATATATATATATATATATATATATCATTCAAATTAAACATTATTAGCCAAAAAAAAAAAACTTCAAGGGGCAGCTGGTCAGTTTGTTTTAGGCTCTGCCCCTCAAGTTTTCTTTGATATAGTTATAACTGAGCATGCGTTAGATGGAAATTTAGTGTAGTTTGTACAGTTTCTGCTGTTTCAATAAAATCTTCCTGATTTTCATGTATTAAAAAAAATACCCATTTTATCAATTGCTTTTCACCATCCATTTTGATAAGTAAAATGTACCAGCACCTCTTAATGATAAAAAGGAAAGGCAAACTGAACCATTGAAATTTGAGCTATATTTAGACTTCCTTAAAATAAATGAAACTACATGCATTTCTCCTTATAAAATCTCTCCCACCATGTTTCAATTCCTTCTTCACTTAGAACTTCATTGGAGAATTTCTCAAAACAAACTTATGATGGCAACTTCTATGAAGAAGTTCTCGGTCGGGTTCCTTGTTATGTTGCTGGTGACCCTAATTGTATGCTCTAGCTTCACAAATGCAGAAGAGGAGTTTAAAGTCCAGGACGAGAATAGAGATTTCTTGGTTGGAATACCACTTTATAGGTTCAAGGACAAGCCCAATGTGCTGATACCTGCCTTTGAGATTGACTCAGTGTCACATAATAAGAAAGCAGATTCACCTTGAAATTATGCAACAGCATGGTGCTAGTGCAGTTCCAGTCATGTGTAATCAATGTTTTTTATGTTTGAAATTTGGAATTGGGTTTGACACAAGAAGGAATTCCCGGGTGGAAAAAAATATAAGGACTATATGCAATGCTATATATTGGATATATTTGAATTGAAGTTTTGCTTTGTGTATATTTGGGTAATGAAAAGTGTGTGGCATAATGACTTGGAAAAATTAGAACCATATTGTCAGGGTTGGAAATTAGTACAATGATCAAATTATGGCCTTCAAGTTTTACCTAGATAAATTTTTTCTGTTCCAAAGAGATTATGGGCACAAGTCCCACCCCAAGGGTGTATATAATTTTTTATTTAATATATTATTAAATTCTTTATATATAATTTAATCTTATTACACGAATCTTATTTATAATTTATTTTGTTTATATATATTGCAATACCATCCTAAAACAAATTTTTTTTTTCTTTTTAGCACTCACATGATTGCACGTTCTCTTTCTCTTTTATCTCTACCTTATAAATGTCAAAACCACCTATAAATTACCTCAAACTTGCCCCATTATAAACCTGTTCCATACAGGTTTTTCCTGCCCCAAAGACGGGATAGGTACATGTATCCTTAAATTGATCCTACCCCACCCCCTTGCCATCTCAAACTATACAAGTTGTAACTTCAAAACCCCAAATCCATTATAAGGATACACAGAGGAAGCACATTATATGGACCATTATTGGTTAGAACTTAGAATCAATGCTTAATAAATAATTTTCGGCCGACTCCCCTCTACTTCCCCTCAATCTAAACAAGCCATTAGGATATCCACGTCAGGACGTGTTAATTTTCAGTGTACATTTTAGTTTTGCACTGATCTTCATCATTCGTGACTTGGAGCAAGTACATGGTTGCTTTGGACTAAGGTGCTCCATGGGTGGTATTTGCTTTTCTTTCTGTTTACTTTCATCATTCTTATGATATAGTGAAACTTTTTTTTTCTTCATTTTATATATTGATAGTAACACTTTTGAATTGAATTATACCAAGTATTTAGCGAAATGGAATATAAAGAAAAAGAATAATTGGTGTAATTAATAGTAAACTAAAGTCACATATATCGTATATGTTGTTAGGACATATGTGTTTTCACTTGTTAAGAACATATGTCACTTATTTATGTAAATTGGCTAATCCTTTGACAAAACGCACTCTACTTGTAATTGGATAGTTCTAGGTGTTTTTAATACTTCAAGAAACAAGGTTTCAAAATCAAGTGTTGAAGTCATCAAGTCTGTCCAAGAAAAACAAGCTGAAGTGCAAAATCATTAAAACTCGACACCTGCTCGATAGCTCCTCAACACCTGCTATCTGTCGAGATTTATAAAATCAGATTTTCTGATCTGATTTCTTGAGATCCGTGAATGTGTCTTTGGACCTTCTTTTCTCCTAACCCTAGACATATAAAATGATTATTTTAAGAGCCGTCAAGTAGTACACAAGTTGCACAAGCATTGAAAAAAAACTCTGTTCAAGCAATTTGTGATCAAAGACGAAGTTCTTGACCTAGTTCATATTCTCTGAAGAAGTTGTTGTGTATTTGCACCAAAGGGTTTTGTGACCAAGCATCTTCCTGATCTTCATCGTGTAGGATGAACTGAAGAATTTTGCGGCCAACCTCTCCTTCTAAGTTGGTGTTTGAAGTCACATACTAGGATCCACGCATTGGTTAGTCACGTACTTGGAGCCGTGCATCAAAAGGGGGAACTGTCACTACAGATCAAGTCCAATTGGGTATTGGGGTAATGGTTCAACTGTAGGTTGGTAAGGTACTTGGGATTCATTTACTTGTAACCACTTGATTTGATAATAGTAGAGTTTCGAGAGTGGTGACCTGAAAATCACCCGGTGGGGTTTTTGCCGTAAGGGTTTTCCCCATTCGTAAACAAATCACCGTGTCATTTAATTTCCGATGCATATTTAGTATTGATGATTTATTTGTGCTTCCACGTATTTGCATGTTAAATGTGAGGTGACTCTCACACAGAGGGTACAGAACGGGTACCGACTACGGACTCCCTGACCGAGGCCACTGGCTCCCTGCCCGGGGGTGTAATATGACCATAAAAACTCCCATTTTAGCTTCTCAAAAAAAAAATAAAAAAATAAAAAAAAATTTCAAGTGAATCTCTTTTTCCTCAAAAAAAGAAAAAGAGAAAAAGTTACCAAGACTATATAAAGATTAAAGATCTCATTCACACCAATATGAAGAGTTCTCTAAAAAGCTTGTCCTCGGAAAGGGATAGCTGATTATATCCTATGTGTTTGGGAAAGTAAAGGTGCATTTTAGCAGGGAAAAGTTAGATCTTATTGCAGCAAATAATGATTGCTGTCACAACTCACTATCCCATACAGGCTGCTCCTTATTCAATGGTTAAAGGAATAACTATGATCACCCAGATACATGCTCCTTTAGTTATGACGTTGGTATGGTAGGTCCTGAATTTGAACCTTTGAGGGATGATGGTGAGTCTAGATTGGCTTAAGGATATTGCATCCAATTACTTGAAATCACTAGTACTTTTGGGTGGTGTTGAGGTCAAGCTTTGGCTCAACTCACTTGAAAGAGTGCCTACAGTCGCTATCCCGTTTAGGCCACTCATTGGCATTGATTATTCAACTGGTAGTCAGTAGAGGAATTATTATGGTCACGCTAAGGTAGGATAGCCACGAATAATCCGGTAGGGTTGGGATTGTGTCCAGTGCAGCAATGCATTGGGACACGTTAGGATACGAATACATGTCTATATCCTAACGTGTCTAGTGCACTATACACTGGACACAAGCCGCGTCCAATCTGGTAATCCCCACCCTTTTCCATTACACAAAAAAGAAGAAGACAAGATTGCTGTCCAATTAAAATATTGATGTGCTAAGAAGAAAATTGTGAATTGTGATGCTCCTAAGGGAACCACCAGAAAAAAAAAAAATGGAACCAAATTTGACAAATCCCATGATCTGTTCTAGTGCTTCTATACAAAATGAGTGCACGTGGTGTTGTATTTTTTAAGTCGGAAAGAAATCTATCCAAATTGCATGTAGAAGATAAGAAATTATGAAACATGGGACTTGGTAATGATGTGGCCTTGTACCTAGTTATTCTTCAATTAGTGCTGCTCTAGTGAACATGTCAATGTCTTTGCATAATTAAGCTATACACGTGTGATATGACTTATATTGCTGAAGATTAGACTAAATAGCTTCATAAATATGCAAGTTGTTTTCACATAGTCATAGGTATTTGTCATAAACCAGGGATTTTCTGTCAAAAACACTCAAGAAGTCAAGAAGAATCTAAAAAATGAAACTTTTTTTTTTCATATGATGCAATTTGTCTCCGAACTTGCACCAAACAACACACAAAATTCATTAAAAGTTTAATGCACTGAGAATTGATTGAGAGGTTTTATCATTGAAGAAGAAATACAAAATGCAAAGATTAGCTGGCTTCTGAGGAGGAACAGAATTCAAAGAGATTTTATTCCTGAATAGCTTTTGAATTTCATATTATTCAGTACATGCTAATATTTTGCTTTTGCTATGGCCTACTCTTTTTTTTTTTTCTTTTTTTTTATACCCATTTGATTCTATGTAGATTGTAAAACATGACCGAACTTGTTCACTTTGCTTCCTTATTCTATTATTATTGCAAGCATTCATGCATAATGATTTGTTGGACGCCAGACACCTCTTTTAGAAAAAGTACTAAAGTACTAGGTTAACATTACCTTTCATTAAAATCAACATTATGTACTTCTCATCAATAGTGATGATCATAACTTTTATTGCAGTACTAGTTTGGTTTTTCTTTATGAGATTTGGGTGTTCAACTCATGGTACATCTGAGATGGCCAATCCAGCCATGGGTTCTCAACAAACAGAATGACATCAATTGAATGGCATAAACTGTTTACCTGGGCTTTTGAACTGTCCTTTGCCCAATAAGGTGAAGCGTAAACTTAACTATTTTACTCTCTATCCACAAGACACTTTGAAAACCTCGTAGACTGATAATGCGGTAGATGGAAAGTTGACGATTAACATATTACACTCCTTATAACCAAAGTTTACTATTTAATCAAGGAAAATGTTAAAAGATACTACAAATTTTATTATATAAAATTTACAAAGTAGCATGAGAATAAATGTGATTGGTGGATTTTAACAGCGTAATAAATGAATATTTGAATTACTTTTTTTTGGGGGGGGGGGGGAATTGACGACACATCAATTTGTGAAAGTTATTGAGTAAAATTTGTAATATCCCTATCATTTCTCATTTAATCAAGGGAACTCCCTGGTTTGATGTGAGCAAATATTAAGTGCATTATATGCTCAAATTAGGCCAGAACAGAACTTGTATACAAAACATTGACTTAGCTTGTTTAGAGGACAATCTAGTGTCATTTGATTCTATGTAGATTGTAAAACATGCCTGAACTTGTTCACTTTGCTAACTTATTCCATTAATAATGCAAACATGTATAATGGTTAATTGGAACTGAATACCTCTTTTAGAAAGAAGTATTATGTTAACATTAGCTTTCATTAGAAACATCATTATGTACTCATCAATAGCGATTTTGACTTTTATTGCAGTACTCAATTTGGATTTTTCTTTATGAAGATTTATGCGTTCAACTAATTGTTGCTTGGAATATCTGTGATAGCCATTAGCCAATCAGGCCATGAATTCTTAATAAACTAGTTCAAGGATTCTTCTAGCTCTAGAAAGCAAGGGAAGTCCCTCAATTAGCAGAAGAACATCAATGGAATGGCTTAAATTGCAATCCTGGGCTTTTGAACTGTCTATTCTCCAATGCGGGGAAAGCACAAACTTAATTTAAATGATTTGTTCACATTTATTTATGTCAATAATTAACATTTTATATACATCCCAGCCTTCTGGCCAAACTATTCCATTCTCTGCCTATGAGACATTCAAGAAACCCCATAGACTAATAGTGTGGTGGATGAAATGTTGATGATTAACAATTAACTTATTTGAATTACCTGTTTTTTGTTTTTTTGGTGATTGGTAGCACATCAATTTGTAAATGTTATGTAATAAAATTGATAGTATTTCTAGCATCACTCATTTAACCTTGTGAACACCTTGGTTTGATGGGGGCATATATTAAAAGCATTATAGCCTCAAATCAGGCTAGAAAAAACACACAAAAAAATTGACTTGGCTTGTTTAGAGGACTAATGACATTCAAAGTGAGTCAGGTGGTCGGTGAGGTCCAATTTGTTTCTATTTGAAAGGTGGAATTTTCTTTCGACCTTAGCATCAGTTTTATTGAGTCTTATACGGTTGGTTAAACTTATAATCCTAAAGCTGATTGGTGTGCTGTATCACATTTTCCACATCGCAATCTATCAAAATCAGATAGAAAAAGCAATGACCATATCCCTTAAGAACACTTCTAATTTTCTTCTTCTCATCACTATCAAGGGACATAATTAGAGTGGCCTATTTGTCAAAGGCTTTCATATTCTTTATTTGCTACAAGCTTTAAGCTCTGTGTTATAGATGGTTAAGATACTCAAGCTGATTGGTGCGCCTTCATCACATTTTTCTAATGGTCTTGCAATCTATCAACAATAAGATTTTAGAAAGAAGCAATTATTTCTCTTAATAACACACATCTAATTTTTCTTGCTCTCATCACCTATCTAGGGACAAACTGAGTGGCCTATTTGTCCTCCCATATTTGTCAAAGGGACGGAGGAGCTTTCATGTTCTATATTTTCTAAAAAACTTTTTTAAGCTCAGTGGGGCTTTGCAATGGAGTAGTTGTGCTTTTGACACAAGGAATCTATTCTGTTTGCATGAAAGTAGTAATTACTAAGTGCAGAGAAAGAAGTGATGTTGACTGTCAAAAATAGTTTCTCTTCTAGATAAAATTTTAAGAATATCCTTTCAAAAATCAACAACTTTGTGCTTTATAGGTCATTGATAGGCTCATAGGTACTCATGCTTTGGATAAAATGGTTACACCCAAATTAAACATGGCTTTGAAAAATCAAAGTTACTATTTGTTGCAAAGTCACTGCCTTATAAGGGGTGCCTTCTTTGTAATTAAAAATGCCTTTGGGGAAGGAGGTTCAAATTTTCAGCCTTTCTAGTTATACAATATAATGCTTCTTCTTTTTTATACTAAATTTACAATGCTGTGTTTCATGATTAATTGAATGTAGATATGTAGGTGGATTTAGATTTAGATATTGTATTATGAGAAGAGGCTGCTTCAAATTTTTTTTTTTTGTTTGTTTCCATTAAAGTCATCATATCTTCAAAAGTAAATTTCTTATTGGCTGTTGACCACAAACTTGTGGGCACTACTGACACCCAAAAAGATTATTATAAATCATACAAATATGAAATGTCCCTATACCCAGTAGACATGGCAAAACGGGTCAGAATTTTTTGACCCGACCCGACCCGAAAAATACCCGACCCGAACCCGATTTTTTGACCCGAAGCAAAAACGGGTTGACTCGTGACCCGACCCGTGTTTTTTGCGGGTCAACCCGACCCGACCCGCGACCCGACCCGAACCCGAACTATTTTTTTAAAACTTTTTTTTTTTTGGTAAAAAAATAGTAAAACTAAGACAATATTGGTTTAATTGTTTATTGTGAACTTTAAGGAAACAATTGATACATTTACATAACTATATGCAAATTAATTGAAAGATAAATGGTTGAACATTCTGTAATGAGTAAATATTTTTAGATATCAAATAGCAAAGTACATGCCAAGATAATCTGGTTACAGTAGAGTTAAAAACATAGATTTAAAATTGTAGACATGTGAGAAATATTCATAAGTGTGAAAATAGTAAAGCTAATGTATCAAATTAGCATAAATTATGAATACTTAGACCTATTTTTTAATAATTTATGTCCAAAATAAACGGCTTTTCAAAATAAATTATGATATTTCCTAGAGTGTGTGTTGCTTAACAATAATATGATATTCATAAAAGAGACCATGTATAAATAAGTAAACAATCAAATTTTAAAGTATATCTCAAATTGAAATAGAGTGTCAACCACAACTGATAATAGATTATAAAATTAATTTTCAAGATTGTAAATTTCTTATATATTTTTATTCTTTATCAAATGAGTTATCCAATAAGTCATTTGTAATTTTGTTTTATATTTGGAATGTTGATATTGTGTAGAAATAAAACTTGTGTATTTGTTTTACTTATCTTTGTGTTATTTTGTTTTAGATAGTAATGTTAGGATTTGTATAATTTTAAAATTGTTGAATAAGTATTAATAAGTTTAACTGAGTTCATTCTTAATATAAGTGGTGAATTCAAAATAATGCATTTTATATCAAGTAATTTGTTGCATAACTTTTCAAATGACAGATACATGTTGTTTTCTTTATAATAAAAAAAAAAAAAAATAAATAAATAAAAAAAAAAAAAAAAAAAAATTCACGTGAAAAATACGGGTCAACCCGACCCGACCCGATTGACCTGAACCCGATTTTGACCCGCTTAAAATGACTCGCAACCTGATTGACCCGACCCGAACCCAATCCGACCCGCCTGTTTTGCCATGTCTATATACCCATCAGTGTCAGATGTACTAAAAACTGAATGAAACAAACAGCTGTGTGTCTGATCAGCTCTCTTGTAAACTATACCCCACATTAGAATTTTCCTTTCTTTCTTTGAATTCAAACTTCCAATTTTTTTGTGTCAGTGTTCACACTTTGTGTGTGTGTGAAACCTTCTGACTTAAACTCTCATAAGTCAAAAGCTCTATATTATATATATCCCCCACCACCAGACCTCCCCCACCAATTGTTCTCTTTCCTCTTTGTTCTTCTAACTGACCTTGAAAATTTCCTTTTCCTTCTATCCTTTTGTCAGAAATCAGAGTCTGCACTCTCAAGTTCCTTGAAAGACTCTGTATTCCTCTGTTTCTTAATCTTCTTCTAAACAGAATTTCTTACTCTGTAGAAACAATGGATGCAGAGAAGAAGAGCCCAAAGCTAGTGAGACTTCCTCCACAGAGAGGCCAGGTTAAGGTGAGGATATTCAAAGAATTGGCAAAGGATGTGAAGAGTGCCATATCAGCGGCCGGAAAGAAACTCGGCTGCAGTGGAGGCTCAGCTTCGAGTTCCCGGGTTCTAGGCTCCTATGATTCAGAGGGGGGTTCATAAACCTGACCCAGATGATAGAATCACCCTTTTTTGTCCTTTGCACGATTTCTTTAGCATTGGACTAAGTCTCTTCAGGTTCCCCCTTCTTCTTTTACCCTGGTATTGGTCTAGAGCAGAGTTACTGATTACAATTTCTCGGTTGCATTTATAGGAAGACAGATTAGAAAGTTGAAGAAATAAAAAAGTGGGGTATGTCTGGCACAGATATGGCAATGTATTATTCTCAGACAATTAGAAGTAGAGAGAAGAGGAGTTTGGTTTATTGGGATGTTACTTTTATGTATTGTGTCATTATAGTTTATGACAGATATGGTTTGTAAATTATAGGTAATACTTATGGTTTTTCAGATGTTAATTTTCTATATGGGTAATAACATCTTGCAATTTACTTCTCCATTTCCTTAAGTTTTAGAAGGTGGGAAATTTTTTGGACTTTGGAGTTGGGGTACATATGTTACTACAGATTCCCCTGTTTCTTCAATGTACTGATTATTGAAAAAGAAAAAGTCATAGGGTGTTATCTTCTTCTTCTTTTTTCCTTTTCTTTTTCTTTCTTGGGTTCTGAATGAAGCTGATAAATTGTTGTTGGATTCTGGAATTTTGTTTTCTTTGAGTTGAAGAAAATTTTTTGGCCAAGTTTTTGTTTAATGCTTCTGTTTTGGGTGTCGACAATTATTGCCTAGTCAGAAGTTAACAGCACCTAATTAGCTCTCCTGTCTCTACTTTATGGTTGGTAAACACAATTTGTAAATCTGGAATTCGACTGGCAATTGGAAAGCATTGTTATTGAATATAAATTACTGGTAGACACCCCTTCTCTCTCTTAAAACTCATTAGAAATTACTCTCTTTTATCTTTATTGAAGATAGTGATTAGTGCAAATAGTCTTTTGATGTGGGAATATATTTTTGGTAGTATCAATTCTATTAAGGTTTCAGTGATAGATATAAAACTAATGGAAAAGCCTTACAAAAGGGGTAGGAGATAAGGGTTATGGAAATAATTTAATACTATTAAAAAAATATTGGCTTTCTGCACTTTGAGGCCAGTTAGGACCGGCTCTTTCTCAGGTAGTATTTGTTGAGCAAATCTGCTTCTTCAAACAAAATGGTTTCCAAATCCTAGTAATATTCCCTTTACTTATAAATAATATGATTGAAATACTATAAATATTTGTTTTTTTTTTTTTTTTTTTTTTTTTTTTTGAGATTCCCACATCTGCGCAAGGATTCCTTTTGTCTGTAGATGAAACAATGAGAAAGAGGAAAAAATATGACACAGAAAGATTTGAGAGATCATTACTATACTAAGATACATCAATAAGAACAGCCTTGCCATTATAAAACATTATTAGAATGCATGTAGTTCAAGGGAAGAAGCAGGTTCTGAACAAATGCCCCATTAAAAATTAGTATGGAAGTGTACTGATGTAGTCATAAGCAGACAATATCCTTAGGATTTTGTTTGCTTCAGTTGGACTTGTGCTCAAACTTTTTTAATCTGTGTACAAAACGACATCTTAGCATGAGTAGTAGGATATATATGTTGTCATTATCTAATTTTGTGTTGTTAATTGGAAGTTTTAGCAGGCAAAAGTAGTGTACTAGATAAGCATTTGCTGAGTTTCTTTGTGCAAGAGCATGTGATGTTTGGACTCTAACCCTATCTCACTGTGAAGTTAAAACTTCTCTTAAATGTTGATATGGTTGTTGTCATTGGTGCATAAAAAATTGATATTACTCTAATTAAAACAAGTCATGTCAGTCGTTATGAAAAATGTTATCTCAAACATTACTCTTAAAACTGAAAAGTTAAAACTACTTGTGCAAGGAAAAACTACTTTCCTTGGCCTAAATTGAAAAA
This sequence comes from Quercus aquifolioides, assembly GCA_019022515.1. NCBI lineage: Eukaryota > Viridiplantae > Streptophyta > Magnoliopsida > Fagales > Fagaceae > Quercus > Quercus aquifolioides. Next base: position 10,515,007 of record CM032329.1, on the reverse strand, counting down.
TCAAAGAGATCTTTATTTAGATATGGATTGCTTAAAAGGTCATTATCATAAATCTGTAACTCAATCCATTTCCAACTGGCCGGCCCTCATGTTTATCCATTCTCAACCATTCCTTATTTCACAAGAAAATCCTAAAATCACAGAGAGAGTGATAGTAGATGAGTTTGGTTTGGACAACTGGAGGAGGGTTTAAGAATAAATATTTTGATGTCTTTCTTGGATTTCTCGCACTAGTCCCTTTGTTTGTTTATGGAAACAATCCCACAAAATAGTACAACTTGTTTATTACTTAAGAAAATGCGTTCACACTACACACACACACATGTGCTCCCATCTATCTATTTCTATATATACATAGACAGGGACGGAACTATTCAATGGCTGAGTGGGGCCATGGCCCCCCTCCCCGCCACCCCAACCTTTGGGAAAAAAAATATTAATATGTATATTAACAAAAGGAATTTTAATTCTAGCTATTAAATTTATATACTTGGCCCCCCCTTCCCAAAAAATTTACAAAATGATCCAAGAAATCCAACAAATAGATAACAAGAAAAATTTATAAAAAAAAAATTGCACATATCTAGATAATAAGAAAATCTTTGGACAAACCATAAATCCGGTCTAAGCAAAAACAATAACAACAAATCAATTACAAATCTTAAAAAAAAAATCACCTAATAACCTTTACCAAATTTCTCCCTCTCACTTGAGAGTTCTATGCCAATCTCAAACGACTCCACCCTCATAGCAATAAAGACAACTCCTATGCCACATATTGATCACTTCATCCACACATTAGTTATATTTTGAAAATATTAAGATGTGTCAATTGATTTGCAAAACTCTTAATTATAAAATCCTATTATTAAATTTTTTTTTCAAGAGAAAAAATAGAAATAATAATTAATAAATTAATGCTAATAATGCAACTTTGTCAACCTCTATATTGATATTCCAATTTTTTAAAATTTTTAAACAAAGAACTTCAGCCTCCCTTAAGTTTGAATCCTAGTTCCATCCCAACTGATAGACCCCACTTGGTCTCATTCATACCACAGTAACCACACACAACTATTTTTTTTATTTACTTTCTTGTTTCTTCTTCTTCTTCATCATCACTGACTTTGGAGTTTGGAGAGACTCATTTTCCTTTCTCTTCCTACAATCAAGGCCATTCGCTCTACCCTACAAACCAATATCATGGAAAATAAAGATACTAAGTCAGTGATGAAGAAAGAAAATGCCACCCTTCTTCCACCAAAGAGAGGTCAGATCAAAGCAAAAATATTTGAGGAACTGGTTGAAAGTGTGGTCAGTATAACAACAGGAGGAACAGGAAAAAAGAGTGAACAAGACAGTAGCAAAAGCAACCACTCTTCTAGTAAGGAAAGCAAGGTTTGAGAACAAGCAAGAGGGCATTGTATTGAGGCCAAGTATACTTTGGCTCTTTTAATCTAGATAGTGAGATTTAAGGATTTTGGGTTTTGAAAATAGGAGGTGTTGAGTTTAAATTTTCATGAAAATGATGGAGGGTTTGTATTACTATTACATTATTCATGCATGTATGTAAGATTCCCTTCATCTTTCCCTGAATGTTCTCCTAGGTACTTGCTTTGCAACATGATAACAAGTTTATTTTGATGTTCTTTTAATGTAATCTTTTTTTTTTTTTTTTATGTGTGACATTTACTGATTTCACCATGGACTTTGTTCTTATTTTTTATCATTGCACTTCAATTTTTTTGTGGAGAGAGGAGGGTAATTGGAACTAACATTGCATCCGTTATCCGTAGGACAAGAGAATAGAAAAAAAGAGAAAAGCTTAATTTGAGTTTTTTAATTAGCTTTTTTTTTTTTTTAGAAACTTTAAGTAGCTTTATGGTAATAGTTTATTAGATTATCAGCATGTATGGTTCTTAAAGTCTTATTCTTTCTAATTACGTCTATATTATTGACAACTTTTAATAAATAAGAAAATAACACATACCATTATAGCTTATTGTGTTTTTTTTTTTTTTAATAAAAAAAAATTGTGGAAAAAAGCTCTACCTAAAATTAAAAAAAAAAAAAAAAAACTAGGGTTTTAGCTTTTAAAAGCATATTTGGAAAAATGTCGTTCTAAACTGTCTTCCAGAATGGGGCACTTCACGGGCAAAGCTTGGGTAGTGCAATGAATTTCGGTAATATCATTACCGAAATTCATTTTTTCTCCCTCCTAATCACATCACTCAACTTTCTTCTCTCTCATACTTTTTCTTACAATTTCGGCAACGGTGTTGCCGAAATTCAGTCTCTCTCCTCATTTTTCTAAATAACTTTGAACAGTACCTATAATAACAATAAACTTCGTTTTTTGCAATATTTAGCCAAAAGACTCATATATGTCTTGTTTGCAAACTCTACGGTTTAGTTACTATTTTATTTCCTAACTTTGTTTTACTTTTACCACATGTTTGGAAAGTCCACCCAAACAAAAAACCCTTCAATTGTAATCACTTTTTCGCAAAATTGGAAATTAAGAAAACGTTACTTCCTTACTTTGAAATTTCTTCTTCTTTTTTTATAGAAGATTTTGCTAGAATTATGCGGTTAAATAATTAAATTTACAATTTCTCAAATACTTACTATATATGTTAAATTATTTATTCTTCTTAAGTATTTAGAGAATTGGGTAATTTATCACAGCATCAAAGTAGGGGATATTTAGTTCGATCATTGTCTCCTTCACTCTACTTTCTATTTAAATCTCACGTGTTGGATCTCGCCTAGGGGTCTCTACCAGTCGGGCCCGGTCGGGTTTGTGCCCAACCCGGACTCGACCCGACCTTCTCAGGTGGGGAAGATTTCAACCCGCAACCGACCCAAATGCAGTTTAAGATCAACTGGGTCGGGTCGTATCGGATTTTGGGTTTTCCTTGATCGATTTTGTCGAATTTTGGCCAAAATCTAGCCAGATCTCGTCAAATCTGGCTAGATCTAACGAGATTTGGCCGATATTCCTTCGTATCTATGGAAATATGGTCGAGATTTGGCCAAGTTAGAGTCGAGCTTACCGGAGTTTGGCTGAGTTTGAGTAAATCTGGGCTAGATTCGCTGGATTTAAGCTTATCAGAGTGAGGATTTGAGCGGATCTGAGTAAAAGAAGGCCAAATGTGGCCAAATCAGAGCTGAGAAGCCCAAACGGCATCGAATTTCAGCCTTCTTTTTGAGGTTTTGTCGGGCAGGTCGAGTAGATCGGGTTTTTAAGGACGGAATCCGCCACTCAACCCGCCAGGGTCGGGTTTTGAAGATTGGGACCCGTCACCGACCCGTTGAAGGTGTCAGTCCGGCTGTGACTAGTCAGTTCCGATCGGGTTGGTCGGTTCCGGCGGGTCATCGGGTACTCTAGACAGCCCTAATCTCGCCTATTAAAAGAGAGTTTGAGCTCACATGTGAAGATATGTATTAGAATTATGTAGTTTTTTTTTTTTAGAATGTAGAATTATGTAATTAAATGTTTAAATTTATCAGTTTTTAATAACTTAAATTTTTTGGATGGTTGGTAATTTATCAAATATCCTAACCTTTTTTTTTTTTTTTTTTTGAGGGAAAAAATATCCTAACTTGAGATGGCACAAATTGAAGATAAATAATATTTTGATGTTACTAAAATATCTTGATAAGAATAATTTTGATTGACGGCTGCATAAGGAGCAGCACCATACGGTCTTTTTCCTGTTTTCTAATTCGCAAATTTTGTTTCTTTATAATACAACTCTCTCTCTACCTTCACTGGCATTGTCTCTTGAATAAAATTTGGCATCGTCTATACATATTCCCACTAAAATTGATTCTAATCCAGACAACTATGGAATAAAATTATTTCAGTTTTAAATTAGTTTTATATTTGTTAGGTCCTAAAGTATTAGTATTGGTGTGTATCAAGTTGTGAGTTTGTTGTGTTTTAAAGTGGTTATTTAAGACCAAGTTAAAGATATAAAAACTGCTCAAGAAGTATGTGCTCAATAAAAGTGAAGTTTCTGCATTCTTGAATCTAACCTCAATAGTAGTTGATAGCAAGCTTGATTACGACCTCAATTCTACTCGATCGGTCGAGTCTTGAAGGTGAAGTTTATATTTCCTCGATAGCAACCTCTACACTGTCTCAATAGATCAAGATTGCAGAAATCAACAACACGAAAAGCTTAATAACTTGTTTATTTCAAACTCGATCCAAGCCCTACTTGTTGACATATAAAAGAGGCATTATAAATCATCCCCCAATAAAGGTTTTAAAAAGAGAGAAAATATACATTTGTGCGTTTAGGGTTGTGTAACCAATTTTCCCTCAATTTTACAATACCGGAGAATTCAAGAACATTTGAAGGTTGGTTAATGAAAAAGTCAAAGCCGCAACACCACAAAGATTTTTTTTTTTTTTTTTAAAGTATATATTTTCTCTTTTCTATAATTATATTTTACTAAAATCTCATTCTTAACACCATCCTCCCCAATTAAAAATAAATAACTTTTGAAACTTGATAACTAATATGCATTGGTGACAAATTAAGCATCCAAAATATATATACATATCATAAAATTATAATAATCTGATTATCATAATTGATTAACATGAAGTTACACTTGGTCAAATAAACAATTTTTTATGTAGTTACTTTTAACTTTTTATCCTTTTGACAACTAGTTATGTTTGTTGTTGTCGTTGTTGTTGTTGTTTTTTTCATAATTATGTAAACGGCAGAATGTTCTATTCATAGTGTGAAAAATGAAAACCATCGTATACAATAGTTTGGACTTTTGGAGACTTGGAGAGCACTCCTCCAAGTCCAACCAAACTAGAGGACAGCTACTTCAAACCTTACTTTTTGAGCTCACAGATGGGGCTAAATTTCAAGTATGACAAAGTTGAATAAATAGAAATGAAATGGACAATGCAATTAAACGTGCTTGTAAGACACAACTGTATCTCATTATCGTTGTTGTTGTTCTTGTTTTTTCAAGAATAAGACAACTGTGTGTAGAGCTAGCTGGAAAACCAAGAACAAATAAAGCCAGCCAATCTTATCCTCTCTTTCTAGTTGGGTTTGCTTCATTTCTATCCTAGTACAAATTTTTTTAATAAGAAAATTAAAGCATCTTCTTTATGAAGATTGTATGACTTCTATAATAATTTAATCATCCAAAACCAAAACAACTAAAGAAAAATAATCAAAAACATAAAGTTTTGTGGCCTTGAAAGCTGTGGCCAACTCATTTTTAATTATCAATGTGGTATATCATACGAGAATTATTCAATTATTCTGTATTAAACTGTTTTTACTAGTATATAACTATATTAGAATTTGATTTTACGTTCTAGAAAACGAGCATTTTATGGGGGACACGTAAACAAATATAAAATGTTATTTTGTATTATAATAACAAGTTTATTAAGATACCTACCATATTATTTGGGTTCATGGCTTTCAAAAAAGATGATGCATCATTAAAATTTTCAGCATATAATATAATATATAAGCAAGAGAGAAATATATGAATAAAAATACATAAAAGGCCGGCAATCTACTCACGTATGTATACTCTCTCTTTTTTTTTTCTTTTTTCTTTTTTAATTTCAAAAAATATTTTCCACAATAAACAATGGAATTTATTAGTTCTAGAACCAGAAATAAGCACACCATAATCCTGATTTTTGTGACAAACTAATCTTTAATCATATTAACTTTCTTGTAAGTGGACTAGAAAGAGTCCACCGACTCCACATACAACCAAGCCATAAAACATAGGCATGTAAAATTCAACAATTGTGTCACTTCAATCCTCAAGGGTTGGAGAGCATACTAGATAAAATCAAACAATTTTGACAATGAAGCCTTGCCAGCAAGTTGGATAATGGATTGCTAACGTATTACATATGCATCATGCATGACATAAAGCCTGTGATGTAAGAAAGAAAGTAAAAGTCTGATCAAGATTTGAATTGAGTGAGTGAGTCCCCACTTGATTTGCCTTCCATCACTTGCATGAACGGAATAAGGTTCCTTAATTGGGTTGTATATATCCACCAACCCACACATTAAATCGACAATAATTATGGTATAAACTAGGTCCCACATATCCATTTTTATATGCTCTACCAAATTGACATTAAGCAAAACTATGGGTGATAGACCTTAGGTAAAATAAAAAAAAAATAGAAGAAACCATATGTATTGAGATTTAACTCGTAAAAGACTTTGTTTTGAAAAGTGATAGTAATCACTGAGCATCTTTGATGTGATGGTCATTTTATAAGTACAAAGTTTTTGTGTGATATAGAGGGGCAAAGGTCAGGGTTAAAGTCTTCCAGCGGGAAATTTATACACTCATACATTTAAATTAGGTTAGAGTAAAATTCTTATCTTATATCAACAACAAAAAGTGACAATAATGTAATATCTAGTAATAACTTTAAAAAAAAATTATGGAAGAAGTATAAAAGGAAATCAACCTTAAACATTAAGGATTCTTACCCTAATCTATATATATATATATATATATATAAACGTGTATGTTTCTCATCAAAGGATTTTCTTAATGAGTTGGCCATATGCATGAAGAATTGTCTTTAAATTTAGGTTTTTTATTCAAATACTTGAACGGTTGAACCATAATAACTAGAGGTTACGTGTTTCTAGGTTCTTCCACTGTCATCAATTTCTAACACGAGTCTTAACTCTTAAGTCTTAAGTCTTTAGCTATTTAAACCGAAATGGATAGAGGTTGGTCAAGATCAAATTCTTTGATGAAATATAATATTACTTAACATATGGACCACAAATGTTCTATTTTCTCTTTTTCTCTTTATGATTTTTATGACCTCTCATAATGTGGGAAACTTTCAACTTTTTCAAACGTTAAGAGGAAGACTCTTGTGGTTTTTGCTCCATTGTAAGATATTGTGTGACATGGGAAAGAGAAAACCATCAAACACAACAGCCAGAAAACTAATGCATGTATTTATTTTACAAGCCTTGGACTGTTGTCTTTTTTCCCGAAGTCAAGCTTGGACCGTAGGGTTTGGATCGAAAGTATTAGGGTGTTCACACTTCACATCAAAATGTGGGATTAGTTGATACATTCTCTGTATGTGAACGCAGTAGGAAAATAAGCACGTCAAAACGTGATTTTATAGTTGACTGTTACTCTAATCAATTAATTAGACCACAGAATAAAAGTGAGAATTGACAGGGCAACGTAGATTAGGCAGCACTTAGCACAACGACATTTAACTGCTTCTGATTTTTGAAAGGGCCCAATAATCTAGAATCTAGATTTTTAAAGATAATATAAAAAGTGCATGCCACTCTTTTAAATGTGCCTTTGAGTGCAAGCCAAGTTTCTTTATTAAGTTCATATGCCCAAAAAAAAATATATTTTCAAGGATTTTATTCTACACATACATCATCATTGATCATGAATTGAATTCTTAATCTTATAGATTATTATTGTTAATTGATTTACTTTATATCATGTAATTTCACGTGCTGTGGTCCAAAATGAATGCCACGTCGAGTATCAAATGGACCTTTAATAAGAAGGAAAAGTATTATGTGATCAATATTTTCTGTAATGAAAGAGTCCAAAGTCAAAATCTATCAGAATCATTCACATATTTTTCAATTTGAATTTTTGTCCTTAGCAAATGTCGCACATAACAGTCAGATATTAATATTATCTGTAATTTCATTAGCTAAGTCATATGGCACTGAAAAGCTACCCAACTTCCTGTCATTCTTCATGGCGTCTAATTTGACCATAGACCTTAGCATTAGGTCAATGAAGCTAAGCTCAAATGGACAATATCAGTAACGTTGGCCCCAGAAAATGACATATTTGCATGCCCATGAGTGAGGGTGAGGGATGTCAACATCAACAGTCAATACATCAGAGTTCATACTTCCATTCACAATATTGTCGTATTGACGTATTGCAATTTATGGAGTTGGATTCATGAATGATGAAACTCATTGGCTATTGGTTTTATATATAAAGAATAGCTATGCATAGCAAATAATGGGGTTGCAAAGAATATAGAATTAAAGATCCCTTTTTTTTTCTCAAAAGTAACCAATGAACATTTTCAATTGCAGCAATGCACATCGATATGGTTAGTTAAATGAAGACGAATTAGGCAAACGGGGTGGTATAACTATAATCTAGCTAAGTCGATCGCCATAGGATGAAGAAGAAAAGAATTCGACAAATAGATATTCGACCATTTAAAGTACTTATCTGATAAACAATGAGAATTGATTGGTGCAAACATCTTGTATACCTTTCAATTTATAACACAAATGAGTCCTTAGAATAATCATTCTTTATTTAAAAAACAAATAGATAAAATCCTCATACTTAAAAGTGGTCCCATCAAAAAATAAAAATACTTAATAGTGGTATTAGGGTGTTCACACTTAACGATAAATCATATTTAACCGCAGTGTCTTTTGTGTGTGTTGGGGCCAAGTCAGAAAGGTTGCATTAAGAGATTTCAAGAAAGTAATTGACATCTGAACTTGATCAAAGGGGCAAACTAAACCAAAATTTGGATTCCACCCATACCACAGAATCTCACATTCCAAGCAATAAAATGTGCACATATGACGCATTATCCCTATTTATAAAAATAGTTTATTTCCCATACAACAGTTAATCAGACAGCCGATTCATAATCTCACAATCCCTTGGTAAAACCATGGTGGCAAGTTGCCAATCATGATCTCCCTCTCAAGATGAGGCCTCAATACCTGGCTCACGTATTTGAATTGATGTTTTTGACAAACTTGCTTCAAGCTCATCCAACTCATCTAGGTCCAGCTCGTCGTCGTCGTCATCATCGAGAGGGTCCTCTTCAGAATCATTAACTGTGTTGGTTGAAGTGCTTGGTTCCCCTGCTGTTGAGTCATCTTTAACCTAAAATTTAAACACAATAAACACTCCAGTAAGATTAATAAAGTCACATGTACAGCACACTTGAACAATTGCATTTTGGACGTTTAGTTCCTTTTCAAACTAAAATGCATCCAAATGTCTTAGCAAAGATCTTGGAAATCAAATTATAAAAGGTTCGTATAGTCAGCAACTTAAGCAGTTACAGAAGCTCAAAAAAATATATATGTATATATGCAATGTAATCATGAGATATCAAACAATTAACTAAAGCAGCATTTTTGCAATCAATGATGTATGAGTCCATTTTTCAGTAAACACTAAACAATGCAAAATAACTCCAATGTGTAACTGGGAGGTTTTAAGTATACACAAGCCCAAAAGAACTTGCATTTGTGACCTCATCCTCCAGCATCTTGCTTTTACAAGGGAGCCAACATGTTACGTCCAATTGAAGCAAAGTCAATATGGTGTCAAGCTTATTATATTATAAGTGTCTTAAGGTTAAAAAAGTTTTTTCATTTGAGTCATTAGAAGTGTCTCAGGGTTAAAAAAGGTTTCTTAAATTAAGTCATTGGTTTATAAGTTATGGGCGATTTAATGTGCAGGGGAATCTAGAATTTCATAAAATTCCTGAGCATAATTTTTCTTTTAGGGTTATTTTCTTTCTTATATTTACTCTATAGTTTTCTAAAACTTCTGGCAGTATTAGGACTCTTATTGGGTTTTGTTAGGAATTTATTTATTAATCAATTCAGGAATTTTCCTTTAGAAAAACTTTTGGCACCTTTACAACTGTTTTGCTGGGGCAAAAGCAGCTACTAATGCGTTCAGTCAAAAACCACAAGGATGCTTCTCTGGAAGCAACAGCTACCATTGCTTCCCACAAGAGTTAGGTGGCACAAAATAGAAGCTTTAGTAGGCTCCTATACCAATTTTGATGTAGGATTTTTAAAAATTCAGCACTAAATAAAATTCTTTTTAAGGGTTCATGAGTGAGGTTTAGAATTTAAGGTTTTGAGAAAGGTTAGATAATAAAAGATTGGATTTTGAATGAATCTTGAGGGATTTGATGCTTGTTCAACATCGAAACAGTGAATTGAAGTAGAAACAAAGAAAGATAAACTGAAGACGATCACAACTAGATTCTCTAAGCAATCACACTTGGGAAGAAGAAGACAATCACACCCTCAAAACCTGGAATAAGATGCTAGAGTTTTATTAAACCTCTATCCATTTTATTGACTACATAGAAGTTTTTATATATAGGCTATTGCCAATCCATTCCTAGAAAGAGTAGGACTCCTGTTAACAAACAGAAGTGATTAATAACTTCTAAACCAAATAGAAACACAACACAAAACATAAAATCAAACTTATGGACCTCTGGTACAACCTATTACAGCCCATTCTAGAAAATACCAGATTATCCTTAACCTAGTAAAACTTAATTAAGATGAACCAACGAATTTCTAACCTAATCAAACTTAATATTAAGACTCAATAACAACTAGAGTAGCCTATGACAGGCTTCAACAAGACCCCATATTGAAACTAAGCCACAATTCTCGAATCTTTTGGTTTCTAATCTTGTTTTCCCTCAAACTCTTTGATGGCTACATCAATCTCCCAATGGCTGGACAAAACACAACCTCAAGTTTTGAATTTTTTTTTTTTTTTTTTTTTATAAGGAAATTTTATTCAAGAACTTAATAATGAGTCACCCGAGGATACAGGAAGTATACTAAGAACAATTTATTAAGCAGGATACTAAGAACAACATTGCAAGACATTTTCTCAATCTAAATAGAGCAGGTTTTACATGAAAAAGATTTGGCTCAGCAGGCTCAACTCGATATGGGTAGGAGAAGAACTCAACTTGGTATTCATTTTAAATAAAAAAATAGAGAAATTATAGCCAAGTCAAGAGATATAGATCAAGGATCTTACCATTTTCGAAGGAACTGTACTTACATCCCTTTTTAATTTCCATTCAAGAGTTCTTATGTGTTTCCACACCCCTTAGAGACCCCAAAAAATGGACAATTTCATTTTCTTAACTCTTTTGTCAGAGATAGCATTGATGATATTGGAAGGTCTTCTAAACCATGTTATTGAAGTCATCAGAAATGACAAATCAAATCTGTTATTTTTCCATGCGTAATCAAAATTATTTAAAACTTGAATTGTGAATCCCATACGCGCCAATCTCATCTTTCACATTCCAATTTCCAAGTTCCAATGATGCCACCCTCCAGCTCTTTAATCTCTTTTTTTCATACTATCTTCTTTTGTTTCAACTAAGGCATAATGTGTAGCTGGCTGAGATGTACTTAGCATAATAGTAGGCTAAATAATTGCTAATTTGTCAATTTCTTTTCCCTGACAATAGCAGATTCAACCCCTTTTTATTGGCTGTCATGTTATTACTCAAAATTCGCCTCCTCATGAGATTCAAGAGTTTCTTTTTTGCAGAAGTTTCCTACATTAACCTTTCATGTTGCTGTTTTGACTCATCTTCAGGTGCTGATTAGGCTCTTTTGCTTTAGTTATTTATTTTAATTTTCTGGGTGTTTGGACTTTGTTGCATGCTGCACTGACTCTTAAGCTTGTTGTTTAGGGTCTACCACTCGCTCCTCTAGTTGTTCTAGCTTCTTCTCTTTTTCTTTTTTTCTTTTTCTTTTTTGATGACATGGAACCTCACCAAAGCAAGGTCCTTTGGACCCACCCTAAGGGAGTAAACCATGGATACATGACGCCGTTCTAGCTTTCCAGCAAGCCGTTCAGATTGTCGGCATCCTATTCTAGCTTTCCAGCTTCCGTTTATGGAACTTTAGCTCTTTGTTTTGAAGTTTCTGCTGGCTGCTTCTACTCTGTAGTCCTCCTTGCATGCAGTCTTGGAAATTAAGCATTATGTTTATGCTTGAAAATTGTAGATTTCTCCTTAAAATTCTACAAACTCAAACCAAATTGTTGTTTCTCTAGCATCTTCAACATCTTTCAAATTTAAATGAGGCATTTCCTTCTTAATTTCATATCTCAGCCTACTTTTGATTGAACAAGTCATACATGCACTTTCTACAACCAAATTTAATAAATAATTCCTTATATTTTCTTGCATTATCAATTACATGCAAATCACCTTACTCAAGAGTATATCCTATACATGCACTCTTTATCTCGATGTATTATGAATGAAATTGGAGATGGATCAAAAGTGCAGTTTTGGCTAGATTGTTGGTGTGGAACTTCTTCTCTCGCAGACCGCTATCCTGAATTATATAGGATTTCCCGTAGCAAAGAGGCAAGTGTGGCGGATCTAATGAGGTACACCAATGGAGTCCTCCATTGGGAGATTCAGTTTTGTAGGGAGGTGCATAATCGTGAATTTGAAGCTTTCAAGAGCTTCATCAATACCACTTATAGCACTCCTGTAAGGGGGATCGGGGAGGATAAGAGATGTTGGCTGCCTTGTAAGAGTAAGGGGTTCACGGTTAGTGCATACTACCATCTTCTAGTTGGCCATAGTGAGCAGTTTTTCCCTTGGAAAAACATTTGGAAGCAGAAGATTCCCTCTAGAGTGGCTTTCTTTGTATGGACCGCTACCTTGGGGAAATGTCTGACAATTGACAATTTAAGGAAAAGAAAGGTTTGCATTTTGGATTGGTGTTATATGTGCAAGTGTAATAGTGAGAGTGTTGAAAATCAATTCTTGCATTGCTCGGTTGCTTTGGAGTTGTGGGATATGGTTTTTGGTTTATTTGGAGTTTGTTGGGTTATGCCAATGTCTATTGTTGGGCTTTTTGCTTGCTGGCAAGGTCGTTTTGGTAGCCATCGTAATGGAGATATATGGAAGGTCGTTCCTCATTGTTTGATGTGGTGTATTTGGAAGGAGAGAAAAAGTAGGTGTTTTGAAGACAATGAGCGTTCCATGCCTGATCTCAAGCTTCTATTTTTCCAAACCTTACTTGACTGGTTCTCTACGTGGAGAAACCAACCTTTTTCTTCTATTTTGGATTTACTTGACTTTTGTAATGTTCGTTTTTGATTTGTTCACCCCTGTATACTCCCTTTGTACTTGGATGTCTCTCTCTTTTTGATATCAATGAATCTTTATTACTTATCAAAAAAAAAAAGTGTACAGAGCTGCTCAAGAAAATCATCTGTAAGATTTCTTAAAAGAATTTCTTCTTTAAAAATCACCTTACCCTCTTATCCTCTTAGAAGAATTGCTCATAAATATCATCTTTAAGATTCCTTGTTTATTGAAAAGTCAAAATTATCCTAGCAATTTTCCAAAATTTCCAAGATCACACTTCATATTATTCTCCAATCGTCCGTGTTCAGGTCATTTCAAACATTCACTTCACTTTTTCTGTAGCATTACCAGACAATCAGCAAAGTGTTTCAACTGCATATAGCCACTTCTATAAAATGGTAAGTGAAAATTATTTTAGCAAAACCGTGACAGCAGCTTCTTCACAAAAATTTCTTCACATAGCCTTTATAAAGCTACAGCATCACTGAACTAACCCTTACATATAAGCTCAATGTACTCAGACATTTCAGGTTTGAGTAAACACCAAGTATCTTGAGTTAACTAAATTAAAAATTATGGCACACTTCGCAGCTTACTGTTTACAGCGCCTGAACATCCCCAAATTTCTCATCTCTACTCTATTTTCAAACCCAAAGCATACTTTTTCCCTCGTACATTTGAACCCCTAAAACCCCGAGTTTTCCATAATTTTTTAGTCAAATAGCCTATCAAATTAGGCCTAAAGTCCCAATCACAGCCACTAATCAGAATTCTCCTCCAACCTATTTTTTCAAGAAGCAGCCCCTCTTACCTTTTATTCCCTCACTTTTCAAAACCCTTGTTTGTTCTACAACCTGAAAGCCTTCGTTTTTTTTTTAATTGGTAATTACATATGCACCTGGTGGCTATTGAACCACAACCTCATTGGTAATTACCTTGCTCTAGCAAAGGAAGGAGATGCCATTTGAGCTAAAGCTCATTGGCCTTTTTTAAGTCAAAACAAACCCTAAAAGCATAACTTCTTCTTCTTCTTCTTTTTCCAAAAAAGAAAAATAGTAATTTATACACACTTCATTAGGTAACTTAAATCCTCACCCACCACCTAGTACGTACAAGAAAAGGAGGGGCCATTCGAACTGCTTAAAAAGATTAGGTTCTTGGACAGCTTAACAATCTTGTTTTAAGCTTTTGAAAATATCTCCTAATGATCTGCGATAGATAAGATATGATATTTGATTTATAAATTTTACAAGACCTAGGATATTCTTCAGACTCAATAAAGAGAAGCCTCCAAGCAAAGAAACATGATACCTAAAAAGATCAGATCCATTGACAAACCCCTCCAGTACAAGTGAAAACTTTTATATTAGTCGAGAAGCAGTAATAGCTACTCTAATTACTATGTACAGAATAAGTAAATAACAAACAGTAGGAACACTCCACATTTCATTAAACCCTATTCCAAAGATATAAGACATAAAGGTTTCTAGCCAGATGTGGTGACATCAAAATTCAGATTCAACTACATAACTTTCTGCATTGCTTATAACACAGGATGAAACAGCTAGTCAGACAATAATGTATTATGACTCAATTCTCAATCAGCATATCACAGATTATGTGACAAATATCTAATAGAAAATGATAATTTATTAAACAGAAGATTTCATACAAATCAGCTGTGCCTAAAACAGAACACATTGTTCAGCCTATCATAGCATGTTAATATGGTCACCTAACATGTTAAGGCAAATCATCTGTAAAAGACACATTTCATACAAATCAGTTTTTTTTTTTTTTTTTTTTGATAGGTAGTAATAAAATAATAATAATAACTGATTTGTATGAATTTTCTTTTTTTTTACCATGCACCATAAAAATTCCAGAACTTAAAAGTTGGTGAAAGGGGAAAAGGAAAAGAAAAGGTTAATCAACCTTGGAAATCAATTCAAGTCCAATAGGTTCAGACCACTTCTTATTTTATAAAATTAAAAAGAAGCTGAATTACCTTCTCTTCAGCAGCCACAAGTTGTTCTTCTCTTTGGTATTTTTCATATGCCTCAGCATCATCCACAAACAAGCTAGCATCCGCAAGAAACAACTCCCGACCACTAAGACAGGCAGAAAATTAAATTAATAGCATGTTTAATGGGGATATTTAACTGAATGCAACATATAGAGAATGATACCTCATGCGGTCATTCTTAGCCCTGTCTGCTCTCTGTGCAGCTAAGCCAGCCTCTCTTTCCTCTGTCTTTTTGTTCTTCCATTGGAAGAACAGGTCAGGAGTCATTGGAGTAGTGGTTGTTACTTTTGCACGCTAAAAATTTTGCAGATGAACAATTATAAGAGCTGAGTATAGAAAACAGAGCAAAGAAAACAATAGAACAGATGGAGCTGCAATCAAACAAACATGTTCCCACCACAATAACAAGATTACAAGGAAAAGTAAAAGCCAACAAATCAAAAATGATTGTTACCTGGTTCTCAATCTCTTCCTCGATGGGAATCTTATCACTCTCTTCCTCCAAAAGTGCCTTCATTTGAGATTTTAAAATATATCCTGGAGGTAGAGCATGTCTGTAGTGACATTCTTTGTCACCATTTGGGCAAGACCAGAACCATCCGTATTGTTTCTTTTCCACAGCATCCAAAAAGTATTTGCAAACCTGTATATAAGTTTTTTTTTTAAGTAATAAGAATTCGATTTGTTGAAAGAAAAAGGGGGCACTACCCTAGTACACAGGAAGTATTCTTGAATAAAAGGAAATGAGGGGAAATTAAAAAGAAAATAGATTTAAAAAAATAAAGAACACCAAAACCCAGCTATCTAGCCTTCCTAACCTTTTCTCAAAAAAAATAAATAAATAAAGTGTAAAGAATCCAAAAACTTTCGCCTGAAGGCTGAAGTCCAATTGTAAAAGGGTATTTAGCAATTAGAATTTCAACTTAACCAAGTCTTGTTCTTCACCATCAAAGCAACAATCATTTATCTCCCTCCAAAGACACCAAATAATGCATAAAAGAAGTCCATTTGTAAAAGGGTCTTTAGCAATAAGAACTTCAACTTAACGAAGTCTTGTTATTCACCAGATAATGCCTTCCAAATCTTCCCATTAACCTGTTTACCAAAAGATCCCTCCCAACAAGCCAACAGCTCCAAGACAGAAGGCATAAAAGAGACAATATACTAAGAACTTTAATGTTATTATTATTAAAAAGTAATTCTTCCCATGAAAATTCAAATTTAGATAACCATTTAAACAATATATGTATAATTTAATGATTCTACCAACATGGGGCAGTTTCCACTCGCTCAAAAGCCCCATCTCTCTGACTAAGAGCCAATATGTCACCTTCAACTTGTAATGCAGCAGCAACCCACACAAAGACAAGATAGTTGGTCTCCCTATTTGCCACAATTGAGCTCTCAGCATTTTTCACATAGGCTTCAACAATTCACATTACTCCAGCATTATTAAACAACTACAAAGAACTTAGAATTTCTCAATGCTACTTCAAAAACCTTCTCCTTCTGGAAGGGGCATAGACAATTTTCCACAATAAATCTCATTACACCTACCTGCGCTCGGCTATCTAGTGCGGCATAGTGACTTAACATCCCACCTAAAGCAGGGAACATGCCAAGTCTACACCCCCACAACGTAGCTGCTAGATTTGCCTACAGTCTACACAGTACACACAAACTCGCACATACGTTCATACATACACGTACATAAAATCTAAAATACCAGGAACTACCTTACTACCGTTAACATTGTATTGAAAGAAAAATAATAATTGAACTCACAATCTCAGTTGGTTTATTCTGGTTATATTCGTTCTTCTTCGACTCCACCACCTTCTCAAGTGTCTCTTGATCCCAATCCTCCATAGTGTCTTAAATAAACAAACACCCACCAAATCAAAATCATATAAGAGCTGAAATATACACTTAACACAAAAAAAAAAACAAAAAAAACAAAATTGTGTATTCAATTAAAAATCACCTTCATCACGCTTATCACTGTAAATATCGATTTTCTCGCCCTTTCTCTGCACATTCAAATCATGAGAGAACTTGCATTTGAAACCCTTGGCGCACTGCCCCACCTTGAAAAATTCGCATAATATAGACTTTGGATCAACACCTATCCAAATTTACCAAATCACTCTATCACAAAAACACAATTCCATACATAAAACCCAAAAAAATCAAAAAAAGTTAATAGCTCAAACATACATACCAACTGGAACTTTGGGCTGACTAACAGCAACTTTGAACAAATCATTCAATTCCTTCTCTTTAGCTTTCTCTTCCTCCTTCTTTTTCTGCTCAATTCAAATCAAAATTCCCACTCAGAACCAAACAAAACCAGCAATCGATTAAAGTGAAAGGGAAAAAAAAAAACTCGAACCTTAAGAGCGGCTTTGGCGGCTTCGGGTTTGGGCTGGACCGATTGTTTGAGATTTTGGACGTATTTCTGGACATTCTTGCTCTTGTTCTTGTTCTTGAGCCCGAAGGTCTTGTCCTCCACGACTTTCTGCTTCTTCGCTACGTCCGATTTGGATTGCTGCTGCTTCGGCGGCATATTTGTGTGATTGAAAGAAACAAACAAACAAAAAAAAAAAAAAATCAAAAGCAAAAGCAAAAGCAAAAAATCTGTGAGATTTTGTTTGGGAAATGAGAAAATAGGAATTGATTTTTCAAAAAATTTGGGGGAGATTTGGTCGGAGAGTGTGATTAGGGTTTTAAGTGGATTTAACAGAGGCCTATACTATTATTGCCATCTGAGGAGGAGGATGATGGTGAAGGGTATGCAAGATTTTTTGTTGTTTTGTTTTTGGGTGTAAATGCCCGATATGTCCCTGCTGGGCCTGTGAGTTCTGAAATGAGAGCCCGACTTTTTTGTGAGATGGGTGGGATGGCAAATTGAGTGAAATCATTGGGGTATAAAAGTAAATCCAATTATTTGCAGTGAACAAAGTTGTACTTGTACATAGGTGCTCCATTTGTTTCCTGATGATTGTTTTGTTTTTGGGTTTAAATGCCCGATATGTCCCTGCTGGGCCTGTGAGTTGTGAAATAATAGCCCAACGTTTTTGTGATGGGTGGGATGGCAAATTGGGGGATATCTGGCCTGTTTGGTTTTTTGAAAACCATCTACCATCACTCAATTTTTGTTACTCATCACTCATTACTTAAAATATCTCAATTCCCTAAACCCCACACGTTTGGCACCCATCACTCAGTTATGTTTTCAATAAAAAAAACTAAAAAAATTGGGACCCACACACTAACCCAATGTCATAAAACATTTCTCTCTTTTCTTTTCTTTTTTTCCCCTTACTCTCATCTTTCTCTGCCTCTCCCTTTTGTTTTTCTCTGCTTTTCTCTTCGTTTTTCCCCTATTTTTCTCTGCTTTTCTCTTCATCCATGTTAACACATATTTTAATCAAGCCCACCATGATCCTTATTTTTATGCTTTTCCCAGATCAAAGACCTAAAATCACAACCGTCACAACAACCACCGCCGCAGCCGCCGCTACAACCCATAGTGACAAACGACGACGTTCCGCTCCTTAAAAACTCTAAAACCCACCACAACCACAACAGCAACATCAACATCAACATCAACAGCGATGAAAAGGAGAAAGACGAAAAGGAAAAAAGAAAAGAAAAAAGAAAGAAAGAACTGATGCTTGCAGCGAAGAACAGAGAAAGAAAAGTTTGTTTCTTGATTTTTTTTTTTTTTTTATGGGTTTGAGATGAGAAAGGCGAAAAGGAAGAAAAGAAAATAAAGAAAGGAAAAACTGATGCTTGCAGCAAAGAACAGAGAAAGAAGAGAGACAAAAAGAAAGAAAAGTTGAGAAGAAAGAAAAGAAAAGAGGAGAGTGAAGTCAAAAGTTGTGGCTGGTGGGTCTCTCAATGTGTATGTATTTACAAGATTGTCATCATAACTCTGTTTCCATAACTTGAAAACACCTAAAATGTGTTTTCAGTTTCTATAACTCATCACTCAAAAATCAGAGAATTCAGTGATGGAAACAAAACTTGAAAACAAATCCAAGCAAGCTTTCTCTCCGTGGGTCCCACAATTTTTGAGTTATGGATGATGGAAACAGAGTTGTGGGTGATGGAAACATAAAAACCCCAAACAGCCGCTTGGAGACTAGCATAGTGAGGGAATAGAATATCGTTAGTTAGCAAGGTTTTGAAACTATTTAGGAAATTAGCATCTCGAGTCTTTGAAACTCGAGTTCAGTGACAAAATTGAGCCTCAAAGACTCGAGTTTTAGTGCTGAGATGAAGGAATTTATCCACATGGAACTCGAGAAATATCTGAAGAACGAAGATGAAGATGAAGACGATCTGAAGAACTGAGGGAACATATCCGAAGGAAGAAGAAGACACGATCTGGAAAATAAGATATAAAAAACGCAAATTCGAAGAAGAGAAACAAAGATTTGGAGTGGAGAACGCAGAACGATCTGAACTGGAAAACGTTGATCCGAAGAACGCAACCGATCTGAATAGAAGAGTTGAGAACGCAAAACTGGAAAACATGGAGAACTAAAAAACAGAGGAACTCGAGTTCTACGTGGGTTCCACGTGGATAATTTTTGTTTGCCAACTCTAGAACTCGAGCATTTAAGACTTGAGTTCTATCACGAAACTCGAGATGCTATTTTTCCACATTGTTTTGCAAAAATCACTATTAACGAAATTGTTAAAAATTTAAGGCCAAATGGAAAAAAATTTCTGGCAAATTGAGTGAAATCATTGGGGTATAAAAGTAAATCCAATTATTTGCAGTGAACAAAGTTGTACATAGCTGCTTCATTTGTTTCATAATGATTATGACTCCAGCAATTTCGCTACGGATCATAAGTAGTAAATTGTTATTGGTTGTTACTTGTGGACAAATAAGTAATTTTAATGATGACCCAAATTAAGACCATTGTGAAAATGTTTGGAAATATTATTTCTCATTCTTTCATTGTAAAATTTGGTCCTACCTTAAAATGTTTTTCATTAACCATTGTAAAATTTTGTAAAACATTTTATAAAGTTAAAAATAAAAAAAAAACTTGGTAAAACATTTTACAAAAAATAGACAATGGTTCTCCTCCCCCTATTCCATGCCTAGCCCACTAGTTTCAGTGGGCTAGGCTACTAATCTAGTGGCTCTAATCTAACGGGCTAAGGTTGCAGAGGCATTGTTTTGCTGGTCTGTACTTGAAATTTTTTGTCCTACTAAACATCTAAAAATGTTTTCAAATGTAAAACGTTTAAAAATTTTACATTTTGAAAATATTTTACAGCAAATACAAACAAAGCATATGTATCTAATGGTATCTTGTTAAAACACTAATCCCTTGAACTTTTAAACTTTAACATCCAACCCTCAAGTGATTTTGTTTAATCTGAAAATTTAGTGTTATATTTTTTAGATCAAACAATATCATAGGGGTTTTGTATTACACTCAAAAACCTTAGGAGGTTAAGTGTTATGTTGCTGTCGCCACTCAACCATTCTTTTCCAATCTATTACATGAAAATTTATAAAATTATCCATGTGTTTTATTTAAATAAGTCACAAGACTCATTAAAAAAATTACGTGACTAGTGGTCCCTTCAATTGTCACATAATAGGTTAGAAAAAATAGCTCCAAACCAGTTCTAAGTTAAACTTTTTCCATTTAAATGCAGGTCTTTTATCTAATGACAAAAAACTTTACTAGTTGAACTAATTGGAATTTGAGAACTATTTCTTCTTACCTATATTTACTTTCATAAACCATTTTGGTGGAAATTTTTGTTCAATGGCTAGGCTAGGGTCCTTTGGATCATTAGTATTCTTTTAAATTCATTATAGCAAGAACAAAATAATTAATAGTTATTTAAGTGATTACTCACCATATAACTGTTTATTATTAGAATCTTAATAGTAGGTTCCAATTAGTTCAACTGGTAAAGTCTCTGATGGTTGGATAAGAGATTTGAGGTTCAATCCCCGCCTACACCAAAAACTAATTGGTGTCTTGATCTGCTATTATTAGGAGCAGACGCCATAGGTAGCCATTAAAGCTTTTGGGTTGGCATATGATGTCCCAATGCTTTCCATGCAGATAAACGACGATTAGATCCCAAAGCTTTCCATGCAGATAAATGATGATTAGATAATATACCAATCACATTCATTTTTATGTTGGTTTTTTTTAATAATGAAATTGATAATAATTTTAGCATTTTTCTTATCTAATTTAAAAGCTAATAATGTGACATTACAAGTTATAACTTAGTATTCTCAAAAAAAAAAAAAAAAAAAAAATACATGTTCCTGGGTTTATTTATTTTGACATAAATAAAAAAATCCGTTACAAAAATTTTTATCATGTAAATAATGCTTTGCACCCTAAAAGTCTTAGTTGCAAATATCAAATATGTTTTTTGCCATACTTCTATTGGGGAGACTCAAATTGAGCAGTTAATATAATATATAGAGCTCCATTTAACTTATAATATATAGAGGTTCGGCTTAGAGCACCACTTAACTTGAAAGCTTAACTCTATGAGTTTGAGCCTAATTATGCGTATTGATTATGGCACCATTGACAATACTCTTTTGTTAGGCCTTTTTCTAAGATCGTTTGTGTATGCTTTGTGGCTCCAAGTACACTCACACCTAACCCAAAAGCTTAGAATTGTTAACTATATGGGTAATTAATATAACATATATTGATAAGGGGAATTTTTAATTGGAAAAATAAAAGTTGATCTCCAAAAACCCGTCAGCTCTATTATGCATACTGAAGACATCACGCAAGATGAAGCCGTCAGTCTCTAAGCTGAAGGCAGTAAGCTGAAGATAGTAAGCTGAAGAGTAAGCTAAAGACAGTAAGCTGAAGATAGTAAGCATAAAGAGGAAGCTGATAAGAACAAGCTGAAAATGGTAAGCAAACCTCCGTCGGGATCCATTAGTAAGTGACAATGTTAGGGAGTCCACGAAGCTCACCGCATAGTCGACGAGTTGACCTTAGGCAAATGAAGATGGGTAGCCGACGCTAATAAAGCTGAAGGGTGCAGGCGAAGCTGACGACCCTGACGAGGTCGTAGGCGAAGCTGACGACCCTGACGAGGCAGTAGGCGAAACTGACGACCCTGACGAGGTCGTAGGCAAAGCTGACGACCCTGACGAGGCAGTAGGCAAAGCTGACGACCCCGACGAGGTCGTAGGCGAGGCTGACGACCCTTCATGGCTGAAGGGCATGAAGAAGGCTGACGACCCTTCATGGCTGAAGGGTATGAAAAAGGCTGACGGGCCCAAGGCTGACGATTCTATCAAAACCATGGCTTGGGCACCACGCATAAACTATAAAAAGATGACTTGTATTCCACGTTCAATATTAGAGTCCTATAAGGAAAGGATTCCGCAATCTACACTCATAAGGATTCCTATAAGGAAAATACTTCTACTCCAAGGTAGAAAGGTCAACTCGGTACTACTATAAAAGCCCCAATACCTTCATAAATCGAGGTACACATAATTCACCCATCTCTAGCACTCTAGAGTTGAAAGAAGTTCTAACTTGACATTCGGAGGGCATTTGGCCGGCACCACACCGGTGCTCTCTGTTAGGTCTTCTCCTTTTTGTTATGCAGGAGCTGTTTCGAGTGTGCGAGTATCGTGTGGCTCACTGGTGGTTTTTTCGGCATCATCAGTTGGCGCCGTCTGTGGGAAAGATTTTTATGACTTGTAAGCCATATTATCGCTTCCTGGACAAAGAGTTGCATGGTACTTACTCGCTCGATGGCGATCACCAACAACGTTCAAGGAGACGAACCACGCCCAACAGCACTTGAGAGACAGGTGCAGACTCTCACTGTAGCCATGGAACGCCTCACTAAGCAAAACAACGATCTGGAGGAACAGTTACGCTAGAAAAATGTAGGTCACGGCACTCAAGAGCAGGACCAAGAAGGCACCAGTGCTGATAGAAGAGAACGAGAAAGGCTGGAGGGCAATAATGCTCCTAGTAGACCGGAGCGTCAAAATCTGAGCATGCCATCCCTCACGGATGCAACTTAACGATACATTGCCACGGAGATACAGGCAATAAAGGACCAAATTGAGGTCATGATGAATGCCCTCAAAGGACGGGTATCCAGCGACCTTGACGATCTGGTAAATCGCACCGACTCGCCGTTCACTACAGCTGTCAATTCCTTCCCCCTACCACATAAATTTCGCATGCCGCATATAAATAGTTACGACGAAGTGAAGGACCCTCTGGATCACCTAGAGACCTTCAAGACCTTGATGCACTTTCAAGGGGTAGCAAACGAAATCATGTGTAGGGCCTTCCCTACAACGCTGAAGGGCCCTGCAAGGGTATGGTTCAGCCGACTGACGCTGAACTCCATCAGTACTTTCAAGGAGCTAAGCGCTCAGTTCACTACACACTTTATTGGGGGACATAGGTATAAGAAGTCCACGGCATGCTTGATGAGTATCAAGCAACGAGAGGACGAGACGCTAAGATCCTACATAGCGCGTTTCAATAAGGAAGCGCTATCGATCGACGAAGCCGACGACAAAATACTTGTAGCAGCCTTCACAAATGGGTTGTGAAAGGGTAAGTTTTTGTTCTCACTATACAAAAACGACCCCAAGACCATGTCGGAAGTACTCTACAGGGCCACCAAGTACATGAATGCTGAAGACGCGCTTCTGACTCGAGAGAAGAGAGAAAGGCAGGAGGATACGCGACAGGACAGAGGGCGGAGGATGGCAAGAACTGGAGATGCTGGACGAACAGAAGCTACACCACCCATAGAACACCAAGCACCTACGGAAGTACTACTAGTAAAAAGGATGGCATGAAGAGCGGTACCCCTTTATTTCTAGTTTACCTTAATGAATTTTAGTTATACTCAGTTTTTCTATTTACTTTAGTTTTTGCTACTGATAAGTCAAAATATGCCACGAGACGCCCCTAGTCAACCCGTCAGCCTGGAGCTTATAACTCCTGCTGAAGGGCATTAAAATGGCTAACGGCCCTTCATGGTTGACGGGCAAAAAGAAGACTGACGACCCTTCATGGCTGAAGGGTATAAAGAAGGTTGACGAGACTTCACTACTGACGGGCGTAAAAAAGGCTGACGACCCTTCATAGCTGAAGGGTATGAAGAAGGCTGACGATCCTTCATGGCTGAAAGACATGAAGAGCGCCGATGGGCCCGAGGCTGACGGTTCAACAAAACCGTGGCTTGGCCACCACGCATAAAACTATAAAAGGATGACTTGTATTCCACGTTCAATATTAGAGTTCTATAAGGAAAGGATTCCGCAATCTACGCTCATAAGGATTCCTATAAGGAAAAGATTTCTACTCCAAGAAAGAGAGGTCCACCCTCTACTACTATAAAAGCCCCAATACCCTCATAAATCAAGGTACGCATAATTAACCCCTCTCTAGCACTCTAGAGTTGAAATAAGTTCTAACTTGACATTCGGAGGGTATTTGGCCGGCACCACACCGGTGCTCTCTGTTAGGTCTTCTCCTTTTTATTGTGCAGGTGTCGTTTCGAGCGTACAAGCATCGTGCAACTCACTGGTGAGATTTTCGGCATCATCAGCTACAAAGCCCAAAGGGCAGGTCTTCGTTTTCTTTTTAAGAACTACTTTTTCTATGAATGCATGGTTTATTATAATAAGAGGAGTTTATTTAGACATGGCTAAGTCGCCTACGGATGGACGGTCACTACGCTAAGTCACCTACGGGTAGACGGTCACTACGCTAAGTCGCCTACGGGTAGACGCATGGCCAAAGTCGCCTACGGGTGGACGGTCACTACCTAAGTCACCTACGGGTAGACGGACACTACGCTAAGTCGCCTACGGGTAGACGCATGGCCAAAGTCGCCTACGGGTGGACGGTCACTACGCTAAGTCACCTACGGGTAGACGGTCACTACGCTAAGCAACCTACGGGTAGACGCGTGGTCAAAGTTGCCTACGGGTGAATAGTCATTACGTTAAGTCACCTACAGGTAGACGCATAACCGAAGTCGACTATGGGTAGATGATCACCATACTAAGTCGCCTACGAGTGGACGACCAAAATGGTGACGAGGTACCAACACTTAGTCACCTCAATAAGTCCACAAAGTGGACGACATTGATGAGTCCAAAGTGGACGACCTCACCCTGAGAGAATGAAAAATTATTAAGTCCACAAAGTGGACGAGTTTATCATTGAGTCTACTGCTAAGTCCACAAAGTGGACAAATTTATTACCAAGTCTACAAAGTAGACGAGCGTAAGTCCACAAAGTGGACGGGCCTATTGCCAAGTCTACAAAGTAGACGAGTTTAATATAAATCCACAAACTTGACCAAAGTCTACAAAGCAAATCAGCCTAAGTTCACAAAGTGGACAGACATATTACCAAGTCTACGAAGTAGATGAGCCTAAGTCCACAAAGCGAACGACCCCTCAAAAATGAATGAACTTATCCACAAAGTGGATGAATGTATGACTTGTCCCACAAGTGGACGAGTAGAGGCTCATCCGAAAACGGAACCGATCAGTTCGCGCCACGTGCTCAAGCATTTAATAAAGGCGGCTCGAGGCGTCACACATGAGTGACCTTTCTGACGATATTAACTCCATAACCCGTCAGCTAAAGCTGACGAGGTTATGGAGTGGGGGGCAACTGATAAGGGGAATTTTTAATTGGAAAAATAAAAGTTGATCTCCAAAAACCCGTCAGCTCTATTATGCATACTGAAGACATCACGCAAGATGAAGCCGTCAGTCTCTAAGCTGAAGGCAGTAAGCTGAAGATAGTAAGCTGAAGAGTAAGCTAAAGACAGTAAGCTGAAGAGTAAGCTAAAGACAGTAAGCTGAAGATAGTAAGCATAAAGAGGAAGCTGATAAGAACAAGCTGAAGAGGGTAAGCAAACCTCCGTCGGGATCCATTAGTAAGTGACAATGTTAGGGAGTCCACGAAGCTCACCGCATAGCCGACGAGTTGACCTTAGGCAAATGAAGATGGGTAGCCGACGCTAATAAAGCTGAAGGGTGTAGGCGAAGCTGACGACCCTGACGAGGCAGTAGGCGAAGCTGACGACCCTGACGAGGTCGTAGGCGAAGCTGACGACCCTGACGAGGTCGTAGGCAAAGCTGACGACCCTGACGAGGTCGTAGGCAAAGCTGACGACCCTGACGAGGCAGTAGGCAAAGCTGACGACCCTAAAGCTGACGACCCCGACGAGGTCGTAGGCGAGGCTGACGACCCTTCATGGCTGAAGGGCATGAAGAAGGCTGACGACCCTTCATGGCTGAAGGGTATGAAGAAGGCTGACGGGTCCAAGGCTGATGGGTCCAAGGCTGACGGTTCTATCAAAACCATGGCTTGGCCACCACGCATAAACTATAAAAAGATGACTTGTATTCCACGTTCAATATTAGAGTCCTATAAGGAAAGGATTCCGCAATCTACGCTCATAAGGATTCCTATAAGGAAAATACTTCTACTCCAAGGTAGAAAGGTCAACTCGGTACTACTATAAAAGCCCCAATACCTTCATAAATCGAGGTACGCATAATTCACTCCTTTCTAGCACTCTAGAGTTGAAAGAAGTTCTAACTTGACCTTCGGAGGGTATTTGGCCGGCACCACACCGGTGCTCTCTGTTAGGTTTTCTCCTTTTTGTTATGCAGGAGCTGTTTCGAGTGTGCGAGTATCGTGTGGCTCACTGGTGGTTTTTTCGGCATCATCATATATGAACACTACTTAACCCAAAAAGTTAAGCCTATGAGTTTAGGCATGTTATATTAAATATTCACTCATTTCGTTCCTATTCAATGTGAAACTTACATGCGTATACTCAACAAGTTCATTTACGCTAGTAGAAGAAAATGGTTATCTTTGGCTTTTAAGTTCTAACTTCAATTTGTTTCCCATGCACTCCTCGATCCTACGTATATAAGACTAGTAAACTTCCATTATATTTTGAAGGTTCAACCATACATACACGGAAAAATTCAAATGGAATCAAATTGTTTTACATGAGAAGGCTTTGTAGATGGACATTATGATTCTAAGAAATCTCTTAGATGCTACTCAACGCAAAAGAATAAAGAATGAATGATTGGCTTAGAATTGCCTTCGTCAATGTTTATCCATTTTTCGCCTATTGTATATTTGTATATGTAGCATTTAAAAAAAAAAAATGATATATGTTTCGTTTTTAAATACGCAACATATGGTAGTTACTTAGGGCATGTTTGGTACACTGTAATGATTATTATATAGGAATAGGAATAAGTATTACAAGGAATACATTAAGTTGGAATGTAATAAGTATTACTATTCATTAGTTTGGTGACCATTTAGGAATAGACTCCTGAATATGCATCCACAATTTAGTAAAGTATAAAAAGAATGTGTAATTAAATCATTTTTAAGTAAAATTTCCTAAAATACACTTATTTTAGGGTGTTCAAAATAGAGCTAATAATTAATAACAAGGAAAATTTATTTTCTTTCCTTTTGAAGATGTGGCAACTAATGGCTTTTTAGGAAAAAAATTTAAAAAGTTATTACATAAGGTGAATGAATAGATATTCAGTACTTTTGATAAGGAATAGTTATTCCTCATTTTGAAGAATAGGTATTCATAAGGAATAACTATTCATTGTAATAAAAAACATAACCAAACAATCGAATAGTTATGTCATAGGAATATATTTTACATTACAGTGTCTGTTACAGTCCACCAAACGTGCCCTTATATATTTATATATGCATCTTGTCTTTTCATAAATGTAAATGTAGATTATGAACAGCCTTTGGTTCTAATGATGACATTTCTTACGTCTCTCCATGGACGTTAAAATAATTTTTTTTTTTTAATAATTCAGTAGTTGGGATGGAAGGATTTAAATTTTAATTACTGTATCCATTAAATATACTAGAAAATGTCAATCAATTCAGTTACAATGCTCTTAGTTAGAGGTGATTATTATTATTATTATTTAATTTATTTATTTATTTGGAGAAGAGGTGGTTAGGATTTAAATCTTAACATGGATATTGTTTATAATGGGAAGAGGAAATTTATGAATTTTACCCTATGGGTTGGGTGGGAAATCTTGTATAAATTGAAATTAATTCCTATCTTTATACTCTATTAACCTTACAAATAGGCAAGGGGTATAACTTTTTGTAAGACTATATATGTATCCCAAGTAGCCCCTTTTTTTTTGAGAAACTCCCAAGTAGCCTCAGGAATTAGGCATAGATAAAATCCTTGCCGAAATTAACATTTAATAAAAATAAACCAATTCCTAAATAGTATATAATATTTTATTTGAACTCTCCAACACACACTATAAATAAAATGCTACAAATTCTCAAACTTCAGCACATCCATCTCATATTCAACAATGTATATCTTAAAATCCACCTCGACTCTCTATGTACTAACCTTTGGTCTCCTTCTACATACTGTTTTTGGAGCCGATCCAATCTTCCAAATTTGCCAAACCTCAGATAATTTCACCTCCAATAACCCTTATGAATCGAATTTGAACAAGCTCATGGGTGATCTTGCCTACAAGCTCATGGCTTTAATTTTAGTTCAATGGGTGTCAAACATAACAAAACATATGGGCTTGCTCTTTGTCGTGGTGATGTCTCAGAAATTGATTGTGCTGCCTGTGTTATTGAGGCAAGACAAGTAGCAACATTCGCTAGTACTGCCCCAACAACAAAGGTGCAATTACATGGTGTGACAATTGTGAGGTAAGGTAATCACATAAAAATCTCTCTGGCAAAATTGACAACCAAACTGTGATCTATGCTTGGAACACTCAAAATGTAAGTGATCCCAATTCATTCAATCCAAAGGTGAGAGATTTACTTACAGAACTAGCTCATCAAGCTTCAGAGAGCCCAAAGATGTACAAGGCTGGAGTGTTAAAGCTCGACGAATCGAGGAACCTCTATGGTTTGGTTCAATGCACAGGAGACCTTTCTGGAAATGATTGTACTAAGTGTCTTGAAGGTGCAGCCAAGCAACAACCAGATTGCTGTGATGGGAAACAAGGAGGGACGGTTATAATTAACTGGGAGTTGCAACATGAGATATGATCTTTACCAATTTTTCAAAGCTTGAAACTGGAAAATTAATCCTGAGTTCTGATACCACCTATATACTATATTTAATAAAGTGTTTTAAGAATTTATTATAGTAATTCCCAACTATATATGGGAGCTGGACGGTCACATGCACCCATAGTGTGTGTTGTGTTTTTTCAATATGCTGTAATGTTTGTTCAACAAAAGTTACTTTTGATAATTTGGTTGTTGTGGCACTTGTTCAAATATACCATCATGTGTTTAACTTTAAACCTTTAGTGGAGTTTCATGTAACACGTCCATATTGACAACACATAAAAAAGAAAAAAACTGATTAAATTTTAGAATTAGCCAAATGTATACTAGATTATCATGCATTTGCATTACATTATAACACTTATATTGAGTTGGGTGTGTTGATTCTTATGGCTCCTGCAGTCTGTTACGAATAACGTCATGGACATAATATTTTTCACAACTGTTGATATGATCTGTTACGATTGGAAGAACATCATTTTTTTCTAAGTTTACTACAAACACAAGTTTTATTATGCACCAATCACAATCGATCAACCATGTTAGTAGTTGTGACTTGTGAAATAGTTGAAAAATGTTGTGTTGCTAAACTTATTTTTCTATTGTTATACAATTCGTGTAATATAATACAACCGATCCAATAAAAAATAGTCACATTGTTTGTAACCATTTTAATTTTCATATATCAATGCATGTAAAAGTTATTATACAATTCGTGTAATACAATACAACCAATCCAATAATAAATAGACACATTGTTCGTAACCATTTTAATTTTCATATATTAATTCATGTGTCGATCGCGATTGCATTTCTTAAGATCTTGTTCTTATCATTTGATTTTGTGATCAAAAGGATGGGGTTCAATATTGCCTCAATAAAGAGGACTTTTGATTTATCAATGCTAAGATTACTGAGTTATGCTAAGTTGATCACTGAGAAAAATGCAAAGTAACAATCATCGATGGAAAGCAGTAAGTTGCTATTGAATTAAGGATTTAAGTTCTACAAAACTATAAGTTTACGAGAAAGCCAAAGTATTTAAAGATCTACAAGGCTACGAAACTACTAATCTATATTAATACGAAACAATAAACTACAATTAAACGAGGGAGCTACTAACTTGCTATGAATATAACAATACTTCATAAATAAAAGAGTAATAATTACAAGCAAATTCCTTCCATTAACGGCTTACAATGATCCTAAACTCGAAACAAAGAAAATAAAATAACAAGTGAGAGAACTATCAACTATGTGTTGAGTGAATGGTAAGATGTGTCTTTCTTGAGAAATAAGTTGTCAATTGATACTTTCATCAATGGTTCCTTCAGGTCTTGTTGTCGATCTCAAATTGAGATTCAATGCAATACCGCTCTTAAGGATTGATGAGATTAAAACTTGAAAAGTTCATTTTTAATCTCAACCCTTTGATCAAATCTTTTAAATTTAACCTTTTTACTTTCTCACCTTGATACTTTTTACCTCTGATTATTGCACTAGATCCATATCTATCCCCTTCCTCACATGTTTAAATTTTGCTTTAAATAAATTATCACTTTATAGTTTATACGTGTCACTCCCCTAAGACACCACTTGTGGACAGCTGACAAATCAAGAGATTTGATTAATTAATCCAACACAAGTCAATTTAAAAAAAAAAAAAAAAAAAACAACAACAACAACTACTACTACTAAAGCTGAGCTCCATGACCTTAGCAACATTGACGGAATTTCTCAGATTCATTTTTTTTTTCTCCCCCACTCTCTCTTTCCATTAATTTGTCTCCTTATGATGGAGCAATTATTGAACTTCCCAACTATTGTGATGAAAAACAAGGTGGGTGAGTTGTTGGTGGGAGTTGTAATGTTAGATATGAACTTTAACTTATTCCCCCTCCTCTAAAAAAAGTTATTTCAAATCTACAATGTACTACGTTAAAAACTAAACTATTGTTCAATACTCTTTGCTTTTGTCAATGTTATGCATCCAAATTTTGGCTTAAACTCTCAACAGAAACCATTTTGTTAGATTATTTTGTCCAAGTTTGGTAATGTAACTCTTCATAAATTGGCTGTTTAAGTCATGCTAAAATCAACCTAGCTTAAGTGCTTAACCAAAGGACTAAATTTTGATTTGGTGGTGTATGACAGAGAGAAAACAGCAGGTTGTTTGCAGGTAAAGTTTTCATTTTTGTTTTACTACTAGTGATATTCTAAAATTTTCAATCAAACTGCTGATACTATGAACAAATTTGAAGCCCCATATGGATTTACCGAAAGTGTCAATTATTGACTAATAGAAGATCCAATTTTACTTAATGCGCCACCTCAAGTTGGACATAATATTACTATAATAGCTCTAACCAATTATATGTATAGCAAATGGAGCCAGATGATGCCAACATTTTCGTTTCAGCTTCACAATCTTCTTTATATATTTCCTGCAGTCAGTGGGTTGGATACATGGGTTAGCTAGGTACGTGTCTAATGAAGAAGTGTCTTGGTGTCTTTCACATGGATGCCATCAACCACTATGTGAATAGCTTTTGCTTGTTCTTATATTAAATTTTGTCTTGGTGTCTTTCAAATTATGCTTCACAACTTCAAGGTCCAATGGTAATTGTTCCAAGCCAAGTGATGTAATCATATAATCAGTTCTTAGGGTATCATCTACCAGAAATACAAGTACAACCACTTCAGGTAGAATAGGAAATATACTGTATTGTCATATCTAACTTCAAGATACTTAGTTAAACCAACTCCAAAGACAAATGTATAAAATAGCAATATCTTCATTATGAAAAGGCTCAGACCCTTGCCCTTCTACCACTATATATAGAATTCCTAGCTCAAATTGAAACCCATCCGATCATTTCTCTGTGATTGACTTCCTTCTTTCGATATCAATCATTCGCCATTTTTTACTTCTAAGCCAGAAATTAATGGCAATGCTGAGAGCATTAATGAGCTTGGCTATTTCAGCCATGCTCATCAACTTAGCTATGGCGGCAAACTACACAGTTGGAGGCCCAAACGGTGGGTGGGATACATCGACTAATGTCCAAACATGGGCATCATCTCAATCATTTTTAGTTGGAGATAATTTGAGTAAGTAACTTGCATCTTCATGATATGAGTATATGTTATATGTTGTTTTCAATATTGTGCATAATAGCAAATCATATAGTTCGTATTTGGCTCTCTCCATTTGAAATATTACCTTTCATAGTTCAGATTAAATATTGTAAATCTAGTGGTAAATTCAGTGTCATATCATTTAAAATGACGTGACATTCTCTACATAGTTCCTGAAAGTAAAATTTTAATCATGAAATGGAGTTCATTTTAGGCGAAAGAAAGTGAGAGCTGACTAATTCTATTCACACAGTTTTCCAGTATGCACCAAGCCATGATGTGGTGGAGGTTCCCAAGGCAGACTATGACTCCTGCCAAGCAAGTAACCCAATTCAGTCTTACAGTGGTGGCACCACAACCATCCCACTCTCTTCACCAGGCAAGAGATACTTCATCTGTGGAACAGTAGGACATTGCAGCCAAGGAATGAAGCTTCAAATAAACACTCTTGCAACAACAGCTCCACCAACCCCATCTCCTACAATCCAACCACCAACTTCAGAAGTGACTCCTTTAGTTCCTACTCCAGCTCCAGAAGAAAGTGATGCTCCCTCACCAACACAAACGCCTGCGGAATCCACTCCCACAGTGCTGCCTCTTTCGCCATCTGACTCACCAACACAAACGCCTGCGGAATCCACTCCCACAGTGCTGCCTCCTTCACCATCTGACTCGTCTTCGGAGGATCCTTCATTATCACCCTCTTTTACTCCTCCAACTGAATCTGATCAATCCCATCAAACTTCTTCAACTGGATCTTCAGCTGAAACACCTTCCTCAGCAGCTCACAAACAAGGCAGTTTTCTTTTTAATATCACAATGGGGGTCATCTTTGTAATGATTATGCTTCAGGCATACTAAGCATATCGGATTATTTCCTTGTGAAAAATGTAATCTGTGGCCAAAGTTTATTTTACCTGATGCATTTGGGGAACAAGTTCATGACAAAAGCATACAATGTTATCTCTCCCTTTTTTATGATTTCTTTACAAGAGGTGCATTAAATTAAAAAGGGTTAAGTAAAAAAATAGTATGGATTATACTACACCCAACAGTTTTTCAATAATTGGCTTACAATAAAGGAGGAAGGTAAATTTGATACATGAGAAAAGGAACCATCAAAGATGCAGCCCTTCTTAACATTAAACTCTGCCTGATAGTACAATTGTAGTTGCATTTAAACCGATTCATTGATATATATTCCACACTATACTGTGAAAAATACAATATTATTTTTAGGTGATGCAACACCAAACCCCAACCTACAGGCTATAAGATAACCATTAAAAATCATTGATTAACTAATAACCCGTCACTCAACAAGCTCAACAGCAACACTTTTTGGAACACGGTAGAAGCTTTAGGTGATCCAAGATTCCAAATGAAACCACTCTATGTTGTTTTCTTAAATGCAATGCATATTCTGCTTAACAAATTCCACCTAGCACCCACCGTTTTCTCTCTCAGTAGCACTTACATATATAGGCACAGCATGCTTTATGGTTTTCAATTTCATGCATGGGGAAGGCAAAAATCTACCAATATGTATCTGAATTATTCTCAAGAAATGGGTTTCTCAGTCATAAAAGATGACAATTTAATTCTAGAATCTATATGTATATCACATTGGATTTTTTTTTTTCTAGATGACTGAGAGAATATTATTGTACAACAAAAAAACCTCAACACTATACACAACTATTTCGAGCTTATGTAAAAGACACTTGAAGGAATGATTTCGGATGCGTAAAGGTCAGGTTAGGGTTTAGCCGTCTACATTAGCCACAATAGTCTTGAAAATAAATTTCTTGGATTTTCATTTAACTATAGAACCTAACTTCAAAGTATATGATATATGTTGAAATGATCAATATAAGTGTTCAATTTTTTTTTTTTTTTATAAGTTTGAAAAATTATTAAATATCTCTCATTAGCAAAAATCAATCAAATCAGATAAATTTTAATTATATATAGAATTCTTACATATGGTTATGGTAATAGGTGGCACTGGTTTCTTAAGAAACTTGTTGATAGATTTTTTTTTTTTTTTTAAATTGCTAATGTTAATTATGGTTCTATAAACGTAAATATTATAAGGTATTTATGCTATATCTTAACATCTTTTTCTTTCATTTGAGTTTTTATACTATTACTATTGTTATTTTTTATTCAATCCAATTTTATTTTACTTTTGACATTTTATCATTAATGTTATAAAGCATAATTAAAATATATGACATATTTCAAGTTACAAAGATTTTTGGAAAGAACAAATGCTTCTTATATGAGATTCATAGGCTTTCTAAAAAGAAAAATTTTAAAAGATTCATAGGCAAAAACAAACATGAAGGAATCTAAACATTCATATATTTAACCAAACTAATCCTTTAACACGATTACAATCCGGACCATTTATAGATTATTTCCTAACATCATATTAAATCTAGACTTGTATAAGAATTTCCTAATGTTAGGGGTAATAATTTATATTAAAGGGTCGAGTTTATGTTCATATTTGTATCTTGTTAAGGTAAAAGTTTTTAAATAATCTAACCCTAACTTAACCCATTTTTTTAATTAGCTGAAATTCTTCATTCTAGCCCAATCTGTTTATTTATTTATTTATTTTTGAGAAACGCGCAATCTGTTTATTAAGTGGGTATGAACATATTTCTACCCTTTTAACATAACATACATATACTCTCGACATGAGAAATTTCTTTTCTTGTTTTTGGTAAAGGCGGGGACATTAATTCGGAATTTTGAAAAAAAAAATATATATATATATTATTTTCATTTTATAAATTTCCGTTGCACTTGCACCGCATCCAATTTTTTCTGTGAACTCCCAAAAGTAGTGTGAGAGTTACCGTTGATTTTATTCACAAATTAGAAAACAAGGGGGGAGAGAGAGAGAGAGAGATGAGATTTCGCGCGGCATTTAGGGTTTGTGAGAGCAGGAACAGAGCGCCATTGCTGCTTCAACCTCAAGCTTCGCGTTCCCTCTCTCAGCTTCCATTATTTAAACCCCCAACGGTTCGTGTCTCTTCTCTGTTTATATTTTTTTTGTTAACTATCACTTTGTTTGTTTGCTGGGAAAATTGAGTAGAGGAGGAAAGAAAAATAGAATTCATTATATGTGTTTAGTGTTTTTTTTTTTTTTGGGGGGGGGGGATTTTGGAAATTCATCTTAACTATTCTGAAATTGTTGTGAAATGAGAACTTTGAAAGAGTATAACATTTAGATATTTAGTAAATTGATTATCGAAATTAGGAAGGTTTGTTATCCAAAGATTGTTTTAGTTTTCTCATTTTGGGAATGGTAATGTTTTTCACTGCCTTGTGAAATTCAGCCTCCGTTTGGATTCAGCGTCCCGCGTTTGCGTCTGCGTTTTTACTTTTTTTTTTTTTTTTTTTTTTTTTCACGCGTTCTGCCCAAATTTTGCACTGTTCATCACTGTTGCGGCTACTGTTCATTGAACAGTAGCCGCAACTTTTGACTTTTTCTCACATTTTTTACTGTTCACGGACCCACAATTTTCACTTTTCAACAATTTTTTTTATTAAAAATGGGTCCCACGGTACTATTCACACATTTAAAAATTATTTTGCTACAGTGTTTCAGTTTTCAGTTTTCAGTTTT
Source organism: Quercus aquifolioides (assembly GCA_019022515.1). NCBI lineage: Eukaryota > Viridiplantae > Streptophyta > Magnoliopsida > Fagales > Fagaceae > Quercus > Quercus aquifolioides. Next base: position 10,479,065 of record CM032329.1, on the reverse strand, counting down.
CAGCTCTATCCAAACAGCACTACCTTTGCTTCAGTCATATATCCTGCATTGAAACTTTGTCAGATTCTGTCTTCTACTATTCTTCTGCATCTTTTCATTCTATTTTAAGCAGCTGAGATCTGACTAATCTGAATTAGCATTATCTTTTGCAGCATTTTGAAGTGCTAGACATGTGTGCTTATCTCATACTTAATCTGTTCTTTAGAAATGAAGAAGGCACAGTTTGTCACCGTACAAAATGCAAAGTTGCAGCAGAGAGTTAAAGAATTGGAGAAGCAAGAGGCCCAAATTGATCTGGAGGAAAATTTTACTCATTGAGAGGGAGAAGGTGAGCATGAAACTTTGTAAATGATCCCTTATGTATGAGTGTAGCCACATATGGGCTCTATCCATTTGCAGTGGTAGATATATGGTCCTGGTAATATCATCCAAGATTGGTTGTTTTTTTATAGTGTAAAGCTGGTCCTCTTTTTTTGTTATGCCTATAGGATTACTTGAACAGCATATCAACCTTTTGTATCATATGCATTGTTTGTCATCTACAAGTATTGTTTTCCTTCATTTGCTATGGAACAATTTAAATGTGTTTCTGTAGCAAAAAAATGGTATTCAAATTACAGTTTTATGTGCATATTTTGCCTTTATCTGCTACCCAGTTTAGAATTTAGATTCAATTCCATGAATCCATGTAGTCCTAGCTAGAACTTGTTTAGATTGAATTCCATGTGGTTCTTGCCAGAACTTCGTCTGCCATTTACTTGATGATAGTTGTTGTGAACCAACTCCAACAATAGCTTTACATTAAGCTAACATTGTAACTGCTATAGTTGAAAGCTCAAAGCTCTACAAAACACGACTATATATCAACCATCCAATTTGATGCCCCGAGAAAAGAACTGGAGGAAAAAGTGGATGAGTTGCAATCCATGGACACCTTAACCAAACTCAGATACTTAAGGAGCACAGGAGTAACCTTGAGCTGCAACATGCTCACAAAGAATTGATAAATGTAAGATTTTGCTTATTTTCTTCTGCACATGGTTAATGTTTACTGAAAATGCTCAACTTTTTATGTATATTATCAACTACCATTTTGTTTTGCTAACATCTGTCCTCTCCAAAAAAAAAAAAAAAAAAAAATGTGATGTCTTTGTGTTTTCCATACAGGGTTTGCAAGATATTTGGAATGACCAAGACCTTTTAGGAATCAAAAGAATGGGCAAGGTTGATGAGAAACCGTTTAAAGGTGTGTGCTTCAAAAAATACCCTATTGATTGGGAGCCAAAATCAGCAGAGCTAATTTCATCGTGGCAAGCCAATGTTAGTAATCAAATTTGGCATCCTTTCAAAACAGAATTTGTTGATGGAATTTTGCAGGTACTTTTCTTTGCCTTCTATTTTTTTTTACTTATTTCATATAGTTTAAAGTTCTCTTTGATGCTTTGCTTTAATCTATATTGACAAGGCAAATATGGATACCTGAGACCCATAGAAACTTTAGATGTTTCTTGGATAAAAATACGTTGGGTTGTTGTTGTCAAGGAGGTAGTAAAGGGACATTGGTTTTTTTCTATGACAATAGATAGTATGAAGAATTTTCCAGGTTTTTCCTGTAGAATAAAGACCAACTCCAATAAATGGAATTATTATCTGTTTTTTCTCTTATTATAGGATGCTTTCAATTCTTCGAATCACGAAAAATGAAATAAAGTTGGTTTTAAATTCCAAAACATTGTAACACAAGTGATGTTTTATAACCAATTCATCAGCAATCTTATTGTGAAAAATTGAAGATAGAGTTACAGAACATTCTAGACAACAGCAAATTAGCACTGTGACTGTCCCAATTTGTTGAAAGGCAGGAAGTGATAGATAAATTTGATAGTAAGCTAAAGGAGTTGAGGAGTATATGGAGGGAGGAAGTGTACAAGGCTGTAGCAGATGCTTTGCTGGAATTGAGTGACTACAACTCGTGTAGTTCCTGAACTTTGGAACTTCATTGAGGGAAGAAAAAGCCAGTCTGAAAGGGGTAATTAATAACATGATCGAAGAGTTGAAGACACTAAAAGTCTCTTAAGCGTAGAAGATGATGACAATGATATCTGGTCTAGCAGTGTTAGTTCTACAAAGATAGAAAACTTTGAGAGCTCTTAGTAACCCCACCAACTGGTTAATCTTACCAAAAAGTAACCCCGCCTTTGCCTTGCAGGTATTGTGTTGAACTCTGGTGATGGTGTCAGTCATACAGTTCCCATATACGAGGGGTATGCCCTCCCACATGCCATTCTTTGTCTAGACCTGGCTGGCCGTGACCTCACAGATCACTTGATGAAAATTCTTACAGAGTGTGGGTATTCTTTCACCACCACAGCCTAGCGGGAAATTGTGAGGGACATGAAGGAAAAGCTGGCTTACATCGCCCTTGACTACGAGCAGGAGATTGAGACCTCCAAGACCAGCTCTTCAGTTGAGAAGAGCTATGAGTTACCAGATGAACAGGTCATTACCATTGGTGCTGAGCGGTTCAGATGCCCTGAAGTTCTGTTCCAACCATCCATGATAGGAATGGAAGCAGCAGGCATTCACGAGACCACATATCTCCATCATGAAGTGTGATGTTGATATCAGGAAGGACCTGTATGGAAACATTGTCCTCTCAGGTGGTTCAACCATGTTCCCAGGTATTGCTGATAGAATGAGCAAGGAAATCTCTGCACTAGCCCCCAAGCAGTATGAAGATCAAGGTGGTGGCTCCACCCGAGAGGAAGTGCAGTGTCTGGATTGGAGGATCTATCCTGGCATCACTTAGCACCTTCCAGCAGGTATGTTTTGATGCTTGTATCTCAACGTGTTCAGTTCCTTTTGTATGGTTACTGATGAGAGGATTTTGCTTCTTTTATGAGTGCAGATGTGGATTGCAAAGTAGAGTATGATGAATCTGGGCCATAAATTGTGCATAGGAAAATGCTTCTAAATGTTCGAGAATAGGATCTTTGAAGAAACAAAGTTCTGTTTTTATTTCTTAGAACAAATTGGTGCTTGTAACTCTTTGTTCTAGCTTTGTTATCACTTTATGTTATTCTCATGTTGGAGTGATGACTATTTTTTGGAAGGTGAGGAGTTGAATTTGAAAATTTTGTCCATTTCTTATTTTTTTTTATATTTTGAGAAGTTTTTGACTCATTCGTTTCAATTTAGTTTTTTTTTTTTTTGGTAAATTGCTTATTTGTCCCTAAACTTTTAGGGTATGTATCAGTTTGGTCCTCAACCTTTCAAATGTGTCAATTTAATTCTTACTATTTTGATGTTGTGTCAAAATAGTCTTTACCATTAAGTAATGGATGAAAAATATTAATATGGTTATTGGTCAAAATAAAATATTATTTTCATTTCATGTGTACTACCAAGTCAGCATAAATTTAAAAAAATATTTTTTTAAAATTACACCTCATATATGGTTAAAATATTCATCAAATTTTTTTTTTAAATTAAATCTAATAAAAAGAAACCAGGTACCATCCCTCTCTCTCTCTTCTCCCTTAGCTCATATTTCTCCAGGTCCATGTCGATCTCCCCACTCCTTGAGTCGTCCAAGCCCAACAAAGATCTCCATCGTTAAGGCAAGCCAATCTCTTTTCAGTTGGTGGGTTCCACAGCCATTTCTTCTTGAATTCAATGGTGGGTTGAGTTCTATGGCAGTTTGAAGCGAATCAAACTCCACCATGTAAAATACCATTTCTTGAGAATAAGGCTAAGATTGGTTTTGGTGGCTAGGGAGTGGCTAAGAATAAGATTTTTTTTTTTATAATCAAAAAATGGACCTTGAAAAGAAACTTAAAAAATAATAATAATAATAAAAGAAAAGAAAAAACTCCCTTCTTTGTTCTTCATCCAAGTCTTCATTGTTATTGCTGATCTGGAAATTTTTTTTGTTTTAAAAATTTTGGAAACTCTAAATGGGATAAAGATTGGATTTGTTTTATAATTACCCATTTGAATTCAAGAAATTGATGGAAGATTCATTATTAGTTTGTTAGCTCGAAATGTAATTTTAATGTCCTTTGTCCTAATAAAAGAAACTGCATGCATTTTTGATATTATTCTGAAGAGTCTTTGTAAAGTTTTCTTATTCTTTTGATTAATGAAATTCTGCTACCACTTCTCAAAAAAATAAAGAAAAAAGAAGGAATTTGTGTGTTACATTTTGATCATCACGTGTTGAATAATATTGTTTTTTTTTAAAAAAAATTTTAATGTGATATGACATGGTAGTATAGGTGTTAGTTGACGTGGCAAAAATATAATATTTTATTTGAACTGTTAGCCATATCAATATTTTCTATCCAAAACTTAACATCAGATACCAAATTGACACAGTACTGAAAATGTTATGGACCAAATTGACACAGGTCAAATTGACATATGATATAAATGATAAAGAGTAAACTCTGTAGTTTACCATTTTTTTTTTTAATTTTTTAAAAGAGTAACAATTACAAGCAAATTTATTCAGATTATGTTCGCATCATTTGATTTCGTGATCATGTGGTTCAATTCTACCCAAGGTAGTCAATATCGTACTGGTACCAGTCGTACTGGCCAGTATATACCGTACCAGTATGTATACTGGTATTGAAACATCAACGTTTCGTACCGGTTTAAATACTGGCCGTACTGGCCAATTTCGAGCAATACTGGCCGGTACCGGACCAGTACCGAAAAAAGTTTTTTTTTTTCCTTTTACGTTTTGTAATTTTTGAATTTTTGTTAAGGCAGAATGGTAACTTATTTGTATTAACTTATTAGTATTATTTGTTTTCTTAGTATGCAATGGTAACTTTTAAGCTTTCTATTTTTTTTTATTGTTTTTTTTTTTTAATTGATACTAAAGTCTAAAACCATGAATAATTAATTCTGAATTGAGGAAATGTTTTATATATACATATATTTATTTACTTATAAATATAAAAATAGCGGTAAATCCAAAACGGTACACCGGTATTGACCAGTATCCGAAATATATTGTACCGCTGGCCAAACCGGTACAGCCTCCAGTACGGTATTGACTCCCTTGATTCTACCTCAATGAAGAGGACTTTTGTTTTATCGATGCTGAGATTACTAAGTTATGCTACATTAATCACCGAGAAAAATGCAAAGTAAGAACCATCAATGGATAGCAGCAAGTTGCAATTATTTTAAGGATTTGAGAGATCTACAAAAGTATAAGTTTACGAGAAAGCCAAAGTATTTAAAAATCTACAAGGCTACGAAACTACTAATCCATATGTTATTTAGAAAAAAAATACAAATCTATATTAATAAGAAACAATAAACCATAATTAAACTAGGGATTTAAAATTCTAGTGAACTGCTAACTTACTATGATGAATATAACAAAACTTCATAAATAAATGTTCATTTATCAAGAAGGTAGATCTGCTATAATAATTAGAGCTATTGTACCATGCAATTGTACATCAACGGTTGAGATTACAAATTGTAAAAATCACTTTTAGTCTCAATCCTTAAATAATTTTTTTTTTAACCCTCAACTTTTTGCTATCTAACTTTTACACTTTATTTTTTGAGTAATGATGAGACTATCAAATTAGACACAACTTTGTGCCACAACTCGCCGCATGGCGAGTTGTGATTGGCAAAGTTGTGCCCCCATATGGCCTACTAACACACCTTTGCCAATCACAACTCGTCACATGGCGAGTTGTGACACAAAATTGTGGTCAATTCAGTGATGCTAGCATAACTCTTATTTTTTTACCTGTTCCTCTCAGATTCAGATTTTTTATATTTCTTAAGGTACTCCACCAGTAGATTTTTTTAAATCCTAACTACTCTTTTATGATTTAAGGGTCTAGATTCTGCCATGTCAGCATTCCACTAACAATACTTGCTAACATGATATAATCTAGACCCTTAAGTCACAAAAGAGTGACTAGGATTTTAAAAAATTTCCCTAGAAAATCTAGAGAACTGAATCTCGTACACCATCATTAATTGCAAGGTGAAATGGCTCTTTGCTATTGCTTGCACCAGATCTGGAAAATGACTTGAGGTTACAAAAGGTCTTATTCACACATGCCAGTGAAAAAACGAAAAGAAAAAGAAAAAGAAAGAAGCAACACAGAGAGAAAAGAAGAGAAGAAGAAGAGAGATGAATCGAGAAGAATGGGATTGTGTCAAGAACCTAAAGAGCATTTTGGAAATCCAATCTCGGTGGGAGAGTGGGCACAACCTGGACGTTAATGATCCTTTACAGTTTGCAGTCATTGGTAGCTCAAGAAACGATTTCAACAAGCACCATAAGAAAAAAGGCATGTTACAACGAGAAAAAATGGTTGCAATAACTACAAAGTCGTTGCAATAAGGTGTTATTGCAATGACAAAAAAGCTGTTGGGAGCCGTTGTAATAAACTCCGAGGCAATAGGTTTATGCAACAAAAAAATCTCGTTGCAATAAATTTTACATATTGCAATAAATTTTACATATTGCAACGATTTAAGGAGAAGAGGAAACTGGTGGTCAGCTGTCATCTTTCTACGTTAAGAGTATGGATGGACCAGAAGGGTGAAAATCGTTGTGGAGGTGAACAAGTATGCGGTGGGAGAGTGGGCACAACCTGGATGTTAATGATCCTCTACGGTTTGTAGTAATTGGCAGCGCAAGAAACAATTTAACACTATAAGAAAAAAGGCATGTTACAACAAGAAAAAATCGTTGCAATAACTACAAAGTCGTTGCAATAAGGTTTTATTGCAACGAAAAAAAAGTTGTTGGAAGCCATTGTAATAAACTCCGAGGCAATAGGTTTATGCAACAAAAAAATTACGTTGCAATAAATTTTACATATTGCAACAATTTAAGGAGAAGAGGAAACTGGTGGTCAATTGTCATCTTTCTACGTGAAGAGTATGGATGGACCGGAAGGGTGAAAAACGTTGCGGAGGTGAACAAGTATGAAAGGATATCCACATTTGCAACCGAGAATGGCACTCAGTTGACCAATTGAGATGATCCTCTAGGATGAAGATGGTGGGCTCTGCAGCTTTTAAGCTTTATCTTGTTATTTTTCTTTATTTTAGCATGTTTGGATGATCTTGTTATTTTTCTTTATTTTAGCATGTTTGAATGATGTTAATGGGTAGGTAATGGTGTTTGTGTTATTTGTGTTTGGTTGCTTTTCTGAGGAACATTTGTGTTTGGTTTTACTTAAAAAGTATTGAAATCACGAGTTGATTTATTATAATTATAATGTCTAGCCTCTCTTTCTCTTTCTTCCTTCCCTTTTTTTGAGTCGATTTGTATGGGGTTTTTGAGGCAAGGGTCAGGTGGTTGCAACGGCGTGGGTTTTGGGTTTAATTTGTGGTGTGGGTTGTGGGGTGGGCTCTGATGATGGCGGGTCTGGTGTGGGTTATGGGTTTTGGTGGGTGTGTGGTGGTGGGTCTGGTGTTTGGTGTGGTGCTGTGAAAGATAGGGTTTTGGGTTTGAAAAGTACGAAGTGCGTTGTTGCTGGGTTTTGGGTTTAATTTTTCTTGGATGACATCGTTTTCATTAATGAGAGAAGATAGTTAGGATTTTGATATTATTATTATTATTATTATTTTGGAGAAGATAGGCGGTTAGGATTTAAATAGAGAAGAGGAAATTTATGAATTTTACCCTACGGGTTGGGTGGGAAATCTTGTATAAGTTGAAATTAATTCCTATCTTTATTAACATTACAACTAGTCAAGGAGTATAACTTTTTGTAGGGCAAGACTTAGGTACAGTATTTAGGTGCTATTCCTTAAATTCCCTTTTTAAGATTCTGCCATATGAATTTTTCCTTATGGGATGGAAGTGTATTTTTTAGTTAAGTACCCATATGGCTGAATCTTAAGAGGGGAACCTAAAGAACAGTACTTAAGGTATTGTACCTAAGTTTTATCCCTTTTTGTAAGACTATATATGTATCCCTGGTAGCCTTTTTTTTTAACCCCCAAGAAGCCTCAAGAATTAGGCATAGGTAAAATCCTTGCCGAAATTAACATTTAATAAAAATAAACCAATTCCTAAATAGTATATAATATTTAATTTGAACTCTCCACACACACTATATATAAATGCTACAACTTCTCAAACTTCAGCACATTCATCTCGAACTGAGGTAAATTTGATGTATTATATGCATAATTTAATGAATAATACTAACTAAAACAAATGTTAATTTCATATAGAGAATTGAATATTATAATTGAAAAATAAATTTAACAAAAAGAAAAAATATATATTATTTTTTAAAAAGAAAATTAATTTATCTTGAATATATGATAATACATAGTTAATTACATTTATAATCTAATTTGTAATCTATGATATTAATTGATGTGTGGCTTTGTAGTAGAATAGTTTACAAATATTAAAGTTTCAGACTATTAGGGGAGATAAATCATCATTGATGATCTAACACATTTGCAAATATTTTTTTAAAGCCTTGTTAGAAATAAAAAAGGAAAAAGTTAAAGATACTACAAAATGTTCACAATATAATGTGATAATAACAATGATTGAGAAGTTTCAATAATGTAATTAATGTATATTTAAAATACTTTTTTTTTTTGTGATTGGTAACATGTTAGTTTGTAAATCTATAGTAGAATTTGTGATATCCCTAACATTACTAATAATAAAAAGTGTACAACCATTCGAAAAAATTTATATTTTTTATAAAATTTTGGACCTTTTACAATGAGATGAGCCATTTTTTGTAAAGGGGAATTTTTTTTTTTTTTTGGGTGGTGGGCATTAGGCCTAGGCCTTGGACCGGCCCTGAGTGGGAGTCGCAATTTATTATAGTAATTCCCAATTATGGGAGTTGGACTCTCACATGCACCCATTACCCATAATGTGCGTCTTATGTTTTCAATACGTAGTAATGTTTGCTCAATAAAAGTTACTTTTTATTATTTTGGACCTAGTGCAAATATACCATCATGTGGTTAACTTTAAATTAGAGTTTCATGCAAGCAAAAGTAATGCAACACGTCCATGACTCCTTATGGACAACCCATAACAACAACAACAACAAAAAAAAAAAAAAAAAACCATATTAAATTTTAGAATTAACCAAATATATAGTAGATTATCATACATTTTCATATTGTTATAACACTTATACTGAGTTGGATGAGTTGATTCTTATGGAGCATAATATTAGAGACATAATATTTTTTTTTATTGCCGTTGATACTTTTATCAATGGTTCATTCATGTCTTGTTGTCCCAGGCTAGGATTCATTGCAATACCACTTTTAACTTTTAAGGATTAAAATAAATGCCTAAAATTCATTTTTAATCTCAACCTTTTGATCAATTTTTTTTTTAACATTTTAAATTTAACCCTTTTACTTTTTCACCTTGATGCATTTAAAAGGTTAGATACTTAGAATATGTTCAGTATTAGTTACTAAGCATTACCTCAAAAACTTCTACGCTCTAACAAATATTTTTGCAAATAACTTGCCTGCATATCCAAAATCAACATATCATTTCTCATATAATTAATGCATTTATTATCCACACAAAGCAATTGCACCCATTACAGAATACATAAAGAGTATAAATATCAAACTACAACATTCTATAGCTACAACATAAGCGGTCTCAAGGCATTTAATAGTTTGCAAGTTTAGGTAGAGTTTTCTATATTGTCCATGTAAGCAAAGGGGAGTGGCTAGTAACACTATTATGCCTTCCAAGTTTTAACTTCTAATAATGAGACCAATTTTACTTTATGCATTTGCTCAAAAAAAAAATTTACTTTATGCAATTATACTATAAAATAATGCCAGTTGTTAGTTTGTTACGCAAGCAAAAGTTATTTGCTATTCACGCTTGCTGTACTCGGTGACAAAAATGAAATCAAAAGAAGGAAAAGAAAGAAGAGACGTACGAGAGAGAAAGCAAATTCAAAAAAAAAAAAAAAAAAAAGCAAGCAAGACAGAGATGAATACCGAAAAGTGGAACTATATTAAAAAGCTGAAGCAGGTTGTGACCATCAATAAACGGTTGAGAAGAGCACTTCATCCATAGTCGTCACGTAAGAAGATGAGAGCCTTAACCTCCTTCTGGGAAGAGACTGTTACTTTGTTCCTTTTTGAAAAATAGCGAGCAATCTTGTTCAGCTCGATTCTCACCGTGCCAATGACGATAGAGCGTGCAGCATCAGTGGCCGGACGTGTTAACCAAAAAAAAAAAAAAAAGAGCACAGGCATGTCCGGCCACTGATATTTGGGTTCAAAATCTATAAGAGTAATACTACAGGCATAAACTATTTTACAACATTTTTACAAACCGCTGATGTGACTTTAGCATTTTTCAAATAGTTATTGTAAGTAAAAATGTGATGTTAGTGATGAGTCCATATTAGAATTAGTAAAAAATTGTCACATCAACAGTTTGTAAAAATGTTTTAAAATAGTTTGTATCTGTAGCATTACTCAATTGACATAGCAATAAGGTTCATATCTATTTTTTTTAAATGAACCCAAGTATAACATATAATTAAATCTTTACTATTAATCATAGGATTCCCTATTTGGGTTTCAACATTTTGTATACTAAAATACTCTTAACAAATTCTTAAAGTCTCTAAAATACCCCTATCTTTTAGTTAAATAATTTTAAATTAAAAAAAAAAAAAAAAAAACTGGTTAAAAGAGTATTTTATTGTTCCTAAATTTTAGGTTTTTTCCTTTATCTTCTTCATTCAGCCTAAAACTTAAAACACTATCTCTATCTCATTTTTAAACATTATTCTACGTTACCTTACCCCTTTCTTTAAAAAAAATATACACGGTTATTTATATATTACTTTTAAATATTATAATACTTGTAGGGATAAAGGGCCGAGGAAGGTATATTGGGCCGTGGGCCTTGTCCGAGGACAGTTAAACCTTAACGAAGACGTACAAATCAGTAAGTTATGGAAGGATTTTGGTCATAAAGGTTTGAGAAAGTAGTCCGAGGAGAAATGCTTCCTTGGCTAAGCAGAGTAGAGGTCAAAGGTTCGACCTGCCATCAAAAACAACACACCGGACAAATTTACTGGTAAGGATAAGCATCAAGAGAGAATAGGACAAACGAAAGCTGAGAAATATTTAGGGGGAAGCTGCTACCTCCATATTAAATGCTCTGCAGCTAACCCTCTGGCCGCATTAATGTGGAGGTGATACCTAAACAGAACCATTCAGCCTTATAGCTACCCACAAAAACTTCAGGAAGAGACTAATGGGACAAGGATCATAACCAACAATTTGATCTACACGTGAAGGGCTGAGATGAAATAAAGAAAGGGAATATAAAGAAGAAAAACCTCATTACAGAAGGGGATCAGATAATCTAGAGACACTATACATTCAAGAACTGTAATTGTCCTTAAGTCTAAGAGAAATATATAAGAATTGCTTTCCTCGTACCTTGTCGAGGAGGAATTTCCTTGCCTAAAACCGTTTATTCTTATTTTCTAACATCATTTTACCTGCTGTGATCATTTTCCAACTCATTAAAGTCCAGTTCTTAGCCCACTCTCTATAAATTCATTGTATTGAGCTCTTTGGGCCTAAGTCTTTTTACTTTCTGGGCTTGGGAACAAATCGAAGCCTTACAATTGGCACCATCTGTGGGAAACTCGAGCTTTGGTGAGATCAACATTTAGCCATGGTAGGCTCAAGTCCAAACCAAGAAGAATCCGTTGGTTCCCAACGTCAAGATCAGTTTCTCAACCTTGAACGTATGAGGGATCGGGAAGTTAGTGTACATACTACTCACACTAGTAGGAGCCAGTCTCGAAGTGGGAGTCACGTGTCTCACGGAGAGAATACTAGGAACATGTAGTTAAAGATAGACCATCTACAGAGGAAATTACGTCGTAAGCAACGTAGAAGGACTCCTTCAAGTTCAGAGCCTTCTTCTGATGATGATAGGGATGATAGCTACAGGCCAAGATCAAGGACTCCTCTCAGTGAGTCTTTTGCATGCGATGAGGATCATATTAACGGGTTGAGTTCATGTTCATATTAACGGGTGGAGTTCATGTTCATATTCATATCATGTTGAGATAAGAGTTTTCAAATAATTTAACCCTAACTCAACCTATTTAATAATTGGCTGAAATTTTAGTTCTAACGCAATTTGTTTATTAAATAGGTCAGAAACAACACAAACTTATTTATATTAACGGGTCGAGTTCATGTTCATATTCGTATCATGTTGAGATAAAAGTTTTCAAATAATTTAACCCTAACTCAACCTATTTAATAATTAGCTGAAATTTTTAGTTCTAACGCAATTTGTTTATTAAATAAGTTAGAAACAACACAAACTTATTTCTACCCCTTTAACATACTCGAAATGAGAAATTTCATTTCTTGTTTTTGGTAAAGGCAGGGACATTAATTCGGAATTTTGAAAATATATATATATATATATTATTTTCATTTTATAAATTTCCGTTGCACTTGCACCGCATTCAATTTTCCTGTGAACTCCCAAAAGTAGTGTGAGAGTTACCGTTGATTAAATTCACAAATTAGAAAACACGGAGAGAGAGAGAGAGAGATGAGATTTCGCGCGGGATTTAGGGTTTGTGAGAGCAGGAACAGAGCGCCATTGCTGCTTCAACCTCAAGCTTCGCGCTCCTTCTCTCAGCTTCCATTATTTACACCCCCAACGGTTCGTGTCGCTTCTCTCTTCTCTGTTTATTTATTTTTTTGTTAACTATCACTTTGTTTGTTTGCTGGGAAAATTGAGTAGAGGAGGAAAGGAAAATAGAATTCATGATATGTGTTTAGTGTTTTTTTTTTTTTTTTTTTGGGGGAAATTTTGGAAATTCATCTTAAATATTCTGAAATTGTTGTGAAATGAGAACTTTGAAAGAGTATAACATTTAGATACTTAGTAAATTGATTATTGAAATTAGGAAGGTTTGTTATCCAAAGATTGTTTTAGTTTTCTCATTTTGGGAATGGTAATCATGCTATTATGGGTGGCAGTCTTAATGGACAATGTTTCTTTTTTGTTTTGATAAATAACATAAGCACTTTTTATTAAAGAATAGCCAGCCCAAGTACACTGAAAATGTACTACAGTGGCAGAAATTAAGAACCCAAATTACATTGATCAACCAGAACAGGGAGGGACAAAAAAGAGCATGAAGGCAAAACTAAGCTCCATTCAAGGAGAGTACGAAAGAAAAAGGACTTTATATCAAGGATTGACCGTTCAGAGTTCTCAAAGCATCTAGCATTCTGTTCCCGCCATAAACACCGAAGTAGACAACGTGGCACAAAACTCCGGAAATCAATATTTCTATGTCTTCCAAGCTTGCCCTGACATATTCATTTTATCTTTCTCGCATTAGGATGGGAGTAAAGCTTTTAGTATGTTCAAAATGTCTCTGGATAATAAAAACAACTTTGCATTCTGGCAAGACTCAAGCAGCCAAGCAATACCCCCACAAACTATACCTGTGAAAAGTTGTCTAGAAAGAGTGCTTAATGGTGTCTATGGTATAAAAGATTGCTGAATCTGCAGAAGGATTGGTTGATTGGTATATAATGGCAGTCTAGTTTTGATTAAGATTGTGAATGCATTCTTTGCTAGTATTTTAATAATTGTAGTAAACTTAAATGTGAAATGGGAGAATAAATCATGTTTGAATATCAAATAGTCCATCATTTAAACTCCATTTGAATACTTGAGAGAATTGCAACATTTTGAATAGCATTGCCTCTTTAGCCTTTTGGTTGGTGTTACACTTTTACTCTGCAGCTTTGTTTCTCACTTCCTTGTGAAATTCAGTCAATTTAGCACTACCTTTGCTTCAGTCGTATATCCTGCATTGAAACTTTGTTAGATTCTTTCTGTCTTCTACTATTCTTCTGTATCTTTTCATTCTATTTTAAGCAGCTGAGATCTGACTAATCTGAATTAGCATTATCTTTTGCAGCATTTTGAAGTGCTAGACATGTGTGCTTATCTCATACTTAATCTGTTCTTTAGAAATGAAGAAGGCACAGTTTGTCACCGTACAAAATGCAAAGTTGCAGCAGTGAGTTAAAGAATTGGAGAAGCAAGAGGCCCAAATTGATCTGGAGGAAAATTTTACTCATTGAGAGGGAGAAGGTGAGCATGAAACTTTGTAAATGATCCCTTATGTATGAGTGTAGCCATATATGGGCTCTATCCATTTGCAGTGCTAGATATATGGTCTTGGTAATATCATCCAAGATTGGTTGTTTTTTTATAGTGTAAAGCTGGTCCTCTTTTTTTGTTATGCCTATAGGATTACTTGAACAGCATATCAACCTTTTGTATCATATGCATTGTTTGTCATCTACAAGTATTGTTTTCCTTCATTTGCTATGGAACAATTTAAATGTGTTTCTGTAGCAAAAAAATGGTATTCAAATTACAGTTTTATGTGCATATTTTGCCTTTATCTGCTACCCAGTTTAGAATTTAGATTCAATTCCATGAATCCATGTAGTTCTAGCTAGAACTTGTTTAGATTGAATTCCATGTGGTTCTTGCCAGAACTTCATCTGCCATTTACTTGATGATAGTTGTTGTGAACCAACTACAACAATAGCTTTACATTAAGCTAACATCGTAACTGCTATAGTTGAAAGCTCAAAGCTCTACAAAACATGACTATATATCAACCATCCAAATTGATGCCCCGAGAAAATAATTGGAGGAAAAAGTGGATGAGTTGCAATCCATGGACACCCTTAACCAAACTCTGATACTTAAGGAGCACAGGAGTAACCTTGAGCTGCAACATGCTCGCAAAGAATTGATATATGTAAGATTTTGCTTATTTTCTTCTGCACATGGTTAATGTTTACTGAAAATGCTCAACTTTTTATGTATATTATCAACTGCCATTTGTTTTGCTAACATCTGTCCTCTCCAAAAAAAAAAAACAAAAAGATGTGATGTCTTCGTGTTTTCCATACAGGGTTTGCAAGATATTTGGAATGACCAAGACCTTTTAGGAATCAAAAGAATGGGCGAGGTTGATGAGAAACCGTTTAAAGGTGTGTGCTTCAAAAAATACCCTATTGATTGGGAGCTAAAATCAGCAGAGCTAATTTCATCGTGGCAAGCCAATGTTAGTAATCAAATTTGGCATCCTTTCAAAACAGAATTTGTTTATGGAATTTTGCAGGTACTTTTCTTTGCCTTCTATTTTTTTTACTTATTTCATATAGTTTAAAGTTCTCTTTGATGCTTTGCTTTAATCTCTATTGACAAGGCAAATATGGATACCTGAGACCCATAGAAACTTCAGATGTTTCTTGGATAAAAATACGTTGGGTTGTTGTTGTCAAGGAGGTAGTAAAGGGACATTGGTTTTTTCTATGACAATAGACAGTATGAAGAATTTTCCAGGTTTTTCCTTGCAGAATAAAGACCAACTCCAATAAATGGAATTATTATCTGTTTTTTCTCTTATTATAGGGTGCTTTCAATTCTTCAAATCATGAAAAATGAAATAAAGTTGGTTTTAAATTCCAAAACATTGTAACACAAGTGATGTTTTGTAACCAATTCATCAGCAATCTTATTGTGAAAAATTGAAGATAGAGTTACAGAACATTCTAGACAACAGTGAATTAGCACTGTGACTGTCCCAATTTGTTGAAAGGCAGGAAGTGACAGATAAATTTGATAGTAAGCTAAAGGAGTTGAGGAGTGTATGGAGGGAGGAAGTGTACAAAGCTGTAGCAGATGCTTTGCTGGAATTGAGTGACTACAACTCATGTAGTTCCTGAACTTTGGAACTTCATTGAGGGAAGAAAAGCCAGTCTGAAAGAGGTAATTAATAACATGATCGAAGAGTTGAAGACACTAAAAGTCTCTTAAGCGTAGAAGATGATGACAATGATATCTGGTCTAGCAGTGTTAGTTCTACAAAGATAGAAAACTTTGAGAGCTCTTAGTAACCCCACCAACTGGTTAATCTTACCAAAAAGTAACCCTGCCTTTGCCTTGCAGGTATTGTGTTGAACTCTGGTGATGGTGTCAGTCATACAGTTCCCATATACGAGGGGTATGCCCTCCCACATGCCATTCTTTGTCTAGACCTGGCTGGCCATGGCCTCACAGATCTCTTGATGAAAATTCTTACGGAGTGTGGGTATTCTTTCACCACCACAGCCTAGTGGGAAATTTTGAGGGACATGAAGGAAAAGCTGGCTTTCATCGCCCTTGACTACAAGCAGGAGATTGAGACCTCCAAGACCAGCTCTTCAGTTGAGAAGAGCTATGAGTTACCAGATGAACAGGTCATTACCATTGGTGCTGAGCAGTTTAGATGCCCTGAAGTTCTGTTCCAACCATCCATGATAGGAATGGTAGCAGCAGGCATTCACGAGACCACATATCTCCATCATGAAGTGTGATGTTGATATCAGGAAGGACCTGTATGGAAACGTTGTCCTCTCAGGTGGTTCAACCATGTTCCCAGGTATTGCTGATAGAATGAGCAAGGAAATCTCTGCACTAGCCCCCAAGCAGTATGAAGATCAAGGTGGTGGCTCCACCCGAGAGGAAGTACAGTGTCTGGATTGGAGGATCTATCTTGGCATCACTTAGCACCTTCCAGCAGGTATGTTTTGATGCTCGTATCTCAACGAGTTCAGTTCCTTTTGTATGGTTACTGATGAGAGGATTTTGCTTCTTTTATGAGTGCAGATGTGGATGGCAAAGGCAGAGTATGATGAATCTGGGCCATAAATTGTGCATAGGAAAATGCTTCTAAATGTTCGAGAATAGGATCTTTGAAGAAACAAAGTTCTGTTTTTATTTCTTAGAACAAAGTGGTGCTTGCAACTCTTTGTTCTAGCTTTGTTATCACTTTATGTTATTCTCATGTTGGAGTGATGACTATTTTTTGGAAGGTGAGGAGTTGAATTTGAAAATTTTGTCCATTTCTTATTTATTATATATTTTGAGAAGTTTTTGACTTTTTCGTTTCAATTTAGTTTTTTTTTTTTGGTAAATTGCTTATTTGGTCCCTAACCTTTTAAGGTATGTATCAATTTGGTCTTCAACCTTTCAAATGTGTCAATTTAGTCCTTACCATTTTGATGTTGTGTCAAAATAGTCCTTACCGTTAAGTAATGAATGGAAAATATTAATGTGGTTATTGGTCAAAATAAAATATTATTTTCATTTCACGTGTACTACCATGTCAGCATAAACTTAAAAAAAATTACACATCAAATATGGTTAAAATATTCATCAATTTTTTTTTTAAAATTAAATCTGAAAAAAAAGAAACCAGGTACCGTCCCTCTCTCTCTCTCTTCTCCCTTAGCTCATATTTCACCAGGTCCATGTCGATCTCCACACCCCTTGAGTTGTCCAAGCCCAACAAAGATCTCCACCATTAAGGCAAGCCAATCTCTTTTCAGTTGGTGGGTTCCACAGCCATTTCTTCTTGAATTCAATGGTGGGTTGAGTTCTATGACAGTTTGAAGCGAATCAAACTTCACCATGTAAAATACTATTTCTTGAGAATAAGGCTAAGATTGGTTTTGGTGGCTAGGGAGTGGCTAAGATGGACCTTGAAAAGAAACTTAAAAAAAATAATAATAATAAAAGAAAAGAAAAAACTCCCTTCTTTGTTCTTCATCCAAGTCTTCAATGTTATTGCTGATCTGGAAATTTTTTTTGTTTTAAAAAATTTGGAAACTCTAAATGGGATAAAGATTGGATTTGTTTTATAAATACCCTTTTTTTTTTTTTTTTTTTTTGAGAAAGTTATAAATACCCATTTGAATTCAAGAAATTGATGGAAGATTCATTATTAGTTTGTTAGCTCGAAATGTAATTTTAATGTCCTTTGTCCTAATAAAAGAAACTGCCTGCATTTTTTATATTATTCTTAAGAGTCTTTGTAAAGTTTTCTTATTCTTTTGATTAATGAAATTCAGCTACCACTTCTCAAAAAAATAAAGAAAAAAGAAGGAATTTGTGTGTTACATTTTGATCATAACGTGTTGAATAATATTATTTGTTTGTTTGCTTTTTTTAATTTTAATGTGAGATGACATGGCAGTATAGGTGTTAGTTGACGTGGCAAAAATATAATATTTTATTTGAACTATTAGCTATATCAATATTTACCATCCAAAACTTAACATCGGATACCAAATTGATACAGTACTAAAAATGTTAGGGATCAAATTGACACAATCAAAAGGTTAGAGATCAAATTGACATATGATATAAAGAATAGAGACCAACTTTGTAGTTTACCATTTTTTTAATAATTTTTTAAAAATTTGTTAAGATTATGTTCGCATCATTTGATTTCGTGATCATGTGGTTCAATTCTACCTCAATGAAGAGGACTTTTGATTTATCGATGGTGAGATTACTAAGTTATGCTACGTTGATCACCGAGAAAAATGCAAAGTAAGAACCATTAATGGATAGCAGCAAGTTGCAATTATATTAAGGATTTGAGAGATCTACAAAAGTATAAGTTTACGAGAAAGCCAAAATATTTAAAAATCTACAAGGCTACGAAACTACTAATCCATATGTTAATTAGAAAAAAAAAATACAAATCTATATTAATAAGAAACAATAAACTATAATTAAACTAGGGATTTTAAATTCTAGTGAACTACTAACTTACTATGATGAATATAACAAAACTTCATAAATAAATGTTCATTTATCAAGAAGGTAGATCTGCTGTAATAATTAGAGTTATTGCACCATGCAATTGTATATCAACAGCTGAGATTAAAAGTTGCATAAATCACTTTTAATCTCAATCCTTAAATATTTTTTTTTTTTTTTGCTATCAAACTCTTACACTTTATTTTTTGAGTAATGATGAGACTATCGAATTAGGCACAACTTTGTGCCGCAACTCGCAACTCGCCACACGGCGAGTTGTGATTGGCAAAGTTGTATCCCCATACGGCCTACTAACACACCTTTGCCATGGCGAGTTGTGACACAAAATTGTGGCCAATTCAGTGATGCTAGCATAACTCTTATTATTTTACTTGTTCCTCTCGGATTCAGATTCTCTAGATTTCCTAGGATACTCTACTAGTAGATTTTTTTAAATCATAACCACTCTTTTATGATTTAAGGGTCTAGATTCTGCCATATCAGCATTCCACTAACAATACTTGATGATATGACATAATCTAGACCCTTAAATCACAAAAGAATGACTAAGATTTAAAAAAATTTCCCCATAAAATCTAGAGTACCGAATCTCGTACACCATCATTAATTGCAGGGTGAAATGGCTCTTTGCGATTGCTTGCACTGGATCTGGAAAATGACTTGAGGTTACAGAAGGTCTTATTCACGCATGCCAGTGAAAAAATGAAAAGAAAGAAGCAACACAGAGAGAAAAGAAGAAGAAAGAAGCGACACAGAGAGAAAAGAAGAGAAGAAGAAGAAAGATGAATCGAGAAGAATGGGATTGCGTCAAGAACTTGAAGAGCATTTTGGAAATCCAATCTCGGTGGGAGAGTGGGCACAACCTGGACGTTAATGATCCTCTATGGTCTGCAGTCATCGACAGCGTAAGAAACGATTTCAACAAGCACTACAAGAAAAAAGGCATGTTACAACGGGAAAAAATCGTTGCAATAAAAGTCGTTGCAATAAGGTGTTATTGCAATGACAAAAAAGCTATTGGGAGTTGTTCTAATAAATTCCGAGACAATAGGTTTATGCAACAAAAAAATCTCGTTGCAATAAATTTTACATATTGCAACAATTTACTTTGAAAATCTTGTTGCAATAGGTTGATTTTTTTATTAAAAAAATAATTGCTGCCATGACAGCATTCCACTAACAATACTTGCTGACATGACATAATCTAGACCCTTAAATCACAAAATAATGACTAGATTTAAAAAAAAAAAAAATTCCCTAGAAAATCTAGAGAACTGAATCTCATACACCATCATTAATTGTAAGGTGAAATGCCTCTTTGCTATGGCTTGAACCGGATCTGGAAAATGACTTGAGGTTACAGAAGTCTTATTCACGCATGCTAGTGAAAAAAGAAAAAGAAAAAGAAAAAGAAAGAAGCAACACAGAGAGAAAAGAAGAAGAAAGAAGCGACACAAAGAGAAAAGAAGAGAAGAAGAAGAGAGATGAATCGAGAAGAATGGGATTGCGTCAAGAACCTGAAGAGCATTTTGGAAATCCAATCTCGGTGGGGGAGTGGGCACAACCTGGTCGTTAATGATCCTCTATGGTCTGCAATCATCGGCAGCGCAAGAAACGATTTCAACAAGCACTACAAGAAAAAAGGCATGTTACAACGGGAAAAAAATCATTGCAATAACTACAAAGTCGTTGCAATAAGGTGTTATTGCAACGACAAAAAAGATATTGGGAGTCGTTGTAATAAACTCCAAGACAATAGGTTTATGCAACAAAAAATCTTGTTGCAATAGGTTGATTTTTTTATTAAAAAAATAATTACTACCATGACAGCATTCCACTAACAATACTTGTTGACATGACATAATCTAGACCCTTAAATCACAAAAGAATGACTAGGATTTAAAAAAAAATTCCCTAGAAAATCTAGAGAACCGAATCTCGTACACCATCATTAATTGCAAGGTGAAATGGCTCTTTGCTATTGCTTGCATCGGATCTGGAAAACAACTTGAGGTTACAAAAGGTCTTATTCACGCATGCTAGTGAAAAAATGAGAAGAAAGAAGCAACACAGAGAGAAAAGAAGAAGAAAGAAGCGACATAGAGAGAAAATAAGAGAAGAAGAAGAAGAGAGATGAATCGAGAAGAATGGGACTGTGTCAAGAACCTTACGAACATTTTGGAAATCCAATCTTGGTGGGAGAGTGGGCACAACCTGGACGTTAATGATCCTCTATGGTCTGCAGTTGTCGGCAGCGCAAGAAACAATTTTAACAAGCACTACAAAAAAAAAAGGCATGTTACAACGGAAAAAAATCATTGCAATAAGGTGTTATTACAACGACTAAAAAGCTATTGGGAGTCATTGTAATAAACTCTGAGACAATAGGTTTATTCAAAAAAAAAATCTCGTTGCAATAAATTTTACATATTGCAACAATTTACTTTAAAAATCTCGTTGCAATAGGTTGATTTTTTTATTAAAAAAATAATTGTTGCCATGACAACATTTCACTAACAATACTTGCTGACATGACATAATCTAGACCTTTAAATCACAAAAGAATGATTGGGATTTAAAAAAAATTCCCTAGAAAATCTAGAGAACTGAATCTCGTACACCATCATTAATTGCAAGGTGAAATGGCTCTTTGCTATTGCTTGCACCGGATCTGGAAAATGACTTGATGGAAAATGACTTGAGGTTACAGAAGGTCTTATTCACGCATGCCAGTGAAAAAATGAAAAGAAAAAGAAAAAGAAAGAAGCAACACAGAGAGAAAAGAAGTTGAAAGAAGCGACATAGAGAGAAAAGAAGAGAAGAAGAAAAGAGATGAATCGAGAAGAATGGGATTGCATCAAGAACCTGAAGAGCATTTTGGAAATCCAATCTCGGTGGGAGATTGGGCACAACCTGGACGTTAATGATCCTCTATGGTCTGCAGTCATCGGCAGCGCAAGAAACAATTTCAACAAGCACTACAAGAAAAAAGGAATGTTACAACGGGAAAAAATTGTTGCAATAAGGTGTTATTGCAATGATAAAAAAAACTGTTGGGAGTCGTTGTAATAAACTCTGAGACAATAGGTTTATGCAACAAAAAAATCTTGTTGCAATAAATTTTACATATTGCAACAATTTACTTATCTCAATGTAAAATAAGGGCTACCTATTACAACACATTTCATTGTAATTATTGCTACAATCTCATATTGATGTAATAAATCTAAGTTACTGTTACAACAAAAAACACCTTATTCAAACATGCTAAAATAAAGAAAAATAACAAGATAAAGCTTAAAAGCTGCAGAGCCCGCCATCTTCATCCAAGAGGATTATCTCAGTTGGTCAACTGAATGTCATTCTCAGTTGCAAATGTGGATATCCTTTCATACTTGTTCGTCTCTGCAACAATTTTCACCCTTCCAGTCTATCCATACTCTTCACGTAGAAAGATGACAGCCCTAACCTCCTTCCTGCCAGTCACCACCAGTTTCCTCTTCTCCATAAAAAACCGGGCAACCTTCACTACAAGGAAAAAGACATAATACAACAAGTATTATTACCACAAAAAAAAAAAAAAAAAAAAATGAGGTAATATATATACTATTGCATCACTAGGTTGTTTTTTGTTGTAACAGTAACTTAAATTTATTACATCAATATGAGATTGTAGCAATAATTACAATGAAATGTGTTGTTGTAATAGGTAGCCCTTATTTTACATTGAGATAAGTAAATTGTTGCAATATGTAAAATTTATTGCAACAAGATTTTTTTGTTGCATAAACCTATTGTCTCAGAGTTTATTACAACGACTCCCAACAGTTTTTTTGTCATTGCAATAACACCTTATTGCAACTTTCAAGAAAAATTTGTAGGTAGTAGATAAATTTGAATTTTGAGATACGCTTAAGAGAAAGAGGGAAAGTGAGATGAGAAAAAAGAAAGAAAAAAAAAAAAAGGAGATGTGGAGAGAGAGAAACTGAGATAAGAAAAACATGGAGATAAATGTGGCTGAGAGAGAGAGGGAAACTAAGATGAAAAAAAGAATAAGAAAAAAAAAAAAGAGGTAGGCGTGAGATAGAGAGAGAAAGAGAGAATTTGAGATTTTTTAAACAAAAGCAAAAAAATAGGAGATAGAGGTGGGTGAGATAAAGAGAGAAACTAAGAAAAGGAGAGAGAGAGAGAGAGAGAGATAGGCGTGGGTGTGAGTGAAATTTGAGATGAGAAAAAATAGGAAGATAGATGTGGTGAGAGAAAGTGGGAAATTAAGATGAGAAAAAAAAGGAAGACATGCGTGGGTGAGAGAGAGATATTGAGATGAGAAAAAAAAGGGATAAACATGGGTGAGAGAGAGGAAATTAATGAAAAAAATTAGCGCCAAATTCTCAAAATTTCCTGTTACTCAATTACTCGCCTCTATTACATCAACAAAATTTGAAGTGAAATAAAGATTTAACCTATTACAATGATATAGATCGATGTAAAATAAAAGATTAAATATTGCAACAACATATCTCAATGTAAAATAAGGGCTACCTATTACAACGACACATTTCATTGTAATTATTGCTACAATCTCATATTGATGTAATAAATTAAAGTTACTGTTACAACAAAAAACAACCCAGTGATGCAATAGTATATATATTACCTCATTTTTTTTTTTTTTTTTGGTAATAATACTTGTTGTATTATGTCTTTTTCCTTGTAGTGAAGGTTGCCCGGTTTTTTAAGGAGAAGAGGAAACTGGTGGTGACTGGCAAGGAGGTTAGGGCTGTCATCTTTCTACGTGAAGAGTATGGATAGACCGGAAGGGTGAAAATTGTTGCAGAGGCGAACAAGTATGAAAGGATATCCACATTTGCAACCGAGAATGGTATTCAGTTGACCAACTGAGATAATCCTCTTGGATGAAGATGGCGGGCTCTGCAGCTTTTAAGCTTTATCTTGTTATTTTTCTTTATTTTAGCATGTTTGAATGATGTTAATGGATAGGTAATGGTGTTTGTGTTATTTGTGTTTGGTTGCTTTTCTGAGGAACATTTGTGTTTGGTTTTACTTAAAAAGTATTGAGATCAGGAGTTGATTTCTTATAATTATAATGTCTAGCCTCTCTTTCTCTTTCTTCCTTCCCTTTTTTTGAGTCGATTTGTATGGGGTTTTTGAGGCGTGGGTCAGGTGGTTGTGGCGGCGTGGGTTTTGGGTTTAATTTGTGGTGTGGGTTGTGGGGTGGTCTCTGATGGTGGCGGGTCTAGTGTGGGTTATGGGTTTTGGTGGATGTGCAGTGGTGGGTCTGGTGTTTGGTGTGGTGCTGTGGAAGAGAGGGTTTTGTTAGGGTTTTGGGTTTGAAAAGAACGAAGTGCGTTGTTGTTGAGTTTTGGGTTTAATTTTCTTGGATGACATTGTCTTCATTAATGAGAGAAGATAATTAGGATTTTCATATTATTATTATTATTATTTTATTTTTTATTTTTGGAGAAGATAGGCGGTTAGGATTTAAATAGAGAAGAGGAAATTTATGAATTTTACCCTACGAGTTGGGTGGGAAGTCTTGTATAAATTGAAATTAATTCCTATCTTTATTAACATTACAAATAGTCAAGGAGTATAACTTTTTGTAGGGCAAGACTTAAGTACAGTACTTAGGTGTTGCTCCTTAAGTTCCCATTTCAAGATTCTGCCATGTGGATTTTTCCTTATGGGATAGAAGTGTATTTTGTAGTTAAGTACCCATATGGCTAAATCTTAAGAGGGAAACTTAAGGAACAGCACATAAGGTATTGTATCTAAGTTTTGTTTCTTTTTGTAAGACTATATATGTATCCCTAGTAGCCTTCTTTTTTTCTTTTCTTTTTTAACTCCCAAGAAGCCTCAAGAATTAGGCATAGGTAAAATCCTTGCCGAAATTAACATTTAATAAAAATAAACCAATTCCTAAATAGTATATAATATTTAATTTGAACTCTCCAACACACACTATATATAAATGCTACAACTTCTCAAACTTCAGCACATTCATCTCAAACTGAGGTTAATTTGATGTATTATATGCATAATTTAATAAATAATACTAACTAAAACAAAGGTTAATTTCATATAGAGAATTGAATATCATAATTGGAAAATAAATTTAACAAAAAGAAAAAATATATCATTTTTTAAAAAGAAAATTAATTTATCTTGAATATATGACGATACATGGTTAATTACATTTATAATCTAATTTGTAATCTATGATATTAATTGATGTGTGGTTTTGTAGTAGATTAGTTTACAAATATTAAAGTTTCAAACTATTAAGGGAGATAAATCATCATTGATGATCTAACACATTTGCAAATATTTTTTTAAAGCCTTGTTAGAAATAAAAAAGGAAAAAGCTAAAGATACTACAAAATGTTCACAATATAACGTGACAATAACAGTGATTGAGAAGCTTCAATAATGTAATTAATGAACATTTAAAATACTTTTTTTTTTTTTGTGATTGGTAACATGTCAGTTTGTAAATCTATAGTAAAATTTGTGATATCCCTAACATCACTAATAATAAAAAGTGCACAACCATTCGAAAAAATTTATATTTTTTTTATAAAATTTTAGGCATTTTACAATAGGATGGGGCCTTTTTTGTAAAGAGGAAATATTTTTTTGTGGTGGGGGCCTTAGGCCTAGGCCTTGGGCCGGCCTTGAGCGGGAGTCACAATTTATTATAGTAATTCCCAATTATGGGAGCTGGACTCTCACATGCACCCATTACGTACCCATAATGTGTGTCTTATGTTTTCAATACGGAGTAATGTTTGCTCAATAAAAGTTACTTTTTATTATTTTGGACCGGTGCAAATATACCATCATGTGGTTAACTTTAAACCGAAGTTTCATGCAAGTAAAAGTAATGCAACACGTCCATGACTCCTTATGGACAACCCATAACAAAAAAAGAAAAAAAAAACATATTAAATTTTAGAATTAACCAAATATATAGTAGATTATCATACATTTTTCTTATTGTTATAACACTTATATTGAGTTGGATGCGTTGATTCTTATGGAGCATAATATTAGAGACATAATATTTTTTTTTTTTTTATTGTTGTTGATACTTTTATCAATGGTTCATTCATGTCTTATTGTCCCAGACTAGGATTCATTGCAATACCACTTTTAACATTTAAGGATTAAAATAAATACTTAAAAAATTCATTTTTAATCTCAACCTTTTGATCAAATTTTTTTAACCTTTTAAATTTAACCCTTTTACTTTTTCACCTTGATGCATTTAAAATGTTAGATACTTAGAATATGTTCAGTATTAGTTACTAAGCATTACCTCAAAAACTTCTACGCTCTAACAAATATTTTCGCAAATAACTTGCCTGCATATCCAAAATCAACATACATAATTAATACATTTATTATCCACACAAAGCAGTTGCACCCATTACAAAATACATAAAAAGTATAAATATCAAACTACAACATTCTATAGCTACAACATAAGCAATCTCAAGGCATTTAATAGTTTGCAAGTTTAGGTAGAGTTTTCTATATTGTCCATGTAAGCAAAGGGGAGTTTTCTGATGAGGATAAGGTGGGAACCCTGTAGCCGCATGATGATGTCCTGGTGGTTACCCTTAGGATTGGAGGGTATGATGTGAAGAGGGTTTTGGTAGATCAAGGCAGTGGTGCAAAGATCATGTACCTTGATCTATTTAAGGGGCTGAAGCTGAAACCTGAGGACCTGGCTTGCTATGACTCTCCTCTAATAAGGTTTGATGGGAAAATAGTCTTTCCGAAGGGCCAAATCAGATTACCTGTTCAGGCAGGGTCGAAAATCGTAGAAGTGAACTTCATTGTGGTAGATGCCTACTCCCCCTACACTGCTATTGTGGCAAGACCTTGGCTTCATGTCATGGGGGCTGTATCTTCCACCCTACACTTAAAGGTAAAGTATCCATCAGGGGATCAAGTCGAGGAGCTGGTTGGAAGTCAATCTATGGCAAGACAGTGTTTAGTGGCTGCAATTAGGCATCAGACTGGAGGTGAATCCTTGTCCTCTGCAAAGAGGGATTTATAGCAATCAAGGGGAATAGTCCTGTCCACAGACGTAGTGATAGAAGGTGCAAAGTGTGAAGAATTGGAAAAGATCGTTATTGATGATGACGATGAGAAGTTTTTCCAAGTATGAGTGCAATTACCTCCTCGGGAGAAGGAAGAATTGGTTGTCTTCCTTAGGAAAAATGTTGACGTGTTTGCATGAAGTGCTTATGAAGCTCTAAGGGTGGATCCAAATTTTATTTGCCATCATTTAAATGTCAGTCCTTCTGTCACTCCCAAAAAGCAACCACATTGGCACTCTTCTAAGGAACATTCTAATGCTATCAAGGAGGAGGTAATCAAACTTAAGCGGGCATGGGCAATAAAGAGGTGTTTTACCCTGAATGGTTGGCTAATACGGTGGTGGTAAAGAAGAAGAGTGGGAAGTTGCAAGTATGTGTAGACTTCACTGATTTAAACAAAATTTGCCCAAAAGAATGATTCCCAATGCCTCGGATAGACCAATTGGTGGATGCAACTGTGGGCCATCCTTGGATGAGCTTCTTGGACGCCTTTCAAGGATATCATCAAATACCGTTAGCTTTGGATAACTAGGAAAAGACTACTTTTGTTACGCCCACTGGGAATTACCACTACAAAATGATGCCCTTTGGACTAAAGAATGTAAGATCTACATATCAGAAGATGATGACTATGATGTTCGAGCCTTAACTCGGCAAAAACATTGAAGTCTACATAGATGATATGGTGGTAAAGAGCAAGGTAGAGTCTAAGCATGTGAATGACCTCGGAAATATTTTTGAGTTACTGAGAAAGCATAAACTACGCCTTAATGCTTCTAAGTGTTCCTTTGCCATTAGTTCAGACAAATTTCTTGGTTATATGGTCACTCACCGTGGAATTAAGGTCAGCCCTGATCAAATTAAGGCAATAAAAAATCTGCAGCCTCCTCGGAATTCCAAAGAAGTTCAGAAGTTAACAGGAATGACTGCCGTTCTGAATCGATTCATCTCTCGGTCAACAGACAAGTGTAGGCCTTTCTTCCAGTTATTGCATAAGTGGAAGGGATTTAAGTGGACTGAAGAATGTGTCTTGGCCTTTTAGTAGTTGAAGGAATATCTTTCTCGGCCACCCATTATGTCCAAGCCCGAGGAGGAATAGATTCTTTTTGCTTATATTGTTGTAGCCTCTCACGCGATGAGCTTAGTACTGATAAGGGTGGATAATGGAGTGCAAATGCCAGTTTATTACATGAGCAAGTCATTACATGATGCAGAGGTTCGTTATCTGCCACTGGAAAAAGCTGGCAATGGTACATGCTACGCGAAAGCTCCTTCATTATTTTCAAGCTCATACAATTATGGATTTAACCCAACTTCCTCTTCAATTGCTACTTCGGAAAGTTGATTACACAAGGAGAATTGCCAAGTGGGGGACAATCTTAGGAGCTTTTGATATCAAGTATATACCTCGGACCTCTGTTAAGGGCCAGGTCCTTGCAAATTTGGTGGCTGAGTTTACTGAATCTCCACTGGAAGGGGAGAGCGGGAAGTAGAACTTGAGAGGAAAACCAGTTGAAACAATCTCTGTACAGGAACCCTTATTCTAGAAATTGTATGTTGATAGTGCATATAATCAAAGAGGATTTGGAGTGGGGCTGGTTGTGGTGTCTCCTAAGAGAATTACTATTGAAAAATCCTTAAGGTTAAGTTTTTTAGCCACGAACAATGAGGCCAAATATGAAGCTTTGTTGGAAGGTATGGTTACGGTTCAAAAAATGGGGGGAAGGACAGTGGAAGTGTTCTCGGACTCGAGATTAGTTGTGGGCCAAGTAAAGGGAGAGTTGGAAGCCAGGAATTTGAGAATGCAATGGTATCTGACCTAGGCTAGGCATTTACAGTCAGGCTTTGAATCTTGCACTTTGCAGCAGATCCCGAGGAGCAAAAATACGCATGCTGACTTTCTTACCACTCTGGCAACGTCCTCGGCATAAGCTTTACCTCGAGTTATCTTGGTTGAAGATTTATACAAGCCCACTGAGGCAAGGAAGGAGAGGTCCAGATTCATCAGGTTAGGGTAGGGCCTAGTTGGATGGATTCCATAGTTTTGTTCCTCAGGGAAGGTACTCTACCTGGGGAGAAGGGAGAGGCAGATAAAGTACGAAGGGAAGCTGCTCGTTTTTGGTTGTCCGAGGAACAAAAATTGTACAAACATTCATTTTCTGGACCGTACTTGTTATGTGTCCATCCCGAAGCAGTGGAGCCACTCTTGGGGGAGTTACATGAAGGAATTTGTGGAAGTCATACAAGGGGCAAATCATTATCTCACAGGCCATCACTCAGGGGTATTGGTGGCCAAATATGCAAAAAGAGGCACAGGAATATATGAAGAAGTGTGACCAATGTCAACGATTTGCTCCAAACATTCATCAGCCAGGAGGTGTCCTAAATCCTCTGTCTAGCCCATGACCTTTTACTTAATGAGGCTTGGATATTGTAGGGTCATTCCTTAAGGCAGCAGGGAACAGGAGATGGCTTCTAGTCGACACTGATTACTTCATAAAGTGGGTTGAAGCTAAGCCACTATCTAATATTAGAGATGTGGATGCAAAGAGGTTTCGTATGGAAAAATATCGTTACTCGATTTGGAATTCCTCACACCCTCATTTTAGATAACGAGCTTCAATTTGATAGTAAAGCTTTTAAAAGGTATTGCTGTGAATTGGGTATTAGGAATAAATATTCAACTCTAGCTTATCTTCAAGGAAATGGCAGGCCGAGGCTGTTAACAAGGTTATAGTGAATGGGCTTAAGAATAGGTTTGATGATGCAAAAGGCAAGTGGGTGGAGGAGCTACTACAAGTTCTCTGGACATATCGGACTACTCCTCGTCGGTCAACTAGGGAAACACCATTTACCATAACTTATGGGTCCGAGGCTGTGATCCCTCTAAAGACTAGATTTTCAACGTTGAGGACGAGCTTGTTCACTCCAGACAACAATGACAACATATTAGAAAAGAGCCTGGATTTTATTGAAGAACAAAGAGAAACTGTCATGGTTCAGTTGGCGTATTATCAATAGAAAATCAAACATGAGTATGACACAAGTGTGAGGCTAAGGCCATTAGCACCTGGAGACTTAGTGCTGAGGAAAGTTGTGGATACTACAAAAAACCCAACATGGAGAAAATTGGGACCCAATTGGGAGGGGTCATACCGTATCACCTCGGTAGCCAGTATAGGTGCTTATTTCCTAGAAGATTTAGACGAAAATGTTGTACCACACCCTTGAAATGTAAATAACCTACAAAGGTATTGTTATTAATGAAATGCACATTTGCCAAGTTTTTATTTAGGATATTATGTGTTGTGTATATTATTTGTCTAAGTATTAAACAGAACATTGGCCATGTTTGGCTCCTCGGACCACATACCTTGGGTAAATTAATACTCCTTATTATTAGTTTAAGTATTAAACAGAATATTGGTCATGCCTGACTCCTCGGACCACATACCTTGGGAAAATTAATACTCCTTATTATTTGTTTAAGTATTAAATAAAACATTGGTCATGTCTGGCTCCTCAGACCACATACCTTGGGTAAATTAATACTCCTTATTATTTGTTTAAATATTAAACAGAACCTTGGTCATGCCTAGCTCCATGGACCACATACCTTGGGTAAATTAATACTCCTTAACAAATATTCAAGTGCTAAACAGAATCTTGGTCATGCTTAGTTTC
Source organism: Quercus aquifolioides (assembly GCA_019022515.1). NCBI lineage: Eukaryota > Viridiplantae > Streptophyta > Magnoliopsida > Fagales > Fagaceae > Quercus > Quercus aquifolioides. The sequence continues at coordinate 10,448,528 of CM032329.1, read as the reverse complement.
TCGAACCATTTACTTTGGGTAAATTAGCACTGCTCAGTATCTCTCTAGGAGTTAAACAGAACCAGAGTAATATTTGGCTCCTCGGCCATATACTATGGGTAAATTAACACCTGCTACAGTCTTGATTTGCTGCTAAGTGGATGGGTACGTGAAACTTTGGGTAAGTAGATGTTTACCATTGTTTGAAATTAAGAAGGAAAGCCTAAGGCATATATAATCATGTGAGCTGCTTATGTCAGATACATAAGGTATGTTTTTGAAGTCAAAATTACACTTTATTAAAGGTTATAAACTTGGAAAAGTTAACCTGTTATATTATTGACTGCATAGAATGTATTAGTTATACTACCACTTGTATGGACAATTGCTAAATTCAAGAATGATGCTATATCTTGAATTATTGGAAATTAAATCTCATACTTATGTCACTTAGGGTCCGTTTGGTTAGAGGGGTGGAAAAGTAAGAGGATAAAAAATTGTGGGAGGGTGGAAAAGTGGGAGGATAGAAAAAATTTTATTCTCTCTCCTTTTTGTTTGGTTGGGAGTGGAAAAGTGGAGGGATGAAAAAATGAGTTTGAATAAATTTACTCATATACCCTTGTTAAAGAATGATGTCAAATTTAAAAAAGTGACAAATAACCACACAAAAAAGAGCAATCACCCAAAAAATTTTATAAAAATAAAAAACATGTTCCAAAAAAAATCACATCCAGTAAAAATAAAAATAAACTATCAAGCCCAAGCCCTAAAAAATCAAAAGAAAAAAAAAAAAAAAAGAGGCAATGTTAATGCCCAAGAAAAAAAAAAGAAAAAAAAGTGACAACTAGCAACGTGATTGCCCAGAAAAAGAAAAAAAAAATGGGGGCAACATTGCTGCCCAAGAAAGAGAGAAGAAAGAAAAAAAATGCAACTTATATTGAGGGTATTTGTATAAATTGCATCTTTCAGCACTTTTCCCTCCTCATTTTTCTCCCAAATTGGAGGATAAAAAAAGGTGGGCCCGGAGGGAAAATTTCCCCCCTATTTTCTATTTCTCTTGTTTTCTCTCCTCAACCAAACAGTAGAAAATGTCATTTTCACCCTATTTTCCTCTCTCTATTTTCTATCCTCCCTGTTTTCACCCCAACCAAACATACGCTTAAGTATAGAGTGGAAAAGAAATTATGTCTAAAATTGCATAAACTCTGGGAAGTAAAAAGAAATTTGATATTTTCCATTAAGTAAAGCTTTGCCAAAGCAAAGTAAGTACAATTCCAGAAACGTAAACAACAATTACATAAAATTTATAAAAAAAAAAATTATAAAAAAAACTACTACAAAATGTGGCTTAGGTGCTACTTGGATTAAGGAGGAGGGTTGTCTTTGGATGGAGCCTTGGCAGATTTTTCAGGCACAGCTGCTGAAGAAGCTAGCCCTTTGCCCTAGAGCCATCCTTGGCAGGGATGGGGAAAGTTGCCAAGGCTATCTCTCGGCTCTGAGAAGTCCCCTTTTCCTTAAGAGAATCCTTGGGTACAGCTAGAGGTTTTGTGGCCTCGGGGGCTACTTCCTTGGCCATTTTTTTTTTAGCGGAGTTAACTTGCTATACCTCTTTAGGAGGACTGATAGGAGAAGGGAGAGCCTTGGCAGGTACATCCTTGCTGGGATATGACTCCTTAAGGGCTGTTTCAGCTTTGGAGCCTGAGGAACCTGACGCTCGGATGGCTGGAGGGTAGTAGACATTCTTTGCTCTCCTTAAGGCAGAGGAGGCCTCCATTCTAGCTTGGTTGAGGGCTTCGTTCCATACTTTGAGGCAGTAGGTTCTACAAACCCCAGAGACCTCAGCCCTAAAGGTTTCCTCAGTCTCTACCAGCCCGATGTCGTAACCATCCTGCTCGGCTTTCTCCGTAACTTTTTCCGCCTCTTCCAATTTTTTCTTTAAAACCTCTATCTGTTCCTTAGCTGCAAATAGTTGGTCTTTAGTCTGACAATGTTACCTACGTTGATTCTTCGCCTGCTTTTCAGCCCCATGCAAGGCAGCCTTGGCACTTTTCCTCCCCCGGTCAACCTCGGTCAGCTTCGTGTTCAGCTCTTGGATTCTCTTCTCAGCTAAGGAGAAGGCTTCCACAGCAGCAATTTGCCTTCCTTCCTCCTTTTTCATTTGTCTGTCAGAGTTGTTCACCAACTCCTCGGCCATATGCGCAACTTGAACAGCCTTTAAAAAATAAATATGTATTAGTAATGACATATAACAATAAAAATGATACTAATAATAATAAACTAAAAGTAGGTAAAAACGCTTACCAGTGCGAGGTCTCTTTTCAAGGTAAGAAATATCTCATGTTTTTTCATGGTCCGGAGGTTGGCCATGTCATCGGATAGCAGGGGGGGCTGCTCCAAGGCATTGGCTACGTACCTAGCCTTGCCTTGTTGAAAATCCCTAATAGAAGAATCCATAGGGAGGGGAGATCCATTCAACACCAAAGGGGGGTTCCAAGCCTGAACCTTGGTGCGACGATCACGCCCCCTCTCCATAACGGATCCTTCGATTGAGGACCTTGTTTGAGCAGTCCTGGCCACTTTGGCCCCTTTCTATGGCTCGACGGAAGACCCTTTCCTTCCTCCACAACCTCTTTGCCCTTCTAGTCCTGCTTTGTCTTCTTGTTAGTAGGGTCAGGCTGAGAAGCTTGGGAAGGAGGAAGGGATGGGGGTTTGGCCTGGATGGCCACCTCAGGCACATTGCCCCCTGCGTGGGACTCCAAGAGCTCTAGAAGACTTGTTCTAATTTTGCGTTGTAGCACCATTGCGTCAGGAATACTTGAAATTTCCTAAAGGTTCCTTACTTGAGCTAGGGGAAGATGGCTAAAATCACCAGCTGGAGCTTCTGGGGATTGAGGCTGGTTGAAAATCTCAAAGTCGTCCTCGGAGTCTGAGACCTCAACCACTTGTTCTCCTTCCTTAATAGCTGGTTGGGAAAGAGTTGCTTCTTCCTCGGCCGTGTGCTGAAAGGGTAGTTCTGCTTGTTGTACGCCTTCTAGAATAGGGCCCGCGTCAAGAAAACCCGGTACGACGATGTTGATCTGGTGTAGATGGATGTCTTTCGCTTTAATCACGTACTTGGGCGCCTGGAAGCTGGACGATATGGGATCGTAGCTGAGGATGAGGTGGGCTGCTCTTAATTGTCCGTCTTTGTGGACAAAGATCTCAACCGTAAGTATTTTTGTCAAATCAGGCTCGTTGACAAGATTCAAGTTCGGGATAGCAGAATATTTATCTGCAAATTCATCAAAAATCAAAAACATTATTAGGAAACAACACAGGTAGAATAAGAAACAAGTTGTAAATAGCAATAAAAAAGGATAAATATAGGATATGTTAGTAAACAAAAGGATGTTGTTAGAATAATAGACCTAGACCTAAAATACCCCACTTGGTGTCCCTTCTCGTGTTGGACAGTGAAGCCCATCGTGCCACTCCCCTGAGATGATTAGATAATCTTTATCTATACCTTTGTTGGACTCAGGGAGACACGATATGAGCCTGACCGCGGGAACTCTAGTTTTTAAGTAATATCCCTGCCCTGTTAGTTTGTGACGATTGTAAATCCAATTAACGTCATGTATATTTGTTTATAAATTAAGTTGAAATACTAGTTCATGTATATTTTTTTTATCAATTTAGGAGTCAAATGAGAGAGAGATATATACATATATATATATATATATATATATATATATATTCTTAATTTAATAGTAATAGTAATAAATAAATAAAAACTATCAAACTCATGAGTTCAATCTGACTCAACCCGATTCATGTGGGTTGGGTTAGATTTTCTTCAACCCGCCGTGGTGGATTGGATCAAAAAATTCACTCAGCCCAACCCATACACACCCTAGGGCTTAGGTTATGCAATTGGAGTAAAACATAAAATGACATGCAGGCCAGCCCTAGACATTTTGGGGCCTTAGGCGATAACTAAAAATGGGGCATTTTTTATACTTATATATTAATTAAATTAATGTTCATTTAATATTTTTATATTATAATATATTTCATTTAAAATCTATTTTTCTTGCCTTTGAGATGCAAATGGACTAATTATTTTCAATTTTCTTTTAGTTGAACATCATTATGGTGAACTTGTTCATTTGTGACATTTTCATTTTCTTCTAAATTATTTTGAAGTTCATTATCAAGATTTGTTGTATTGCGAAATTGAACATCATTGTTATCTTGCAATTATATCATTTCATTATCTTCTAATTCTTTTTGGTGAATTTCTTGCTCATTTGTGATATTTTCATCTAAATTTTGTGTTATATTTTGTTTATTACTAATAACAAATGTATCCATTGATCCTTTTTTAGACTCAATTATTATTATTTTTTTTAATTTTTTATATCCAGATGCATATTTTCTAGTTGACATTTCTAATCAAACAATATATTTATAAAGACTAAAATAAAAAGTAACTTTCAAGTGTAGAGCAAATGAGAAATATAACTTGATTTATATAAAAAATATTATTGTAGTTTCACCAAACAATAACAAGTTTTTAGTCATCTCAACCTGCATAAATAAATACTTATTCAATATATTACCACTAATTAAAATATAAATATATATATATATATAAACACAAGATTAAAATTAAAAAAAAAAATTAAGTACAAGTAAAACAAAAATTTAAGCACAGCCATAACACAAGGCTTATTAATAAGACCAACCACAAAAAAACACAAAACAAATAGTTCTAATCTAATATAGTAATATCTATAACCCAAAAAAAACTTGAAGGCCCAAACCAAACAAACGTGAAACATCCAGGCAGGAGGAGGCAAGCCCAATCTTTTTATCTTAACAAATAAAATGAAGAGACCAATTCCCAAATAAATTATACCTGATACACTCATACGCAGAAAACTCAAAACGACAAAACCTAGAGCAGCTGCAGAGGCGCAGAGCACTGAGCACTGAGCGAGGCGGAGAAAGCTATGGAGAGAATCAGAGAAATTTTGGGCGCCAGCAATGGTGGAGCTGTGGACAGAATCAGAGATAGAATGAGATGAGAGAGGCTTGAGGAGGAGAGCAGAGAGAAAGAAGCAGAGGGAACGGTGAAACTAAAAATTTTAGGGATTTGAGTTGTTTTATTTGTTTTGATTTGTGATTGTTTTGTGATTAATCTCTTAGACCGGATTTATAGTTTGTCTGGTTGATTTTCCCCCTACTCCCTTGTCCTTGGGCCTTAGGCAATTGCCTAATTCGCCTAGGGGTTGGGCCGGCCCTGATGACATGAAGGGCAAAAATGTAAAGTTAAGTAGTTTGTTATAAAACTATAAAAGCACAATTGCTTCCTATTGACGGTAGTGCCGAAAACAAAAACAAAAACAAGAAAGAAGAGAGACACGATGAAGAAGAAGCAAGACACAGCGACAGAGATGAAAGCTGTTGCGAAGATCTGTGCTCGGTGGAAATATGCTAAGGCTCTTAACGTTGCTGATGCTTTACGAGCTACGCTAATCGGAGACACAAGAACCGACCTCAATAAGGTTTCTCGATCCATTATGGGTAAGAAGGTAGTCGCTGTGTCCACAAGGAAAGAGCTTAAAGCTCTCGTTTTCCTGCGTGAGGAATATGGTTGGACTGGAAAGGTTAAGATCACAGCACCTGATGAGAATAAGAAGGACAGAATCGTTAGGTCCGCAAACCGTAATGGCATCAATTTGGTCGACTAAAGTAATACTACTCTAGGTTTTTTTCGGAGGCCGGCGGTTGGTTCTGCAGCTTCCACTATCTTGTTCTTGTTATTTCTTTCTTTTAGCTTTTATGTTTGTTGCTTGAATGATGGCGGTGGCTTTGTTTTATTATAGACTGCGTTAGAATGGTGCTGGTATTTGTGTTTGGTTTTAATTAAATATGATTGGAATTTTTATATCATATATTGCTAGTGGACTACAATTCTTTTTCATTCTCTCCAAAGTTCTCTAGAAGAACTGAAGCCTATGTATTGTGCTTGCTCACAGCAGCAAGCAAGTCTGCCTCCTTTGCAATCGCTTGAGAAGTAGCACCATGATCAATTAAAGATATATAATGAGTTATTCACATGGCAAGTTGATTTCAAATTTTTTATTTTTTTAATGTTTTGTATATATTTTGTTTATAACTCTTGTTAAGTTTTTTTTTTTTTTTTTTTTTTTAATTTTATAATTTATACAAGATTCTATTTTAACCTAAGACTTAAATTTTGGCCCTTTTCCCTTGACTTGACAAAAACTATGGTAAAATTGCAAAGGTGTACGTAGGTTTTGATTTAGGGTTTGGATCAATATGGTTAGCACGCAACATGCAATTACCATCAATTATCACCTTTAATTTTGGAGTTTAAGAAAAAAAAAAAAGGCAGAAGGCCCAAGCCCTATTTTTCATCACACTGCTAGACCCATTCCCATGGCTTGTAGTTCAGTACCATTAGCCTCAGAGAACCACTTTGACATTTAATTGATTCCAACATAGGTATAGCTCTTACTTAATTAGAGAAAATTATTATACCATATAGGCCTCCCTCTTAGAGCAAGTTCGCTAAGCTAAAATAAATTGATAATTTTTTTCTAATTTTTAAAAAATTAATAGTGGATATTATCATTAATAAATAATAAGGTAGCAATTCAAGGAAAACCATCTATCAAAGATTGATATTAAATTAGTTGAGTGTGTGATGAGTTCCAACTCAAGCATATATTGGGTTGATCTTGACTTTATAAATAACTATAAGGAGTCTCAACCAATGCAAATTTACTAGTTCTTTTATGGGTGTAAGCGCAAATTTGGCTAGTACTTTTCTCGAGTTGTTACTAATGGTATCAAAGCCAACCAAGTATCCCATCGTTGTATGGCCTCATAGACAACTATAAAAAGCTTATATTGTTGTTGGAATAGTTCTTTTGGGCTATAACGCAAATATGGATAACAATATTTCTTGTTTTGTTATAGAAAATCCTTTGAAGGAGAACCCACCCTTCTTTTAAGCTAGACTAGAAACCCGTTCAATTTAAAATTTAGATTTTTTTTAACACTCCTTCCATCAATGAGTTATATTGGTAGCTATTGTTTAAGCATTGGTTTACAACATAAAAAGGAGGATGGTATAGCTATGAAAGAAGTTACACCATCTCACCTTTACAAAGGGCTTTAGAAGCTCACCTATGGGCTCTTGATGGTGGAAAAATGGAGCAAAAGGGGTTGGAGTTTCAGTTTTAGAGGGGTTTTGTAAAGGGGAAAGAGAAAGAAAATAGATCTAGAGAAAAGCCTTAAAAGAGAGAGAGAGAGAGAGAGAGAGAGAGAGAGAGAGAGAGAGAGAGAGAGAGAGAGAGAGAGAGAGAGAGAGAGGGAAGGGAATTTTTGTACTTGAATTTTCCAAAGGGACATCACCTGGGAGTCTGGGACATTCAAGTAATCCCAACTTTATTATTTTGAAAATCACATTGAGTCAGTTGGTGCATTACTGCATTGTGTTGTATTTAATTGGGCAAATCATCTACTTACTTCCAATTCTCTCTTTCTCTCTTTTAACTAATTTTTTTCTTATTAATTTTCTTAACTTATTGTTACACTTTCTCAAACATTTCATCCTCCATTTTAAACATTTTTGACTCTATGTTTGTCACATGGAATTAGCACCCTAAATTATACTCTTGATTACATCTTACCACCTTAAACTATACTCTTGATTATACTTTGCACCCTGATTTTTGAATTTCCATCCAAGTTAACAGAAAACTTAATATCGATGTGGAAAGTGTAACAAATATCATAGTTTAAAATGCAAAACATGTATTCAAAAAATTTAAGGTGATAAAGTGTAATTTTCCAAAAACCTAAAAGAGTAAATAACATGTAAAATACTAAAAGAACAAACGAAGAGTATGCAAGGTCGTAAACATAGTGACACAAAGCCCATATCCTCAAAATTTGGAGGTCATGTCAAGCATTGCAATCACTAATCTTAACTATTTATGAATATAAAATATTGATTTCATGCCTATTTTGAGAAAAAATAATTTTTTTTAAGAGCTAGAAAAATAATTAAAGACTAAAGAATATCATAGAAAACCTATATATGTTTCTTTTTTTATTTTCATTTTATAAAAATTTCCGTTGCACCGCATTCTATTCTTTCTTCCAACTCCAAAAAAGTAGTGCGAAAGTTACCGTTGATTATATTCACAAATTTAGAACACAGAGAGAGAGAGAGAGAGATGAGATTTCGCGCGGCATTTAGGGTTTGCGAGAGCAGGAACAGAGCGCCATTGCTGCTTCAACCTCAAGCTTCACGCTCCTTCTCTCAGCTTCCATTAAACTCCCAACGGTTCGTATCGCTTCTCTATTCTCTATTCATGTTGTGTGAACTATCATTTTGACTAAGCCTTTACTTTTTGCGAAACTGTAAAGATACCGTGATTTTGAATCTTGATTCAAACTTTTTTAATCTTATCATAGCATAAAGAAGCGAGAAATAGCTTAAAATTTTGATTACTAGTAGTTGATTTTTTGTGAATTTTTAGGCCTTCTTTTGGAATTGCGTTTGACATAGATGGCGTGGTTCTTCGCGGTCGTGTTCCCATTGGAGGCTCTCCTCAAGCTTTGAGAAGATTGTACGGAGATTCTGGTACTTCACAACCTATTCATTTCTCTGTATGTGTGTGTTTTAGTGAATTATGAATTTTCTATATAACTACCTTTGTTTGGTTGCTGGGAAAATTGAGTAGAGAAGGAGGGGAAAATAGAATTCATGACACATGTTTTGTGTTTTGTGTGTGTGTGTTTTTTTTTTTTTTGAAAAATTTGGGAAATTCAACTTAACTATGCTGAAATTGTTGTGAAATGAGAACTGTGAAAGAGTAAGGAAGGATGGTTATACAAAGAATGTTGTAGTTTCTGGTTTTGGGAATGGTAATTATGCTATTATGGTTGCCAGTCTTAATGAATAATGATTCTTTTTATTCTGTTGTTGTATCTGACTCGGTTGATTTCCGCTGCAGGTGCTTTGAAGGTACCCTTTCTGTTCTTAACAAATGGTGAGTCGTTTTAAGTCATTCAGTTTGTGGTTCATCAATAGAAATTTTAGGAGCTACTAAGAGGATGATGGGCTTATTGTAAAGATATATGTGATTATGGAATTATTAGTTATGGTTTGTGAGGTTGATATTGACAAACATTTGACAATGTGTATTGAACCTTTGAACATTTGAGGCTTGTTTCTTTTTTATTGTAAAAAACTCTTTAGTCCGTCCTTCTGTTGATATTTCTTTGAATTATTTGAGACCAAAAAGAGATATATCTAAAACGTTGTGTTCGATAATTATCAGCATGATTTTAGTGCAAGAAAATGTTACATTATCGGTTATTGTCTTTACTTCTCAAGAGTAATGTATACAATATAGCGATAAAATGAACAATACTATTATTTGATATGAATAGGAGGTGGCGTCCCTGAATCTAGACGTGCGACTGAGTTAAGTGAACTTTTGGGAGTGCACATTTTACCTTCTCAGGTAGGGTTTTGTTGTTGTTGCTGTCTTTTATTTATTTTTATTTTTCAGTATAAATAGGAGATTGAAGTTTATCTATTCATGATTGTTGTGGCTGTCATTTGACTTGTGGAATCTTTAGCATAGCTGTTCTTTTTATGTTATCCTACTGCAGGTTGTACAGGGTCACTCACCTTTCAAAACTTTGTTGAAGAGGTATATGTATCAGTTCGGTGTGAATCTTTTCAACACTAAAGTATCATATTCTTTTCCAATGCTGTTGTTGTCAAGTTTGCTCTAATGTAATCTTTCAATTCTGATGCTCGAACCTAGTAATCACAATATGTCAACTAGGCATTATGTTAACAAAGAGACCACACCTTACAATTGAGTAATTATTACTGATGTCATTGATAAGTCTCCTGCTTGGCCAGGAGTGAAATTGTGAGAAATCTTGCATTGATTTGGAAATTATGCCAGTAATATGAGATTTTGTAGCTGGTTGAGCAAATGCATGGTCTGCGGTCAGAAAAGACTGCATCTTTAGGGGATGCATCCAGTTACTTGTCTGTTATAAATAATGTACTAGTCTTATTTTCTCTTCCCTGAATTAAGTGCAAAAGCTGAGCTTGGATAGATCTCACAGCATTTTGTTTATGAACTTCTTGTCATAAGAAAGGGACTCATCGTAAAAGAGTTTCAAGCAAGTCTAGAACTACTGTTACCTAAGAGGATATTTAGAATGTTTCTGTTTTGTTTTTGTTTTTGTTTCTAAATGTTCGTTAAAATATCCTTTCAAAGTTCAAAGTTATTTGTCTTTTTACATTAAATTGTTCTACAATGATTGCCAATGTATTTTCAATGTGTATAATTTTTTTTCTCGCTTAAAAAATTGTCTCTTGCAATAATGTACTTAGTTTTCTTCATCATCTTATGTAAAGTTTATTGGTTTCCTCTTCAGATTTGAGAATGAGCTCATAATTGCCACTGGAAAAGGGGAACCTGCTGTTGTAATGTCTGAATACGGTTTCAAGTAAGATACTCACCTTATACCTTGGTCATAGTATTTCCTGATTTGAAGGCCAGAGGTTTCTAGGTTTTGTAAGATTCAAATATTACTTAAGTTTGTTTGTGGTGGCAGAAAAGTCCTTTCTTTAGATGAGTATGCTTCCTACTTTGAGAACATTGATCCTGTTTCACAATATAAGATGTGGACAACTAAACAAGAATCGGGTAATGGGAGTGACTATAAGAAATTGGTTCCAAAATACGATGCTACCTCTGACAGAGTCAAGGCAGCTTTTGTTGTCAGTGATCCTGTAGATTGGGGCAGGGACATTCAGGTAATCCCGACTTTATTGTTTTGGAAATCACAATGAGTCAGTTGGTGCATTGTATTGTATTTAACAGGGCAAATGGCATGTAAATTCTAATCTATGTAGATATATGTAGTAAATAGGGAGAAAGGTTTAGAATACTGGAGCAATGGAGGGTGGAGAATTTGAATGCAATCAAATTTTGGATATATTTTGCTTTTGATTGGTAGTAGCAGCCTTGGTTTTTACATGAGTTCCCAAGAACAAAAATATACCATTGAAGTTCTATGTGGTGGATCTTTTAATTAAAATGCACATAAGTTGTCACTGTATTTGTCATCATCTTATTCCAGATACTTTTGAATATCTGTACCCCTGAAGAATCACTGAACTTGTTGATTTTGCATTAGGTTCTCTGTGACATTTTAAGATCGGGAGGCCTTCCTGGACACAAGAACACACAGCAACCACCTTTGTATTTTGCTGCAGATGATCTTGAATATCAGGTTGGTTATTAAGCTTATTCAGAAAATGTTAATTTGGGTGTAATTCATAAATTATTTTCATTTAGACTTGAAATAGGATCTCCAGAATTGCGTTAGAATCCAAATTTCATGACTTAACCAAGAGCAATTCACTAATTATGTAAAATTTCTACACAAAACTTGTAAATGTTCTGATCAATCACCAATTTGATGGCTTTGGAAAGAGGAATTTTGTCATCAGTATCAAGTAAAGCAAGAAACATAGATACTGGTCAGCTCAAATGGTTGAAAGGGAGTATAAGAGCAAAAACTCATCAGGCAGATCTTATACAGCTTTGCTGAGTCAAGTCCATACCATAAATAGGAGTCAGCGCTCAATATGGGCTTCACTTGTTGGAACCCATCAATATGCTCAATTCGTTGGCCTGGATTCTAGATGTGCTTTTGCTCCAGCTGTTTTTGCCTATCTATGGAAAGCAGAGCTTGATTCTATTGCTTATTTATTTACCTGTATATTTTACCTCAATATTTGAAGAAAACTTAAGAATTGATTGGTTTCCCTACTCACTACAGGCTGCTTTTCCTTTTGAGCGTCTCGGAATGGGTGCTTTCAGAATTGCTCTAGAAAGTGTCTTCAATAGGTAACGTTAGTGTCTCAGGTTTAAAAATGATTAGGTCCTCAGTTTCCATCAAATAGGTGTACATCAGATTGAATGTTTACTCATTGACACACCTCTTGGTTTACATGTCTATAACAACTCATAAGTCATAATCAGAGAAATCAAAGTCTCTAGATTTTTAAAATCCAAGACACAATTTCCTTTTTCTTAGTTGCTTTTAGAACCTATTTGGAGGAAACAACTCCTTGATGGTGCAGTGAAATTATTTTATGCCTTGAGCATCACACATATACGAAAATTCTATGGGTTATCAATCACCCCTCAAATTTAGCCATCCTTGTAGACTTGGTGGTAGTGTCTTCCTGTGAGTTGTGACCAAACACTGTCAAAGATTCAAGGCTAGCAGATAGAGGAAGAGAGAAAGACTCACCCTTAAGAGCGCAGAAAAATAATAACATTTTTATTATGCATTGGGAAACACATTACAAGAGCACCATACGGAAAAACATAAATTGTGATTGTCATCAGCTCCCAATAGTATATGAATTCTTATGATTGGCTTTGGTTTGCAGAATTCACTGTAATGCACTGGAATATGTTTCTTTTGGGAAACCAAATCCATTTGTATTCAAGAATGCTGAAGCCATATTGAGACAACTTCAGTCATCATGTAATGATAATGCCATAGATAATGGAGACGTTGGATCAAATCCTTTCAAAACTATTTATATGATTGGTGATAACCCTTTAGTTGATATCAAGGGTGCACGACAGGTTTGTCTTACTACTTGTTTTGATATCCAGTTTTTTTGCATAAGAATGCTATATTATTATTATTATTATCATTAAATGAATCAATTGTTATTTTATTTATGGGGACACCTTTTGATTCTCAGGCAGGACATCCTTGGTTTTCTATTTTGACTAGGACTGGTGTTTTCAGGGGAAAAGATAATCATGCAGAATTTTCAGCCGATCTGGTAAGTTCAATGCTGAAATTTTAAGATGCATGTCAGTGGTTATGCTTGCAAAACTATAATTTTCTACTATTGTCATGGTAAAAGTGTTGTAGAGATGGGGGATTTTTGTGAATCTGAAATGTGTTTTTGTAATACTTCACTATGTTTTCTTCTTGATTCTTGTGCAGGTCGTTGATACAGTTGAAGAGGCAGTGGACTATATTCTGAAAGAGGAGAGTACTTCTTAGGTCCCATGCAAAGTGGAACCCTTTTTGTATTGCTCTCTGTTTCTCGTCTCTCGCACCATTGTATGGCAGAAAGAAAGTTTAATACATCCAGAAAGCTTGGCAAGTTTTTTAAATCAAGTTCTTGGAACTCAATGAAGTCAATTTTGTCCCTTTTTAAAAAAAAAATTTTCTCATGTTATTCAGCAATTGCTTCTTTTTTTTTTTTTGAGAAACGTTATTCAGCAATTGCTGACTCCAAAATATGGCTAGTCATTCTTGTTACACTTGGAAAGTTCCTATCATGTTGTTATATAGTCCTATATTTTGGATATACATTTTGACTGTTACCAATATCAGATTGTTTAAAAGCGTAAAAATTGTGATGCTTTGACTCAAAAGTCAAATCCCTTTGTGTTCAAGTTTTTATTAACTGGGGGGGATGTCATTCAGTTTTAAATATCCATAAAATCTAGATCTTCAAGTCCTTGTTTATTTAATATACATATTGAATTAAAACTTGAAAAAAAATTAATTAATTTAGATCCCATACACTTATGAAGCGGATTAGTTGATCGAGTTATTTCTTATTCCAAAGAGATAGCACAAACAATTATTTCAACCACACTAAACAATCACCAAATCTAAAGTAAATATGTCAACCATTAAAAGTCACACAAATTTGACAAATTTGAAATTTAACAAATTTGGTAACAAGGTAAATATATATATATATATATATATATATATATATATATAAGGAAAAGCCGCTATTAGACCCCAATCCCATAGAATTCACTAAAAGAAATAATTACAACAGTTTACTTCCAAAACCTTTGCGGGCAAACTAGACTCTACTGGAACCTTAGCGAACGCTTTGCTTGACTTCCCACTACACTGGCTTCAAAAGTCAAAAATTTCCCTCACGAATGAAACTCATTAGTAACCCAAATCCCAACAACTACATAAACCATGTCGCTTCAAGAATGATTTAAGCTTAAGGTGAATAGGTCACAATTGGTTTTGTTTAGACACCTAATCACAAAAATGGATTTTTTTTAAAAAAATTTTAAGGTTCAAGGAGAAAGATATTAGATATACTTTGTATAAATACTCTTGTGCTTGAGATGTTTAATATAAGTACGTTAAGGTTTAGCAAATTTCACCTTGTCACTTGAGCTAGTGTATTGTGAATTTTTTGTTGAGAGAGTTTGAGTTTCACTTTGTGAAAATTCTCTTAACTTGAAATCTTCAATCAACAGCTTAACAAAATTTTAACTAATCTCAAATGCATCAATTTTAATACCTTTTTTGACTCCATGTTTGTGACATGGAATTAAGCAACATCTAAAACCTAAAAGAGAAAACGACATGCGGATTACTAAAAGAACAAAAAACGACGAGAATGCAACGTCGCTAAGGGAGTGACCAAAGTCAAAACCCATATCCTCAAAACTCAAAAGTAAAAGATAAGCCCAACAAAACCAACACACACACACACCCTCACATCCTCTCTTTTCCTTCATCACCTTCATCCACCAATGGCAATGGAAGCCACTCTGCTCAGCTTTCCCTCTCACTCTCTCACCCAAACCAAAACCAAAACCCAAACCCAATTCCTTTCAAACCCACCTCCATTCCTCTCCTCCAAACCCAAAAGACCCAGCAAGCTCTCGATCCGCTCAGCCATTTCCCGCAACAAGAAAGAAGCAACAGTTGAGACTGTGAAAACCCAGCTCGATGACTGTCAGCTCCTCGCCGCAATAAAGTACAAAGGCTTCACTGTCAAACAGTTCCAAGATCTCCGGAGATCTTTACCCGAAACCACAACACTTGTCGTTGCGAAAAACACCCTTGTTTACAAAGCCATTGAGGGTACTCCATGGGAGGTTCTTAAGCCTTGTATGACGGGGATGAATGCTTGGCTCTTTGTTCACAGTGAGGAAATCCCAGCTGCACTTAAGCCTTATAGGAATTTTCAGAAGGAGAAGAAGCTTGAAGAGAATGACTTTAGTGGTGCAGTTTTTGAGGGAAAGTTTTATGCGCCTGGTGACTTTAAGACGCTCGAGAATATGCCTACGAGAGCTGAGATTTATGCTAAGATGTTGGGGTCTATAAAGAGTCCCGCTTCGAGCTTAGTCGGGACAATACAGGCGCCAGCGAGGGAGTTGGTGATGGTTTTGCAGGCGTATGTGAAGAAGTTGGAAGAGGAAGGTGGTGGGCAATAGTGGCTGAGGAGAAAAGGAGCAGCTCTTTTGAGTTTCTGCTATTCTTGTAATTGTAAGTGTATTTTGGAAACAACTCTCCCTCTTTTTTTGTTTTTCTTTTTTACTTGTAGCAATGTTGTTGTTATGGTTGAAATTGAGGGAGCAATTGAATTGAAAAGAATGCAAGTTGTAGAGTTGTGTCAAATTGGAGGTTAACTTAGTTTGTCTCGAAACTGATTAGTGAATGTGTTGCAATATGGTTATATTGGTCCTGTTGCTGGCTCCTAACATGTAAATTATCAGAACCAACTCGAGGAATAGATTCAAACTACGGTTTTTGTTGTAAATTGTGATTGTAGTCATAGAGACAAAGTGCCCATTTGTTAAGGTGTTTCCGAACTGCACTTAGTACAACTTTTTTTCCCCTACCAATAGAATGATATTTAGCTGTGTAGTTGGGGGCATCCATCTGTGGAAATGGTTTATGACTTGGGATTCATAAAGTAGGCCTTTAAGGGAGAAAGACGGGGAGGGAGAGGAGAGGACTGCAGGCTCTGATATATCTATAGCAGTTTGTTTTATGGGTACCATAGCCATAGGGGCATGAGAGAGCATACTGTCATCAGTTCTGGTGAGAGAGTAGAGTTAAGTTTGGAATGAGTCACTGAATTGGGGTTGTATAGTGATGATGTTCTTTAGGTCAGGTGTTAGTGGGATGCTCTCAGAGCCAAGGAACATTTACTAGGGTATATGTGCAACTTGTTCAGATCATGTACAAGGAATAAAGAATCAATATGGGCTCGGTATTAAACTGTTATTTATAGAGACTTTGTACACTGTTTGAAAACTGAAACTGTACATCAGTGCAGACTCTGACTGTGTTCCTTTCTTGGGTGATAACTGATAGTGATACTACATTTTGTTTCAACTAATAAAATAGAATCAATAAAGTAGTTGGTGTCCTTAAAATCTCAATTAGTAACCACAGTTAACTCTTTCAGTTGAAAGTGAGTGCTACTATGAATTAGGAAAGGCTTAATTGTGTGAGGAGGAAATGCCTAGGGGCTTTTCCCAAGAGGATGGCAATAGGATAAGCATATAGTAGCTAGTACGTTGGAGGTGCTTTGTGTTTTGTAAAACTGATGCTTGAGACAGTCTCCATGTTTTTCTTGATTTGAGAAGAATTCAGAAATGGAAAAGCGAAAGAAGGGGGGGGGGGGGGGTCGAATATTCAGAACTTTGGATAAAGCTGCATTCACAATGTTCACAAAGAGGGAAAAAGGAAAATGAAATAAATAGAAGCATATGCAGAACAGCATGGGCTCTCTGTAGCAAGCAAGACCAATCTCAATTGCTTCCATTCCATGCTGAAACACGTTGAAGCAAAAGTGTCCTGCAACATTTCATAACTGAAGTGCAGAACAGATGATAACTTCACTAATTGTTCTTCGAGGAATTGTGTGCTACAACTCGAAATCAGACTCTGACATATTATAAACTGAGTAATTTGGCAACGAAATTTTGTACCGAACGATTTCCTTTTATGAATGCCCTAGATCAAGTGAGAGGTTATTAACTTATTATGTTTGTTATATTTTGAATGCATTAATCTTTTCAACATAAGATTGCGTTGGATATGGAATTGCTTTTGAGAGACCTACACTCAACACTGGAAAGATGTATATCAGTTATGTGTATGGCCACGTGGCTGGCATTTGGGCTAGATTGGGAATGGAACTCACATACTGAGCACATCACCGAGAAGGTAGTTTAGGCTAAATTAACGCTAGGTTCTCAGAATGCTATGCCAAAAAGAGATGGTCTTGAGAGTTGAGTCGCTTTACTTTTTGGTAGCTGAGTTGCTCGTTTAGAATAAACAGTGTGGAATCAAATAATGAAATGTGAAAAAACTATCACCCTAGTTGACTAAGATAACAAAAGCAAAATGGTTATAAAATCAATGCAGTTATGTCCGAAAGGTTTAGAACAAGCAGTTAATCCTTGATCTCATGAAATTTCCATAATGTTAGTTGATAAAGCCTATACAGCATCATCCAAGATGCATATATTCAATAAAATCAGTTGTTATGAGCCTACAGATTTAGATTCATCAAGGATTTGCTTCAGGAATTCAGTTCATATAAACATTATTGTTAATACCACTCTAGAGGTGCTTGGCAAAGATTGATTCCACAACACCTTGAGCTATAGGATGATAACAGTCACGAGCCTCTGCAAACACTCTTTTAGCAAAAATCTTCTCCTCTTCCTTTCCAGTGCCTTGTACAAGAGCAGTGTAGAGTGGGCGAAGGTACTTCATCCTTCCAACTGACTTCAGCGTTTTCTCCACCTCACCATAATAATCTCTGCACTTAGCCGAAATGGCCAGTTGGAGAAAGGCAACCTTTACTTCATAATCCTTCGATTCTGACAGCCTATAGCGCTCATCCAAGGCCAAGATCTGCATATCAAATGCAATAAATGATAAGAGTAAGAAAACATCAGCTTACTATCTGACCCTGGATATTTTTGGGTCCATGGGATTAAATATGGAACAATAAGAAATACACCAAAAAGCTTGAAATATATGGGCACAAATCAACCAAAGCATTACAAGCAACAATTGGCAATAGTGGATCTTTGATTCTTGAAAAAACAGATAATACATTTTTTTTTATATATAAATATAGCACATATTCGAGATATTTATAATAAAAAAAATACAAGAAAATGTGCACTGCTTGCATAGTGACCCAGAGGATCTAGCTACTTCCATGTAGGAGGTTAAATGGATACCGCCTTTGAACACCAACAAGAACTCTTGATGTGGGGAGGGTGCCTAGACATTTCATCTTCAAAGCTTATTTCTAGTCTAACAAAACCCCTTTTTCTTTGTTTTTTCCCCTTCTCAGAAGAAATATAAGGCATTATTCAGCTAGTTCTGTCACACCAAGTAAAATAGTGATAATTTTCCATAAAAACACTACTAAAGCACGAGTCTTAAACCAGCATACACAAATTGCCTCAACATCACTCAAAATCCATTTCTTCCAGTCAAAGACATCCTTAAAATGATGTATTGGATGGTAAAATTACTATATTCAAGGGATAAGAAAAGAGTAGATAAACTGAAATAAAAACAATTTGGAAACTCTAACAAGATCAGAACCACCACCTGTGAAGCTTCAACAGCTTTGGGCAGGTTCTCCAAGTAAAGTTCCCATTCCTGCCCTTGCCAATCTGCAACTTCATCCTCCCTTGGCATCCGCCCAAGCTTAAACTCATTGGCAAGAGATACAATCTTCGTGTATATATTGGAAACTGGTTCATAAGCATCTGGAGGGATACCAGTGCCCTCAGTCCATAATTCTAGATCAATGTCTTTCTCTATTCCAGGGACATTGGCTTTCAAGAAGTCCAGAAATGTCTCCGTATCAATTGATTTGAATTTAAAGGTGTTAATATACTTCTTGAGGAATTCATCAAATGCAGGCCTTCCAATCTACAAATCCCAGAGGATAAACAAAATTGGTTAGGATATTCTTTACACAAACAACACCCAGTTACTCAAGTATTAGTGGACATTAATTCATATAGACTCTCAGGATTCTTGCTTCATGGGTAAGACTCCTATAACTATTACAACGCACAGATAACAACTTTAATTTGGTAAAGACACTAACAATATGACACTATTAATATGTTTCCAGGAGGGGGAAAAGAAACACATGCATGAAAGACACACTAAGATGCAGTAAAAAAGTGATTCAACACACCTGACGTTCAATACGCCACAGAAACTGGAAACCTTTCTCATATGGAACTTGAGAATATACATCATCTGGGTCCACTCCTTCCTGATTGGTTTTGAGTTTTGTGAACTCCATGTTGTCCTTGAAACGCTCCATTTCCTCATTTAACCCCTTCCAACCAATTCCAATATTCAATGCAGCTCTGTCCTCCCCTTGTACGGCTTCAACAATCCTTCTCTCCGCATAAGTCGTGAAACCCTATGACAACAAATAAGAAAACTAATCCCATTTGCAGAGTACAAAAAGGCAACAAAACACACGTAATAATGATATATCTCAACCCAGTAAACCAGTTATTCATCATCTATGATTTTACCGTATATTTCATATTCAATGCCCCAAAATCTTTTTTTCTTCTAGTTGAAATCAGATCCCCACAACAACAGAAAAACAAAACCAAACCTTTAAACTGCACTTTGGCTATCAACAAAGTCGACAAAAAGAAAAGAGGCACTCAAGTGACCTGTTTTCTTAAGCAGCTAAGCAATTCAAACATTTTCAACAATTTTCCTCTTCTTGCCTCATACTTCCAAACAGCCAATAACAGGGTAAACAATTCTCATAGCAAGACACATCAAACATAGAAAATAAACATACGTACAAAAGGATCACCCAAGTCAGACATGAATTTACTCATCCCTAACAGAACACAGAAAACCATTAGACAATTTGCCACTCAATTAAGTCAATAACTCCATGCCACTTGACAGTAAAAATAATACCACATGTACCACCAGAACCTTGATGGGAGTGGGCACAACATCAATTTGTAAGCTTGCATTTTGTAGTAAAAAAAAATAGCGGTGTGGCTGACTATATGAGAGTGACATTCCACCGCTACATCTCTAGCATTTGCTCAAAAAGATAAACTTGAACAAATCCAATTACTCCAAAAACACACACAATTTATAAGCCATACCTCATTCAACCAAAAATGGTCATTGGTCTTGTTAGTGATCAAATTCCCAGTCCAACTATGAGCAAGCTCGTGAGCCACAACCTGGGCTCCACTAGCATCGCCTTTAATCACCGTCGGAGTCAAGAACACCATCCTCGGATTCTCCATACCACCGTACGGAAAGCTCGGCGGCAACACCAACAAATCGAACCTCTCCCATTCGTACGGTCCAAAAAGCCTCTCCCTTGCAGCACCATCTCCTCCGTGCCGGCGAACTCCCTCGCCGCCTCGTCCAGCACCGGCCCCGCCGCCTCCGCATAGACCCTAGTCCTGGGCCCCACCTCCCTGAACCCCAGCTCCCCGACGGCGAACGCGAACAGGTACGTCGGTATGGGCTGGTCCATCACGAACTCCTCCACCGCCCTCCCCTCCGCGGCCCACGTAGCGTGCGGCGGCGGCGGCGCGTGAGACAGAGAGGACTCGTTGGGGGACCGGCGAGTGACGCGGCGGGCGGACATGACGGCGGAGAGCGAGGAGGGGACGTTGAGGAGGCAAGTGTAGGTCACGCGCGCGGCGGGGGTGTCCTGGCAGGGGAAAACGGAGCGCGCGTGGATGGACTGGCATTGCGTGTAGACGAAAGGCAGGGTCTTGTTGAAGGTCTGAGGCGGAGAGAGCCACTGGAGGGCGGAGGAGGAAGGCGAAGGCGAGGTGGAGTAGACGACGAGGAAGGAGGAGTGGTTGGAGAGGGAGAGGGTGAGGTGGCGGCCTCTGATTGGGTCGTGGTCGGGGGAGAGAGAGAAGGGGATGGGAGCTTGGGAGTGTGGGTCGAGGACGGAGTGGATGGTGAGAGAGCGCGTGTCGAGAGAGAGTGGGCCGGTGTGGGGGTTGGAGAGAGAGAGGAGAGCGGTGGCGTGGATGGTGGAGGATGGGAAGTCGAGGTAGAGAGAGAGAGAGATGTGGGTTGTTACTGGGTGGGTCGAGTCCGTGAACGAGTGTGGGTCTATGGGTGCCATTTTTTTTTTTTTTTTTTGTGGGTTTGAGAGAGAGAGAGAGAGTGTGCGTGTGTTTGTGTTTTAGATTCGAAGACTGAAGAAGAAGAGTTGTGGAGTCAATACCGGAGAGGAGTTCGAGAGAATGAGCCTAGGACTGTATTTTCACTCGTGACATTAATGCCGTGGGGTTGGTTTAGTCTTTTAGAGTAAAACAAGGGTTGACTCAGTGGATTTAAAGGCTGAGGTTTCGAGAGATTTCTTATTGTTTGCTTTTTTTGCATTAATTTATGGAACAAGTTTATCTTCAAACCGATTTAAACAACAAAAATTTACCCAAAAAATGGCATTTTTAATCGTCGCAGCAAATCCTATATTTTACAGCTTATTACAAGTACTAAATTGCAACAAAAACAACATTATTTCAACCTGATTGTATTATTGACGTTGTTTTTATTATGAATAGATTATAGCATTATGAAAAAAATTTATATTTTAAATTATATTGATTTATTATCATATACTAATTATAATCTATCACTTTAATGTAATAAATTTTTTTGTTACTTTTTTATTGTTAGTAATTTATATGAGGAGTTCCGATTGGTACAATATTGCATGAACTTATTATGCATCAATCATATCATAAATAAGTCGTCTTGCTATTAAAAAAAAAAAATCAAAGTATTAATCTTGTTTGGCGAGAGTGAGTGTGGCAGTGTGTGTTTTTTCCCACCTTTTTGTGAGTAGTGAGATAGAATGGTTGGAGGGATTTTGTTAGTGCTATTTTTGACTACCTTTTTTCACTCTTTTTTCAACAAAGAAGATTTGGAGGAAGAATAATAACTGATAAGTGTGCATTCCACTAATAAAGTCCCACCATGGAAGATTTACAGGCATGCGTGGTATCTATTCTAAAGTTTACTACTCACTTTAGCTATTAAATCTATTCTAATATTCTATTAGAAGCTTACTACTCACTTGAGCTATTAAAGTAGGGTCCGATCAACTTATTGTATAATTTTTAAGGAAAAACAATAAAACAAAAAGGAGAGAATGTTATGGTGAGGTGATGACTGTGATTGGTATTATTATGTAATAAAAGTGATATAAGTTGAGGTGTCATGTAAATTTAATATTGCATTATTTTTATTTTATTACGTCAATAAGCTATGAGTGAAATTTGTTTTTTGTATCATTGTTGTGTTGAATATTATTTGCTCAAGTATCATTACTGTTAGAATTGTGTGGTTAAAACTACCTTGCATTCTTAGTGCGATGGTCACTTTATAAGTATAAATGTTTGCAAGGTGTGGGGGACAATGGCCAGGGTTCAAGTTTCTAGGAGGGAGTTTTACAGACATATACACTTAGATTACGCTAGAGTAGAAATTCTATCTTGTATAAAAAAAAAAAAAAAAAATTGTGTGGTTAAATAATTAAATTTATTATATCTTAATAACTTAAACTTTTGGGATAATAAAAAATTTAACATGGTATATGTAGGGTCAAAATTTGTAGCCCAAACCCAAAAGGTAAGGGATTGAAGCTCAATAAGCTCACTGCAATGAATTTGTAGAGTGTGGGTGAAAGAACTGGGCTGTCCGTGAAGTAAACAACAGTTAATTAAGATATTAAGAGATGAACTAATGCAAAAACACACTTAAAAACTGAACAAATTGATGTCCGAAGAGGTATAATATTGATTGAAAGGTTAATACAGTTCTTAGAGTTACAGTAAAATCGTTCTCCTCTTCTTCCTCTCTTTTTCCGATCCCCCTTCATCAGAGGCCTCTTCCTTTTATATAGCCTCCTTCTCAACCATCTTCGTCGTACACTTGTTATTCATCTAAGCATTCACTTTAGTACATGTCACATCAGATATCTTCTTTAGCTCTCCATGAGTGGTGGTAGCTGAGATTGCACTGCTCAGGGGTTTTTTCTACATAAATGCGGCCAGAAAAGTTGCTGCAGTGCATTAAACACGGTGGTAGCATCTTTTTCTCTAGATATTTCTCTATTTATATCATCTTCATACATGCAAGCAGTTCATCCTTATCGCTGGATCCTCCTGGAAGTTCACCTAAGCTGCCCAAGTATTTACTTGACCGATATTCTTCAAGTCCGAAAAGGGTATACTCCTCGGACTATACTCCCTCACCCTTTCCTTACTTGATTCTCCATTATGGGGTCTTTCTCAATCCTTTACCCCTCCTCGGACGTACTCATATCTTCAAATGGGGCCTGAGGCCCAACATACGTGTTTGGGCTTTCACCCCCACAATATCAAAGTAAAAGCTCTTGAGTTTGAGAATATCTCAACACCACCACTCACTTTTACAAAAGAAACAAAGAGAGTTCTTGCTTCCCACTTTAAGGTATTGGATTCCAAATTTTATCAACATACCTTCTTTGATAAAATTCTCATTATTCACACACACAAATGATGCAATCACATTTTTACATCTATCATAATAAAATAAATTTTTTCATAACAAAATATAAATAAATAAATACATTTCATTCCGCATTCTATAAAATTCCCTTAAGATTTTATTCTTTAAAAAAGAAAAGAAAAAAATTCCTCCTATAAATCATTGTTTTCTTCATTAATTTGTTGGAATTACCTTTTCTCCTACCCTTGGAACTTTGGTTCCCGTGATTCTTCTTGCCATCATTATTGTATGAATACTCTCGTGATTCGTTTTTCAAAAGAACATCGCATGCACCGTTTCTTTTTATTTTTTTATTTTTATTTTTGCTGAATACCATTTTCTTTATTCAAGGATTAGAGTCCATTTGAATACAACTTATTTTGCTGAACCGAAAATTGAAAAAACTGTAGCAAAATAATTTTTAAATATGTAAATAGTACCGTAGAACCTATTTTTAATATTTTTAAATGCATGAACAGTACATAAACAGTATATTTACTATTCATGAACAGTAAAATTTGTCTCTAATCCAAACCCAGCCTTAATCCATTACATATATGTTTGGTTTGCGCGTCCACATTGCAGTTTGCGTTTTTCAATTTCTTTTTTTTTTTCATTCGTTTTCAGCCAAAATGGGTCTCACGATACTATTCACACATTTAAAAATTATTTTGCTACAGTATTTTTCAGTTTTCAATTTCAATTTTCAGTTTTCAGCTGTATCCAAACGGACCCTACATTCATCTAGATCCCAATCCCACTGGTTAACACAACATTGATAAACTTGATTGGTATGTTTGGTCTTTGGTGTCAATTTGATTCAGCTTGCACCAAAAATTTGACTTTATAACATTCTCATTATTCCCTAATTATTAACAGGGAGCATGCACAATGAAGGAGAACCTTCCATCACCATAAGCCATGAAAACCAAAAGGAGCAAGGAAAAAAAAAATCACCATTTGAAAAAAGTGATCTGTTTCATTATTTAAATTGCTAGCCTTGAAGACTAAAGATACAGGTTTGGCATTGTACGGTCTACTTATTACAGATGCGCGTTTTTGAGAGAGATTTTTTTTTTTTTTTTTCTTTTTTGAATTATCCTACTCTTCGTGCGAAGAGGAAAGGTAAAAAATAAGGATGTGCATGGATCGAGTTGGGTCAGGTTGAGGAGATTTTTTGACCCAACCCACCATGGTGTGTAAAAAAAATTCAACCCCGGGTTGAGTTGGGTTGGGTTGAACTCATGGGTTGGACAAATTTTTTTATTACTATTATTATTAAATTGAGCAGAAAAAATATATCATACTTAACACCTGAGTTGATAAACAAAATATACATTAATATTTCAACTAATATTTCAACTTAGTTGTAAACAAGATATGTTTAAGTATCTAACTGAGTTGATAAACAAAATATAAATGAACTAGTATCCTAATTCAATTATAAACAAAATATACATGAGTTCCTAACAAAGTTATAAACAAAATATATCTAAAATTTTTAAATTTTTTTTATTAATTATATAATACATTTAAATATATATTAAAAGAACTAATAGGATTTTATATTATAAGTGCTCTACAGCTGGTTTTTTTTATAAAATTTATTAAATATATAATATTTTTTAAACAAATATTAAAATATGGGTGGGTTGGGTCAGGTTTGGCGAGTTTGTAATTTTATGACTCAAATCCAACTCGACTTGCTATAAAAAAAGAAAAATTGTAACCCAACCCAACCCACCAAGCCCTAAAAACCGACCCAACATGGCGGGTTGGCGGGTTTTTTGCACACCCCTAGTAAAAAAGTTGTGCATTATTTAGCTAAGTTAGCTGCTAATTTTTTAGATAGTGTAATATGAATGAAAGATGTTCCACCATCAGTTTTATCTTTTGTTCAAACTGATTTAACTTCTTTTTCGAAATAAAGTTAACTATCTACTTTCTCCCAAAAAAAAAAATGCTAAGAGTCTTATATCTCAACTGACAACTCGTACTGTATACAACAAAAATGCCTGGATTCAAATCTCCCTCAACCAACCACCGAATTATCAAAAAACAAAATATCATTAATCAAATTAAATATTATATGCGTTAATTCAATGATGTCATAGTGATGTAATATACATACATATATATATATATATATATAATGGGTTCCACTCTCAAAAAAAGAACTCTATGGTTTGAAACATATGTAATCTAATTGGGCCAAACAGTCAAAGTCCTTATTAGCATTGGGCTCTTAAGAATCACTGACTGGGCCCAGATCCAGCTACACCCACCACCTTTGCATTGGAGGTGTAGAGCCCACATTTACCAAAAATAAACCCATCATGACACCCAACCCCCCACGCTCTCCATTCATGATTCATCTCTCTCCCTCCATTCCTCTCTCTCTCTCTCTCTCACCTGAAAGCAAATCTGTGAGAGCGAGTGAGCAAAACAAAACAACCAACCAAAGAGAAAGAAGCGAAACCCTAAAAAATGGATGACTATACGAGGGAGATGATGGACCTCAAGACCCTCGTCACTCGAACTCTCGAGAAGAAGGGCGTCCTCGCCAAGATCCGGGTTTAATTTCCCACTTTACCCTCTCTCTCTCTCACTTTTTCGTTCAATTTCTGTGTTCGTTTTTCCAATTGGTAATTTTGCACCGAAATTTGTCTTTTTTTTTAGCTAATTGTGTGTAATGCTAACACTTAGTTGATGTTGATTAGGTTTTTGGATTGGAAGATCATCCATTTATTTAGGTTCAAGGAAATGTGGTTATTTTTGGCCTAAAATTATTAGGGTTTTTGATGTTGTTTAGTTTGGAGCTGAGCTGGGTTTTTGAGAATGTGAGTTAGTTTTTTTTTATAAAAAAAAAAAAAGGTTTTGATTATGAATTTTAGTTTCTCGAGCAGTTGATTAATAAAGCTCTAGCTCAACTGGCACCTAGGTGGAGGTGAGGTCGCGGGTTCAAGACCCGCGGGTGTGTGTAACTTACCAATCTTAAAAAAGATCAAGGAAGATGTTTGATCTGTCCCAGTGTGCTTTTATATGTATTAGTCTGTCTACCAGTTGAAAATTTCTTGGTTTTTCTATAAAGTAATGCTTTTGTTTAAAGATTGGGGTTCGATTTGAAGGGCGAACAAAAGTCCATAAAATAGCTTTAGTATAAGAAGTAAAAAAGGACATGTCAATTAAGGAAGAAACGGAGAGTATGGCTTAGGATAGAATGGTGGAAAAGAGTGCCCAAAATTTTGAGACTAAGGCTTGGTTATATTTGTTGTTTTTGTTATCTATGGCGTGTATTTTTTTGATTCACATGTTGATTTGGGTATTGTGAATAAAATCGGGAGGTGAAAATTATGACCTTTGATGGGTAGATTTTGCGAAACATAATAATATAAATGACCCTGATTACAGTTGATGAAGAATTAGTGAAGTGACTCCAATGAATTGGGATTGAGGATTAGTTGGGTTGAGTTTTATGCTTTATTACCAAGAGGAATTGAACGATTCCATCAATGTTAAAACTTTTGCTAATTGATTCATGTTGTTGTATTTTTGCTAGGCCGAACTCAGAGCAAGTGTGTTTGAGGCAATTGAAGAGGAGGATCGGGTAGTTGAAAAAGAAGAAGGTTTGCCTCCTGCATTACTTGGTAGCTGCAACGATCGTGCAAAACAACTTCATGCTTCTCCCTCAGGTTCCTCCACGTATCTATATTCTTTCCTATTTGTTTAATACATTCAGTCCAGTTTGGATGGGTCAGTTGTAAGCAAAATTAAGGTCTTAAAGCTTCAGTCTATGCATTAAATGAGAGTCAAAATTAATATTTTGCCTTTGAAACCAGACGTTTGGCATGTTATTTAGGTGATCCTTTCAGAGTAACTTTGATTCTTAACCAATAGTATCCGAGTTCTTCATGTAAAGAATAAAATGATGTGAAATGCGCCAACATGGCTTCTGTTCCACCTTAAATGTTAGGTTTTATTTTTCATTGTGATTTCTTGATTTTCTTGCCTCTTCTTTTACTAACCATGCAATTGATGTGGAACATATGAAAATGGTGACGTCTTGCTGCAGAACGTGATGCATCTGCATGTTACTACTGTAATTATGAGGGTTTAAAGTATTATTTATGGCAATATTTCTAATTTATTTCTCTTTCATTGCACTCTTTTAATTGCAGGACGGCTACTTACTGCTCTTATATGCGAATACCTAGACTGGGCACAATTAAATCATACACTAAAAGTTTATTTGCCAGAGTGTAATTTGGTAATTGATGTGGAACATATGAAAATTCTCTTGTGGTTTATAGTATTGCTGATTTTGTTGCAATAATTTTTGAACTAATTTGCTTCTAACTTATATGGGGATTATTTTGTAGCAAAAAGATTCTTGGAAAGCTGAGTTGAAAGAATTTAGTAGCAAGAATGGATATGATCTCAACAGGAATGGTGATAGTGGTCCTTTGCTTTTGGATGTGCTTGAAGGATTCTTAAAGTTTGAGGTTTGATATTAGATCTCATTTAGACATCAATATTTTCATATTCAATTGAAAATGTGTGTGGTTCAACTGACACTTCTTGGTGTTTTCAATTAAGACATTTAAGGTTCAAATCCCCCATCCCCCCACAACTATCAAATTATCCACAAAAAATAATAAATAAAGTGTGGTAACTAACATGATAATGCTAACTTTGTGCATCAAGGTTGATTAGACTGTCCTATGTAGGAGTACTATGTACCATTTTATGCATGTATGTTTCCATGCATTTTTGATTAATTTCTTCCAAGGATGCTTAATTTGAAGGACTAGGAGTTAGATGTGTATGTGGGTTGTCTGATCTAGATGTGTGCATTTTAACATATCCTCTACCAAGTCATTTTTGTATGTTAAGAATAGTATCAGCCTTCTTGATGTATATAACGGTAGCCACAATGAAGCTTTAAATATTTTTTTTTTTATTGATGAATGTGATTTGCAATACTGATGCTCTGGAATTAACTAATGATTGGTATTTATATGAATGTTCAAAATTTGAGATTTGGTCATAAAAAAAGAAAAAAAGAAAAGAAAAAAAAAAGAAACCTGTTTCTCAGGGATTGTATGTATGTAGATATATGTACTATTCAATTTTGATTTTTTGTTTTTAAATTGATTAATTGTTCCTTTGAATCATGTTTTGATAGAACCTATCCCAAGCAAGGGGTACTGGAAGAAGGTTAACTGCTCAAGAAACTGAGTCCTTATCCAATTTAGAGTCCAGGAATATTCGAAGGCCTTCTTCATCATCAGTTGGTGGGGGCTTGCCTCCACTGGGAAGGTTCTGCTCCTACATCACTTTTCATTCTCTTACTCTAACTTGTTTTATCTCTCTTTTCCCTTTCCCCTTTCTTTTCCTTCACTCCCATTGATACTTTGGTTTGTTGGTGTGCAAATTCTAGGTCTGTTCCTTCTTCCCAGGCATCGGGTAAGTAATGAAGCTATTTGTGATTTCCTTCCAGTATCTGCTTGCTTGTGATTTTCTTTACCTGATATGTTCTAGCATTCAGATCGTAGAGGAGGCTCCTCCATGTCTGGTTACAGGAAGGATGAGTACAGTTGGAGATATGACAGTGATGAGCACCCAGAGGATGTAATTCGAGCTTCAACTGCCTTGGAGAACCTTCAATTGGATAGAAAAGCTCGAAATCTTACTACATCTTGGCGGTTTGTTCTGATACCCCAATCAACAAATTTGTTTCTATTTTCCATTTGTTACAAGTGAAAACTAAATAAAGGATATTGATTATTGGCTCTAGAAACATCCAACATGCCTACATACTGTTCCCTTGTGGACTGCTAGAAAATTAACTCTTTGTGGGGGATGGAGATTGCTATTTCCATCATCACCACCACCACCTTCATTATTTAGCAGTAGTTCAATTGTTAAAAGATGTAGTGTAGGCTAGGGCTAGCTATGCCTCATAATTGCCTATCTTACTGCCCGAGTAGTAATATACATATTATTAATGTTTGGTCGGTGGAAAAATTTCATAGCATTGCTGTTTTCTTTTGAAGAATTTAGAGTTTGTTGATGCATTTTGTTTTGCTAAGAGATGGATTAATGAATGAACAAGCATGTAATATTCTTTCATCACTCTAGTTCAAATGTTGGCATCTCCTGTCTTTGTAAAGACAAAATGAAAGGCCGGATTACAAGTTCAAGACCCATCATATATGCATGTATAATTATTTATCAATAATGATTTAAAAAAAAAAAATCCACGTGGTAGCTGATAGTAAAGGATGGCAACTTGTGCTCTCTTGGCCCCTTTTTTTTTTTTTTTTAAATTGAAAATTAAAAAAAAAAAAAAAAAAAAAAAACTTGTGCCTGTCTTAAACTACCTTAACCTCATAGCTCATGCATATTGTATTCTTAGCTTATTTGATGGATTTGGTTTCAGGCATGCTGGGGATGGAATCAGTGAGGATGATGGCAGGCCAGACCATATGTAGCTGAGTGAATTCCTTTGCACGACTGCATGTGTATTTCAATGTATTTTTTTTTTTCAACGTTGAATGAGGGTAGTGATGATATGTAAGATATTGTATTGTGATTTGATTTAGTGCTTTGATTGAGCTTTATTTAGTTTTGTTTTATTTCTGACCCATGAATTTCATAACAGTGACTTTGCCCTGTGTAAAAATTCCTAATTTGGAAGGATTAAATATTGTGTGATACCACCTGCTTGAAGGCTTTCCCATTTGGATGGAATATGTATCCCACGTTCTAGCTCTTGATCTGGATTCAATCCATATACTATTTTTGACAATTCTGGTCAAGTTCCTCTTAAATATTATCTAAGCGCTGCAGTCCCTTCTCTGAAAACAATGTGACGGGGTAAAATGAAGGAATTTGGTGTAACCTGGAGGGAGAGATAAGGAGGGTTGAAATTAGTTTTGCTTCGTTTTTCTTGAGGAAACCAATACTTTAATGCGTAGGTGACCCGTGACTGCTTCTCAATTCTCAGGAATGCCTTTGCTCCCTGCATAGATGTGACTCATCATGATATGGCCTTTGTTCCCTACTGTTGTAATTGTAAGATTCATTTACTGTGAACAATGCATATAAAAGGAAAGGAGGACAAAAACTAGCGTAAACTCTCTTAACAAGGATAAAAGGAGGATACAAACTAGCATAAACTCTCTTTTAACTAGAACAAGGATCCAAATTTCATGTTCCAAATTGTGTTCGATCGATCCTCAATTTGTGCTTATTTGATTTTTTTAATATTATTATTATACAAAAAAACTCTAGCTATTCTTAACCCAAATTTCTAGGTTTGATCCTCAATGTGTGCTTATTGTGAGTAAAAGTCTCTAGGTTCGATCCCCATTGAATTCATGAGTACTTTCTTATTTTACCATAAAAAGCTAGAGAAGAAGAAGAAAAAGATGGATGGTCGGCAGAGTCAACTTGTAAGCTTCAAGGTAACCCCACATAGGAAAGAAAAATCAACGTATAATATGATATGCTTCACGACAACCTAAACACCTCGTGGGCTATTCAAAGTTAGCACTTAGAACACAGCGTGGCTTTATTTCAAACGTCAAAAACTTCCTGCAGTCCTCACTTTCAGGAACAGGAACACAACACAATAATCCACACTTTTGCCACGCTCCCCCAAACTTTTCTCTCTCTCTCTCTCTCTCTCTCTTTCGCTCTGCAACAGTCAAAATTTGGAACACTATTCCATGGCGGTGTTGAACCGCTTGTTGTTGGGAGTGAGAGCGAGAGCCACCACAACTACAAGCCACTCCAAATTCCGTGCCTTCTCTTCTTCTTGCTCCATTGTAAACCCCGAAGCTGACCTCAAAGCTTCTCCTCCGTCTTCGTCTTCTTCTTTGCTAGGCTCAAAGCCCCTCCCTCTCCGCCAAGACCACCACCACCCCCACCGCCACCCAGTCCAGTGGGTTTTCCTTGGCTGCCCAGGCGTCGGAAAAGGCACCTACGCCTCTCGCCTCTCCAAACTCCTCCGTGTCCCTCACATCGCCACCGGCGATCTCGTCCGCGACGAGCTCTCCTCCGCCGGTCCCCTCTCTTCCCAGGTTCAATTCCAATTGTTTTAGGAAATTGAGTCTGACTTTTTTGTTTTTTTGGTAAAGTGGACTTTGAGTTACAAGTTACAACAAAGACAATTATTGTTGTTAGTTCTACACTAAGGTTATAATTGATCCATGTTGGTGACAACTTAGTTTATTGTAACAGCCTTTGATATGATGTGTATCCATTAGCCAACTGCTTTTGTCAATGTTACTGACCAGCTCTTTACTTAATAAGATCTATAAGTATAAATCAATAGGAAAACTAGAGAATCCCTTACCTTTGTAGCAATGAAAATGACATAAACAGCAACTTTGATTCGCTTCTCGATGAATAAGATTTCCCTTTATATCTTAACTTACTTATATATACTGACTATTATCACAATCATAAATTCTAGAAATTTTTTTCAACTCTTACTAATTTTATCATAATGTTGTTAACAAGCCAAGGCTACAAAAAAGGTAGAGGAATTCTTAAGTTCACATCAGTAGAAGTTGTAAAAAATGACAAGTCAATTAAGAAGGGGGCAAAGAGTATGTATATAAATAGGATGGAACGTCAAAAAAATTATAAGATATATGGCCAATCCATATTAATCTGTTAAGGATCCACAGCCAACCCCCAAAGTTGTGGAACTAAGGCTTGGTTGTTGTTGTTTTTGAATCGCCTTATATAAATGTTACACAAACCCTTATTATTACACGCTTGTAATAAATCCTCCCTTAAAGCTGTAGTTTCAATCTTTGGAATAGAAATTCACCTTTTAACCTTTTACCAAGTGCTAGAACACACCTTCGCTCCTATTCTAAAATCTAGAACCATCAAAATTTATTTTAAACCACCCATGTATTGGAGGATACCATTGTATGAATCTCTTTATTTTCAATACCTTTTTATGAACTTTTCTTCTTCTTAAAGATTTGCAGGAGTAAAATAATCATTATACATTCTGGCAGTCTTTCTGAAATTATACAGAGCATTCTTGTTGAAATAACCCTCATTTCTTTTACACCATAGTTGTCACAAAACATCAACAAAATTTTCTGCTACAATCATGTTAGAAAAGAATTTTCCTTTTTTTAAAAGATTTAAAAAAAAAAAAAAAAATTAGAATCATTGAATATATCCAATTTTTGAATGATGTCAAACTATAGGATAGTTGAGCATGTGCTTTCAAAGCTTATAAGTTATACGCCAGGAAAATCTGTAAAAGATTATTTTTTTAAATGAAGATTTGATATCCTGAGAACCATTTGTCTTTAGTTATTGCAAAATTAGGATAAAAACCAAAATTTCTCTGACTTTATGCTACATAAGATGTGTCTAATTTTTTGGCTGAGTAATGATTTTTTTTTTTGCTTGGTTTTTAAGGTGTTTCTCTGAATCGTCTTTATTTTATTTATTCTTTTATATGCAGCTTGCAGAGATTGTTAACCAAGGGCAATTGGTTTCAGATGAAATTATAATAAATTTGTTATCCAAGCGTCTTGAAGCTGGTGAAGCTAAGGGTGAATCTGGCTTCATTCTTGACGGTTTCCCTCGAACCATAAGACAGGCGGTGAGCGTTTCTTCTGATGAATTTCTTGAATAATGAAGCATTAATTTAGCAATCTATGATATCTTGTTTGATATTGTATGAAATGAACATTAATAAATGAAGTAGAAAAAGACAAAGACAGGGGGAAGAGGAGGCGGGGCCGGGGGGTGGAAGGCTAATAGAGTTATTGGTAAAGCTAATAAACTTCTTATCAATCTTAGTACCTATTGTAACTTATCAAAAAAAAAAAAGAAAAGAAATTGTAGTACCTATCATGATGGTTAAGAGGCTTTTCCAAATGAGACAGACAAAGTAGCTCTCTTGATAGTTCCTAAAGGTAGATGTCTAAGGTTATGGGAAATTACCATGGATTTAGTTATATTAATATCCTAGTCTGCAATGACACATTGATCTCGACACCAGCCAAAATGAATGCCACTTTTTGCCGCTTAAGCAACTGGGGGACTTATCACTTTTTTTTCAGTTACTCTAATATTACACTCTTTTCCAAATAGCATATATGTGCAATTCAAAAACATATACCCTTTCAGTTCTGTGCCATATTGGTTTCTAAGGTGAAATTATTAACAATGATAAGAAGAGTTAAAGATTAAAGTGGAATCCTTCTTTTTTCCAGCTTATTCATTTCCTTCTTATTGTTCTGACTCCATACTACATCTAGTGTCATTTTAATGGTGAAGAGGCCTAATAAATTATCTAAACATTATGTTTTGGCTGTTGTCCAGGAAATTCTGGAGGGGGTAACAGACATTGACTTGGTGGTTAACCTGAAGCTTCGAGAAGAAGCATTGCTTGCAAAGTGCCTTGGAAGAAGAATATGTAGTGAGTGTGGAGGAAACTACAATGTTGCCTGTATTGACATAAAGGGTGAGGATGGGAGTCCTGGAATGTACATGGCTCCACTTCTTCCCCCTCCACATTGTGCATCTAAACTTATCACTCGACCGGATGATACTGAAGAAGTTGTAAAGGAACGCCTTCGTATATATTATGAAATGGTATTGCTCCATAATCTCAAATGTTCATTGTTCAACATATTTTTATTAAAATTCTTCTTTATAATATTTTGTATTTCAAAAAATGTTAAAAAGATAGAAAGCAACCACCTATGATGCATGTACACTTTTCCCTTCTGAGCCCTGCTGAGGATTGATGTGTTGGACACTTTGCTGCACTAAAATTGGTGTCTAGCATCTGTTTTGAGTCTTCTGACATTTAAAAAATCATCACCTATTTTTATTTATGATACTGTTCATAAGATGAGGCTGTAATATCATATTGCTGTAGAAAATTATTGTCTATGATACATGAATGTTCACCAATGCTATGCCCTAATGTCTACATTTTTGGAAATTGTGTCCATTAATGTCCTTCTCCATTTTTCTCCCTTGTCTATCACCATAATTTATGGAGCTTCTTTATGTGAATTTGATATAGTTACTCTACTAAAGACTGTCTCAATGTTAGTACTGTACTCAGTGTAGCCTGTTTTATTGTTCATTGTCATCATCATTGGGAACTCAATAGTCCATAGGATGATATTTGAGTGAATGACTGGGAATTTTATGGTCTATCTTCAAAATAGAGAATCCTTTTCCAAGTTAAAAAGAATTAAATAAAGGTGCTGGGGAAGGGGCTTAGGGTTGCTCCTGAGAATGAGGTATTGGATTTCGGTTCTTTATTTTTTTTTTTTTTTACTTATCAAAAATAATTGGTCCATGGTGTTTCTTAAATATGGTCACCTAGCGTTTTGATTTGGCTTTTAAGCTACAGTGCGCTGTGCACCGTAGCTATGAAGGGAAAAAAATATATATTTTATTAAAAATTATATTATTTTATTGTGTTGGTGGTGGTGGTGGTGGTGGTGATGGTTGTTGTTGTTTATTGTAGTAGATATATTATTTTATTGTGTTAAAAACTAAAATAAAACCACTGATGTTAAGTGTTTTGTAAAATGAGGTGGTAAAATAGATAAAGTAGATTTTTGTGGTGCCAAATTGCTAAATTTATGGCTCCAGCAATGTGGATGCTCATCTGTGAGCTGCTTTAGAGGAGAATCACAATCGTGTGGGGTGGAAGAACATATTAGAATGGAGACATGAACATCCCTAGCTGTTGGGAGTGGGGTGCAGAACCTCATGGTCAATGGTGAATGCAACTTGGACCATAGAAAAATATGTTTCTCTAATCCATATCATACTTTAACATGGCTAGTAATATTTTTTAACTTAATCAACAATGATATTATCCATTTTTTGTTCAATTAGTGAGTTTTGCACTGAAATTTCCTCATTCTTGCAGACTCAACCTGTGGAAGAATTCTACCGTAGTCGTGGGAAGTTGTTGGAGTTTGATCTGCCAGGTGGGATCCCAGAATCCTGGCCAAAGCTGCTTCAAGCTCTGCATCTTGAAGACCATGATGACAAGCAGTCTGCAGCAGCATGAATTAAGTTACATTTCTGCAATCTGTAGTATATTTACGAAGTAAGCTAGTTCATTCTTTGCATGTTGAACATATGTGCATGCATATCTGTTTAAAAACGAAGGGCAACATCATTTATGTCCAATAAGAAGTGATACATGCCTAGGCATCTACAAGGAAGCTCCCTGTTAGGAGATACGTGGAATTTGTAAGATAATTGTTTGGAGAGCAAGGAGGAATTTTTATATTTTTTAGCTTGCCTGAATACAACTGGGCCAGTGAGGGCAGCTCTACTGTTTCAAATTGTGTTGTGAGGACTTGAGGATTGAATGTTCCATATAGAACAGAATGGCCTACTTGTGAACTGGGTCAGAGGTCCTAGTTATCCCGATCCACACAATCTGGTGCATCTTGAAACTATCTTAATGAGTTACCATGAGTTTAGGCCATGTTGCTCATATGCAAGTAATCTGTATTTTCTTTTCTTTACCTTTTTGGGAATTGGGATAATTACGTGAACCATAAATAACTTCTTGTGTCACCTTTTTAACCTAGTTTTCTACACACACACACACACATTGATTTAACAGCCAAACCTCATTGAGTAAAAAATGTTCTAAATTCCTCCCCCTAATGTCTTTCTCCTTATGCATTTTAAAGAGATTTTTGTGTTCTTCCAAACCACAAAAATCTAAATATTCTGCCAGTGAGTTCATTTGGTAGAAAACCTCGAGGGAAATCTTTTGAACACAATAGTTTCAAATTCAATGTAGTCGAGGTTTGTTCATGGAGGAAGTCATGTAGAAAATTTTTATGGACCACTATGGTAAAAGCGAGCATGGCATTTGCTTGCATAGAGCATTTTGGATTGCAAAGTTTTTGTAAGTGTAGGCTATTGTAATTGTATTTTTCAATGGTGCATTTTCTATGGAATGGATCTCATAGGACATAGGGTGGTTTTTTTTCCCCTTGAAGTGTTGCTTCATTAGTTTTCCACTTTCATCACCAAAATTTGTAGTTTGCTTTTTATTGTTACTAGTTGTAGACTTTGACAATTTGTTTTTTTATTAAGTAAAAAATGAAAATAGTAGATGAATCTATAAGTGTTAGTCTCAAATCCTTCTTAAACTAATATGATTATATTTTCTAACAAAATATAGTTGATACAATATATCAATATATTATATTTTCTAAATTAAACTATCTATAATTCTATGTTAATTATTTGAAATTTTTTAAAATTTTGTAATTTTTTTTTCATGGAAACATAAAGCATGTTATTTTCAATTATTATATAAGACAAGACATTTTGTAAATAATATAATGTGTGATTTGAATTTGTTTCTAGTGCTCCTTGAATGGTCAAAAGAGGAAACATATTTAAGTAAATCTATCACTCACATTAGGAAAAAAAAAACTTTAATAACATATACGAAAGATCTAATTTGATTAAGAACTTACTAACATTACGAAAAGAATGTGACATAATTGTTAATAAAACAATTTCTATTTCTACACAAACCTCTCATCTTAAAGCATCACCAAAGTCGAATGAACTAAAGTGAACCAAAATAGATTGAAGTGGACCAAGACCGAATTGACCAACAAAAGCGTAGCAACAATAAATTAGTCTTTAGCTTTTAGATATTATATATATATATATATATATATTTATATTTTTAATTTGGTGATTTACAACTGTTGTTGTGCAATTTATATGTGCTAATTTGCGTAGAATCATTCGATAATTATTTAATTAATCCGTTGTTTTAAGTTATTTGGGATCAAAATAGTTTTTCCCATTTTGGATCAAAATACATCCATTTATAAGCATCATTTAAAGATGCCAAAAATCTCAAAACGTAACACTCTATGAGGATGTTATTTTTCATTTAGGTCCAACTGATACTCTATATCTCTACTTTAGAATAGCAAAACTTGGTATATTAGGATGTTTTTCATTTGGGTCCAATTGAGTCTTCTGTCAAGTTAAAGAAGATTACAAGAAACCAAGATCGTTTGGAATTGTCAGAATTGTACGATCCTACTGATCTTGAATGATCGAAAAGATCCTTGAAAGATCCGGATCATTTTGGGTAGATGGGATCGTAAAATTGTAGGATCGTAGAATCCAAATCGGGATTTTGGCAACAATGATTTTATATATATATATATATATATTTATAATTTGGTGATTTACAACTGTTGTTGTGCAATTTATATGTGCTAATTTGCGTAGAATCATTCGATAATTATTCAATTAAGTTGTTGTTTTAAGTTATTTGGGATCAAAATAGTTTTTTCCGCGTGCATGTTAAGATCTCAATTCTCCATATGAGGATTGAAGACGCTTCTAAAAAAATTGAAATGATATGAACATGGCTCATTCTTAATCCTCCCTAACTTTGTGGTTTTGTTGGAGAATCAAGATGCTAATTTTGAAAAATGCTATATTTACAATATTTTTACAATAAATCATAAATGTTGACAGATTATTAATGAGCTAAAAAGTAATTTAAATGGTAAATTCAAATTAAAACCAATAACGATTGGAAAAAGTTTAGCTATGAAATTAGTTTTAGCCTAAGACTACAACCTTACTTAATAAAATAAATATTACTACACATTTGAAAATCTAACCGTTGAATTTCATATTCTTTACGCTCTTAATACATATGTTAAATTTTGTATCAATCGGATATTATTTACTGTATGATCTATAAGTTTATATTCTATGCATAATTTTAAACTACAAAAACTTACAATTTAAAAAAATTTGTTGATGATATAGCTATTAATCTTTAATTTTTTAGAAATTTTGCAAGCATGGAGAATATAAGAAAAAGATGTCATCTAATGGTGAATTTGTCAAAATTCTCCTCAAATAAAAAAATATTGGATAAGGTTGTAGCCTAAGGCTACAACTAATTTTATAACTAAACTTTGTTCATAACAATTTATCACATATGATTTGTTGTAAAAATATTGTACACATTGCACTTCTAGCAAATTTTATGCTATCTAAGCTAGAGCCTAGAGGAATTAATTATGTGTTGTAAGAGTCTTGGAGACTGTTTGAGCATTTTAATATTAATCAATTAAAAATGAATGAATATTACAACATAAATGTAAATATGTGGAAGTGAATATGGAAGATGAGGAGTTAGTGAAAATGTTTAATCCCACATTGAAAATGAGAAAGACTATTTTATTCTTTTTAATTGTGGTGATTAATGGGTTACTATGAATTGACTCAGATATTGGGCTAGATACGTGTGCAATGAGAGGTGAAGGGTGGAGGTTTGCAGAATAGTGTTGTGTAATTTTTCTCATTAAATTAATAACATTCAAAAGTATTATTCAGTTTTTCTTTGTGTTATTTTTATTATTATTGTGTTTGCACCATCGTAGACTCTATTACACCTACATATACAAATATATAGAAACAACATTAAGTTAATGATAAAATCATTAGACATCTCAAAAGAAGCTAGAGAAGGTTGGTTCACCCATCTTTTGACATCTTGAATTCCTTTCTGAGTCCGGACTACTACATTGAGGAGATGCCTATCAATTTCGATTTTGCTGGTGGTTGGTTCACCCATCTTTTGACGTCTTGAATTCCTTTCTGAGTCCGGACTACTAAATCGAGGAGATCCCTATCAATTTCGATTTTGATAGAAGCTATGTGGGTCTAGTTCTTTCGCTCGTTTGGCTCACAATAATTTAATAAAGGGACGAAATCTTTATGTTTGGAATATTCCCATGTGGCACCCAAGTGGGACATACCAGTCTTCCAACAGAGACACCCACACTTGCTCCTAATTTAGTGTCCGTTTAAGAGTTTAAGAGCAGTTTTTCTGATTTTTTATTAAAAGTGTATTTAAATATACTAGTGTCTTAAAAAAATTTAAAAATGAGAAAATGTCAGAAAAATGAAATTTTAAAAAACTATACATAAAAGCTGAGCTTATAAGTTGATGCTAAACTTGAGTTTCAACTAGTTATTGGATTTCAACCCTTATACACGAAACCACCATAGCTGAACTTATACTTGGGTTTCAACTTGTTATTGGTGGATTTCAAGACTTATACACAACCACCATAGGTATTTGCTGAAAATAAAATTTAAATGCACCAATCACAACTAGACACTTACACATATTGTGGATTTGAGTGTCCCTATCAATTTTTCTTTGGCAAAAGCCCACAGAGATTGAAACTTGAATGAATCTTGACAATTTAAAAATTATTCATCAAATTAAGAGTAAATGAACATTTTTTTTTTTGGTCATTTTATTCTTCACCGATTACAGTTGGCATCTTTTTTTTCTTTTCTTTTCTTTTTGTTCATTTTAAGCTTTAATTATTTTATAAGAAAAATGGAAAAAAAAAATTATATGATGAGTTATGGGGCCGCTTTAATTATTGTGATTTGTGAAACAG
Organism: Quercus aquifolioides; assembly: GCA_019022515.1. Lineage (NCBI taxonomy): Eukaryota > Viridiplantae > Streptophyta > Magnoliopsida > Fagales > Fagaceae > Quercus > Quercus aquifolioides. The sequence continues at coordinate 10,408,566 of CM032329.1, read as the reverse complement.
GAGCCGCTTTTTAATTTCCAATCTCTCCACCTCTTTCGGTAAATTAAAGCTATTGACTTTTTAATACATGCTCATGATGACTCTAACCAAATGTTATCTTAGGAATTATGATGCTATCCCTCATCTGAATTCAAGCCCCCCAATATTCTGTTCAGCTATGAAAACATTTAATTTGGCATTAGTCATAGTCAAGACTCAAAGCTAGACTTATAACCATGGCTCCTGTTGGTCTGAACTTAGCTTTCTAGTGAAAAAAAGATGGCATTAAAGATTAACTAAAAATAGTACTAAACATAGTTTCAAAAAAAAAAAAAAATAGTACTAAACATTATAAACTTTAGATAAATTAAAAAAGACATTGCAAATAGCCTTATAACTCAACTGGTTAGCGTCTCCTAACGTAACTTTAATGTATCTGTATGAATGGTGTAGTTCAATGATTTGGATGTGAATAAGAGGTAATATGCAATCATCAACATATAGATTATGGATGGAGTTAAAGCTAGTGCATGCCATTCTTTAACACTCGAACCACATCCTCAACGTTAAATTCCATCTCAAACAACAACAACAAATGTGGTACCCAAAATTTGTCGGCATTTGTGTTGTAAGGGTGATCACATCAAAATAGTGTTGCACTCCAACACATCTTTCTCTCCTAAATAGGAATGGTAAAGGTTTCTCTTCGAACTAATTTGGAGAGAAATCTTTCAAACTCCTCTTATATCTTATTATTATATGTGAATTTTGAAAAAATCTAACAATTGGATTATATATTTATATGTTCTTTATATTCTTAACACGCATGTTAAATTTCATTCAAATAAGATATTATTTACTATTTGATCAATAAAATTATTTTTATGCATAATTTTATATCAAGAAAACTTGAAATTTAAACATTTTATTGATAACATGACTATTAATCTTTGATCTTTTTGAAATTTTGCAAGCATAAAGGGTATAATAAGAACATGCAATCCAAAGATTATATTTACAAAATTTACATCCAATAAAAAAATATAGAAAGAATTTAAAGGTTTATATAGAGAGAAACCTTTTTGATAGGAACATAGGATAACTTCCTACATCGGAGGTTAGATTGGAGAAGTAATACAAATCTTCTTGAAAAGTTGCATTATGAGTTATAACCCTTGGTGAAAAGGCATGCATGATGCACTATATAAAAGGAGTGCAAGACTCACAATTTGCAAACAATCATCCACAACACAATTAGATATTTTGTATCTAATGCCATTTCATTTCTCTAGAACCAACAAAAGTAGCAGCTAATTTAGGGAGCGTTTGGTTTGTTGTAATGTACCTTTGATGTGATACATATTACGATGATATGGCATTAAAGTTTTTGGTTTATTTTATTTTTTTTAACATTACCATAATTTAAAATTACAAAATATATCTCATCATCTTAATCTCATTACTTTCCTAAACAATGTAATATTGTATTATTGTATTGAGATTACGTTAACGTAAGATTATAATAACGTAATATTACGGCGTAATGTAACATCACGGCAAACCAAACGCCCCCTTTGTTGGGAATTCAACCGAAATTCCAACCTGTGAGAAATAAAAAAAAAAAAAAAAAATACATGTCAAAGAAAACAATCACACGCACAAGACAGTATTTACGTAGTTCGGCAATTTGCCTACGTCAACGGAGTTGCAGGGATTTCACTATTATCAAGGAAAAATACAAAGTGCGGCTAATGTGTTTTTCTCTCTCTCTAAAAACACGACAACAGTTACAAAACCCTAATTACAAAAGCGGCTTTTATATCCTGCGCACAGGATTAAGTCTCCGCTCCATGGACTGAGCTTCAGAAAATCTCCCATTAAAAAACTACGCAATATTATTTGGGTCGTCAACCAGATCAAATATAAACTAGGCTCCACAAAGCCCAACACTCTTAAAGCGATTTGTTGCATCCCACAAAAGAGAAAATCAACCCACACAAAAAAGGAAGGAAAAAAAAAAAAAAGTTCTACTATATAGCTCGCTGTAACGTGGATTTCAAAGATGAAAAAGGTAAGGAATCGAACTTTTTGCTCTTGAAGTGTAGGTTCAAAAAATAGGAGTACTACAGCGAAAACTCAAACTAATAAGACCATAGAAAAGGTATAAGATGCAAAGGTTTTAATGAGAAAAGTAAAAGTAAAAACATAGCACGGACAGAGTCTCGCAACAGGTCGCATACTATTCCCACCAGTGGCGGCTCCAGGATTTTTATTTAGGGGGGTCAATAATGGTGGAGCCATGAATTTATTGGCGGGGGAGGCGTGAGTAAAAAATAAAATGATTATTTTTTGTTTGTTTGTTTGTTTGTTTTTTTTTTTTTTTTTTCTGTATATATAACTTTTATGTTATATACAACACAACTATATTGTACAATAATCTTAAAAAATATTAACATTCGAAAGATCGTTAAGATAAAAATCATTGGATGTGTAAATGAATAGAATTAAATAACTAATTATACATTTTTATCAAATTAATATATAATTTATATTTATAAGTTATATCAATTGAATAAAAAAATATTAAATAAATAAGAATAGTAACACACTTAGGAGTAGGGCCAGAGCGTGAAAGTAAGTGTGAAACTAAGAAAAATAATACTCCAGTAATAAAATTTTGCTTTTGAAGTATATAGTTTTTTAAATGTGCACGCGGTCACTCTCTTGGAATTGGAGTAAATAGTAGAAGATTTCTTAGACTTGGAAATGTGTAGAGCACTTATCAAAATACTTGATTGGACATAGAGAAAAACTAAGAAAACATAAATACAAATTAGACATAGAGAAAAACTAAGGATCATGTTCAAACTTATTTCAATTGAGTTTAGCAAAAAATTTATAGTTAGGGTGTTCAAATTTTTATTGTAGGAGTCAAAAATAAATTATATATAATTTTTTTTTTTTTTTTTTTTTTTGGGATCAGGTCAGGGGGTTCATTTGAACCCCCTGGGTTGGTCTTGGAGCCGCCCTTGATTCCCACTACAGCTTTTATGGGAATCAACTGATAAGGTGCTCCCTCAAAAAAAAAAAAAAAAAAAAACTGATAAGGTGAACATTGATAATTTTGGCCGCAAATACAACTAGAAATTGCTGTTGGAACTAAAGAAACGCATTGTCATGAACAGAAGTTACTAGAGGATGTAAACCTTAGAGAGAGAGAATTCATTAATATATAAATCAAAGGAAAAAAAAAAAAAAAAAAGAAGGAATGGCTTACATTTATTGTCATGTGAAAAGTAGTTGGAATGAGATCCTATACAACTTTACTACCAACAAGTGTCAGCTCAATATCATTTGAGGCTTCAAGTTGAAAACTTTAAAGGAGTTTGTTTTTTTTTTTTTTTATGTATTTAAATATCACTTAAATAATCTTTAGTTTACTAATTATTAATTTAGTTAATGTGTTCATTATTTTTACTTTTTAACATGACTAATTCACCTTTTTTTTATAAGAATGATTAATTCATTTGAGTAATGCTAGTGATACGAAATTTTTTTACTACATAAGCCATACAAACTAACATGTCACCAATAAATAAAAAAATTTGATTCAATCATTCATTTATTATTATATTATTTAAATGGCAATAATCATATTCTTGCTACATCAGTTTGTAAGTTTTTTGTAGTAAAATTTATAGTAGTTTTAGCATTTTTCTATTCACCTAATGGTGATTTGGTTGGATTTCTTTTAATCTTTTTTTTTTTTTTTTTTTTTTGTGGAAAATGTTAAAACTACTATAAATTTTACTACAAAAACCTTACAAACTAATGTGAAAATTAATGTAATTGATGGCATTTCAACAAGATAATAAATAAGTATTTGTATGTCCTAAGTAATGAAATTTGATATTTTATCATCACTCAATTTTTATTTATTTATTTTTGATTTCTTAAAATTAAAGGAAAAAAATATACAACTCACATTAAAAAAAATAATAGAAAAAGAAATCACTTATTGCCCCCAGTTTGGGAATTTTCTCTAGTAGGGGCCCTAAGCCCAGGCCAACTAGTCCTACAAATTCTTTTTCCAATTAACCTTAAATATCAAACAATTTTGTTAGCTGTCACGTTTCAAAACAATCTGGAAAACTAGTATCTTGAGTGCCTAAAACTTAAGTTTCAAGATAAAAATCAAGTTTCTAAGTCTCAATTTGTAAGTTATGGTATCTGCCGTGGAAAAAATCCATGTGGAACTTGAGCTTTTAAGACTCGAGTTCCACCATTTTATTTCCCTTCTTCTTCCTCCTCGCGTCTGTTCATTATTCCTCGTTGCTGAAGACTAGATCATCCACCCAGTCGCTAAAGATCAGATTGTCCACCAGCGTTCTTCTCCAACCAGATCGCCCACCCAGCATCTCTTCATTCTTCTTTGGCGCTGCATATCTCCAACTAGATCGTCTTCCTCTTCCTTTGTTCTTCTTCACGTTTGTTCTTCTTCAAGTCTTATGGTGCTGCAGATCTCCAACCAGATCGTCTTCCTCTTCCTCTATTCTTCTTTAGGTTTGTTCTTCTTCAAGTCTTATAAACCAAGTCTTCAGATTTAGCCAATTTAATGGAATTTCCTCGACAAAAATCGAGTTTTAAAGACTCAGTTTTGCTTTTTAGAGCTCGAGTCTTATAGACTCGAGATCTATGTGGCTAAATTGCTCTACAGCAGCAGTAGAACTCGAGTTTGAAAGCCTCGATTTTCGTCATCAATCTTAAGTTTTTAAAACTCAAGATGTTAGTTTCCAGAATTCTTTCAAACGTATGTTAACTTATTATATTTTTTTCTCCTCACTGTACTAACCTACAAAATCCCTCCTAGTCCTACCCTACTATGGACATAAGTTTTCTATAATTTTTTTCCTTAACTTATTGATGTATCGATCAAAATGAGTATGGATAGTCATTTTTAAATGGATCCACCAACCACCATTATTATCACAATCTACTATTCATTACAATATAGGTTTTGTATGTCTTTTGATTGGCCAAGAACCTTGTAACTTAACAGGTTGACACATCATAGTATTTTCAATAGAAACATTAAATGTTCAAATCCACTATCCATCATTGTAACTATCGAATTATTAAAAAAATATATGTGGAATAATATTCAGTCGATTAAAACATGTTGGTCATAAGTCAGTCAGAACTATGTTGTCCATAGGGGGCTATGGCCCCCACAAACTTTTATAAAATCTCTCCAATTGCAAGTAAAAAGTAGATTCCATATCCTATTTATAAGAGCTAGCCCCTCCAAGTGCAAAGTTTGGCCACCACTCACTGTCATGAGAACTTATTAGATCCACCGGAAGAATTGCTGATGAAATAATGTCACTTATGCAAATATGTAAGTCAAATTCTCAATCAACACAAAAATTAAAAATTAAAAATATTAGGCGATGTCACATTTGTATAAATGATAGCATTTTATTGGTTAAATATACTAAGAAAACCACTTTAGTAATCCTCCTTATGAACCTAATAATTTCTCCCCCATCACAGCCACAAAATTTTACCCCTTCCCAAATTCCAATTATTTCAACTTTTATCCCACTCCTCTTCCCAACATGTGAAAGGAATGCCCATATATATTTTGTCTACGAACTTTCATCACAAACTTTACTAACTTTTAGGGCTTGCTTGGTTAGGTGGATTTTGAGGAGGATGAAAAAAAGTATAAAGAAAATGATAATTTTTGTGTTTGGTTAGGAGAGAAGAAAACTAGTAAGGTCCAGGAATTTTCTCTTTTTGCCCACCAAAAGTAATCTCCCCAAAATGGGGGAGAAAATGAGAGAAAAAATGTGAGACTACCATTTTGGAAAAATTCGTCCCCACATTCTTGCTTTTTTTTTTTTTCCTTTTTCCTTTTTCTTTTGACTTTTGTCTGTTTCATTTTCTCCTTCTCTTCACTATCCTTTTTTTTCTTCCTTCTTCTATGCAACCTTATATAGCTTTTGTCTCTTTCACTTTGGACAAAATTGTCCCCTTGGCAACAATCTCTCTTCTTCCTTTTTATTTATTTATTTTATATATATATGTTTTGTGTTTTTTTTTTATCCTTCTATTTTCCCTCATTTGTTTTTGCTTTTTACACTTTTTTTTTAAAATGAAGTGCCATCCAAACACAGTTGTTTATTCTATAGGGGTATTTGAGTAAATTTATACAAACTTTATATCTATCTTCTCATTTTTCTTCTCAACCAAAAAAAAAAAAAAAAAAAAAATCATCCCTCCAACGTAACACAAATGAGGGAAAACTCAATCTTTTCTGTCCCTCACTTTTCCATCCTCCAACCATTTACTTACTTTGAGCTTCCCTTCATTCATCTTTCCCAAAACCTCAAACTTTTTAAATTTCTAAGTTCCAACTCCCCTTCATTTAACTTTTCTATTTTAGTTCAATTTCTATTTATTTTTCTTATAATTTATTATTTTCTTCTTAAATTCAATTTATATTTAGTTGAGGTACAAAAATGGTTTTGAATTTACTTTTGACCATAGCAGTCTAGTTTAGTTTAATTTAAATTCTATTTATTTTATACTTTGCTTATAGTGATTTTGTTATATTTAATTTTTATCGATAGTATGCCTTCTTGTACAAGTAGTCTAATTTTGTTATATACTTATATTTAATTTTTATGAATATTATGGACTTATGATTGTTCAAAAGAATATGAGAAACTCAAGGAAAAAATGACCTCAAGGTACTCAATTGGTCGTTTAGCTTTGTTAGTATTTTGAGTGCTAATAAATAATAAGTAGTACACTAATTTAAAATCCCTAACAATAATCTTGTGCTATTATATATATGAGTTGTGGTTTACTTTGGATTTAATAGTCTTTTTTGAAATAATGCACAAAGACATGTGTATGTAAGTATGTAGTACTATAAGTTTTTCTTCAATCGTGAATCAATAGGATAGTTTTACCTCAACTCTGCAAACAAAAATTCCTAATTCCACCATTTCCATCCAAGCTCATTACTGGCTGCTTAGATCGTCCCTACTATACATTAAATTCGACAAAAAGTTTCCATGAAATTAACCTTAGAAAGACCATGAATCCAACCATTCAAGTCCCACACGAAAATGGCTTAAAAATTTTATTAAAAAATAATGAAAAAAGAAAAGAAAAGAAAGCTTAGCATGGTTATTTTTCAAAAAGAAAATTTGTAGACACAACTTTTGTTTTAATCTTGATGTGATTGATTATGAATGATAGAAAAAAAAATGCGAAAAATTAATGTGAAAATGATAAGTAAACCATTCACAATTTACCACGTTAGAATTGTAACACAAAAATTGAAGTCTTAAGAGAACTCTTTTCAAAACTCTCTTGCTAGATAAGCCCATGCCAACATCGATGGTGGCCCAAAATTTACCTAGGGTGGTTGTGATCAACATGTCCATGTACTGTACATGGCACAGAAGTAGGTTTGTTCAGGCTTCAAACTAGCATTGTTGGAAGTTGAACTCTTCAAAAAACTCCACGGACTGCTTTGTGAATATAAGATGGATCCCAACATACTTGATCATTTACTCTGATCTCATTCCGAGAGCTCCAAAGTTTTCCATGCAAGTACATATATAATAGACCAGCTTCTTCTGGATTGAATGACGAAACACTAAACTAATTTGGAGAAAAACTTTGTTCATACTTAAATAATGTTTTGACAAGTTTCATTTACATGTTTTTGATTTGGACAAATTACATGAACCTCATTTAAGATTTTATGAAATGACTCTCTCCTTTAAACATTTCAAAAAAATGACTGTCTCCCCCCTTAAGTTGTATAAATATAACAAATAAGTCTTTATCCTTTCATACTATGATTTCATTAACAAAAAAAATATATATTTTGAAATAATTATTCAAAGTATAATTGACATGACTCTCTCTTAGGGTTTGTAAATATAATTGAGTAAAAATCTTTGATTTTTTAAAATGAAATATTTCCATTAGAAAAAAGTAACGCAATAATTATAGCATGTTATTTTATTTTTTTGAGAATCCAGATGGAGCTATATCTTCATGTATGTCTTTGAGCCAAACCTACAGCTAGGGGTATAATCGGTTCGGTTCGGTTGGTTTTCTATGTGTTTGGCCAACCGAAACTGAAAATTTCAATTTGTGAAATTCTTAACCGAAACTAACCGAAATAGTTGGAAATCAATCGGTTTCGGTTGGTTTGAAAAGGAAGCAAGAAAACTCAAAAAAGTGAAGTGTACCCATTTGAGGTGTTGGAACATGCAATGTGAAACAAAGAATTTTGAGCGAAATATTGCAAAAGAATATGCCCCAGCAAGCTAAAGATACTCTCATTATATATATCAGGGACATAGAAAGAAAAGAAAATAAAAGAGAAGAATCATACTGTGAGAGATGAAGAGGTCGGCATGTGGAGTAGCCGTGGAGGCCGGTGGCAAATGTGGATTGATGGAGGCTGGAGTGTGTGAAAGGGAGTGATGGAGGCGTGTAAGCGAAAGTGGGGTAGGTAGGGTAGGGTTTCTATTTTCTTTTATTTTTTTCAATTAGTTTTTGTTTAACTTAATTAATTTTAGTTAATTAGTTTAATTTTAGTTAGTTAATCTAACTTATCTAATAGGCAGTGAGCTTGAGTAATTTCGGCAAGGCCAAGCCCAAACGCCAAGCCCAAGTTTGCCCAATATATTTGCAAGGCCCATATAAATATAAAATATAATATAAATTATATATTTATTTCGGTTCAATTCGGTTTTGGCCAATTTGGTGTATGAATACCTACCACTGAAATCGAAACCAAAATTTTCAGTTTCAAGAAATGGGAAACCGAAACTGAACTGCAACCAAACCAAACCGAAATTTTGGACACAGTTCATTCGGTTTCAGTCTTCGATTTTTTGCACACCCCTACCTGCCGCTCTTCACAAATCTTTTGTGTGTATTTGTTTGTACATGGTACTAACATTTTTGTTTGCCTTTCTAACTAGAGCATATACTGCGGTATATTCTTTGTTGACAAAACATGCTTTGGATTCAAAACAAAGATACTTTATTTACAAAGCAGTTATTATACCTCAAGGAGAAAATAATATAAAAATTTTACCAAAAAGAAAATAGTAGTATAAATAAATAATGCCTTGTCGGTTTATATAGTAAACATAATAAAATTGAGACACTACCAATAATTAACACTATCTTTTATATTTTTTAATTATAAATATGTGGTAATTTATTTATTTTAAGAAACATAACTTAAATTACTCGAGAGATGATTTAATGTTAGGAGGCTTTTGTGACGAGAAATTATTAGGTCCACTAGGAGGACTGCTGATGTGATCCTTCCTGACCTTCCAACTAATAAAATACTGTTATTTATGCAAATGTGACATTACCTAGTAATTTTTTATTTTTTATTCCTTATACTAATTAGGAAGCTCACTCACACATTTGCATAGATGACATCGTCCCATTGGTTAGGAGGATCACATCAATAATCCTCCTGGTGGACCTAATAATTTATTCCTTGTGACCCATCACGCCTATAAATTTGGGAGTTATGAATTCGAGTAATAGTATACAAGAGTTGGGTTTAAATGAGCAAAGAGACAGTGATCACAAGTGCGAGCCCTTTCTTTTATTCAAAATTTATAATTAAAAAAAAAATTAAAAACATAACATTAGCACAAATAAATATTGTCTCGTTGGAATAGCAATTTAAATAAATATTGATGTGAAAACCAAAAACGACACAGCCGACTCGTCGTCTACAACAAAGGGAAAGCATCTTTAACTCTTCGCACAACGCTCCACGTCTCCAAACGCGATCAAATCCAACGGAGATATCGCAAATTTATTTTTTCTCACTCACAGTTCAGCTTCAGATCTCGGACCCGCTCATCCGACGTGTCATGGCCGAAACCTCGACTTCTTCCACGTCAGCAATCGCCCTCTCTCTCTCTCTCTCTCTCTTATAATATCTTTTTCGCATCTCTCAGCTTTTATAAGCTTCGCCGTTTCTCAACCAATCACTCCAGTCAAGCCGATTCTTCATCAAAAAAATTTGTTCAAACTTTTTATAATTTTTTTTTTCTCTCTATTCAAACCCTAAAAGTTGTTTAAAGCTTCAAAGCTTTGGTTTTTTTTTTTTTTTTCCTTTGTGAATCTCGGTGCTTGCTTGAAATTTCGAATTCTTTGACCGTTGTTGTTTAGTCGATCTCTAATCAGAGTTACAGAGGTATAATTTCGTTTAAGGCATTTGAATTTTGTTTATATTTCTCAGTTTGAATTTCGACCGTTGGTGATTGGATCCAGCTCCAACTATATCACACTGTTTTTCTTTAATATTTTTGGAAATGGAAAAAATCTTTTTTTTTCTTTTTTTAAGTTCTTATTTGTTTGAAAATTATATGATTTTTTTTTTTTTATATATAAAACAAAATTGAGAACTTGGTTGCTAAAAAAAGAAATGAAGTTCTATAAATTAAAAAGACAAAATTAACTAATTAAAATGATTTATATAAGTTTAAACCAAAGTATAAAGTTCAATTGCTGTTTTTCCTTGGTGAAATCTGAACTATATTTTTTGAAATTTGATATCTGTGCTTAATTAGCATCTGTTTGGTGAATGGGAAAATAAAGAAGGAAAAAAAATTTCTGGGACTCCTAGGTTTGATTCAGTTGAGTAAATAACATACTTTATACTTAGGTCTCTTAACATGAGCAGTTGACTTTTCCAACATTTTTTTTTTTTGAAACCAAGTTCATTTATTTATCTGAGATATTTAAAACTATAATGGAAAAGTTTGGAGTTTGATCATTTTATGAATGCTATGAGGGGTCCCGTAGGTGCAAAAAAAATTTAGTTGAAGATAATTTCGATAAACGAAATGTTTTGATTATTGATCAGTGTTGTATGTGCAAGAAAAGTGGGAATTCAGTTGAGTGTCTCTTACTAGTAGCTTCAATGTTTGGTGGCAACTGGCAAGAGATATTTTGTCATTTGTGTTTTCATTATTTGTTAGTGTATCTTAGTTTATGCCGAAAACTAGGACTCATATGCATGATTTTTGGTGAGGAAGATATTTATCAACACCAGAGTTAAAAAATATGGAAGGTTGTTCCTTTGTGTGTATTGTGGACAATTTGGCGAGAGAGGAATGGTCGGATTTTTTGAAGATTTTGAGCATCTTCAACGTGTTATCAAACAGATTTTTTGAGATCTTGACTGGATGGCTGCTTTGGGCAGCATCCCTTCATCGACGTATATATATATATATATATTTTAGAACTTTTGAGTTTTAGATTGTAATTATTTAGGTGAAGTTTGATACACATCCTATTTATTCAAACTATCTTGTTTTATGAATAAAGATATTTTTAAAATGAAAATATATATACTGAAAACCATAATGTTTTGAATTGTATGTACGTAATCTGCCTTTCCTGGGTCCCAAATGATAAAAAATGTTGATAATTCCAATTCTTTTACACAATGTTTTTGTATCGGGATCCATGTTTGAGAAATTATTCAAACTAGAGGACAAATTTTAGGTTTAGAGCATGTGGTTAATCTGTTTTCTATTCTTTTTACTGTTGCAAAAACCAAGGAGGGTTTGAAGGTTTCATGTTATTGTCAGACTAATATTAGAGAAATTGAGTTTGTGCAGCTTTGTATTAAAACGGTGGTTTTTATTGGACTTATGCAGGATTTATTGAAGTGGGCTTGTTTGTAAAGGCTTGTATCTTGAAGACATCGGTATGTGCAAGCTCTCTTCAGGATTGGATGAGGGTTTTGCACTAACTTAATCTATTACATTTCTCATTATTAGCCTTTTTGAATCTGGTTGATGAGAATAGTTCAGATGAATAATAATGGTCCCAGGACCAAAGGGTTGATGAAAATAAAACACCATCTGCAAGATGAGCACAAGGAAATAAATTATGGGAGGATTGTAGGTGAGGGCCAAGGTCTATCAGAAGAGAATGAGTCGTGGATTAATGAGGATGTTGATGATGGGCAGATGGAAGCAGTCCAAGACAAGGCACAAACCCAGGTTGTCATACAGAGCTCACAGCAACAGCCCCAAAGGCCTCTGGTTCGCTGGGAGAGGTTTCTGCCTCTTAGGTCTCTTAAGGTTCTACTGGTGGAAAATGATGATTCAACTCGGCATGTTGTCAGCGCATTGCTTCGAAATTGTGGCTATGAAGGTAGGTTCTATATCTGTTCCCTTTATAAAATAAATAAAAAAGTTGTGTTGAAATTGAAACTTCAATATAATTTCACACTTACCAAAGAAAACCTCATGTTGTTCTTATGGTTAAGATGCTTTCTTGACCTATTGAAGTGGTTTATTGTGTGTTTTTTATTCTTTTTTTTTTTTTTTTAATGCTAGTTCTTGAACTTGGCATTCTTAAGATTATTTGTTCTCTTTCCCTCCTTTGGGGACTGAAATGCTTTTGGTAAGATTTTATCCATTTTAAATGCAATATGCTTGGTGCATTGGTATCTGAAATTCTGAATATTGTCATTTATCTTGTGTATTGTGCATCCTATGCAAGCATGGTCTCCTTTTGGCTGTCACTTCTTAAACAAACCTAACAGTTAACCCAATCTTGGCAGTTACAGCAGCAGAAAATGGTCTACAAGCTTGGAAGATCTTAGAAGATTATACCACTCATGTTGATCTAGTTTTGACTGAGGTAGTCATGCCTTGTTTATCAGGCATTGGCCTTTTAAGCAAGATAATGAGCCACAAAACTTGCAAGAATATTCCTGTGATTAGTGAGTGAATTTCTATTATCATTTCTTTTATGTAAAAGTAACATGATATTACCCCTCTTATTTTTAACCAATTGATACTTTTAAACACCTGGGTGAGTTTTATTTGCAGTGATGTCATCTTACGATTCCATGAATATAGTCTTTAAATGTCTGTCAAAGGGTGCGGTTGACTTTTTAGCAAAGCCGATTCGAAAGAATGAGCTAAAAAATCTTTGGCAGCATGTTTGGAGGAAATGTCACAACGTGAGTTGCCATGGTTATTTCCATTTTATCTATGAAACTATATGATGGACCAATTGTTCACTTACACTTCAGGTTGGTTCATAACTATGCATTACATTGTCCCTGAGCACCTATTTGAACCATACCAACTAAAAAGAAGGCGTTGATTTTTCTTGTAGTCATGCCATTTGACCAAGTTTGACTTTTGGAGATATTTTTATCTACCTTTTCTGTTTTCACCATTTATACACCACTTAATTGATAATCACAAAAAAGTGCAGAATTTTCCTCTTCTGCTTTGCATTTATTATTCCTCCTTTCATCAGTGTAGTGGCAGTGGTAGTGGAAGTGAAAGTGCTGTACATACACGAACTTCCACAAAGTTGAAAAGTGGTGATGAGTTAGACAACAACACCGGCAGTAATGATGAAGATGATAATAGAAGCATTGGTTTGAATCTTAGGGATGGGAGTGATGATGGAAGTGGTACTCAGGTATTACTAACAATTTTTATGTAGGGAGTGGTAACTCTTTGTTGTTTCAATTTTTGCCTCTTCTATACATTGATAGTTGGTGTTACTGACTCTTCTTTCTTATATTACATGCACAACCTATCTGTATACCTTCTTATTTATTAGAAAAATTTTAAATTTCATCAAGATGCTAATTTACTTGCATTTATAATTACCTATGGAAGATTTTTTTTTCTCTTTATAGTTTGTCTTACCATATCTGATGGTAAAGTTCTAGCCTCAAGTACGTTTCTTTGAAGTTGCATTTAAGTTGGTTATAGTAACAACAACTTGTCTCTTTAATGTTGGCATGAATAATTTAAAATCATCAGAGAAGTACATAAGCTTGAAATCCAACTGAACTGATAACTATAGACAATAGATTTTATTAAAAGCACCAAGAAAACAAACTTATTCCTCCCATACAAGTTTATATGAAGTATTATGCCTCGTATCTATGTAATAATTCCATGCACATAGAAGAAATGCATAGTGTACAGAATACCAAAAAGAAGAGAGAGAGAAGGGGGGGGGGGGGTGTGCTTATGCTAGCATCTGTAATTAGCATTAAGTGGGGGTACCCTGTACATGATAGTGTGTTAGCAGAATACCTTGCGCTGATTGGAGAGTAACATTGTTTGAGAGGGAAACAAGGGAGGGCAATGATGGTGGTTTGTGGCAGGCCTCCACATTAGTAAGCTTCTTTTAGTGCACATGGTGAAGCAATCAAGGGACATGGATAGAAGTCCCCCATACATAATGAAGATGCATGTCTAGCTTGGTGAGTCCTTTCTCCAGTTATTAGGCTAAGACCCTGACTCCATCTCAAAGAAACCTTATTCGGTTGTTCCTTATAGTAATCTTAGTACTACTATTGGGGAGCTCGAGACCATTGTCTTTCTTTGTGCCATGGAGAATGGGGAAGTTGTCAAGCTACCAACATCATAGAAATGCTTTCTTCATTAAGTTGTTGCTATTTCCATTACTATTAAAAAATTACCAAATATAACATCCAACAAGGATCAAGTCATTGGCTAACAGTTCAATTGTTGGGTCAATGGTTGTCTGGCTGGTTTTCAATAACAAATAATCTCCAATTCATGTGTTTGTCAATTGGACCCCAGGTCTGGTCTGCTTCTTTTTTTAATAATTATGATTTCTAGGTATTGTGGCAGTCTGTGTAGCAAAATATTGTTTTTCAACACTCGGCAGTTGGCACGTGATAGATCAATAGTTGCCATAATGACATTTTTCAAAAACAACACTAGTATTTTGTCATCCAATGATAGCCAATACCAAACTAATGATTTAGCAGCCATGCATTAGTCTGTATTATGACGCCTCATTTGAAGCACCATAATACCTGATCATTATGATACTTGCAAACAAAGAGACTCCTTTGCATCTACACCATGGTGCAACTTCTGGCCTACTCAAATTTACCTTTGCTTTTTGTTTATAAGGAATTCATTATCAGTCTTTTAAGGGAGCAATAAAAAAAAATTAGTCATGGACTTAGGTTGGACCCAAATATATCCTAGTTTCAACCTCTTCTACTCAAATACTAAGAGAAGCAAAAGAAGGCATCTTCCAATATTCCTTATGTATGCTTTCCTTATACCAGTTAGTTACGCTTGACAAGTAACCAAGGAGGGAGCACTATATTAAGTTTTTATAATATTTGGCACATCTCTTTCATAAAATGATCCATACCCTAGACATTTTTGCCATTTTTCAAGTATTATATTCATGGTTTCAAGCACAATACTATTATTATTATTTTGCTAATAAGCACAATACTATTATTTACTCCTTAATTGTAAATAATAATAATGATAATTCTTTTATAAGTAATAATTTCATTTTTTTAAAAAGGCACAATAAGGGGCGCAACTTGACTACAATGGATGTGTACAGTATACTAGAGAAACACCTAAAAACAAAAGTAACATCTAAAATAAAAAGACAAAAGAACTCCCGCAAATTTAAAAAGGAGATATAATGATTTTATCAAATATACATGTAAAATATTGGAATCCAAAAAATTCTTTCTATACGAGCACAAAATATCACCATTGGTCTGACTAGGACAAGCAGATGTCCAACTAGAACATGGATTGAAATGGTAAACGAAGCATAATGACTTGATTTGAGGTCTAGGAAACCCATAACTGAGCAGAATTGCCAAAAAAAGGAGATTTGTTTAGCCAAGCATGATTAGTTGGGGTGAGGTATTATTGAGTGTGAGCATATGATATATTCTTGTTTGTGTATGTAAACATGAAATACTTAATAGCTGTGATAGAAGCCTTGTTATCCCAAAACAAAGCCAAATTTGAAATTTCTATATGCACCTTGCAGAGCTCTTGGACAAAAAGGGCAGTAGAAGTTGACAGCCCCCAACCAATGTCACCATGGGAACAGTTAGCCGATGCTCCTGATAGCACTTGTGCCCAGGTTATTCATTCAAGGCCAGAGGCATTTGGCAACAACTGGGTGCCTGTGGAGCGTGAAGAGCATGATGATGAGTTTGGTATGCATGGCTCTGCTTCTAACAATAATATATTGACATCTAACTCTGCTATATCTTTACTTATTTTCCACTTTGTACTGCATCATTTCAATTTAGCCAATGTTGTCATGGGCAAAGACTTGAAGATCAGAGAACCAAGAATTCCAAATTTGCAGCTGGAAGACCCAAGTGCCAAGGGGTTGGCTAACTTAGCTGGCACTAATGAAGACAAAATTTCTGAAATAGATTCAAGGAAAGATGATGAGAATCTGCTGAAAGGACGAGTGGAGCTCCACAGTGAGAAACTAAACGGCGAATTGGAGGACAAAGCCTCTGATCTAATGGGTCTGACCACTAAAAGGACTGATCCTGAGATGGAAACCGTGGTCTTTAACATCCCAAATGGTACCTCCAAGGTATCCGACATGAAAGATAAGGCCATCTTTGACATTAAGGAAACACCTTCCCTTGAGCTCAGTTTAAAGAGGCTGAAAGATGTTGGAGATACTGGCAACAGTGCTCCTGACCGAAATGTTTTGAGACATTCAGACCTTTCAGCCTTCTCAAGGTATATAGACTTAAGATTACATCCATCTTCTGACCTGACATCCTCCAAATTTGATGGGCATAACAATTTTCTTACTTGCAGGTACACCTCTGCATCTACTAATCAGGCTCCAACGGGGAATGTTGGTAGCTGTCCTCTTGGTAAGAGCTCAGAGGCAGCTAAAACTGAATCAAAGCAAAATTTTCAATCTAGCTCAAATAGTACACAACCCAATCAATGTTCCAATGGCAGTAGTAACAACAATGACATGGGCTCCACTACTAATAATGTTTCCGCCAAACAAGTGCCATTCGATGACAAGTCACCACCCAAATCTGTGGTCAAATGTCTCCATCCCTCCTCTGCCTTCCAACCAGTGCAAAATAGCCATATTCCTCACCCTCAGTCAAGAATACAAGATAAGAAAGATGCTGCAATGACTGACATGATTTTGGCACAAACAAGGGGTCTCAACCAGCAGGTCCAAGTGCAGCACCACCATCATCATTACCACCATCACCACCACCATGTGCACAGCATGGCCCAGCAGGAGCTGGATAACCACGATGATCTGTCTTTGAAAAACAATGCAGATGCAGCTCCTCAATGTGGATCATCAAATTTGTTAAGTGCGTCCCTTGAAGGAAATGCTGGTAGTCAAAGTTTGAACGGAAGTGCCTCAGGAAGCAACCACGGGAGCAATGGACAGAATGGAAGCACTGCTACTTTAAATGCTTCAGGAACAAATATGGAAAGTGATAATGGGATCGCTGGAGAAGAGGAAGCAAGTGGTATAATTGGATTTACAAACAGAAGTGGAATTGATCCGGACCGTGTTGCACTAAGAGAGGCTGCTTTAAACAAATTCCGCCAGAAGAGGAAAGAGAGATGCTTTGAGAAAAAGGTAACTGAAAGTGTGTTAAAACATTTGAGTAACATGGCCACTAGAGATTCATTAAATCATCCCTTGATATATAAATTTACTTTTAATGGAAAGTTTCCCATCATGAAGTATGTCTTAAAATCTTCGATAGTTTTCAATCTTGATGTTAGACACCCTGAAGTCATTAAATCACCGTTTCTATTCAAGACAAATGCTAAATCAATTTGAGCTATATTTCACCTTTTCAACATACTTTTTGGCATTCATTTAGTATGATCACAGTCTACATTTTTTTTCTTGGGTAATTGGTATGACCATAGTAAGATAAGTTGTTTCAATACTGAAAAGATTTGATTACTTGTTCCTGCATTCCCATTATGTAATCTTTACTCCTATGATTTTGGAAGAGAAATGAAAGAACCATCTTCTTTATGTCTTCTTCTTTAGGTCCGATACCAGAGCAGGAAGAAACTAGCAGAACAGAGGCCACGTGTTCGGGGGCAATTTGTTCGACAGGTGGTGCACGAAAACGAAAGCAAGCATACACATTGCTAACCCGATTTGTCCCTGATAGTACGTATAGAATCTTGTACATGTAATAGGCACTAGCTGTGTTCAGGAGAGGAAGCATTCAGATTTCATCTTGCTGGATGTGGGCATGTGGTGGAAAGTTACCATTGTGATCAAAGACCAAATGGATTGTGTGTGAGGACTCGACAGAAACGCCTTAGTCCTTAGACTCTGTTTTATTGTTATGCACTAATATGCTTGTATTAGTACTACTACTACTACTCAAAAGGTGGTAACCCTTGAAAGGGTAGACCTCCTCTAAAAAAACTCTTCAATTCGGTTTGCTGTTGTATTTTAAGACTTTTTTACATGAGTGGATGCTTGAAGACCTCTTATTTTTATGTAAACCTTTTTCGCTCTTATTTTGAAGCATTTCTGTTCTGATGTTCTTTGATTAAGTGGCGTTACATGGATGTGCAGCCAACCAAATGAAATTATCATTTGGGCAGCAGGGAAAAAGACCAAGGGTTGCCAGAAGCTTTGGTCATTCCTCATCACACAAGCAGGTTAGCTGTGAGTTTCAGCCTTTCAGATAAGCACAAATCAAATGTTTTGAGTTCCCAAAGAGACATTAACCAACAGTTTTATGCAATCATAATTCACTAACTGTAATGATATCTGAACTGATAATTTCACAAACGGGCAGCAGTTTCAACTACTTATGCCATGGAAGGTTCTTCCACTTGCAGGCAGACCTGCATATGTGCCATGAGGATGAAATTTAATTTTTCTGTATCATGGCCGCCAAATCTCTTGGCTCGAGTGGTTCGTCCGGATCTCCCCCCATGGGGAGGCTCGGATAAATCTGAGTTCTGTTGTTTCCTTAAAATTTTTGTATAGAAAAAAGAAATTCAAATTCTGGACCATGATTCATGATTCATGATTGAGCATGCTCATGAAAACATTTACTCAATTAGCCTAGAAACAAAAACAAGCACATAATATTCACAGGGGATTGTAGCTCAATTATATTCAATATTCATAGATTAATCAGATTACCAGAGAGAGAAAATGAGAAGCTAACCTCTGTGAGGCTCCAGCATCTGGGCTTCAGGCAGCTCCAGGATAAAGAACAATACAGGAAAAAAAAAAAAAAAAGAGGGTCCTGTTTTTGATAAACAAATACCAACACACAGAAGGAAAGGGAGTGTGACTATTGTGTTGATTGCACATCAGGTACTATTTTAATGGGAATAAAAAATTGACATATTATAGTATTTATGAGTAAGGAAAATGAAAAGAGCTGCACTTGATGACATGGCATGAAGCAATTGGCTTGGATACCATGAAAGTTGGTGGCTTTTTATGCCAGTTATGACTTTTTTTATTTTTTTGGTAAAAGCCAGTTATGACTTATTATTCGTGGTTCATAAACAAAGGAAGCTTTTTTTTTTTTTTTTTGAGAAACTAAACAAAGGAAGCTGAGTGTACAGTATCCAAGATTAGATTAGAGGTCCCATTCCATGCATTATCCGAACCAACAAAACAGTCCACGTGGCAGAAGTCAACACGAGCATAAAACGTTCGCTATTACAAGGGAGACAGTGTTTCACGTGTCAGTATCAACTTGAAAAGTGCTCATCTTTTTCTTCTCATAATCATCAAATGGTAGGTACATATTATAAATCAAAAATAAAAAATAAAGGATTTTACTAATGTGTGCCCTAAGGGCACACATTAATTTCTATTTTTGGAAAAAATTTTCTTGAGAATTGAAAAAGTAATGACAGCTTTTTCAATTCCCGAGAAAATATTTCCACAAATAGAAAGCTTAGGGCACACATTAACCGGACCCAAAAATAAATTGATTGCAAAATACACTTCCGGATAATTTGCCAAAATCTTTAGGGCAAGAGACTTTATTCAACTTGGTTTGGCATTGAAAACCCAGTGAAAGTATAAATTAATTGCCAAAGTGCAAATATAAAATAAAGACAATCTCTTGTGGGTGCATGATCACTAATTATTCTTTACTTTGAGAACAAAAATTATATCCTCTCAAGTAATAATAGGTTATTGTCATTAAGTTTATGACAAAATATATTATTCATATAAAAACAAAAATTGAATACTTTCATACCGCACATTTCATAGTCATATATTTATTTATATATTTCATAGTTTTTTTCTTTACATTCTTTCTTCTTCTTCTTTTTTTTCTTTTTTTTTTTGAAGCAGCTTCTCTTTACTCTTTCACATTACAGATTCACTCTACACTCATCATCCTTCTCATTTTGTAAATGCCTTTCCTTTTACTAAACCTTATCTCCTTCCTCCTCTCACTTTTTCTCTAAAAAAATTTTGTGCATCTAAAGAAGACCTTCAGCCAAACCATATCAGAGGTTTCACCGAGAATCGGTTCTAAAACCCAGTTCTATCACTTTGGGTTTGTCACTTACCTTCTTCATTATTGGGCTTCACCACTTTATGCACAAATTTGAGTTTAAGACATGAGATATGCACGCCCAAGATATGGAACCAAACAAATATTTGGAATGAAGGAAAAGGTAGAGATATGAGTTATAGAAATTGAGTTTGAGTTATAATAAGATATGAGATATGGGAACTTAGTTATGAGTGATGCTCAAACCAAACACCCCTAACTTTTACCTTTTATCTTAAGTGCTTAAAGCAAAAAGTTTTCAACAAAAAACTAAATTAATTATTTCCAAATGGTCACTCTTTTGTTGTGCTCGTTTATGAAGGTAGTAGGTCATATAACTAACCAGTTAGGCAGTCACTCACATATGGTGTGATTTCAACTTTGTCAGATGTCCAAATCCCTCGCCCACCCCAAAGGCAAGTGAATGCTGTTAAAACTCAACATTATAATAAGTAGTTGGGTCCATTTGCTACTGTCATTGTAAAAGCTTATCGTGAGTCCTTGTATTTGAATTTGATTGGAAACTTGGGATTGATTCAATTCTGATACAAATACAAATACATGGTCTGCATATGAACTCGAATGCAATACACTCCGCAGGGTCTATAAAAGAGGAGAATTTATCTCTTGTAACTGACATACCAAGTCATCCCCATTAGTTATAACAAACAGACGAGTGGATAACAAGTTATGTTTCTAGTTTCCCTAAACTCATTCCTCCATCTTATCTTGACTTTCCCAACTAGATGGTGTCTCATCAAGTTTTGCTTCCAGGATAAAAATATTCAACACCGTTCTCCTTGACCCTGAAGTGAAAATTACATATCTTGTTGCTTGAGCTCCCCTGCTCATCCCGTA
Source organism: Quercus aquifolioides (assembly GCA_019022515.1). NCBI lineage: Eukaryota > Viridiplantae > Streptophyta > Magnoliopsida > Fagales > Fagaceae > Quercus > Quercus aquifolioides. Next base: position 10,387,286 of record CM032329.1, on the reverse strand, counting down.
TTTCCTTGTTTAAAACTGTCAACTGCAACAAAGAAATATAACTGATCAATTTGAGGCAAATATAAAATGGACATACAAACGTAAAATATGCTCTACTTGTATGACTTGAGCGATTAGGTACAAACATGAAACATGTTATAATTCAGGTATGACTTGCTATTTTACACCATCCCATATGTTAAAGATCAAATAGTCTTAAAGGATCTCCACATATATTAGCAGGTGCTCTTTCTGAATGTAATTCAGTCGAAGACAACAGAACTGCAGAAGTTATAGGTAAAAGTTGGCAGTTAACCAGCCACTTCTTAGAAGTAGGCTGCTGTTAATTTTTATAAAAATATAATATATTATAGGTTAAAATAAAAGACTAAAGAATAAAAACCAGCACTAACATTGTGTGAGATATTATTTAAAAAAAATGAGTGTAAAACAATGTCTATGCAACATCTGGGGAAAAAACATAGCCCATGCATATTTTCCTTACAACTAGATATAAAATGTAATTTAATACACAGTAAAATTATGTAATGTGGTAAACAACCAGAATCTAAAAGTGAGTCCATGAGTATAAAAAAATAATATGATCAAGATTAAGGTGAATGTCAACGAAGATGGGGACCAATATAGAGTTCTCTTTTTTCCTGTGCTAGTACTGTCTCCAGGCTATGGGACATCAAATGACCAACTATGACCATGGCTGAGAAACACCAGCATATATTAACGTTATTTGAACTTTGAAGCTCTCACATATTAATGTTATTTAAGGTCTCGCCTATTTAAGTCAATTGCACCATCTAGACTCACAAAACAGAACACCCTGAGAAACAACCAGTACAAATAAGAACATAACACTTATATGGGGACACAAGAAGTTTCTATTTATACATTTTGGCTGTTCCATTACCAAATTCAGTAAAGCATTATATTAATAAACACACATGGACGCACACACACACATAACATAAAAGAACATTTAGATAGAAATAACACAACTCTACCTGTCCATGCACATCTGTGGCCAAACCAGTGGCCAATGGTTCTGCCTTTATTAGAATATCTGCAAGGTACTCCATCTGTAAAATAAGTGCAGGTCTCTCTATGCTTGAATATATATCCTCATGGTTAAGGACAACTAAAGAACAACCCTGATACAAGAATAGAGCAAAAACACTATAAGAAGGCATGAGACTCAACAAAAGAACCATAAGTACCAAAAGAAAAAATTAGAAAAAAGAGTTAACAGTAGCCTCATGGTCTTACAAATGCCGATGTTAATGTGCGGCAGTAACGCAGAAAGTCTAAGACATAATTTGTAGCACCATTAGCAGCCACCTCCATAAGAGAGAAATCATCTATAACAATGGTAATACACTTCTTGTTTTCTTGAAATGAGGTACTGACCACTTTTTCAATTTTCCCATACAAAGCAACAAGCCCATCTTTATTTCCTTCATCTCCATCTATTCATCAATTAACCAAAGAAAAATTTGTGTCATGGTTCAATCCTATCAAGTATCATTTATCTGTCTTTTATCATCCTCCGAAAGATCTTTTTCTATCATGATTTGTTAAAGCAATAAACTCAATTTTTGCATAAAGCACAAAGGTGAAATAACTGGACCATGTGTGTATAGCAGACATATTCTTGAGTGCACAAAGTTTTTTACACACATTGACATTTTTATTTTTGATAAGTAACACATTGACAAATTTTCTTGAGCGCACAGAGTTCTATGTGCACATTCTTTTTTTTTTTTTTTTTTGATAGGTAATAAGACTTTTATTGAGAGAAAAAATTGAACATCATGTTCACGATGGTGAACACTTTGAACAAGTAAACAAATACAAAAAGATCAAGAGCTAAAGGAAATAGAAACTAAAAAATCAGATACAGCATCTATGTGCACATTCATTAAGTGATTAAAAAGAAAAATAATAAAATAAAGTTTCTTGACCACACCTAACAAATGGTAAGACCAAAAAGAACAAGAATGCTTGATGAACAGATCTTGAGCTGACATTTAGATTCCAACTTTTAAAAAAACCTGTATTTATTATTCCCTTATTAAAGAGGTTGCATTTATAGGTTCCATAAAAAAAAAAAACAAAAAACATTGTAGCTTAGAAATAGCAAGAATCAATTACACCTAATTTCTCACCTGGAAACTCTGACATGAGCAAGTCAAGGAAAAAGAATCTGTTATTCTCTCTTTGGGCAGTTAAGTTGCAACCCTGTCATAACAATATACCTCAAAAAACAAAATATATAAATTGTATTTAATTTTTATACAACATATACTAAACTGCTTTGAAAGTACTAATAAAATGAACCAATGAGCTAAATTTAAATAAAAGATATGAGGAGTAGAATGAGGAATGATTTCACAAGTGCAATTTGATATTTTAAAAGAAAGAAAAATTATCCGGGTACATTCTGCATGCTCGTTTTTAAAAGCTAAAAGCGTCTTAGGGACATTTGATTGCAGCAGCTAGCTCAACATAATTTTAAACAAAAATATTCCCATAACTATAGTAGAAGTGAAACACAACATTGTGACCAAACAGTCTATTAATAACTAAAATTCATTGGCACATGTATTCTTTTCCGCCATTCTATTAAATGACACTATCTACTATCTCCTTAATTGACATGTCACTTTTTACTACTTCTACTTATATTATTTTAAGTCTTCCTCTATGTTTTTTCATTCCCACACTTGACTTTTAAAAAACAAACAAACAAACAAAATTATTAGAAATGCAAAAGAATTGTAATCCTTCTAAATTCCTTGCCTTTTGGCTTAATTTATATAAACTATTCTATTTAAAACACACACACAAACACAAAACACTCTTTTTCAGAGAATGTAACAAACAGTAAAAGGAACAAAATTTCTCAAACAAAATCACACAATTCCAAGAATGGTTCAAATCCCACGAAAGCAAATGAACATATAAACCAGCTAATTCGCCAAAATCAAAGAATTGTGGTTAAAATAATTGAACTTGAGTAATGCAATTTGCAAATGCGATAATTGAGAGAGAGAGAGTACGAGTTTTCTGAGGACGCGGTCGTAGTGAGAGAAGGGCTGAGAGAAAGCGAGGAAGACAACGACGTCGTTAGAGGAGTGAGGGGAGAGAGCACGCTTGAGGAGGTGGTGGAGAACAAAAGCGCCGCTAGTCTCGACTCGGTCCTCCACGAGAACAACTCGGCTGCTTAGCGGCCAAGGCTTTGTCTTTTCTTCGTCCACAAGCCCTAGGGCTTCGTCTAGTAAGTTCGGAGCTCGCTGATCCATTCTCTCTTCTTCTTTTTTTCTTTTTTCGCTTCTCTGTGTGTCACTGCGTTTTTGTTAGCTTAGGAGATGATGACGGCGTTGTTATTAGAGAATGTTAACCGATACCTTCTTTTTTTTTGTTGGTATTCTTTATCACCAGACTAAGACACCAATCAATTTTTAATGTAGGCAGAGATTAAACTCAGATTTCTTATTCAAATATCAGAGACTTTACCAATTGAGCTAACTGAAACCCACCTTTTTTTAATGAAAGTTAACCAATACAATTATTGGTTAATTTTGTATATTTGTCCTTAACTTTTATATTGTGTTTGTTTTGGGGGGATGGAATGGAAATACAATTAAAAGAATTTTTTTATTTATAAAAAAAAAAAAAAAAAAAAAAAATTGAAAGGATGGGTTGTCCATTGGCCAAGATCCGAATCTAACTAAACCGTCTGACTCGAGGTGAACCGAACTGAAAATCGACTAATATAAATCATATAATAGTCAATTAGTTGATAACCGGTCCCCAAGTCTAAAAAGTAAAAACCAATTAGGTTGGTTTCGAGTGGTAATTCTACTTTTATGCAATTCAATTTCAACCAATCCAATTGAAACCACCTTCAATGCCACCATTCTCCTCATTCGATTTTGCCATACGGTGAGATCTCTATTAGATTCGAAAAGATTGCACCCAAATTTAAGGACATAACAATCAAATTCGACGAATAGAATGGATTGTAGGTGAGCACCCATTCCATTTCTTTCTCCAAAATATAGAATATTCATTTCATGTGATTCATTAAATAAATTATGCGACTAAATATACATGTGGATTGTTTATCAATTACCATGTAGTGGGAGGATTTTTGTGGGTTCCAGTTAGCTCAACTGGTAAAGTCTCTAATGGTTGTATAAGAGATTTGAGGTTCAATCCCCGTCTATACCAAAAACTGATTGGTGTCTTGGTCTGATAATAAAGAGCAATTATCAGGAGCGGACGCCATAGGTTGAAACTCTCTCTCTCAAAAAAAAAATATCATGTAGTGGGTTTGAGGACTTTTATATAAACCAGTTTGGAAGTAAACTTTTCATAATTTGAACATATCCCAAAATGGTGATAAACAACTCTTTTTTTTTTTAATCTTGATAATGAAATAAAATGTAATCCATTCATCTTAAAATGAAATGGATGAGATTTTAAGAACATTATGGTAGATTACCCTAAGAAGTAAGAACTCTAAATGATTTTAATTATGAAAAAATTTGCAAAATAGTTTAATGTAGGAAAACTCAGCTAATGATTGATACAAAATATTCCTTTCACATGACCCATTAAATAAATCATGTGACTAAATATACATGTGAATTTTTTTATCAATTACCATGTAGTGGGTTTGAGGATTTTTCATATAAACCAGTTTGGAATAAAACTTTTCATAATTTGAACATATCCCAAAATGGTGATAAACAACTCTTCTTTTTTTAATCTTGATAATGAAATAAAATATAATCCATTCATTTTAAAATGAAATGGATGAGCTTTTAAGAACATTATGGTAGATTACCCTAAGAAGTAACTCTAAATGATTTTAATGATTTTAATTCTGAAAAAAGAAATTCGCAGAATAGTTTAATGTAGGAAAACTCAGCTAATGATTGATACAAACTATTATTTTTGCCAAAAGCCTTATAATTTAACTGGCACATCCTAGTATTTAATACCCTGAAGTTCAAATCCCCATTCCCTGTAACTATTGAATTATTTGTAAGAAAAAAAAAACATTATTATTTTCAGTAGTTAGGCTGAGTAATGGCATTATAATGTCTGGTCCGAGATTTTTTTGAATATGTTCTTAATGGTGATGAAATGGAAAATAATTACTTCAAAATAAAAATTAAATAAATAAAGCAAATAATATTTCACAGATCATTTGAAGGGCAGAGCATTAGAGGGATCTATAGCCGGTATGTGCTGAATTTTTCAAAGGAGGACACAAAGAGTAGCCAATTTAGAGCATGTTTTAAAGTCGATTTTAAAATGCCATCTCTTAAAAATGAAAATATAATTACAAAAACCATCCATGTGCCAAGAGCCTTTAAACAGGGTTATTCTATGTTTTATTTTGTGACACTTACCTTCATTGTAGTTTTCACGAGTCATTTTCATTAACTTTAACATAATTTAATGATTGGCAACTGCCAACATCATCTATTGGGAAACAATTTTTTTGGGGGGGCAGAGAATTTGTTCAACTCCATAACTTTCTCCTCCAATCTATATTTGGGTTTGTGTCAGGTCACAAGGTGTAAATTTTAAGGTGGAATGATCTCTGTCTTTAGTATTTTCCCGATCTGTGTTGTAAAATAAAATTACTGAAGGATACTCCCAATTTGTGCGGAGCTAGTAAAGAGGTTTCCTTTCTCCTCCACAAAGTGCTTATAGTAGTTTCTCAACAAAAAAAAAAGTGCTTATAGTATAATGATGCAGAATAAACCTTGGAGCATGTGTGTTTACACTGCCCTTGGGTGTCACGGGTTTGGCTAATGAACTTTTCTAGATTGTCTAATATTGACATCATATAGTGGATTAATATAATCATTGATCCAAAGTCAAAACCTTGCAAGGAAAATCCTTCAATCCTTCTATAGCAGTAATGGGTAGAGATAATGTGGGGAGAAGCAAAAGTAGCCTTTGTGCAGTAAAACAAGCAGAAACATTAGGCTTCAAGAGGGTGATATTTGAAGATGCTTGGAAGGTAGGGGAACTTTTAAGGAACAAAGGGTTTTCCCCTTATTGGTGAAATGTAAATTTGTAATGATATTGGAAGACATTCTTTCCTCTATACTTTCTTTTTTATGACTTTTTTTTTTTTTTCTTTTGTGGAGATAGGGCAATGTCTAGATCCATCTTCGGGCCCAATGGGCTGCTTTTTAGAATTAGTATAGGCCAATCTCCATCTCTTGTCCCCCACTTTGGTGTCCCAAAGTACAAAGAGATGGTTCTAGGTTTATGTATGTTGATCATTTGTACCCATCTTTCTTTCCATAATATCCTATCTATTTATTTATTATTATTTTTAAAGGCGAAAACTCTATTTTGGTCCCTGGATTTTGAGGTCACAATCAAATTGGTCCCTACATTTTGGTAGCGATCAATTTGGTCCATGTTATTTTCAATCTACAGTTAATTTGATCCCTACCGTTAACTTACTGAAAGAAAATGTCTATGTGGCAAATAGATTGTATAGTTAGCACATCAAAGCTTATGTGGCCAATAAAATATTAATTAATTTTTTTAAATTAACATTTAAAATGCCACATAAGCATTTGAATGATAAAAAATTCCACATCAGAAAAAAAAAGCTAAAAGAAAAAAAAAAACTTAAAAACACAAAAATTAAATAATAAAAAAATCAACAGAGTCATCAAAGGGCCAAAAAAAGAACCTTAAAATTAAAATGAATTAACTTAATTTTAATCTTCAAACAAGAAGAACACGAAATATAAAAAATCAAATAGTAAGAACAAATTTGTAATCTTGAACCCTTTCATCAAAATTTTATATCTCAATACAGAATGTCTATACAAATTATTACAAAAATAAAATCAAGTTAAACCAAAAGTTTCTCTTTCACACAAATATGATTCAACTAAATACATATTCAAACTTGTATAGCCTATACATATTCAAATAGAGAAAAGAAGAAAAAAAAACCAATATTTGCGATAACCCGCATCTTACTCCCTTGATTCCTTAAACACTCATCTTAGAATTCTCAGCAAATTTAGAAAATCGCAATAGGTGAAAGGGAAACGATAACCTAGATCTGGGTAGAGGAGACGAAGCTTGGAGTCACTCTTCCATGGCAGATCGGTGATCTCAACCATGACAGATGAGGTTGGCTACGACGTGGATGGCAACGACATAGCTGTTTGGATCTCGGGTTGATTGATCTGGGCATTGCTGGCCGGGTTGAGAACTGTGGCATTATGGGTTTACTTGTAGCTCGGTTGACTCGTGGTGGAGTGGTTGTCGGCGGTGCTAGGATTTGGGATTTTTGTAGGATTTGAATTCTCAAAGATTTTACATTTACCCACAAAGCTACACGCACTAAGTTTGAGAAAATAGATGCTGGGTTAATTTTAACTCTATGTTTTTTATTTTTTAATGTGTTTGATGAATTTTAAAAAAACGTTTTGGTGTTTTTTCTTTTTTCTTTTTTCTGACGTGAAGTTTTTGATCATTCAAATGCTTATGTGTCATTTTTAAATGTTAATTTAAATTTTGTATTAATATTTTATTGGCAACATAAGCTTTAATGTGCCAACTAAGCAATCCATTTGCCACGTAAACATTTTCCGTCAGTAAGTTAATAGTAAGGACCAAATTGGCTACAGATTGAAAATAATAGGGACTAAATTGATTGGTACCAAAATGTAAGGACTAAATTGATTGTGACCCCAAAATGTAAGGACCAAAATAGTGTAATCACACACTATTTTAGGTAAAAGGCCATTGATCCAATTTATTGAAACTAGTTGCTACATTACAACTTACAAGCTTGCATAGAGTAATCACACACTTGTCAAAAACTAAAAACATGTTCCCAATAGTTTTTATTTTAGGTAAAATACAGCCAACACCTTGAGGTTTGGCCTAATATTAGATAGGTTCAATATTTTTCAAAATTAATCAATTTGGTTCCTAATTACAGTGAGAAGGAAGAAAAAAAGAGTAACCGTTTAGAAATTAAGTTGAGTTTAGGGACCAAATTAATTAGTTTTGAAAATTTTTGTACTTAACTGCTATTAGCCAAAATATCAAGAGTGTTAACTTGTATTTTATTTTATTTTTAATTCATTTCTGTTTTTTTTTTGTTAAATAATAATAATAATAAAATAAATAAATAATGTTCCAATAATTAGTAGGGACTAGGTAGTAGGGAGAACCAAACCTAGGACTTGGAGACCATAAAACTGCCCCCAAAATCTACAAAATAGAGCCGCCTCCACTTGGCACCAGCTGGCACTTCCTCACACACATTTGTCTTTAAGCGGCCAAGGTGGATTTATAAATGCTACAGAAACAGAACCAACACAAAAATACCAAAGGCTAACAAGTACCTTAGGGCATCCAATTTATTGAAACTAGCTGCTACATTACAACTTACAAGCTTGCATAGAGTAATCACACACTTGTCAAAAACTAAAAACATGTTCCCAATAGTTTTTATTTTAGGTAAAATACAGCCAACACCCTGAGGTTTGGCCTAATATTAGATAGGTTCAATATTTTTCAAAATTAATCAATTTGGTTCCTAATTACAGTGAGAAGGAAGAAAAAAAGAGTAACCGTTTAAAAATTAAGTTGAGTTTAGGGACCAAATTAATTAGTTTTGAAAAGTTTTGTACTTAACTGCTATTAGCCAAAATATCAAGAGTGTTAACTTGTATTTTATTTTATTTTTAATTCATTTCTGTTTTTTTTTTAAATAATAATAATAATAAAATAATAAAATAAATAAATAATGTTCCAATAATTAGTGGGGACTAGGTAGTAGGGAGAACCAAACCTAGGACTTGGAGACCATAAAACTGCCCCCAAAATCTACAAAATAGAGCCGCCTCCACTTGGCACCAGCTGGCACTTCCTCACACACATTTGTCTTTAAGCGGCCAAGGTAGATTTATAAATGCTACAGAAACAGAACCAACACAAAAATACCAAAGGCTAACAAGTACTTTAGGGCACTGGTTAATAATCCATTTAAAGAAAGTTTTTATGGAAAACGAAAAAAAAAAAGTAATTAATATTTTGACAATTTTTTTCATTTTCCATAAAAGTGATATCAAAACTTTCCTAAAATGAATTATTCATAAGTGTCCTAAGGGCACTCGTTAGCATGACCTATTATAAAAAGGGTGAGGATTAGGTTCAGTGTTCAATTGCACTGGATCCGTTGAGATTATAACACATATCTACTTTTAAACACATATTATTATTTTAACGGGTCTAGTCACCCTTATAAAAAGCAGCGACAGTCAAGATATTTTCAAACTTCACATAAATTCTATTGGCTTCTTTTTTGTTTTTTTGGTAAACTCTTAGCTAAGCTACATTCCCATCAATCCGTGGGCTCACCCACACTTTTTATCTTGATGACCAATGAATAAGAATGCGATCAAATAGCTATTCCAACTTGCCCAAATCGTCGTTGGTACAGGGTCCACTTATATGGCTAAAGCCCACATACAATTAATTTTTTTAGAAAAAAAAATTAGACGTTGTGACTTTCTTATCTAAAAATATTATTATAGTAGCACTCTAACTGCTATTGAACTAAAACTTCTATCATGTATGCAATACAGAGGATCACCAACGGGTTGCTACGACATAAGTTGTGCTCCTGTTCGCCCAAATGCCTTACCACTAAACCACCGACCCAGTTGATAAGGCCACATACATTTGTGGACTATTCTTTCATTGGTAGGCCATTTTTTTTTTTTTGGGGGGATGGGAATTGGTAGGCCATTCTTTTGTCTGGCTTACACATACCCAAAGATCCTCTCTCCAAAGCTTTTGCAGCCGAATTACTATAAAGCCCACATACAATTATTTTTTTTAGAAAAAAAAAAAAAAGTTGGACAGTGTGACTTTTTTATCTAAAAATATTATTATAGTAGCACTCTAATCGCTATCAAACTTCTATCATGTATACAATACAGAGGAGTGCTAACGAGTTGCTACAACATAAGTTGTGCTCGTGTTCGCCCAAATGCCTTACCACTAAACCACCGACCCAGTTGATATGGCCACATATATTTGTAGACTATTCTTTCATTGGTAGGCCATTCTTTTATTTGGCTACACACACCCAAAGATTCTCTCCAAAACTTCTGCAGCCGAATTATTATAAAATGATAAATTTTGGCTTTACGTTCTTATACAAACACTTTAATGGCCTGATTTGATGGAGGGAGAAGGAGGGGGAGGAGTGAAGGCTTGAAGGGGAGTAGAGTAGAATTGGCTAAAAATAAGTTAATTTTGTGCTAAATCTACTTTACTCTACTCTACTCCCCCTCCCTCTCTCTCAATTCAAGCGGACCATAAAAAAATTAAAAAAAAAAAAATATATATATATATATATATTAAATATTAATATTAAGTTTATTATTATTATTTTTCGTATAATTAAAATACGTTTTCTTTACAATAAATTAAAACCCGGTGTGACAAAAATTGCTTTTTCAAAGCTTCGATTATAAAAAATCAGGAGGGCCAAGAAAGGATGTTTTTGAATTAAGCATTAATTAATCTTTTCAAAATTAAAAGAAAATCTCAATTTTTTTAATAATAAAAAATTAAGTTTGATACGGGTCACCTTTGCTTTGCAGCCTTTGCTTATGAAGTGCCTCCTATTTATCCATTTATTTATGTGACCAAATGACTGGTTTGCCCATTATAAATTGGGTGATATGCATTTTTATGGGAGGATATAATTGTATATATCGGTTCCTGGTCTATAATAAATTCAGGCGCCCAAGCAATTGGAAGACTTGGTCGGTAATAAAAGAATTTCCACAGACAAAACAGGGTGTTGCTTTGGTAGTCTTGTAGTTAACTATATTTATGATTTTTTCCCATATCAAATTATCAATTTCATGTTTCTAGTTTCATTCATTTTCCTTTCTCAAAAAAAAAAAAAAAAAAAAAGTTTCATTCATTTTCAGTTTTTAACAAGAGCCTTTGAGGAAAATTTGATCAATAATCTTGTCATATATATATATATGGACAAAAACTTATATACAGTACCTTAAGTGCTGTTTCTTAGATTCCATTCTTAAGATTCTGCCATGTGGCTACTTAACTTAAAAAATACACTTTCATTAATAAGAAAAAAACCATATGACAGAATCTTAAAAGAAGAACTTAAGGAACAGCACCTAAGTACTGTACTTAAGTCTTACTCTATTTATATATATATATAGTTTGCTCTCAAATTTTTTTTTTTTTAAGTGATTGGTTTGCTCTGGAAAAAAAAAGTTATTCTACATCCTTACAAGTTTTCTCCTAAAAAAAAAAGTTACGGGTTACATTGAAAATTCATATTGAGTCTAGTCAGCATAATCTCGAAAATACATATACTCATTTACACACTTTTAAAAGTAGCAATATTAGAGATGCAATTATTTTAATAATTTTTTTTCACAATTTATTAAGATGGTAAATTATGACTTTTAATTTTAAAAGAAGGTATATTGTGATTAGAACATCACCTTTTTTTTTTTTTACATGAATACATTAATTGCATTACTTTTTACATCAACTTATTGTTGACATACTAATAATACACCCTTTGTTGCTATATGCCACATTAACAGTCGTAAAACAATTGTATTCTTATATTCATTGATAAGTGTTAAAGTGATACTTGAAGAAATGATATCTGCTGCTTACTACTGCCTCCAATAATTCAAAATAATAATAATAATAATAATAATGTGAATAATTCAAAAACATTGATATGTACTATATATTGAAGAAAAAGGTAATATGTAAATTTTATAAATGGAAAGTTATATAACCAAAGTGCTCGAATTAGGTTGAAACTATCTTTCAAAAAAAAGTGCTCGAATTATTTTTAAATAGAAATGCTCAAACTAGTCTACTCTTTAGGTAATTGCCACGCATTCTAAAAGTAGAAAAAATAATAATAATTTGTGTGAGCAAGTTTAGAAAATACAAAAAAGTTGTGAGAATTATGCTCATTGTTAAATTATATCTAATGTAGGGTATATATAGAAAAACATTAAGCTTAGTTTTTTTTTTTTGTTTTTTTTTTTTTAATGGGAATCATATTCATTAAAAACAGCCAAGAAGAGTCATACAGAGAACCTGCAAAGCGACAGAGACAATTAACTACACAGATCAGATTGTAGAAAGGACTGAACAAAGGGAGGTGCAACGCCCTTCCAGATTTGATGATTTCCAGTTCTTCTGGCGTGCTGTGCAAGCTCATGGGCCACTGAATTGAAACTTCTACTTAAGTGCTTGAAAATGCAAGATTAAAATGACTCACAAACTTGAAGGATTCCCTGTATAAGGTGACCATAAGAGCTCCCAGTAGCTTTATCATTAACTGCTTGAATGACTGCCAAAGCATCAGATTCAAAGATAACCCGAGGCAGCTGGAGTTCTTGAGCTAAAAGGACACCTTGCTCTAAAGCAAAAACTTCCGCAAGCTCTGCAGAAAAATAAGACTGAAGCGGCAAGCACAGGGTAGCCACAACAAGACCATTGGAGTCTCTAATAACAACACCCAAACTGGAAGAACCTTCTTGCTCTGAAGAAGCACCATCAACATTTACTTTAAAAATTCTAGGAGGGGGCAGGACCCAACTAGAAGAAGCAGGTCTTACTGAGTCAAAGTCCCAACTAGCAGAGCATGCGAAGTCTTCCACAGCATTTCTTGCCATGTGCCAAACTTGGAGTGGAGAAAGACCACCATCCTTATGCACTATTCTGTTTCTATTGGACCATAAGGCCCAAGCCGTGGCAAAGAAGAACTCCAAGTCTTGAAGGGTTGAGTGAGAGAGGATAGATAATGCCGAGTCTAGGAATGAATTTTTAAAGCCTTGAGTGCAGAGAGGATTTTCAAGCCAAAAATCCCAAACCAAGGATGAGAAATCACATCTAAGAAGAGCATGATCAACAGTTTCAGCCTCATTACCACAAACATGGCAAGCCATACTTTGAGAAATTCCTCTGCTAAAAATGACTTCCATAGTAGGGAGACCATTGATACAAGCTCTCCGAGCAAACACCTTGATTTTTGCTGGCAAATTGAGACGCCAAAGCCGTTTCCACAAAGGCTTACATGGAACATTAAGCTTAGTTGGTAATCTTGAAACTACAACAGCTAATAGTATTACCATATTCTACGAAACCATGATTTACACATTCATAAAAATATTATAGTATATTAATTTCTAACACACATAATGGCTAGTCTATTAATACGCTACTTGTTTTTATTTGTACTTTTTATATATGTATTTTTTACTGAGTAAGTAAAGTTCCTAGAGTTAAATATCAAGGCATTAAAATTTAAAACAACGTGGCATTATTGAGCAATGTGTATTTTTTCCAATACACGTTTCAACAAACTCTTTACCATTTCTTTATCACATTTAAATATTATTTTTAATTATCTCTTAAATATTTTTGTACCCATTTTTTCAAATACAAAATTCCATTTTTTTAAGCCAAAAAAATATTTATGTAATGAATAGTGACTCTTCAAACAAAAAGAACTACTGTTCTTGAGCAATTTTCCCCTATTTTAGAAAGATTGTTAGACTTAGGGCTGTCCAGACCCGACCGGAGCCCGACAACCCGGCAAAACCGCCCGCCGGAGACCCGATTCCGGCCCGAACCGAAGGTCCAGTCGGTCGGCGGCGGGTTTCCGTTCTCAAGAACCGACACCGGCGGGTCGAGTGGCGGGTTTGCTTCTCCAAAACCCGAGCAACCCGAACCCGACCGGAGATGTATAAAAAATCCGGCCAAACCTGCAAAATCAAGCCAAATCCGAGGAGATCTCGACCAAATCCGAGGAGATCTCGACCAAATCATGCTAGATCTAGTGGGATTTATCCAGATCCGGCCTATTCCAACAATTTTTAGTGAAAAATTTCAGATTCCGGCGAAAAAAATGCAGATACCGGCGTGTTTTTTCCAGATTCCGGCAAGAGTTTCCAGATTCCGGCTAAATTTTCCAGATTCCGGCGAAGTTTTTCAGATTCCGGCGACTTTTTTTTTCCAGATTTCGAAGATTTTTTTTACTCCGGCGCCCGACCGACCCGACCGACGCTCACCCTCACCCGAAACCGACTCGACCGATTTTTCCGGCGGTCGGTTCCGGGTTCCTCCACCCTCCCACCCGACGCCGGCGGGTCGAGTCCGGGTTGGGCCCAAAACCGACCCGGCCCGACCCGTGGACAGCCCTAGTTAGACTTATATTTTAAGAGTTTACCCTATAAAATAGAGAGGGTTTTAGGGTTGCCTATTCTATTGGAGATGCAATAATAAGCAAAAACATTTGAGTAGAACCGGTTTCAAAAGCAAAAATTTTAGGACAACATAAAACACCACAACCACAATTATTCACACGATAAGCTGTGAGTGGTGGAGAAAAAATTGTGGATCCATATAAAAGCGACAAACAACTAATTACAATTTACGGTATAGAAAATTTGTGGCAAAAGTTGTGGTGTTTTATGTGGTAATAAAATTACACTTTCAAAAATTATAGCTTCACTAGCTGATTTGGATGTTCTAGACTTCTAGTTAAAAAAAAAAAAAAGGGAAAACAAAATGAGTTGAGTGTGAGTAAATGGATAATTATAGACTTTTGAGGGCTAGAACACAGTTTAATAATTCACAAGGACATATTTGCAAAAAGGTCACTCAATGAAAAGATATATACTAGTATCTCAGTATAACACACATAGACACACACACACTAACACTGTAACACACTCTCTCTCTCTCTCTCTCTCTCTCTGTGTCTGTTACCCTTACCTAAAAGAGAGAATCAATAAGCCATGGGTTGGTCACTCTGTCCTGGAAAATCAAAGAAGAAGCAGAACAAGAAGCCCAACGATCCGATCTCATCGACCTCAGGTACTTCTATGAAAGAAAAAAAATAGAGCAAATTTCAGTTACACTTATCATTCTACTTAAGCTTAATTTTAATTCTTATATACCCAGTGCCATATTATTCCATAAAGTTTGTTTTTTTAATGTATGTGTGCCATTAGATACTTGCTGAGATTGATGGGCACTTGTCCTTTTGCCTAATTGTGTGGATTAGTGTTGTGGGTCTTTCATATTGTTGTGATCTGCTTTGGTTTCAGTGGGGAATGCAATTTTGAGAAAATTGTTTCTGCTGATGACTGTGCAAATTTTTTTTTTTTTTTGGCATTGTATTCAAATTGATTTGCTTGCAATAAGATTCAAATTTTGTGGGCATTCTGAGTTATTTTCCTTTGAATTTCAGAGTTTGATTTGCCTTCGAAGTCTTTTTTTTTTTTTTTTTTTTTTTTTAAAGTAATGAATTCTGTTTGAGTGTCAATTGAGTTGTTTAATTGCTTTTGGATTTGTTTATTTGAGACCATCTACCAAACAAGCTGAATTATGAATTTTTTATTGTTGGAATAGGTGAAAAATCATTGGTTAATTACTGCAATGGAGCTGAGGCTGTCTTAAAGTATACCAGAAACTTGAGTAGTTCATAAACTTCTAACTTGTTTTTATGTCATAATGAATGGGTGTTGATATCTATCGATCATTCCGCGACATTAATTATGCAGATGTTTCCACATTTGTTTTATGTGTTTGAAAAATCCAAAATTGAATCCTTTTTAGGTGTTATTTATTTGTTGTGTCTTTTGTGATGCTTGTTTTCTTTCTAAGCTCTTAATGATATGTTTGTACTTTTTCTGTTGTCACGGCATCCAAATCAAAACCCGGCTTTAACTTTGCTGGCATCATACTATTGTTGTTTATCAGGTTCTTTTTTTAATTATTATATTAATAGCATCGTTGCTTTTTTATTGTTTTAGAGAAATTGAAGGTGAATTCGTCACTAGACATAAAGAAGGAGGCCACTAAAGATGGAGGGTCTGATCACATTGGTGCATATACGTTTACATTTCGTGAATTGGCAGCTGCAACAAAGAATTTTAGGGCTGATTGTCTTTTGGGTGAAGGAGGTTTTGGACGAGTATATAAAGGGAGATTGGAGAGTAGCAATCAGGTATGTTGAGTTTGTCGGTTGTTATGCATTAAGAAATAAACAGAATTTCCCCCCAAACTGGTCCTCCAACTCACTAAATGGCAATTATAATAACCATTGACATCTGGTTTTAACTACATGATGTATTTAATAGTCACATTACTAGTTTAGACGGCTTCATGGTCATGTGATCAAAAACACATGGATGATTGTATGAACCACCACATGATATATTTTGAAGGAGAATCCTCTAAAGGCGTTTCAAATGACTATCCATGTGTATTTAATTACGTGATCTAGTAAGTTATTTAAACAATCACGTGACTATTTAATATTTCCTGTAATTGAAAGGACACGTGGATGGTAATTTGGAAATTTTCTCCAAACAAATTTGGAGAAAAACTGTCTAAAGTAAAGGATTTTCATCAACTACAAATATTTAGTGCCATTTATTAAAAACAGTTTAAGATGGTAGGTCCTTAAGCTGCATCTTTGGAATATTTTTTATATTCTGAAAGGGAAAATCTATTACCTAATAAATCCAAATTCAAAAGGCAGTAAATATCTCGTCTTTTATGCGCCTAATTGTACTTTGCCCCTGATGTATGCTTCCTGTATGCTCAAGTGACACTCTTTTTAATTATTTTAATCTATTTTTTCATTACTTATCAAAAAAAAAAAAAAAGCAGTAAAACTTTCTTACCCAGATTGCGACTTAAAAAGTTTAATAAAGCCTCCACTTGCTTGTGGCAATCACTGTTGCTTCAGCACCATCACTTCTCCCTAGCAATATCCTCCATAACACCACCAGGACAACTGCTAACATTGCCACCTCATCAAACCATTGCTGCCATAACCCTAGTGCCTATTGCTATTTGCATCGTGTCTCCATCATCAACACAGTTGCTACAGCTACAAGATCCACCATGATTGCATTCAAATGTTCCTCTATCAATACACAATATCCTACCACAGAATTGCCATATTTTTCACCATTATAACCATATCCGCCTCACCTGTAGATGGGGCCCCTAATATGGATTTCTGTTCATAAATTTTGCTTGTTTTAGATAGGAAAAAGAGGGTAGTGAAAATTACGAAGTACAAGCTAACCACTCTTATACTTTTATGATGCAGGACAGAAGCTTTATTGAGCCCTAATACCAATTTTGTTGTGGGATATTTAAGAATTCAGCTCTAAATTAGATTTCTTGATGAGATCTTTAAGGGTTCTGGAATAGGTTTGATATTTAAGGGTTTAGGTAGGTATAGGTTTTCTTAAGCAATCACACTTAGTTTTTTCTAACCTGCTAAAATTTTATTAAAATCAATTTCACTATGAATGTTTTGGCTACAATAAAAATATTAGGATTACTAATAACAAAGAAAGAGTACTTAGGAACTTCCAAACCAAAAAGGACTCAAAACATAACTCATGGACCTCTAGAATAGCCCATTCACCAAACTAGCACTACTTTATTAAAATTGAACCAGAAACTTTCTAACCTAAAGAAAGTTAATTCTAAGACTCAATAATAACTAAAGTGGCTTATAAAAGGTGCCAAGAAGTTGAAACTAGACCACAATTCTTGAATCTTTTGGTATTTAATCTTTTATTTTTTCCTCAAACTCTTTACTGTCGGCATATTTTTAACTCATGCCCAATTAAACATAGGGATAACTTTTGCAAAGAACTCCCACCAGAAATCATTTATACTTTCAGCTTGTGTAGACATAAAAAATATACTTAGTTCCCATCATTTTGCTAAAAATTGGGAGGATGCTTTCCTAGCCATGGATTTTTTTTTCCCTGTTATTACTGAGTTAGACATGTATTTAATGGTCTTGAACCCATGACCTTGTCCTTCACCCTATTCTTTTATGGGAGAATTTTGCTTTCGGTTAGAGCTCATTGGCATGCAGGGGGATGAGATGCCATTTGGTCCAAGGACCATTGGCGTTCATCAATATTCTTACTACCATTGTTCGTCAAACTTTGAACTCTGAATTTCTAAGTAGGCTTGCAGCAAGACCTGAACCTTCAACTTATTTTGTTTGTTGTAGGTTGTAGCTATCAAGCAACTTGATCGTAATGGGCTGCAAGGGAACAGGGAATTCCTTGTTGAAGTATTGATGCTAAGCCTGCTTCACCATCCAAATCTTGTTAACTTAATTGGTTATTGTGCTGATGGAGATCAGAGGCTTCTGGTTTATGAATACATGCCATTAGGATCTTTGGAAGACCATCTACATGGTATGTTCATCATCAGTAATGTTCCTTTCCTTTTTAATTCAAAATTTTATGATTTTCTAGCACTTAGCCTCTAAATATCCCTTTGTTCCTTGAGAATTTTACCATAAGAAGTATTTGTTCACTAGATTGAGATTTGCTAGGTTAAAGGAATCAGACAGTTTGGATGATTTTGGAATCACTTGGTTTTTCCGGACTGATTTTGTTCTCCTTTACCTTTCGTAAAGTTCAAGAACCTATTTTAGACAGATAATCCTAAATCATGTGAACATGACTTTTTCTGTCATGAGACATCCTAAGTGGTTAACTAATTTTTTAACCACACTGTTAAACGTGTATGTGTCAACTTATGGTGCTTAGGAAATTTCCATGCTTGTTATTTATGGCTCAGGTGCTTGATTCAGTTGGGTTATCTTATCTTTTTATTTTTTCTACCTTTCATGTGCATATTCGATGTTGACAACTTATCCAAATAAATAAATAATAGTAATGATTTACTTTAATGCTTTTAAATGCCAGACCTTCCGCCTGACAAAAAACGACTCGATTGGAATACAAGAATGAAAATAGCTGCAGGTGCTGCAAAGGGCTTGGAGTATTTACATGACAAAGCTAACCCCCCTGTGATTTATCGTGATTTAAAGTGCTCAAACATTCTGCTCGATGAAGACTATCATCCCAAGCTATCTGATTTTGGCTTGGCCAAATTGGGTCCTGTTGGAGATAATACCCATGTATCCACCAGAGTGATGGGAACCTATGGATATTGTGCACCTGAATATGCAATGACTGGTCAGCTTACATTGAAATCAGATGTTTATAGCTTTGGGGTTGTTCTTCTGGAAATTATCACTGGAAGAAAAGCAATTGACAACGCAAGAGCTGCTGGGGAACACAATCTGGTTGCTTGGGTAAGATGGCCCTCTCATCTCTGCTATGATATCTTTGATGGTAAAATGATAACCTTCTGGTATTGGGGCTTACAAAATAGAACTTGTAAACAAGTGTGTTATCATGTAAAGTCCATAGAGACTTCTTTGTTTGTTATATGAGGTCAGCAACCTACCTTGCTATTCATGCATCATTCAAATTATAGAAGGTCCCTTACTATCAAGTTTGAATTGGACCATCTCCATATTCAAGAGTCAACTTAAATAGCACATTTGATGGACAAGCGTCATTGGCAAAAAAATATTTACATATTTTGCAGTAGTGATAATTTCATACAGAGAAAGAAATAAAATGGTACGGTTGTAATAATTTGTTTACAAAAATTGATTACTTGTGTGATCCTCCTAATATAAATGTTTTCTCTATGTTGCAGGCCCGGCCCCTGTTTAAAGATCGAAGAAAATTTTCCCAGATGGCTGACCCAATGCTCCAAGGCCAATATCCAGTAAGGGGATTGTATCAAGCTCTTGCCGTTGCTGCAATGTGTGTTCAGGAACAACCTAATATGCGACCCCTGATAGCTGATGTAGTCACAGCACTTTCTTATCTTGCTACCCAAAACTATGACCCTGAGTCCCAGCCAGTCCAGGCCTCCCGCATGGTTTCTTCTACTCCTAGAACCAGAAGGGAGCAGTGAAATAGTTTGTGATCAAGCCAGAAGGTTTTTCCATCTTCAGTAGCCCATGATGAGGTTGCTGCCTCCTGCTACCTGTGGTGTGGTGATGCATCGGAATGTTCTTGAAATGGATTTGTAGTTGTGATTCAGAGGTCAATGGATTGGAGCTATTTGGTTTGCTATTGCCATTGCCGGCACATGTGGTGTGCCTGTCTCTCAAATTTTGCATCACTCCAGATAGCAGGTGTCATGGCCAGTCCTATTGTCTTGTAACAGGAAATATATAGTATTCTTTTTCCCGTTTACTCTCTTTTGACGAGATTCTTTTATGTACAATTGAGCTTGGGGTTTTTGTATCTATATAGAAACTGTTCCCCTTGAAGAGCATCCTCATTGCTGCTTGTTTGAAGAGTTTGGTAAATAGTTTGCCCCCAGCCCTTTCAATTTACTTTTTTAGTTGAGTTTCAGGGATCCTGTAATTGAGTAGAATGTCTGTTGAATTGCAAGGTTTCAGAGGCATAAGAATAGATCCCTAACCTTACCACACAACCTTTTTTATTTCAGTTTAATGCCTTAGGTTCAACTTCATATTTCAATGGGCATTGCTCTAAATAATCATTTGTATGTGCTGCAATTTGGCTTAGTACTTTATTTTTTTGGTTGAGAAAAGCAAAGCACGGTTTCTTGGTTGTTGAGAGGCCTGGGAGTATTTCTTGCCTTCGTCAGGGAGGCAGAACCTTTCTTCAATCTTGATGCTGTAGACTGTAGTTTTCACTTTATAGTGGCCTTCTAACAGAATCAAAACTTTAGGAAGAAAAAAGAAAAGGAAACAAAAGACCTCTGCTGCGCTGAGAAAAGAGAGAATAGACACGCCAAGAACCTGAAAGAACTGGAAATTGCCTTATTTACAAGATAAGCTTGGCAACTTTCCCAGTTCTGCCCAGAATCATTCAGTTTTCACCCAAAGTTTGAGGTTATAACTAACGTTAAGCACAATCTGTCACATCCCTTGCAATTTTCCGAATTTATATCCAGACCTTATTACCCAGCAGCACTGATGATTGTGATCACCGGAATTGCATGATATAAGCTAGAAGTCAGCCAGAATAAACGACCCCATCAATTGTTGTAGCAGCTCATTTGTAATTGGACTATGTATACAATTGTACCTTCATCTTGAAATCCACATAGAATAAGAAGGAAAAAAATTGGTTGCCGGAGAAGCAAAACCATCAAGATGTTTAACATTTCACAAGGTCAACAAGGATACCTTTGCACTTAAGGAATACAAAAATGCTAACTGCAATACAATACTATTTTTATAGACCCACCAAACCATTCCCTATCCCCATCTCCACCATTGATTTTGAAAAACTAGTACACCTGTATGTGATAGGAAGGGTGGAGATGGAAGGTTTGTAAAAACATCCCTGCGAGTAAAAGAAATCCATTATTTTCAAGTGTGCAGCAAAGAATAAAGATATAACAAGATTGCCTGGTATTCTGAATTCCAGAGCTTTGAACCATTCCACTTTCTTTCTTTGCATATTTTGTTTTTCGACCTTATCGCAGAATGGACTGAGTACGAAAAACAATTCTTTGCAGCCCAAAAGTTAAAATAATAAAAATAATAATAATTACATAATATTCTCCAGATAACTTTTCCACATAATATATTACATGACCAACTATGCTTTGGGGAGAGAGAGAGAGAGAGAACAGTAACTACCAGGGATTTCTACTGAGAACTACACTATACAAAATACAAAACAAGAGAAGACACTGATTGAAAGATTATACAGATGCAACTAATATGCAGTAACTGCTGGAAAATTCTTTCTTGAACTACAAGTTCAGATAAATCAATACAAGACAGTAATGCAAAGATTATACAGTTGAATGACCATTGCTCTCATGTTTCTTACATTCTCCTCCTCTATACTATTATTATTACTGATTTAATGAACAAACAAACAATGAATGAATATAAGTTTTATATTGGCTCTGTCTAATCAAAATTACAGACAAAGAGACTGTATCTACCCGCTCCCTGAAGTGTCATTGATGCATAAGATATCCACCAAGCAGAAAAGCATATTAGAACTGGGGCAGTGAAAGGAGTATATCTATTGGAGTATCATTCTAATAAACCTTCTATTCTCTATTCTTTGTCTTCTACACCATTAGCACCTTTCTCTGGCGTGCTGGGACTCTGCCCCTCATTGGTAGATTTGCCATCAATTGGCTCCTCAACATTAGTTGGTTTCCCCTATCGCATTCAAAGGAAATTTGATTAATAATTTTAAAACATATGAAGCACAGTAACAGAAATATTGTAAACCCCTTACTTTATCGAACAAAATGATTTGTGTCCTGCTTACTAATATTGTAAGATTCAAGATATACAGCGGATTTTAAGCATGTATGGTGTACATGAAGAGAAAACAAATAGAAACTAACCTTATTCCGGTCTCTCCAGCCAATTCCAAATGGACGAGCTAGCAAACTAATTTTTCTTGCAGGAAAATCTTGTGCCTCTTGATTGCTTTGTACTGTTGAAGAATCTGGATGTGGAGATCTACAAATCAAAATTGCACAAATCACATCCATAGGGGCATAATACGCAAGCAATACAGAAATGTTTCTAAGCTGATACCCTACATATATTAGGACCTCCCCCCCTCCCCCTTGAGGTGAGGAAAAGGTAGGGAAAGGGTTAGGGGGTGGCAGCATGTAAAAAGGCAGAAGAAGAATCATATTAACAAATGGACCAAAGTCGAACACATACCGAGGGGAAGGTTGTGCTTTAACTTGGCCAGATTGGTACTGCAAGGTAGCCTCCAGCATTGATTCTGCCATAACCACTCTCTTCTCCATTTCAGCAAGTGAAGCAGTGGCCTCTTCATACTTTTCCTGCACACATATAGTTGTTGTAGCAGGGGGTATTACATACCAAAAAAAAAAAAAAAAAAAAGGAACAGAACATCTGAAGAATCAATATTGGAAAGTCCAAAGATAGTAATTCCACTAAATGTACAAAACCATCCAATCTACTCATTCCATCGAGACTGGTGCAGACTAACATGAATACAAAATAGAAGTGCTTGCAGCTGTTGGATACAGAACATACAGGGAGACAGAAAATTGTAACATGATGTATCAAACTAATGACCACAGTTCATAAAGAGTCAAATTTCAAAAGGAAAAAAAAGGGTAGTAAGGAAAAAAGATGGTAACAGTTCCAATTTTATCACTCCAATAGACCAAGTTGAAAATTTCTGAGACACTCTGGTTTTGATTCATGAAATTTGGATGGAGTCCTAAGTACATTGCCTTAAATGGCAGATGTAACCAGGCTGGTTTGGGTTTTATGTATACTAGTCGTAGACTTGCGCGATGCATAGAAAAAATTAACTATTTGTATTTTTGTTAAGTGAAAAATAAAGTATAGTAGATACAATATATTATATTTTCTAAATTAAGCTATCTATATTTTTTATTTATTGTTATTTAAAAGTGTTCTAAATTTTGTAATTTTTTTTTCAAGGATATATAATGCAATTTACATTCAATTATTATAAGAGCAAGATACTTTGTAAGTAATATAATGTGTGGTTGGAACTTGTTTATAGTGTTTCTTACAAACAGTTCATCATCTATACGTCTTGAATAGCTTAAAGAGGAAGCAGATATAAGTAAATCCATCACAAATATTAGAAAGAAAAAAAAAAAATACAAGACCTTAATAACATAACAAAAATGTAATTTTATCAAGAACCTACCAACATTACACTAAGAATGTGACATAAAAGTCAATGAAGCAGCTCCTCTTTCTAGTTTCTACACAAACCTCTCATCCCAAAGCATCACCGAAGTGGACCAAAATGAACCGAATAGATCAAAATGGACCGAAATGCTACGTTGATGTGACTCAACAGGAGCATGCAATAATATATGCTCGTTTCAGCTTTTAAATATTATTATATAGATGCCAAGGTCAACTCCTAGATATTTTAGCCATATCCTTCCACTTCATAGTACTTCTCAGTCAAAGTTGAGAATTTAATTAAGATATGTAGAGTAGTATTTCCTTCCTCTTCTCTCTCTCTCTCTCTCTCTCTCTCTCTTTATTTTCATACACCCTAATACTCCACCCCTTTTGGCACCTTTAAGAATTTCTTACATATAGATGAAAAAAATTGAGGAATTGTGGAGCATCGAATATCAAAGAACTTCATTCCAAAGAGGCCCACAGTTATCACTTCAAAATCCGGATGAAGAAAGATATAAAAGGTAGATAAGATAAAAAATTATAATACTTGTCTACAAGAGGTAGTCTGACACTATGGGATTTGCTGCTAGTGTTTTTGCTGCAGGTTTATCTGGTTTGAAGAAAGAGCTTACTCATCCAAAAAACCCGTTGAAGCAATTATATAAAGGCTGAAAGAGAGCACAACATGATCTAAGATGATATCAAACATAATTATGAGCCAACCTCCCCCCAACTCTCATCCCCTTCATAGGCAATTTTATCAGAATAAGACACTTTTTATTTTTGATAAGTAAAATTTATTAATAATAAAAATAACTACCCAGGGACACTGGAAGTATAACACTATGTAAAATTGTAGTAGAAGACATGTAACAGAAACAAAAATGCAGACATGTTACAGATAATATTAATGTTTCAATATCATGTAAGATAATAACATTTAAGATAAATAAAGTCACAAGGGGAATATTGTGCTACAAAAACATCGTTTCAATAATCAGCTTGCTCAAGATAGATAATATTGAGATTAGAGCGTCACCAAATATGGCTCAATACATAATACAGAAGGAAGTTTATTGACATGTTTTAAGGTACAAAAAGACAATTATTTACATAATAATGCCCATGATGTTGATGTGGTACAGAATCAGGTCAAGGTTAAGTAATGTACAGGCAGCCCGGCTTCACCTAGGATATTGTTCTTGATATTAACATACTGGCCGAAGACGACCATTTTGTTGACTCCAGATAGTTAGCAAAGATTGATAAATGTAACTACAAGACAAGGGCTAAAATTGATACAACTACTAGTATGAGCTTTCTTCAACTTGCAAATATATAGCTCAATAGAATCTAAGATACACTCAACATCAGATATGCAAGCAAATTTTAGTAAATTAATTACATAAGGATGGTATATGATGGAATAACTACCCAGCAAAGCAATGAAGAAACAAAACCAAATGTATAAGAAGTAAACCTGAAGCACTTGAGCAGCATATCTTTGAGCTGCTGCATCTTGCTCGGCAAATCTACGAGCATCTTCTGTTACCTTTTGCTCTTGCTCTACCCGCATCAAAACCTATGAGATTGGTAAAATAATTCAATATAACCATGAAATACTATAACAAGTTATTAGAGTAGATGGTCTTATCAAAGTAGGAAGTTTAAATAAAATGGAGGAAAAATGAAACCTGAAGCATGGCATTTTCTTGTTCCTGCTTATCAGCAACGGCCCTCCGAAGCTCAGTAACCTCTTGCTCTAACTGCTCAACCTGCAGTTTGTAAGCAGAATTAACCTTTGACTAAGGATTTCTAACAATGGATAGGAACTTGCAGAAGAAAGCATCTATTTTCACAGAAATGTTTTGGCATCCCACATACTAGCATAACACTAACTTCAGAACATGCAGGCTACTCAATACATCATTGTCTTTAACTCTCTTATTGCCTCTAAATTAGGCCAAGCACTAAGCAATTTCTTGATAATTTGGCAGTTAAAACAATGGTAGAGGGGGGATTTGAACCCTATTTCTCCTAACAAAGGAGAGTAGGCTATGCCACTGAGCTGCAAGGTTCATGGCACCAAAGTCAACAAATTTTGAAGCAAAATCTAAATGCAATGCACATTAATTTCACTATGGCAGTGAACAGCTGCTTGCAGTGTGAAAAATCTATTAAGACCTTGCCATTTTTTATAGGTAAATACAGATGCACTCATACAGGGATTAGCAAGTGACCTCACCTTACCACCTTTTCCTTGTGAGGGAATGAGACTCCATTTGGTCCAAAGAATATCAAACCATAACACTTTAAAAATAAATGCATCAATGAATTATAAAGGACACAATCAGTGCACCATCCTATATCTTCATACTTCTATAGCATATATCTATTACTATAGAAAATATATTGGCAGAGTCAAAAGCAAAATGAGATGATGACATACTTTGATTTTTCCATCAAAGCCTAACTTTCTTAGAGGGAAACAAAGAGAGAGTCTTTAGGGCACTGAAAACTAGCAAAATACTAGAGTTCTCTAAGGAACTAACAAATCCACAGCAATTTTTTTTTATAAGTAAAATCCACAGCAATTTTATTGATAATATTAAGACAAGCTATCTTTAAGGTGAAGAAAACTAGCAAAACCCTGGAGTTCTGTAAGGTACTAGCAGATCCACATCAATTTCGTTGATAGTATTAAGATAAGCTATCATAACGATTGCACTTATAAAAAATAAAAAAAGCTATCATAACCATTGCATAGTGTAATAGCCTCTGTACGAAGAATAAATTGTAACACCTTAAAAAAATTAAGAATGATTCCCATAAGTGAAACTAATCCTAACTATACACATAAGGTTAAATAAAAATAAATTAAAGACAAATATACCCTAGAAACCCTAGTTATACTAGCACATGTGGCACTTAAAAAATACTACAACAGTGCCACAGTTACAGTGCTGTTAACAGTATCTTTTTTCCTCTCCTTCCCCTATATATATCCAGCATAGACCTAATCTAAACCTAGACAACCAGATAATACTCCAACAAGATGTTTATCACACTTCCCACAGTGAGTGCTTTACAACCATCCCAGATGTTAAAGGAGATAATATATATCAACAGAAAAACTAAAAAAGGACTATATGCTCCCACCATAGATTTCCTCAGTGAACTGGGTTTTTTTATTACTCTGGCATAAGATCTACACAAACCCCACCCTCATATTTACCAATTTACCCAAGGCCCAGGGGCACTCATTGTCCCTCAGTTATCCTTTAAAGGATGTTCTTCAAACCAAGGTAAGTTTAATCTAGAAGATCACTGTAACATGTGCAACTAGACATACACTTATATTTTAACAGTTAAATACATTTTCAAAATCATGCATGCAGCAAGCTCAGCATGGTAATTAAAAAAAGGTAGATATACATTACAAGAACTGTATTTCTGATCAATAAAAGAACTGCTATGTGTAATGGTATTCAGGATATACCCTGGCACTCAATTGCCGCCGATTGTCCTGCTTGACCATCTCCATTAGAGCTGTCTCCAACTCCTCAGCTCTGAAAAAAGTCAGGAAGAAGCCAGACTATCAGTTACGTATTAATGAAAAGCAGTACTTGTGACTTGTTTAAGAACAACAGTATCCCATGACTGAATGTGGTTGCTGTGAAATCATACTCTGTAGACCAGGGGACGTAAAGGAACTTTCCTCAATTTCCATAACAGACTGCTATCTTAAGGCACCCCAAGAACAAAGAAAAATAACTATAAACAATATAAAATATATATAAATAAAAGAATAAATAAAAAAAAGAAGAAGAAGAAGAAGAGAGAGCTCAACAAAGGTTGTGATCTTAAAACAGCTAAAATAAATTTCAGATATACAAGAATTCTCCACATCCTTTCTAGAGAGGATTCCTTGTAAACACTGGGACTGACATTGTACTTAACACAGAGACTGTCTAATGTATTGAATGGGCAAAGGAATAAGGACCTGGAGCAAGATGGAAAACCTTTTGTGGAAAAGTTTTGATAAGGAAGCAAAGGTATATAAACAAACAGCAACTATAGGAGTTCTATTAGGAAGAAGATTATATAGTAACTACAGCAAATGGGTTACTTATCAAAAAGAAAAAACTACAGCAAATGGGAAGACAAATGGATAAAAGGGCCAATTGACCATTTCCAGCTGACAATGGAAACTCCACTTAGTAACATCTTGAAGTTTCCCTCCACTACATAAACTAAACATTGTTGCCATTCAAACTCAGAACCCCAAATGCAGTGCACGATGACCAATTTCCAGCTGTTCTTAATAAGGCAAATTCTGGTTTCTGCACACACATTCAGTCCCTGACCTGATCGGACATAATTTAAAAATATCCCCCACCCGCCCCACCCCCCAAAAAAAAGAAAAAGAAAAAGAAAATCAATATTCAATTTATGATGACAAATAGGTGAGTAATTTGAAGAGGAATATGGAATACCAAAGCCTGAAAGCAATAACTGAATAATTGAAGACTTTCCTAGTAACAGGGACTTCCATGCTTAAAGTATACGTGGTACACGGGTTATCTTATATGTAATAAAGTCCCTATCTTTCCTGAGTACATCGAATAGCAAATATTAACCTGAGTACAGCCGATCTTTCCTCCTCCAGCAACTTGCACAATTCAACCTTTAACCACACCACCTGCATGTAGTTCATATGTTAGACTCACTTATGGTGTGAGGAAAATGCTCTAAAGTATCATCAACAAAGAATTCAAATACTTAAATTCATAATTATACAATGAAAAAAAGGACTGCAGAAGACATTAAACATCCTTCCAAAGCTTTCTACCTTGAGAATCATTAAAAAATGGAGTAAAGCCTTTCTTTAAATATATATTTACACATGCACCCCGATGGCTCTTGAACACATGAACTCACCCTCCACTTTGCTTTTACAAGGGGTGGAGGTGCCATTTAAGCTAAAGCTCATTAAGTTCTTGAACAATGATATAAAATGGCATAACATTAAACCTCCATTTCTCTTCTTTTGTCCCTTCCACAATTCATATTCAAAAAATAATATAAAATCAACAAAATAAGTTCCCCTCCTTAAATTTTGGCACAATGATCGCTAGTGTGTGATCTATATTAATTTGAGTCAAGACATGACGCCTCAAGATTTATTTTAATAATAAACATATCTTGTTTTAAGAAATATTCTGCCTCGATTTCTTACCTACATGGATGGTTTATATATGTTACTACAAATCAAAAATAATATGGACATCTTTGTTCTTTTCAGTAATTATGGAAGGAAAAATAAAAAGGGCAAAGCCAGAAGTACAAAGGACAGATGACATGATGATAATCAATATATTGTGACTTATAAGCTATCCTAAAAAAAGTAACCATCCCTTCATATTATCTACAAAAGGAGTGCAGTGTCAAGCAATTTTTTTTTTAATTTTTTATGAGGCTCTTAATCCTTTAAGAGTGTGATGCTTGACTCAGCCCAACTTTGATGATCATGCACAGACCTGTGCAACTAAGTTGATAGCAAATTTTAGTAAAATAAGTGTTAAATCTGAAATAAAAAAATAGCATAGGTTAATATATTTAGTTCCTTTTATCCATACACGAATCTATCCTATTGGCTGAATAACCATGCAAAAGCATTTACAGGAGCGAAATGCTTACTTCATTGTTTTCTGAAGTTAAGGAAAGGACAATGCAAAGAAGAAGAGGAACAAAGAGCTTATTTAACCTTCATTGTTATCTAAAGAAAGGACAATGCAAAGGTGACGAATAAGAGAGAAGACACAAGACCTGCTCTTGAAGATCTTTGACAGAATCAACCTCCACATCCCCAGTTAGGCTAATGACAATTTCATCTGCATTAGTGGACCCAGATTCCGAACGAGATAGACTACCATTTGTTTGTGCATCAGTCAATTGTTCTGTTTTATTAGCTTCTAATATCATTGATTTAGGATCATGCTTAAAACCATATAGTTTAGAAGCCAGTCCCTTAGAGTCCCTCCAAGCCCGAAGCCCCTTTGATCTTTCCTCAACTGCAGCTATAACTGCTGATCGATGTTTAGTTCTCAACTCCTGTAATCGGGTTTCGTTTACATTTTGGTAACCCATGCAAGCAGTCAGTACAAGTTGACTGCTATCAAATGTTGAGCCAGCCAGCGATTGCAGCAAAGTAACTGCATCTCCAGCATCCTTAGTTGTAACCAATGCAGGGCCTACATGAAACTGAGCTAAATTAAGTTTTATAGAGTAAAACCACGTATATGGTACTAAATTTATATTACTTGCACCCCCAATAACATATCAAAGTATTCAAAAAACTCAATTATTTTTTTACCCAGTACCATATAACTCCATCAAAGCAAGTGCTGTTCTAAACAGCATGACGCGGTTTCCCTCAAAAAGAAGCACGTCCCAGACTCGAAGAACTGGAGTAAGGATAAATCCATCAGATTATATATAAGCTTTATAAAGAAGGTACAGGAAATGAGAATGCAAAGACTGGTATGATAGCCAAGCATCAAAGAATATGTATATAGATATAAGATGCATGTCAACACAACTACGCTTTGATATTAAAAAGACACAACATAAAACCTGACCACTTTCCCATGGAAGCATGTTCATAAAAATGGAAAGGAACCACGGTCCAGTAACCCAAGCCACCTGTACTCCCAGGTAATCTAGATGATGGACTGCATCAGATGTAGACATAACGTAAAAAAACTACTCAACAAGCTTTGTATGGATAAAAAAACTCAGGAACTGCAAAGACAACGCCAAGAATATACGAACCCAATTTAGGAAATCTTTCCCGTACCAACTCCTCAAAAGCAAGTTGGTCAACCTAAAAAGCACAACAGCCTATTAGAAGAAATGTGCCATCCTCCACCACTATGCAGTAGCTATGAACTTTCCTTGACTTCATTACCATAGCTCTTTTGAGGAGAGTAGAAAAACACATATCACTCAAACATGAATGTAAGAATACCTGAGACTCTATCATTTCCTCTGAGTAATAGCCATCAAAATAGTCATCAATGATGCCCATCAAGGCCCTGAAAATTTTTAGCTTGATTAATAAGGGCATATAGACGATAAAGTTGACAGCAAAAAACATAAATGTTGTACAATTATAGAACATTTAGTCATGTATTCTTACAGGAGAGAATGCAATTAAATATAGAGACAATAACATTAATCATGTTCCCTCTGCAACATGTACTTATTCTATCATTCTATGCAAGTAAGGGAGTATGCATTCTGGAAAGGATTATGTCAAATGTTTCAGACTTACCAAAATGCATTTTCTTCAGGCATCAAAAGTAGTAATAAGCCAGCAAAGAAATTCATGGCCTGCATATTGATCAAGTCCAATAAGAGAAATGTCAGACTGTCAGTTATCTGGATTTGTATGGTAAATAGAATAAAATTTAGCAGCCCAACCAAAACAGAAATTTGGGTAAGGAGTGGCATGCAAAAGCCTCTTATTCCACTGCAATCTGCTGCAAATCTTTGAAATTAACTTTTTGGAAAACCCAGCTTAATATGTCCCTCTTCACTTGGCCATGCAACACTAATTTGAAGGGAACTAATTTTTTTAACAATTATAAGCCAAATGAAGAACTAATGGCTTATACCCTCTTTTTAATGGTGATTACACACAGACTTGATGGGCCTTGAACCCACGACCTCACACTCCGCCTTGAATTACTAGTGGAGGAGATGCCATTTCAGCTAGAACTCATTGGTGGCTAATATTTTCTCTAAAGGCAAGGTATGACACATCAATCAATAATCGTGACTGTTAGTAACATTTCCTTCTGGAAAGAGTTACTTTTTAAGTTGTAATTTCTAAGCGAACGTGATTTTCTAGATCAATCTACTTTCCAGTTTTACTTCCGTGAAATCTTTCTAGTGTGGTGGGCTCATGTAAGCTTTTTACTAATTAAGAATTCCAAATTCTAAGTAATCACCAATTAAATTAAAGGTCTAACACTATGTTTGGGAGTTTATAAAAAAAAAAATGGAATGGAGTAGAATTAATAAATCATAAAGGAATGGAATAGAAATAGGCATGGGGTATACTGTCTCGTGTGTTTGGGAGTATATTATGAAAGAACAAAAACCAAAGAATTATATACAATTTTACTAGTATAATCTTCCCCATTTATTAGTCTTTTTCTTAAAATATGGATAAAATGGATATTTCACCTCTAATTTATTAAAGGAATGAGTGTCCTCCCACTTTTGAGAGGAATGCTTAGGAAAGAGTGGAATGAAATGGGCATTTCCTCATAGTTCTTCCACTCTTTCTACTACAATCCCAAACAAGGGAAGAGATGGAATATGCTTTTTTTTTTTTTTATAGGTGAAATATTATTTGGACAAAAGGGCCCAGTCCACAGATGTCTTAAGCCCAATATGCTTTAAAAATCCTTTGTATTCCATTCCTTTACCCCCTTTCCCCTTCCAAATGAACTGTAAAGGTCACAGGCACTTTAGTTGTCAATTTGTCACATTGCAAAACATAACTATTTAAATAATTGTGCTAGGTGGTTCCAGCTAATTTGATGTGGTTAATTTGGCAGGAGCATAATAATCATACTTTTGAAGATATTGTGAGATCAATAGATCTTTTGAAGCCTATACTAGTTGGGACCTTATTTAAGTGGAGTAAAATTTGGGGTTTTACACAATGTATATCCATTTCCGAATTTCTTCTTTCTATTTGTATCTCTTCCTAAGGTGCTTGTATTCGTTTTAAGGTCTAAGTGTTCACCATCGTGAACATAATGTATTTTTTATGAAATAAATCTTTGGTTACCTATCAAAAAATAATAATAATAATTGTGCTAGGTGGGGAGCTATAAGTTCAAACAGTGTCGCAGATGGCTAAAAGTTGTGTCATAACATAGATTGTTCATATCATTTAAGAGATTTCTGTAACAGTAGTATCCTTAAAAACAGTGCAACCACAATCAAAATAAAGCATATAACTTCTTCTAGAAACAAATACCTGACAGTACCCAACAGAGGGATTATGTCTAGCATATGCTGTAAGTAGGCGCCTCAAAGCATTTCTACCATCCTCATCCAAAGCAGGATGCCCTGGAAATGTTCGAGGCAAATCCTGCAAATAAAACCAATAACAATAAGTTGAGAAAACTGGATAAATTATATACACATAGAAGGTAGATCCACAAAATGAAGCTATTGAACACTAAGGTTGAATAAGAGTTGGACGTAATGACCTTCTCAATCTGCCCTTTCCATTTCTCTGGCACGCATACAGAATCTGTAGTAAATCCCTCACCATTGTTATCTGACTGCACGTTATTTTGTTCTTTGTTATTGCCAGAATTAGTTTCCTGAGTTAGCAGATCCTGGTAATAATTGTCAACTCGACGTGCTCTCACACCGACAAAAGCTTGCCAAAGCTGAAATATTTCGGGCATAATGCAATTACAGAACTTAGTCACCAAGAAATAAACTTTAACTATAGATAAATAGCAAAATGGAATATTAATCTGCACCTCTCCCCTCAGAGCCATAGGCACTCCACCGCGAACAAGGACTTCTAACTCTTCTTTCCAAGGAAACAAAGATTCCGAAGGGGACATATCACCAGCAGCGGGGGCACTGGCAGTATCACTTGCAGGAGCATCTTGAATGGGATCAGACCTCTCCGCGTCATAAAACTCGTCCTCAGAGTCCTCCTCAGACACTCCCTTAGAGGATTTAGCCTCTTCAACAGGGAGAGGAAGTGGCTTCCCAGTTCCAGCGCCTTGCACATCTTTTGATAAATTAGACTTCTTCTTTACACGAATGCTCATCATATCTTCAATGGCACAAAGGGACGGTCTGATCTCAGACCAAATTTGAATCTTATGAGTTTTCGTCTCCTTAGTTTCAGGAACCTCCTCCTTTCTAGCACCATTTTCAGCCAAATCATTGGAATCGAGCTTCTGGCTACTTAAATCGTCTCCTTCAACAACCTTCTCTAAATTCACATCTGCTTCTTGCTCCGAAACTCCAGCAGAAACGGCCTTCTTATCTTCTTCAACTGATAATCCATTTACAGGTGGTTGAGCTGACTCTGCTTGCCGCTCCAGGAAAGACTTCCACCTATCTGATCTTTCCTCCTCTTCCTCCTGAAATGGTCAACAAACATTACATAAAAGCACAACATTGTTTTACATTGCGTCTCTTCAAACTCCATTCGGTTGCTGACATATATGAGAAGAAAAATGTAACTTATGATTTGATCCCTGAAATTTGGGGTATAAAAAGTTTCGATTTATTATTAAAAAGAGAAGAATAATTCAATCCCTCTATTTAAGGAGTCGGTTCAATTTTGGTCCCCTAATACGGAGTTGGTTTGATTTTGGTTCCTTAAATATGTGGGTAGTTAGATTCGGTTCAGGGAACCAAATCTCTTTAAATTCAAGCATTCTCTTTTGACTCTCTATGCTTAGTCTCTAATTTTAAAGAATTAAAAATATATATATTATAAACTCTATAAACCTTTTCTCTTCTTTTTTTTCCAAATTTTCTCAGCAACCAAACAAGAGTGTTGAGACTCAAGACTAGTAGGAAGGACCACAACAAGTAGAACAAAACCTTATAGATATTAGCATATTCGCGGTATCTCTGTACATGTTGAGGCCTCACAGCAAATCCATAGGCGTCCCTGTACACACCAATTCTATCAAATTCCCAAAAATAAAAATAAAAAACACAAAGCAAAGTTCTCAATCACAAACAAATCAAAAACCAAGTTCCATCACAACTACAAACCGTGAACTACGAAATTTTTTTTCAGAGCGCGATCGCAGCTCGAATTACCTGCAATCGGCCTTCGCAGACTGCCGATTCACACTCAAAAACCTCGATCCTATTCTATTTCTTATGCCGTTCGGCATTGTGCCTAGAGCGCCAATTCAAAAATCAACTTACAAGAACCATTACACACTTCACACTATTTAAATCCAAGCAAACTCACTGAATTTACATACATAAAAAAAAAAAAAAAAACGAATCAAATAGCAATAACTACTTTTAAAAAAGAAGATACGATCGGAATAATTGACGGTGAGACTTTAGCAAAGTACACTACGTATATGTAAATGTATGAAAAGGAAGTTTGATGGATCAGAGGGCGAATTGTGAGAGGACACGTGGAGAGGAGAGAAGGGGGGTGGGGGTAGTATGGAGAGAAGCGTACCTCTTGTGGTCGAAGGTGATGACTGAGGGGTTGAGGGCTTTGGTGGTGGCTTTCATTTAGTGAGAGATTGGGGTTTTTTTGATGGGTGAGTTTATCAGTTTGATGAGATCTCTGTGCTGCTACTTGATTTGCTGTAGCAAGCAACTCTGGTACTTGAGATTTTGAGAGACTTTAGAGAGAGAGAGAGAGTCTGGGATTATAGTGAGAGGCTTTTGTGTGTTTTGTATGTATGAATTGTGATGGAGTGGGAAAGTTCTAAGTGGAGAGGGGAGAGCGAGCGAGAGAGAGAGAGGAGTTGAGATTTTGAGGGTCACATGCTAAAGGCAAAATGGGCGAGATTACCGCTCACGTTGCTATTACATGTGCTATAGATTTCTTAACACTGAGTTCTAAGATTAAAAAGTGACAGCTTTTTCGTTCTAAGATTAAAAATTTGACAGCTTTTTTCGTTTTGTTGAAAAATGAAATGGAAAAAAAAAATGTTCATCAAATCTCATTTTTAAAACAAAAATTTGTTAAAAATAATGTCTTCTTTTTTAGTTACCCTATTTCACTTCTTTTTTCTTTTTTTTTTATAGAAACTTATTTCACTTATGTACCTCTTTTTAAACCTTATTTTTACTAGACATACTCTATTTTAACACATTGTTTTGTTTTAGTGATTGTGGTTTTTAGAAAATGAGTCATTTTTCAAAAAATATTTTCTATAAAAATATCTCATTTTACTAATGTTTGTTAGCAATCTTGAATGAGTTAAAAAACATTCACTTAACTTTCCTTATTTAGCTTTCTGTGTGATAGAGTTATTTTCCAAAAAAATTTAGTGGAAAATACTATCTAAAAATAATTCATACTTTTTTAGTTTTTATGTTGACCAAAGATAGTTTTCTTTTGACTTATTTTTTCTAATGTTATCAAATATTGAAAAATACAAAAATTATCTTCACACAAGAATTTTCATTGAAAGAACAGAGTATTAAAAAAATAGGTTTATTGGATTTCTCCATATTTTAGTGAGTTGAAACTTGAAATATAAACTCTTTATTTAAAATAGAAGGAGAAAAATGACCTCAAAATATAACATCTTTTATTACTCATAAGGAGAAAAATGACCACAAAATATAGCATCTTTTATTGCTCATTTGGGGCAGGTTGTGTTCATTACTGTTTTCAAACTTGGATCGGACCGGGAGGTTCGATCGAGAAAACCGATTTTTTAAGCATAGAGAACCGGAATTATTGTTAATTCCGTGAACCCCTTAAACCGGGGTTGGACCACGTAGTTCATGCAAAACCGGTGGCATGAACCATGCGGTCCAACCCCGGTTCATTTTTTTTTTTTTAAACAACTTAACACAATTCTATTCTACTTAATTAAATTATCCATCTCTTACAAGGAATTAAAAAAAAATTATAATTAAAATCCTTCAAAGATATTCAACTTTACTTCAAAAATTAATCATAAATTTTAATGTTTTCATGGTTATTATTTTATTTTATTAACATTCTTATTTAATTATTAAATATATGCTTGAAAATCATTAAATTTCCCTCACATATATAGATATATTAGTCAATTTTGCTAGTTTTATAAATTTAATATCTATATTTAGGTTTTAATTAATTATTAAATTAATTATGATATTGTACGGCCCCCGCACCATGACCCATAGTGGGCCTTGGGCCCTGGCCTGGGTATATGGCCCATGAGGCCGGTCCGCCTCGACCTAGCGGCCCACCCCGAGCCACGTAGGCTGCAGGCCCAAGCTTTGCCTTTACGTCGTTTCTCGGCAAGCCCCTTACCGAGCAGTGATGAACACACGGCTCGCGGAGCAACCCGTCTGTACCTACCCGGCAGTCCCTCGAAGAGGCCCCGCTGCCGGGAACTGACCTGGAAGTGGGAACCAAGTTCCAATGCTACCCTCACCGCTTTCCATGCCCACCTAACCACCCACTTACGATCGATAACACTGGACCGCCGGTTGCACTTACTGGCGAGTAATTATGACCTCTCCACTACATCGTGAGCTATAAATACCAGAAGTTTTTGGAAGACAAGGGTTGGAGAATTGAGGGAAGGAAGAGTGTAAACAGAGAGAGAATAGAGTAAGGAAGTGGATCAGGCCCCCGAGGAGAGGAAAGCGATTCAGTTGAGCCTTGGTGTTTAGAACGACCCAGTGTGGGAAATCCAAACCCACTATACAAATAAGTTGTGTGTCCAAGTGAGGCCCAGCCCAACGGGTTTCAGTTTTTGGTGCGCACAATTGGCGCCATCTGTGGGAAATCCTACTAAGCAGTGGTTCTGCCAAGGCTCGTATACAGGAAAGATGTCTGGAGGTAACGCCGAGAGTGGCTCGGCAGGGTCTTCCAGGGGCTCCACCTGGCGGGAACAGAGGCAGAAGAGACGCGAGGATCCGTTTCACGAGCAACTGGAAGAGCGGTCCGGCCTTGGAGAAGGGTCGTATCAAACGGGGAGAACGGCATCCCATGCTTCCCGGCATAGGCAGCCCGACGTCAGGGATGAAGAGCTTGAGCGGCTGCGGAGGTTAGTACAAGACCTGGAGTTGGAAGCCCGAAACGAGCGCCGCCGAGCCGGTCAAGACGACCGAGAGAGAGGGCCAGGCGCCGAGGGAGAAAGACGCGGGATGGGATCGAATCAGTCAGGATCCCGCCACCACAGGGAGCGCTCGCACTCGAGGGAGTCCCGTCGCCGCCGAGACCGCTCCCATTCAGCAGAGTCTCACCGGCGGCATAATCGCTCTCGGTCGCGGGAATACGGGAATCGGGGCTCGGAGTCTCCAGAGGGACGGCCGAGGAATGCGGCCATGGATGCTATGAGCCGTGCATTGCGCAGGGCGGCTCGGTCACCATTCTCAGCAGATATTGAGCGAGCACCAATGCCGGACAGATTTACGCGCCCGCCGTTCAATTCGTATGGTGGGAAAACAGACCCCGTAGAGCATGTCAGCCACTATATCCAGATGATGTCTTTGCATACCCGCAATGACGCTCTGATGTGCAAGGTTTTTCCCTCCAGCCTTGGTCCCACGGCCTTAAGGTGGTTCAACGGGTTGCGCAAGGGCTCCATTCACAGTTTCGCCGAGCTAATACAGGAGTTCGGTTCCCGTTTCGTGACGTGCAGCCGGGAGCAACAACCGGTGGACGCGCTGCTGTCTATGAAGATGAGGGCAGGGGAAACCCTCCGGGATTACGCTAACCGATACTGGGAGCTCTACAACGAGATTGGCGGAGGGAACGAGAAGATTGCGGCGAGCACCTTCAGATTGGGATTGCCTGACGACTCGGGGTTGAGAGAATCGTTAACTAAGAAGCCTCCCGAGGACATGAGGCAGCTGATGAGGCGCATCGAGGAGTACAAGCGGTTGGAAGATGATAAGATACAGAGCAAAGGCAAAGCACAGGTGGCTGATCGTCCTCGGCTGAGCGGTTTTCAACAGAGGGCACGGGAAAATTTGAGGATTCAAGAGCCAGTAGCACCAGCAAGGGAGGTGAACGTGACGTTCAAGGAGCCCGTGCATAAAATCGTGGATAAGATCAAGCACGAGCCGTACTTCAGATGGCCGAACCGGATGGCTGGCGACCCCTCTAGGAGAAATCAGAACCTGTACTGCACCTACCACAAAGACCGGGGGCATACTACCGAGCAGTGCCGAGTGTTAAAGGACCATCTCGGGCAGTTGGCTAAAGCAGAACACCTCAAGGATTTTGTGACGGACGCCGGGGATAGAGGAACAGGGCATGGCGCCCCACACAGAGGGAATCCCCTTCCGCCCCCTCTTGGGATAATTAATGTTATCCACGTCGCCCCGAGGGGCATTTCGACGGCAAAGGGGAAGGAGGTGCTGACGATGATATCGGTAGAGGGGAGTACGGGCGTGCTGCCTGCCGCGAAGAAGATCAGACCTACCCGAGAGCCGATCTCTTTCGACGACAGTGATTTAGAAGGAACCATTCAGCCGCACGACGACGCATTGATAGTAACGGCAAGGGTTGGCGGCTTCGTTGTGAAGAGGATAATGATAGACCAGGGAAGCGGAGCGGATGTTATGTACCCGGACCTATTCAGGGGGCTCGGGTTGAGGAATGAGGACCTGTCAAAGTACAACACTCCTCTGGTTGGGTTCGATGGGAAGATGGTGGCGCCCGAGGGGCAAATCTCTCTGCCCGTGAACATGGGGGGCAAGGAGGTGATGGTAAGCTTCTTCGTAGTTACCTCATACTCCCCCTACACGGCGATTCTAGGGAGGCCATGGATACATGCAATGGGGGCTATCCCGTCCACTCTACACATGAGGGTCAAGTTTCATACTGATTATGGTGTCACGGTGATACAAGGAAGTCAGCAGGCGGCCAGGCAGTGTTTGATCGCCATGGTCGATTGGAAGAAGGAGCAAACCGACCGGGAGGGTCAGGCCGATCCCAAATGTTCGTCATCAGGGACGCCTTTATAGCAATTACAGGGCCCGCCAGAGAAGGAGGACGCGCGCGCCGAGAACATGCTGAGGGTAAAGGCGTTGCCGGATATGGACAAGTACTTCCAAATAGGGGAGAGCATGGAGGACCGGGAAAAAGTAGAGATGTTGCTGCTCCTAATACAGAATGTGGACGTATTTGCTTGGAGTCCGTACGAGGTGCCCGGGGTGGATCCCGAATTCATCATGCATAGACTTGGAGTTGACCCCTCATTCACCCCTAAAAAGCAGAGGCCGAGGAGATCAGCCTAGGAGCACTCCGAGGCAGTAAAAGTGGAAGTTCAGAGATTGAAGGAGGCAGGGGTGATTCGGGAGATCATCTTCCCGGATTGGTTGGCGAACACCGTGGTAGTGAAGAAGAAGAACGGCAAGTGGAGGGTCTGCGTCGATTTCACCGATTTGAACAGAGCCTGCCCGAAAGACCCTTTTCCCGTGCCGAAGATTGATCAACTGGTGGACGCCACGTGTGGGCACCCGAGGATGAGCTTTCTGGACGATTTCCAAGGGTATCACCAGATCGCCCTGGCGCCCGAGGATCAAGTGAAAACGGCGTTCATTTCCCCGGAGGCAAATTACCACTACACAAGGATGCCCTTCGGACTGAAGAACGCCGGGGCCACTTACCAACGAATGATGACAAGAATGTTCCGAGACAAGATAGGGCGCACGGTCGAGGTGTACATCGACGACATGGTGGTTAAAAGCAAACAGGAGGCCCTGCATATGGGGGACCTCCTGGAGGTTTTCGAGGTTCTCCGACGGCACAAGTTGCGCCTTAATGCGGAGAAGTGCGCGTTTGGCGTAGGGGCCGGGAAGTTCTTGGGGTACCTGATCAGTACACGGGGAATTGAAGTCAACCCGGACCAGATAGAGGCTGGGAGAAGACTGAAGCCACTGAGCAACCCGAAGGAAGTGCAAATACTAACCGGGATGCTGGCCGCCCTTAACCGGTTCATCTCAAAATTCACAGACCGATGCCGACCATTCTACCAACTGCTGAAGAAATGGACGGGATTTCGGTGGACCGAGGAGTGCGAACAGGCCTTTGTGGATCTGAAGATTTATTTAGCGCGAGTGCCCATGCTTGCGGCACCGGAGGCAGGTGAGGATTTATTCATGTATCTGGCTGTATCCGAGCACGCCGTGAGTGCTGTGCTGCTGAAGGACAAAGGGATCCAACAACCCGTATACTACATCAGCAAAACTCTCGTCGACGCCGAGACGAGGTACTTGCCCTTGGAGAAGCTCGTACTGGCCCTGATACACGCCACAAGGAAGTTGCCGCACTATTTCCAAGCTCACACCGTACACGTCTTGACCGAGTACCCATTACAGTCATTATTGAAGAGGTCTGATTTCACGGGCCGTATAGCCAAATGGGGGACTTGACTCGGTTCCTTCGACATACGGTACAGGCCTCGAAGCTCGGTGAAAGGCCAGGTCCTTGCGGACTTTATCGCTGAATTTTCGCCCAGAGAGAAGGGAGAGATGGTTTGCCGATTGGAGGCTCGATCGTAGAAGATATTCGTGGACGGCGCTTCGAGCTCCACGGGGGCCGGTTCAGGAGTTGTTATGATTACCCCCGAAGGAATACGGCTAGAACACTCGTTTAGATTGAGTTTCAGGGCATCCAACAACGAGGCGGAATACGAGGCTTTCCTGGCCGGACTGAGGGTAGCTTCAAACCTGGGGGCTCGGGATATTGAGCTATACTCGGATTCGAGTCTGGTGGTTAATCAGGTGCAGGGCAGTTTTGAGGCCCGAGATCCCCGGATGAAAGCGTACCTAGAACAAGCAAGGCTAGTTATGACCAGCTTCAACACGGTGAAAGTTTTCCACATAGCCCGAACCCAGAACAGACACGCTGACTCCCTAGCCACGCTGGCGTCCTCAGTGGCCGAGGAGATACCACGGCAGATCAAAGTCGAGCTTATTTCGGAGCCGAGCGTCAGTGTAATGAGCAACTCGGGAACTACAGGGATCAACGTCACGGCAATCGCAGCCCCTGCCACGTGCTGGATCGACCCCATTATCGACTTTCTGGCCGACGACCGACTGCCGAGTGACGAGAAGGAGGGCATCAGGATCCGTAGGATGGCTCCTCGGTATTGGTTGGCAGAAGACCGGACTTTGTATCGAAGGTCCTTCGGAGGGCCGTACCTCTTGTGCTTACGCCCGGAGAAGGTGGGCGAGCTCTTGGCGGAGCTCCACTCTGGGGTGTGCGGCGGCCATGTCGGGGGACGTTCATTGGCGCACCGAGCAATGACTCAGAGGTTTTGGTGGCCTCAGATGCAGAAGGACGCCGCCGAGTATGTGCTTAAGTGTGAGCAGTGTCAAAAGCACGCCCCTCTGATCCATCAGCCCGCGGGCCACCTGAACCCGATCAGCAGTCCTTGGCCTTTTGCGCAGTGGGGACTGGACATCATCGGCCCGTTCCCGAGGGCGACTGGCGGCCGAAAGTTCGTTTTGGTGGTCGTCGACTATTTTACCAAGTGGGCGGAGGCGGAAGCGTTGGCCAACATACGGGATGTGGAAGTGAAGAAGTTCATATGGAAAAATGTCATCACCAGGTTCGGGGTGCCGAACACTATCATATCTGACAACGGGCTACAGTTTGACAGCCGGGCATTCCGAGACTTTTGCAGTGGTCTCGGCATCAAGAACAGGTACTCAACTCCTGCTTACCCACAGGGCAACGGTCAGGCCGAGGCCGTGAATAAGGTGATTGTGAGTAGGCTGAAGAAAAGGCTGGAAGGAGCGAAGGGAAATTGGGCCGAGGAACTTCCCAAAGTCTTGTGGGCATACCGCACCACTCCTAGACGGTCCACCGGGGAGACCCCATTCTCTCTCACGTACGGAGCGGAAGC
The DNA here is from genome assembly GCA_019022515.1 of Quercus aquifolioides. Classification (NCBI taxonomy): domain Eukaryota; kingdom Viridiplantae; phylum Streptophyta; class Magnoliopsida; order Fagales; family Fagaceae; genus Quercus; species Quercus aquifolioides. Next base: position 10,344,992 of record CM032329.1, on the reverse strand, counting down.
CGTGATCCCCACCGAGGTGAATCTGTGCAGTGCAAGAGTAGCGGGTTTCGATCAGGCCCAAAACGACGAAATGATGGTAGGGTATTTGGACAAGGTGGAAGAGTACCGCGAGTTGGTGACAATACGGCTCGCGGAGTATCAGCAGAAGCTCGCCCGGAGATACAACCGAGGCGTGAGAACGAGGGAGTTTGTCTCCGGGGATTTGGTTCTCAGAAGAGCCGTGGGCAACATGCGAGACACTGGTGCCGGGAAATTGGCACAGACATGGGAGGGACCTTATAGGGTCACGGCTGTGGCCGGCACCGGGGCTTATTTCTTGGAAGACCTGGACGAGAGACAACTTCCCCGACCATGGAACGTCCATAATCTGAAGAAGTACTATCATTGATGGGCGGTTCTCCGAGCATAGAGTTAACCGCAACATGTTGTATATGTTTTGTTAGTTGTACTAATGATGTCTTTCATGCAGATCCGCACTGTTCTAACCAAAATTCTCGGTTCGATCCCATTCACCGAGTAATGTTTATTCTTAGCCGATGCGTTCTGAAGACAGAAGCCTGACCCTCGGTTCGATCCCTATCACCGAGCAGGCGGAAACCCGAACGACTCACCCTAAGGACAGAAACCTGACTCTCGGTTCGATCCCTATCACCGAGCAGGTGGAAACCTTAGCCTTTTCGTTTCAAGGACAGAAGCCTGACCCTCGGTTCGATCCCTATCACCGAGCAGGTGGAAACCTGAACGACTCACTCTAAGGACAGAAACCTGACTCTCGGTTCAATCCCTATCACCGAGTAGGTGGAAACCTTAGCCTCTTCGTTTCAAGGACAGAAGCCTGACCCTCGGTTCGATCCCATCACCGAGCAGGCGAAAACCCGAACGACTCACCCTAAGGACAGAAACCTGACTCGAGGTTCGATCCCTATCACCGAGCAGGTGGAAACCTTAGCCTTTTCGTTTCAAGGACAGAAGCCTGACCCTCGGTTCGATCCCTATCACCGAGCAGGTGGAAACCTGAACGACTCACCCTAAGGACAGAAACCTGACTCTCGGTTCGATCCCTATCACCGAGCAGGTGGAAACCTTAGCCTTTTCGTTTCAAGGACAGAAGCCTGACCCTCGGTTCGATCCCTATCACCGAGCAGGTGGAAACCTGAACGACTCACTCTAAGGACAGAAACCTGACTCTCGGTTCAATCCCCATCACCGAGCAGGTGGAAACCTTAGCCTCTTCGTTTCAGGGACAGAAGCCTGACCCTCGGTTCGATCCCTATCACCGAGCAGGTGGAAACCTGAACGACTCACTCTAAGGACAGAAACCTGACTCTCGGTTCGATCCCTATCACCGAGCAGGTGGAAACCTTAGCCTCTTCGTTTCAAGGACAGAAGCCTGACCCTCGGTCCGATTTTGTAACCGAGCAGGTGGAAACCTGAGCGATTAATTCTAAGGACGGAAACCTGACTCTCGGTTCGACCCTAATCACCGAGCAGGTTGAACTCTTAGCCTCTTTTGTTCTAAGGACGAAAGCCTGACCCTCGGTTCGATCCTATCACCGAGCACGTGAAGGCCTTACATGGTCGGACACAACACAACAAAAAGGCAACCAACAAGAATTCATTACTCGGTAAATACGTACGAGCAACACAGTAAAGCATTCATATTAAAACGTGAAACTTAAATTAGCGTTATGTTGCCGAAACCCGGCAACCCGAAACAAAGAAAACACAACATAAAGAAGTTATCCCGTCACCACATCCCGGTGACATAGGCAATTCCGCTTATCTAAAGTTCTCAAACAAAGGAAAAATAAAGAAGGGCTGGCTTTCAACTTTAGATGTCCGCCGCATGGGCGGAGGATGCGTCCTCTTGGGAGTGTTGGTCGGCGTGAGGAGTTGGCGGCTGGATGTCCTCCCCGGTTCGGTCCCCGACATGGGGTTAGCTGGTCCCCTCCATGTCGGTCGGCACTGCATGAGAATCAATGGCGTTCACTAGTTCCCTCATGCTGGAGGTCTCTTCCTCGTCAATGACAAGGGGCGCAGGATTCTCGGTGTTGGGGATGCTCGGGAAGGGGATCTTGCTGCGATCCCTCAACGGAGAATCCTTGGGAATCCCCAGGGCTTGAAGAGCGGCGAACCAACCCTCCTCATATCCGAGCCTGTGGGCCTGGCGAATGATCAGTTCCGCTGAATTCTCGGCGTCCGCGAACCCCTCGTTATACCACTTGTTCTCACAAGCCTCCAGCGCCACTTTCGAGCCAGCCAACTGCCCTTCTAGCATGGTATTCAAGCTCTGAGCCTCCGCCAATTTGAGCTCGGTGCCTCCCAATTGGAGTTCCAGTTCCTCACACTTCGTCTCGGCAAGAGCCTGGGCCTTTGCGGCCGTAGCAATTTTGTCCTTTGCCTCCTCGGCAATTTTCGACTGCTCCTTCACCGTGGCCTCGGCGACGTCCTTCAGAGCTTTATCCCGCTCAATGTCCTCGGCCAGCTCCTTCATCCTTCCGTCCACAACATACGACATTTACGCGGCCTGGCCACACAGTATTCACTTTGTAAGGTAAAATGGAAAGAACACATACACAAGCGAAAGGGAAACCGAGAATCATAAAGAAAAGTGAAACAGTTACCGCTATGGTGTGCCACTGCAAACGTCTCCCCAAGGACTCATCCGTCGATTCCGTGAAGGCGTGCAAGTCCTCGGGCAAGAGGATGCCGCGCGCCAGACTCTGCGCCACGCAGCCTCCATGCCCCTTGTCCCACACTCGGGCACTGGCCGTCGACGGAAGAGGCTCGCCGCCAAGTTGGAAGGAGGGTCGCCATGCTGCCGGAGCCCGGGAAGTAGACGCCAGGTCTATCCCGGTTTGCGCTACCGGTTCCCGGATGACGATACGTGCCGAGGGTCGGGTGGGCACATTGCCCGAGCCCGTCTGAGTATGATCGGTGGTGCGCGCCCTCTTTCGAACTCGGGTCGGTGGGGCAGCGGGAGGGGAAGCATCTCGGGCGGGTGTTTGTTGTTGTTGCCCGGTTGGCCGGGCACTCGGGACAAAGCGGTATATTGTCATCTTCCTCCTGGCCACCATTGCGTTACCCTGATCGGATCCTGTTTCCGAAGAGTCTGTCGGTTCTGCGGCTACACCCTCCCCTTCCGGAACAGGTGCCCCGGGCTCTACGATTCTCTCAGGCTGAGCAGGAGCTTCTTGCTGGATTTGCTCGTGGGCGCGTCTCCTACGCTCGGCAGATACGCGCTCGGCTGATTCGTCGCGGATGGGCGGTCGCTCGTCTGAACAAATATACCGGGGACCGAGATCACGCGCCTCGCCTACGGTTAGCCTTGGAGGGAAGAAGTTTGCGTGCCGGACGTCGATATATGAAAGAAGAGGGCTGTCAACTAGCAAAGCTTGGCTGAACGCCTGCCAAGTTGAGTACACGGGATTTACACGGAGGATGAGGTGGGACGCTCGGAGTTGTCCGTCCGTATGTACGAAGATCTCCGACCTGAGAACGAAGTTCAGGTCCCGAACATGCACCACTCTGATGTCCGGCTTGAATCTTTTGCCCTCTGCACAAAGGAAATAAGGGTTAACAATTGCATAACCAGGCCGAAGTCAAAATAGACAATAGTAAGGGTTAGTCACCGACCAACGTCGCGCGGCGAAAACGCACAGGGGATCTCCTCGGCAAACCAATTGCCGCTCACCCGAACAAAATCTTTAGCCGAGTTACGATTCGAATCTGGTAGGCATGAAATAAGCCGTACCCTCACATCCCTAGTCTTTATGTAATAGTCAGACTCGATATTGCCGCACAGGCTATACATCTGGTTAATGTCGTAGTGGTTTAGTTGCAACCTGTACAACTGATTAAGCCTACTCACGCAACTCACTACCCGGTAAAAGTTGGGAGGGAGTTGGGAGGGACAGAGACCGTAAAATCTAAGGGTACTAAGAATTAGGGGGTCAACCGGGAACCTAACCCCACCCTCTAAAATGGCCATCAATGGGAAGAACACCGTGTTTTCGCCACGGCGCCTCTGGATATCAATATCACCCATATTGCAGTAGGCAATATCTACGTCACTAGGAACGTTATATGCTTCCCTAAATCTAGCCAGAGCATGCTCGGGGGAAAGGAGGTAAGAGTAACTCATGTTCCTTTCAAAACGAGTATTGTTTTTTTTTTAAAAGGGAAAAGAAATGCTGTGATTCTCAAAGAATAGATTGTAATGGCTGAACTAAAAAAGCAAGAAGAGGGAAAGGAACTTACTGTGGGCTCTAAGGAGGAAGTGTGTTCTGGGCCAGTAGACGAACCACGAAAGAGGGATGCTCGGCAGAGTAAGATACTGAAAGGTGATGAATGCGAAAGTGAGAGTCAGTGGTTAGAAGGATTATTTATAGGCGTGGGAAGTAGAGAGACATTTAATGATCCGCTGGAATTAAACCACGCGCGACGCCTCGGTTCACGAACCGTCAGACGATGATAGCGGTTAGGCCGTCAATCAATTCGAAACGCGTCTTTTGAGACGCGCATTAATGCGCCCCTCCATGGCCGGGCACTAACCTTTCGACTTCCCAAACGGGCATTTACCCCTCGCGGTCCTTGATTCACCCCCGGGGATGGGGAGCGAATCAAGGGGGGGCTATTGTACGGCCCCCGTACCATGACCCATAGTGGGCCTTGGGCCCTGGCCTGGGTATATGGCCCATGAGGCCGGTCCGCCTCGACCTAGCGGCCCACCCCGAGCCACATAGGCTGCAGGCCCAAGCTTTGCCTTTATGTCGTTTCTCGGCAAGCCCTTTACCGAGCAGTGATGAACACACGGCTCGCGGAGCAACCCGTCTGTACCTACCCGGCAATCCCTCGGAGAGGCCCCGCTGCCGGGAACTGACCTGGAAGTGGGAACCAAGTTCCAACGCTACCCTCACCGCTTTCCATACCCACCTAACCACCCACTTACGATCGATAACACTGGACCGCCGGTTGCACTTACTGGCGAGTAATTATGACCTCTCCACTACATCGTGAGCTATAAATACCAGAAGTTTTGGGAAGACAAGGGTTGGAGAATTGAGGGAAGGAAGAGTGTAAACAGAGAGAGAATAGAGTAAGGAAGTGGATCAGGCCCCCGAGGAGAGGAAAGCGATTCAGTTGAGCCTTGGTGTTTAGAACGACCCAGTGTGGGAAATCCAAACCCACTATACAAATAAGTTGTGTGTCCAAGTGAGGCCCAGCCCAACGGGTTTCAGTTTTTGGTGCGCACAGATATCATCACGGTTCGACCTTAAAAACCCTGATCCTCTCCCTTTTATGGTTCAATGAACAGTCCGAGTTTCAAAACCATGGTGTTCATTGATTTATTGGACTTAAATAGTAAGTTTGACAAAAGTATCTCTAAGCAAATAAAAAATATTTTATGAGATGATCTTATGAGGTGTGCTTCTCCTCACAACAAGTGAGACCCACGTGACGATCTCACGAGGCTTTCCTTTCCTCTCATAATACGGATGAGTCTCACACATGTGAGTTCCACTTGTTGTGAAAAAATATTTCATGAGATTGTCTCATAAGATATCTTCTCCCAAGTTTAATCTCAAATTGTTTTTCTTTATAAAAAAAAAAACTAATTTTTTTTAAAGCACATGATTTAAAATTGCCTTGTTTAATCTCAACTACGAAAGGTTTTAATTATGGAATACAATTCGGGTTTAAACATGGGATACAACTGCAAAGAATCTGGGCTTTAATGAAGTTATCATCCTCAGTAATAGCAGAAGGCTGGAACAAATATGCAATGAAGCTCAGTCACCGACTTGGCAGGAGCTTACTCTTATCTCAAACCTGATCCAGTTTCAACAGCAAGGGCTTATAACTTTTTCCTTTGCTGTTCCTAACTTAGTTCTTTCTCGTATAACTGACTTAGCCTTTATTACTACTTGTTTTCCTGTTCACTTATGTAGACTAAATCCCAACTTCTTGTGATACTCTGACTTTGTATGTCTTGTTTGTTTAATGAATGTTTTTATTTAGTAAAAAAAAAAAAAAACATTGGATACAACTTATACAAGTCCCTTTCCAAAAAAAAAAAATACACATGGAATACAAGTCTCACACCTCGTCTAAAAGCACATTTTGCATTCTAGTTTTATAGCATGATAATGTGGCAGCACAAAACATATGATTATGTGGTATTGTCATTGTCATTGTCATTGTCATTCAGGAGTGGATAATTCTTTGGTGGGAGCCATTTAGAATGTAATAAACACACCCACTCCCACCACACAAATCAAAGAAAAAAAGAATGATAATTTTTAAGTGTGGCTAATAAAGCTAATCTAACTCGAATTGATTAAATTCCAATGGTGGATATGGATAAAAAGAAGTGAGTCTTGCATTATTGACAGACTAATGGATTTAGCCTTAGAGGAGAAAAAAACAAACAAAAAATCAAACCCCTAAACTTTGATTCCTTTTATTTTATATACCTTTGGAGCGCGTGAAATGACTAATGAGTAGGACCCCATGCCGAGCAAGTTGGCCCATCGTTATTATTAGTACGAGCTAAAAAGGTTGAGCCTTTTTGTCATGACCATTTCGACCAATCGACCCTACCCTTGCATGTGTGTATAAAAGGACAAATCAAAAGAATGGACCAATATGCTAAACAATTAATCTGTGTTTGATGCAGCTATCAAACACACATAGATTTACATTATGAATACAATATAAACAATAAGTGTCATTTTGAAAGTGGATTATAGTTACCTCAATTAGTAAAGTTTCTGATAGTTGAATAAGAGATTTAAGATTTAATTTTCGCCTACACCAAAATATTGGTTGGTGTCTTAATCTGATAATAAAGAGTTGATCTGATAATAAAGAGTTATCATCTAAAGCGAATATCATAAGTTTAAACTCTTTAAAAAAAATATTTAAAAAAACTAATAATTATAAAACAAAATTTATAATATTTTTTCATAATTGTTAAGATAATATATTATGATTAAAGTGGTGTCACCCATCCATATGTATGTGAAAATGATTTTAGACCCATCATAATTCATCACCTTATTCTCAAAAAATTAAGAAACAAATTAATATGTGTGTGTGTTTTTTTTAATTTAAATTACATGCATATTTTTTATTGGTAATTTTTCCCTAATCAAGGAGTGGGCATCATTCTCTGATGCCCCCTAATAATTGCCTCCAGTTGAGTAACAGTGACATGCTTTCTGTTTACCACTTTACTTTGTCGGCAGAAGACAACTATCGTGTTCTGTAATAAATTAGGCCAATTGTTTGATTGGATGGCACTACAAATTTATGGATTGAATTTCATATATACCATCCGTTTGGATACAATTTATTTTATTGAAATTAAAAATTAGAAGCTGAAAATATTATAATAAAATATTTTTTAAATGTGTAAATAATATTATGAGACCCATTTTTAATAAAAAAGTTGCTGAAAAATGTAATTTGTGGAACCTGTGAACAGTGCATGGGAGCACTGTTCACAGTTGACTTGTTAACAATTACGGGTTGAACAAAAAAAAAAAAAAGGCAAAATGCGCTACAGTGCAAACGTGGACATGGGATAATCTCTATCCAAACATATACATAATGTTTTATGGCTTTTATTTGAGTAATGGGAAGATTACAATTTTTGTCATAATTTTTATTACAACTTAAGGCTCGTTTGGATCACGTTTGCGTCTACGTGTTTTTGCATTTTTGCATTTTTTTTTTTTTTTTTTACCAGCACTTCTTGCACTGTTCATGAGACATGAACAGTGCATTAAGGCAAAGCTACAGTAACCCATCAATGAACAGTAATCCGGAAATTATTTTTTTATTATTTTTAGTTTTCAGTTTTCAGCAAAATAAGCGGTATCCAAACGCACACTTAGAGTCCATTTGAGAACAGCTTATTTAGCTGAAACTGAAATTTTTTTACTAAAAGTACTGTAAATAAAGTTAAAAAGTAGTTGAAATAGTATCGTATGACTCATAAATAGTACCAAAAAATGTAATAAGACTCATGAATAGTAGCAAAAATAAGCTTAATAGTAAAAAAAATGGCTTTTTAAGCTAATGCCAAACACAACCTTACTTACAACAATTATATGACAAGTCATGAGTTGTAGAGTTATGGTCTCGTCACTTTTTCTCCATCACTCACAACTTGCCACGTGAGTAAGTTGTAACAAAAATTATGAGTTAGCATTTTCCTTTTTATTATGGTGAAACAATTATTTTTTACAATTTATTCATAACTTATTAATTATAATTAGTATAATATCACTTATATATAAAATCACTATTAAATATTATTTTTATTATACACAATCATAATCTTAAACAATTGTGAACAACACTTATAACATTTATTATGTCATTTGACTTATGGCAACGTACTGTAATTATTTGTAAAAAGAAAAAAACTTATTAAACATTAATATATAGTATTTGTTAGGTTACGCCACTTTCAAAACACATTTAAAAAAAATACAATTTTCTATTATTTTTTGTTTGGTTAAAAAAAAATTTCCCCTTTGTTTTCAAGCAATCACATTTTCCAATTCGCATGAGCTGTTTTTGACTTTTGTGTTGCTTGCTAATCATGTGCCCCCAATTGAACTGTTTCGGATTTGTGAATTTGAAAAGATTGCGAAATGCATAAATCATAATCGCATTTGCTGATTAGATTGACATAATTGTACGACTTTTCATGGCAGGAAATGCCTCGCATTGGATGAGACTTCGAATCTATGAATTCACCGACCTTATACGTGACTACGTTCATTGTAGTTTCATGTTGGCTTGATAGCTATCTTCTTTGCTCATGGGGGGAGAGTGGTACAGCCATATAGTTGTTACTTTTTCTCAGAATACAGGGCTCCTTGAAAAATTTTGGTGTCATGTCCAAAATTACAATCACAACTCGCTCATGTAGCGAGTTGTGGTTGGTGGAGGGGTGATAGTGAGTCCATGTGGAGACATACTTTCACCAACCACAACTCGCCACATAGGTGAGTAGTGAACAAAGTTGTGGTTTTTGGTGTGGCGTCAGAATTACTCGAGCTCCATTGCTAATAGAGCTTAGATGATGGATTTAAAAATGACGGTGAAAACTGTAATTTAAAAAGTGTTATGAAGTCATTTGTTCAAAGTACTCTAAATGCAAACAATGTGTTTAGTATGATGTTTTTAATAGTAATATATTTTCAAAAGTGAAAAAAAAATACAATTGAGCATTTGGTTTGACAGAATGAGTATGTGTTTTAAAGAAGAATGTGTGTTTTATGTATAGTTAATTATAATATCATACGAGTCTTGTGATTTTCAAAATAATTACAACAATGCTAGTCAAAAGACTCAAAACTATTACTTGAAGATTAAAAACTCCTCTTGAGGTTCTCTTAAAATACAATGTTTAAACACTCTAAATTAAGAATTGTGACTCAAACACTCTTTGTTAAACTCTCCCATCAAACATGTTTTTTTTTTTTTTTTGGCCCAACTGCTTTCAGTATTTAAACACTGAAAACTGTTGTTTGAGCTCTTTGACCAAACAAACCCCTTGGCAAGTGTTTGACTGATTTTGTTTTGGATAAGTTATTTACTTAAAAATAAGGTAGAAAATGGTTAAGTAAATAAGTTGGTGTAGGGTCAGATTCTGCAGCCCAAGGAGGTATGTATTTTGAGCCCAGTGAACCCAAAACAATAAATTTGTAGAGAATGGGTGAAAGAGCTAGGCTAAAAATGAAACAACGGTCTTAAACAGCAGTACTAATGGGAGAATTTGTATTAATACGTGCTCGGACGGATGTAAATGCCACGTCCGAAGAGGTGTTTTCCATTGATGAACTTTGGGTTACAATTCTTTAGAGCTACAGTAGAATAATACTCTTTTTTCTTTCTGATTTTTCGATCCCCCTCTATCAGAGACACCTCTCTCTTATATAGTACTGTCTTTCCACATCTTCACCGTCCACTTGTTGATCATCTGGGCGCCCACTTGAGTGCATGTCCCATCAGAGGTGTTCTTTAGCCGTGTGAGTGGTGGTAGTTGGGCTGATACTGTTCAGGGGTCTTCTCCACATTAATGCGGCCAGAGAAGTAGGTGCAGTGCATTTAATGCGGTGGTTGAGGTCTCTCTTAGATATTTCTTCGCTCCAGTTATCTTCATTCGTGTCCGAGGTTCATCTCAGTCATTACATCTGTCAGGGGGATCACTTGGGCTGCAAAGGGTTGAATGTCAGACCAAGACTCTTCGGATCGGAGGGTATTGGACTCCTCGGCCCATCGAACATCTCCTCGGATCACGGCCATGCTCCTCTCCTGACATGTTCCTTTCTCAGTGCCTCCAAATGAGCTTCTTCATCTCTTCGGAAAATAGTGGTCCTCGGATAGGGCCTTGGGCCCAATGCGCTAGGTTAGGCTTTTCTCCCCCACAGTTGGCTTTAAGCAAATAAATCATAGTATTTGCTTAAAATCGTTTTTTGCTTAACCATTAAGGCGTTAAGTAAATAAGAACAAAGTTCAAGAGGCTAAATTTTTTTTTTCCTAACAAAAAAAAAGGCTAAATATTTTAAATATAATACAATACTTCAGAATTCAGATGATGAATTGCTACTATTCAGCCCAAAAATAAACTATCTGCCATTGGGGTGCATACTGCATATTTCTAGATCCAGTAACGGATAAGAAACGGGCTTTCATCTTCAATAGAATTGCTACCACCAAAAAAAAAAAAAACAATTGGGCTTTCATCTTCACTAAAATTTGGGCCATTTTATTGTCGTGCTCGTCTCTGCTGAATGCGGCTTAATGTTGCGACCATATTGGACCTTTTGTTGGTCTTATGTAACAGACCATTGAAAGTTACTATTTATTTAGACAGAAAAAAAAAATATTGATCATTTAATCTGGTTATATGAAGTCACCCTCTCAAAGTAAATGGAACCCGCACATCCCTAGGAAGAAAATGTATCTTATAAGCAGTAGCGGCTCTAGAAATTTTGTTTAGGGGGTTCATTAAAAAAATTGAATAAAAAAAGATCTTAAATATATCGAGTTATCAACAAATAATAATAATAATAACAATAACAATATAACAATAACAATATGTGAAGTTTTATAATTTTATTCTACAAGTTTTCAAATTTTGAATGTTACATGATAGTTCATTACGAGTATCTATTACCAATATGGATAGCTATGAGCCTATGACCATTTTATTTTGTTAAGTTTGTCTAACATTTTTTTTATGCAGTTGTTATTATCTATTTGACTTTGTTTTTATAAAAATATTTTAGACTAAATGACTAATTTCAACTTATTGGCTCTGTATTAATTATTAACGCACACAATCACACTCATTCATACATAAAATTATACACTACGTATCTACTTAACCAATCAAATACTTGAATAATCACTAACTTTACAATTTTTTCTTGAATTTTACTTACTTTATAACAAAAAGTTATTATAATACGATAACAATACACATACATGTAAAAAAAACCCTCTCTATTATAAAGTTATATTATATTTATATTGTACACACAAACAACCACATACATCATAATTTACACAAATAACATTATAACAAAAAGTAATGTACACAATCAATATTAGACATACTCACACACATATAATATAAATTTATAAAAAAGAATTACACTTACAATTCACAAACACGTACTTTTTACTCTTAAAGTTGAAAATACTTGTAACAAGAGTGTGCAAGATTTAAGTCAGGTTGTGCAAAAAAATATTTTTAAGAATAAATTAAATATTAAACTAACAAAAAAAAAATATTTTACATATATAAATTTTTTTTTTTTGAAGTCAGGGGGTTCATTTGAACCCCCTGATTAAGCTATAGCGCCGCCCCTGCTTATAAGATAGTTTTTTTGAGACTTGTCACTACAACATGTGGGATCCACACATGTATATGTCTTACATGTGAGAATGTGGTCTCATAAGATACCCTCTCATCTATAAGATACCCAAACAAGTATATTTTATTAGTTTTCTTTTTTAACACACGCACGTGCACATAGTGTAACTTTAGTAACACTACACCACTTAGTAATTTTATTGTATCTTTGCATTTGTATTTTGAAAAATCCAGTCTTAGATTACATTTTTTAAACCTTCTATGCTTGCAAAATTTTTAAACATTTAGAGATCAATAGTTTTTCATCCGTATAATATTTAAATTTTAAATATCGTTATGTGTGTTAAGAATATAAATAAATATGATTACATAATAAAAATTTTAATATATTAATTAAATAAGAAGTTATTAAATGGCGTAACATTAAAAATAAATAATAAATAAATAAACTAACTATAAATCTATTGACTTTGCAAGTATCCCAGTTGTTGATACAAAAAACCTTTTGGTAATGATTACTTTACTTTCATTACAATAAAATTTTCTAGTGTACATACAGAAAAATGTTAGGACCACAACTTTTATTACAATTTGTTCGTATGGTAAGTTGTGAATGGCGGAGTAAAAGTGGTGGATCCACAACTCCACCACTCACAACTTGCCATACGGGCAAGTTATGACAAAAGTTGTAGTCTTAACATTACTCATCTAAACAAGAGACGACCGCATTAACAAGTCAAAAACATGATGTTCACAAAGGTGCTATGTATCCCTAGGCGAAGAGCTTGAAAGACTGGTGCAAAAATTAGACCAACAATTACAAAGTCAAAACCCATATATCTTAGTATCCTTATGTTTTTAAGACATTCCAAAATTCAATTCCTCATCTTATATTGTAACTATCAAATTATATATTATAAATAAAAATAAAAACCCACTCTAGTAGTAATGTAGTATAATACTAGGAAAAAAAATTGCCCCAATTCCCTACCCAAAAAAAAAAAAAAGACCTATAGCCTCTGATGAAAAAACGATTCATATAATTCTAAATCCAAAATGAACCTCATCATAAATATGATCCTAATAAAATTAAAGTCTAAAAAAATGTCATTAAAGAAAAATTAGGTTCAAAATCACTAGATTTTAATAAATTCATATATATGGGATGCATTGACATTCTTCTAATACTTTTTTTTTTTCATAAATAAACATACACACACACAAAGGAGAGAGAAAAAAGTTCTAATACAAAGACACACACACTCCATTCTTCTAATACTTGATAGAGTAAATTGTCAGTCATAGTCAACTTGCCAATTTTGAAGTGACACAGACTTAAATAATGCAAATAGTACTCTTTTAACTATTAGGATATTCTGACTCTTAGGGGTGTGTTTTGTAGTGCCAAAAAGCGCTTTAAGAGCTTTATAGCTCCCTTTTTTATTTCATTTTTTTGTGGGAGGAGGAGGAGGCGGCGGAGGAGGAGGAGGGTGGGGGGATGGGAATGAAGAACTTCATGTTGGGGATATTGTACAAAGTAATAATGGAATAACAAGGTTAACACAAAAGACAAACAGAAAATAGATAACTTGGAGGCACAATGTCTTTTTCCTTAGACAATATTTGCCCCCCACACTATTGTTACTAAAGGGTTATCGCAAATTTGTCTCCAAGATACAACCAAGATGTTAGGTTTTACAAATAGTAATTCTGGAGAATAACCACATGATTTTTTGTGTTTTTCTCTAACTTACTATTTTGTGGAGTTAGTTAGTCTTCAAGTAAACATAAGCCTCTATTTATATCCATAGGGTTATATTTCATTAAAAGGCACGTATAAAGAGTTAAAATGTTTCATAAAATCGTTCACAAGGCTAATAACCTCTTCAACCTTTCCGAATAGTCATCAGAAAAATTTGCAGCAAATTCAGCTTTCGAGTTTCGATCGATCGAGAGGTTCTTTCGATCAATCGAATGCTCTTTTCGATCGATCGAACAGGAATTGAATAGCGATCGAGCCATCCAGAAGCTCCAGAATTTTTTCTTTACCATTTTGATCGATCGAGCCAAAGTTTCGACCAATAAAAAATGCTTAATTCATAATTTTCACTTAGAAAATTTCAAAACCTGAATTTTCACTTTATGAAACAATATTCTCTAAACTCAAACAACATTATTACAACCTATCCTTCTATATACCTATATATACAACACTTCAAAGCTCTATTTATTGTAATTTATTCAACATTTGAAATGTTAAACAACTTTTCTAGTTAAATTGCTATATCTAGACCTGGAAAATAAGTTTAGTGGAAAAGAGTCGACTGTGAATTCAAGTGACTTGCGCCTAGTCTACCCTAATGCAAACATGTTGGATAGAGGTTGACTATTTTTTCTTTTTCTTTTTTTAAATCCAAAAATCCCTACCTATACCTAATTTTTTCTTCAAGTTTGAGTGGGTTATCATATTAGGATCTATATTACTATATCACAAGAGCTTAAACTTTTGGACACTAGTGTCCATTTGAAAATTGCTTATTTTCGATAAATTATTTGTATAAGTGAGGCAAAAAGTTAGAAGTAACTTATTTTAAGAAAAATAAAAACTGAAAGTTAAGTTATTTGAAATAAAGTAATATATGGCTTTAAAAAATAATAATAATATGGGACGCACAAACAATACATAAAACAGGTTACAAACATATGTCTAGTACAGTTAGGATGCTAGTATACTAATGCACTGGATACAAACCGTATCATATAAAACAAGGACAAAAGTCAACTTATAATCTATTCTCGAACTCAGACTTAGGTCTATTAGTTTACTAGAAAACTAGAACCACAACCTATCTCACAACTTTTTGTCCAAAACTGTAACGTGAAAGAGTGTGAGTGGTAGAGAAAAAATAGTGGGTTCATGTGTAATTGATAGAAAATCATTCATAGTTTGCCACATCAGAATTGTGATAAAAATAATTATGAAATAGTGTGTAATCCTAGAACTACTCTAGGCTAAAGTCAAGACTACACAACTGCTTAGTTGAACTCCGTTACAATAGTGTTGTTTTTAACGTCGAGAGACAGTCGCATTAAATGTGTGTTTGGCAAAAATTATTTTTGCAAACTTATTTTACTACTTAACTTATTTTTGCTACTGTTTATGGGTCTCACTGCACTTTTTAATACTATTTATGAGTCTCACTGTGCTATTTCAGTTAACTTTTACCTTTATTTACGATATTTTGAGCAAATTTTTTGTTTTTTTTTTGTTTAAGCATAATAAGCGGATCCCAAACGGATACTAACATGTCAAAAGCACGATGTTAACAAAGCAGGTTAGTATTTCGACAACTTTGGGTAATTTGCAGAGTAGCATTATTGTTAGCAACTATTTTTTTAGCTGGCATGTTTTGGAAACATTTTAACAAACTAGCATCTTGAGCATTAAAGGGTTGAGATTAGTGACGAAAATCGAGACCTTCAGACTTGAGTTCAATTCCGATGTGGAAGAAAAAAGTCACGTGGAAATTGAGTTTGTAAGACTCGAGTTCCACAGAGAGGAGAAGAAGAACGAAGAAGGAAACCCAGCAGAACAAAGAAGATAAACCCAATAGAAGAAAACCAGCAGAACAAAGAAGAAGAAACCCATAACGTCACAAACCCACATGAAATTTTTTTTTTTTTAAAAACCCAACCTTAACGATGAAGTTGTGGACTGATACAGCCTGGGATTGTCTAACCGTTGCCCACATCGATCGAAAATCAAACAACAAGGGCCTCAAATAAATGGGTCCCAAAATGAAGAAGAAGCCCAGTAGAAAAAGAACAAAATGAAGATGAAGATGAAGAAAAAACTCCAAGAAAATGAAAAAACCCAAAACGAAAAAACCTAGGTGAACTCAATGAAAGAACTCGAGTCTTAGAGACTGGAGTTTTACGTGGAATTTTTCTTCCCCCTCATATTAGAACTCGAGTTTTACATTCAACTTGAGTTTCATGCTAGTTTGTTAAATAGTTTTGCAAACTTGACAACTAACTAAAATATTTTAAAACTAATAATAAATTCAAAAAAAATTCCGACAACTCACACGGTCAAACCCCACCCCCCAAGCGGCGAAGAGCTTCAAATTCTGGTGAAAAAAAAACAAAGGAGTCCAGCGACTATTCTATTAGTATAATTATAGAACAAAAAAAAATATATCCTCAATTCCCGACAATTCAGGACCCAAATTCTCTATTCTCAGACTCAAAATTCGCAGAATCCTGAACTCAAAAAAACCCAACCTCCGCTTAGAAGTAGATACGATAAATACGGTTCCATTCAATTCAAAATAACCTCGCAATAAAAAAGTTGAAGTTGTTGTAACTTGCAAGCCAGCCATGTCACGCCTCAAACTGCCCATGACAGCAGCTTCTATTTACACCCACAGCCACGGTCACGGTCACGGCCACGGCCACCAGTGGGTGGCCGCCACCACCACCACCACCACCGCCGGCACAGCCACCAAACTAGTTATAAAACCAAAACCCAAGCCCAAACCCTTCATAACCCTTTATAGTCGAGTTCCACCTGTTGTTATTTATAAACGTGGTGAGTGGAGGATAGTACCGTGCGCACCCCACATACCTTCGGCGCACGTTAATAACCCTCCTAAAATGATAGGGTTTCGTGGTCTTCACAACAAGTGCTCCTTTCCTTTTTCTTTTAGCTCCGAACGCAAAGGAGGAAGGGTATTCTCTAGCTCTGGATCCGAATCTGGGTCTGGCTCTTCCGGGTCGGGTCTCGCCGTAGACATGGGTGCAGAGAACAAAGACAACAACGATTTGTTACAACAACAACAACATCAGCAGCAGCAGCATCATACTTCGAAATTGCTCACGTTGCCTACTGTCTTAACGCTCGGTCGTGTCGCCGCTGTGCCACTTCTTATAAGCAGTATGTGCATTTTTCTTTTTTTGTTGTGGAAAAGTGTTTGCTTTTGAAATTGGAGCTGTTTTTGAGAAATGGGGTTGTGTTGTGTTGGGCTTAAATGATCCGATCGGAGTTAGATTGAAAAAAAGTTCGGAACTTTTTGGTATTTTTGGATTTGATCTGTGTGGAAAAGTTTGGTGTTTTGAGATAGTAACAAGTATGGATTGCATTTTGATTTATGATAATTTTTTTGAGATCAATTATGTATCTTTTAGAGCTAAGTTTTGGATCGTATGTTCTTCGTTTTGTGAACTTTTATATTGGTGGGATTTTTCTGAAATTGAATTTGGTTCATCTTTGGTTAGGTTGTGGGTTGAATTAATTTAGATCATTTAATCCAGTAGACCTTTGAATTTCAGATTTTTGTTTGTGTGATTCATGTGTACGAGGTAAGTGGGCTAGTTGATTTGCTTGATTGAAATTAGTTATGCTTCTACAATTTACTAAATTTAGAGCTTGTTATGCTGGTGGTACACTGGTGGTCTGAGCTGCTTTGTGCTGCTTTGCTAAATTTGGAGTTGCAGAGGGTTATTGAATTGATTGTATATTTTAGTGGTCATTGTGTGGAAGCCTGCATTTGATGAGACTAACATTCTCATATCTGTTGTGACTCGTCAGCTTTCTACGTTGATAGTTGGTGGGGAACAACTGCTACGACAAGTATTTTTGTCACCGCTGCAGTTACAGATTGGCTTGATGGCTATCTTGCTCGGAAGGTATGCTAGTACTTTTGTCTTTCCAACTGTAGGGTAGCAGATTTTGTAACACATATTTTTTGAAAATTTTAATATTTCTGTGACATTTTATAAGGGGTAAATTCTTAAATACATTTCAGATGAGGCTAGGATCTGCATTTGGTGCATTTCTAGATCCGGTAGCTGATAAGGTATGGTATTTTAGCTAAAATTTTATGTTTCTTTTGCTTTTAGTTAGTTGATGCAATAAAAAGTGCTTTGATAGACTGGGGAGAAACATTTGAGTTCTTATTTGATTGTCATGCCTACTGAATGCAGCTTATGGTTGCTGCCACATTGGTCTTATTGTGTAGCAGACCCTTGGAAGTCGCCATGTTTGAACAAGTTTCATGGTTTCTGACTGCACCCTCAATTGCCATAATTGGTAGGGAGGTAATGTATTTTATTAGCGGTTTTCTTTTATCTCATTCTCCATAAATAATGAAGGTACATATGTAAGGTGGGTTTTGGGGGTTGGTTGACAATGGAGGC
Organism: Quercus aquifolioides; assembly: GCA_019022515.1. NCBI lineage: Eukaryota > Viridiplantae > Streptophyta > Magnoliopsida > Fagales > Fagaceae > Quercus > Quercus aquifolioides. The sequence continues at coordinate 10,326,892 of CM032329.1, read as the reverse complement.
TCTTGGGACTAGACAGAAGGAGTTGCAGCTCTAATCAACCTGTGTACAGAAAAGGAGTGTTGTCGCAAATGAGCTCCCAATGGGATTTTATTTTATTTTTAGAAAGAAAAAGTTAGGAGAAAAACTAACATTATTTTGGGTGAAATATATGATACATTAACATCTCCTCCACTTTCATGACTTTATGGTCCTGCATTTAGGCCAATATGGTGCGCTTTCTTTATGGATTTTGTTTGCTACCTCTTTGGTGGTTTGTTAGAATAATTAATGTGAGCCACCTTCATCATTTTGATAGGCTTTGTTGATCTTCTTTGACCATTGGTGGAGCCATGGTGGGCAAACCAAGTAACCCATGTGCTTTACATTCCATACATTTATCCTTGATCAGCCTCTCCAAAAAAAAAGGGGGCAGGGGGTTGGTTAGGGCTGTCTACCAATCACCTCTCCCAAACCTCGCAGAAGTGAGAGTTTTGTATGCTGGATACAACCTACACACACACATGCATATATCATCCCTTTGTCATGGTTCTGTGTGCAATGCTTTGTTGAGTCATCAACAGTGGAAGTCATAGGATATCAAAAGAATCCTTGTTACTTAGGTTGAATATGATCTTTTGTTTGTTCATCTCTGCACACTTTGCATATATATATATTTATGTTAACTTTGGGCTCATATGATGTTACAGTCATATATCATCCCTTTGTCATAGTTCTGTGTGCAATGCTTTGTTGAATCATCAACAGTGGAAGTCTTAGGATATCAAAAGAATCCTTGTTACTTAGGTTGAATATGATCTTTTGTTTGTTCATCTCTGCACACTATGCATATATATATTTGTGTTAACTTTGGGCTCATATGATGTTACAGTCATAGTTGCTCATGGGATTTCTATAATTACATCTGCTGCACACCTTTCCTTTTCCTTTTTCCTTCTGAAAGTTATAATTGTATCTTGTTTGATCCGTTATCTTTTAGTTGACAGCAGACATCTGACAAATTATTTTGGAACTTTTTTATAGATAACCATGTCTGCTGTTAGAGAATGGGCCGCTTCTCAAAATAGTAAGCTTTTAGAGGTTTGTTTTTCTATCTGTACACTTTGACCGACTACCACATCTGTTTTCTTAAAAAAATTAGAGCTTTTAGCTGGAAATACATTATGAGAGCAATAAATATCTTCAGGCTGTTGCTGTAAATAACTTGGGGAAGTGGAAAACAGCCACACAGATGACTGCACTAACCATCCTTTTGGCTACCAGAGATAGCAGGTTCATTTGTCTCATTTTCCTGCCCTAATGGGTTATTTTATTCTAGCTTAATCAAGATGAAAGAGATAGTCCTTGAAAGAAACTTTGTGGATATTATTCGAAGTATCTGACTGTGTTTCTTATTTTCTTTTTATCCCCTCATTGTGCAGTCTTGGAGGGCCAGGGATTCTAGTAGCTTCTGGAGTAGTTTTGCTTTACATCTCAGCTGGACTTGCTTTGTGGTCATTAGTTGTGTACATGAGAAAGATTTGGAGAGTATTGTTGAGGTAGTGTTGCTAGCTAGCTGCATGGTATTTACTTATATTTATACTACCCATCAAGGGTTTATTTAGATGTGGGAATAGCACTCGTGGCATGCAACCCATTTGATGATTATCTTCATTCATTCAAGCAGTGTTCTTCAAATAAGTGGGTGAAGGGCAAATATGTTTTTCGAAAAGTTCCTGCCATTTATAGTGAATTTCAGTTGAATTGTTCTGGAGGGGTTAGTATTATTACTTTGTTTTATAGCTGTCCCCACTTCCCAGTGTCTTTCAAATCTCAAAATTGCCATGTTGGCTTATCTACTAGGGAAATAGTGGGACGTAGAAGTTCGATAAAATTTTCCCCATCACAAGTCTTCATAAGTTTGGTTGGAGCCAATGTTTGTTTTAACTTTTAACAGACTTGGAGGATGCATGATCTTTGAGGCTAGGGTTGGAGGATTTAGTAGTAAAATGGTTCATTGCTATTTTAGTGTTGAAGAAAGTTTTTTCTTATTTTTTATTCAGTAAATGTAAAACAAGAATTACAAACAGTTAAAGAAAAATACTATTGGTTTAATTTTTTTACCCCTCTTTTATAAATGCCCTTTACTGGTTCAACTGTTGCAAGGTTTAGTTTTGATAGGATGCAGTTTTATGATACTTAAGATTATTAGGTAGATTGTAGTTTATTGTACTTTCCATAGTTCATTGTGAATATAAGACAGGTCCCTAGAATAATCTTACCTCTGTTACAGTGAAGTTAGACTTGGCAAAGATTTGATAAGTTTCTTTTTGTAGATCAACTCTACAAGCCTGCCCCCTCAAAAAAAAAAAAAAAAAAACTCTATAAGCCTGAATTGATGTTTTTGTTATTTAATCACCATCAAGCTTTTTGGATGGACAAAACCTCAAATTTTTGCTATCTACACCAGAGTCAAAAGCATATATAGAGCTCTAAACACTGTCTCATGGCTTCTATTTAGATGGCATAGCACACAATAATTCCAGTTACTGGTTTAATGGGAGTTTTAATAACGAAACATAAGGTTATTGAATTAGTATAAATTATTTAGTTTATTGAATTAGTAGAAATTATTTTGTGCATCGGAAGGACCACATTAGCAGTATTTAGTGGTCTCCCAACCAACAAAAAAATGGCATGTGTTTTAATTTAATGGCTAAGTTTCTAGTAATACAACAACAAGCTTTAATTCCAAAATTTTGGGGTTAACTAAAGATTCTCAATAGATAAGTCAAGGTTGACCACATGTCGGCTTAGATTCTAGTAACACTATTAGCATAAATGAAAACGTTCAAATTAACTTTGATTGATTACCCCTCATTCATCTCATCTCTATCTTTTGCATCTTATCGTGGCATGCCTCGCCTTCTTCATTGCTTTGTTTGCCATCACCATTGCCGGTGATGGCTTTTGCCAATGTTGTCCCATGTGGTCCCAACCGTTTCTCCTCTCTTTCCTTCCCCTTTTTTGGACTCTCTCTCATCAGTCTTGCCATAAGGTCATTGTAGGTTTTTTCGATTGGATCAGTAGGTGGTCGATTGGGGTGGCTTGTGGTGGTTTTGGGTTGGTGGTGTATGGGTGATATGGTTCTTGATTTTTGTCATGGGTAAGAGCTTAGAGGGCCGATGGGTGAAGCAGTGTAAAAGGATTTGGCCTTTTATGATGGCTCACATCAATTAATTGGCCGGAGGTTGGCCTTTTATGACTCCATGGCTCCATGCTTCTTGATTTGGAGATGTAGAATCTGCACTAAATCAAAATGATGACGCAACCAATTCATTAACCTTATTATTACGTATTAAAACTCCCAATAAACTCTAATTCAATCAATTTCTTTTACAACTACATAAAGCAGAAAAAATAATTAATTAAATTCCTTACTGATTATAATGTGAGTTTTATTTATTTATTATTATTTTTTTTTTAAAAAGTTGAATCAATTTTCATTAAAATGTTTAAACAGATGCATCTAAATCCATCTGGTGTTGGATGAAGGAGGGGGTCTCTTCCATCCATACAACCATTTATGAAATAAATTGTACATGCCTAGCTAACTTGTAGGTAACTATATCCAGCAAGAGAGGTAACAAAAAATCAACCAATATTAATATGAAATTTTCATCATCCATTAAAATTGGCTTCTTAAATATCATTGCTATTTGTCGGGGACGTTTTTGCGACAAGGGCCAAAAATGCGAAAACAGCCCAAATCTCCCCTTGGGTTCTTTAGAAGTGTTTGTTTATGGAGAATCAAGCCCAAAATTCACAATGTATAAAAAACAAAGGCTAATGGTGCTTTGACAAGAGAAAATCAAAGTGCTTATAACAAAAGTGCAGAAAACCATAAAAACATAACAGGTCTGAAACTTCGACCCGCAGTCACACAGAAGAGGGAATTGGGGGAGGTCGTGAGGAAGAGAGGGAAGGTTCCCCTGTACCCATATTTCCACCCCTAAGGTTCGGATTTGTGAGATTGTTGACTGGCTGAATGGGTTTTTGCTCTGAAGTTCCAGCTGTCTAGGTAGAACGTGGCTGGTTGGTTTTTTAATTGAAGAAAGACTCTTCTCTTGGGCTTGGGGTGTTGCTCTCAGAGTAAAACATTCTCCCCCTCTTTTGAATCTGATTGTGGAATTTATATTGAGTTTGGGGTGCTCTAAGTAACTGGTTTTTGGTCAATAGAAAAGGCTTTGGACCCCAAGGTGTTAAACAAGGAGTGATTTTCAGGTTTGCTTTTGTTTGGATAAAAGGAAGGATTACTTTTATCATCATTAAGGGAAAGCTTGACTAAACCCTCATTGGCTCCTCATTTTCAGTTGTTTCAGACTATTGAGAAGCTTAACTAGATGAGAGCTAGCAGCTGAAGTTGGCCAATGAGAGCCAACCATTTTTAAAGGAAAAAAAAGGTTCGGACAGAAACTTTGGGCCACAGTCACACAGAGCATAAAAGCTGTTTTGGGGTGGAAATTTTGGATACAAGACCTCTTCCATGAGCCTGAGGTGCTACCAGTGTCCCTTGCCCACTTGGTAGCACGCATGGGCTGGGCTCATGCAAAAGATCCGAAAGGAACCGACCCATACCCTCCAAACCACACTTCCTCAATTTTCCCGATATGTTGCATGGGCTTGGGCCATGCTTAAAAGAATAAATAAAATATAATACATAAATTGAGCCCACAAAGAAGTCGGGCTTAGTTAAATCGGGCTTGTACGAAATGTGTCGCGAAAACGGGTATCAACACTATTTTACTTTACAATGCGTGTACAGAAATAGTTCTGTTTTGCTAATTTTAGGGGAGGTAAAGATTGTTTGATTGTGTTTTAGTCCTACAAAAAATGAAAGAGGATATGCTGAAAGAGGATATGCAATTGACATGAAGATGCGATATATCTTGTTGAACTCCAAAAAGAAAAAAAGAAAAAAAAAAGGTTAGCTCAATATATGGATAAATTGTAGTATCACAGTTCATGAACATAACCTGGATATCAATTTTAGGGTCAAACTATGAAGATTATTACTATTTTTTTCACCATTCAAAAAAAGAGAAATATACTAAAATTTATGTATAAATTTTTTTAAAAAGAAAAATCTAACATAAAGTTTAAGTATATATTTTTTTTAAATAAAAAACTAACATCTATTTAGTATTTATCAAATATAAACAAAAACAAAAACAACGACATAAAATATATATCTATATTTAACATGCATCTAAATGCTGAAGCAAAGCATATCGGTTTATTTGGTCCATTTTGGTTATAGCGGTCCAATTCGGTCAATTCCGATCCTATTCAGTTTATTTTGATTACTTTGGTCCATTCGGTCCATTTTAGTTTATTTAGTCTATTTCGGTCCATTTTAGTTCATTTGGTCCATTTTGGTCCACTTGGTCAACTTCAAGGATGCTTTGGAGGAGAGATTTGTGTAAAAAGAGGAGCTATTTTATTAACAATTATGTCACATTCTTAGCGTAATGTTGGTAAGTTCTTGATAAACTACATTTTTCTTATTTTATTAAAGTCTTTTATTATTATTATTTTTTCTAATATAAGTGATAAATTTACCTAAATTTGCTTACTTTTCAAGACATATAAGTCGTGTAGAGAATGAATTATTTGTAAGGAGTACTAGAAACAAATTCCAACCGCACTCTACATTATTTACAAAATAGCTCGCTCTATATAATAATTGAATGTAAAATGTATTATGTTTCCTTGAAAAAAAAAAAAACTTACAAACTTTAAAACACTTTCAAATAACAAATATAAATATCTTAATTTAAAAAATCTAATATATTGTATCGAGTATAATTTGTTAGAAAATAATCACATTATTTTAAGATGGGTTTGAGACTTACACTTATAAGTTATAAGCTTTATCTACTATTTTCATTTTTATTTTTCACTAAACAAAAAAAGAAAAATCATCAACCATTATGTGAGTCTGCAACTAGTAATAATAATTATTAATACCAATGGTGGAGCCACTAAAAGATTGGGCCCCAAAGTTGACAAAACCCTTTGCAGACTCACATAATGGACTTACAAACGGCCAAGGGTGTTTGACCCTCCCAAATTTGGAAAAAATTATTGGCCAAAATATACTATTGGTCCTTAAAGTTTATGTAATGAGTTTAAAACTATTTATTCCTCTTAGTGTCAATGCTTACGTGGGTAATGGAGTAGTGACCATCATTCTTTCTTTTCTTTTTTTTGTTGAGAAAAAGGAGTGACATCTTTCTAGTAGCATATATATATAAGCTTAACTTACATCATGATTCCACGTTGCCCTTGTGCAAAGAGAGACCCCATACATATAATCACACCTACGAATATTGATATTTTGGGTTTGTTTGGATACCGTTTATTTTGTTGAAACTGAAAATTTATTACTGAAAGTACTGTAAATAAAGGTAAAAGTTAGTTGAAATAGTACAGCGAAGCCCATGAATAGTACTAAAAAGTGCAGTGAGACTCATGAATAGTAGAAAAAATAAGCTGAATAGTAAAATAATTTTAATTTTTCATTGGTATCCAAACACACACTTTGACTATCTTACCATTTCTTCCCTCCAAAAACTCAGATGTAAGCCCCAACAAGGGGGAAACTGTTCTTAATCTATTATGACTTTGCTTTGCATAAGGTAGGAATAGAATAAAATCAATTAGACAAAATAAATGATCTATCAAGTCCTTAATACCATGTATATATGTGTACAAGCCACATTAACACAGATTGAACTTTGCCTATCAAATTGTATATGTTGTAACCCATACTGATAGGCCACAAACTGAATGACCCCTTGTGATTAAACCAATTAATTAATTAGCCAAGTTATTAATTAATCAATTAATCATGCAATTGCGTGGAAGCACAAACAAATCACCAAACAACTAAATGTGCAGCGGAAATTAAATAACTCGGTGATTTGTTTACGAATGAGGAAAACCCTAACGGCAAAAACCCCACCGGGTGATTTTCAGGTCACCACTCCCGAAACTCCACTATTATCAAATCAAGCGGTTACAAGTAAAGGAATCCCAAGTACCTTACCAACCTACAGTTGAACCCTTACCCCAATACCCAATTGGACTTGATCTGTAGTGACAATTTCCACCTTTGATGCACGGCTCCCAAGTACGTGACTAACCAATGCGCGGATCCCAGTACGCGACTTCAAACACCAACTAAGAAGGAGAGGTTGGCTGCAAAGTTCTTCAGTTCATCATACACGATGAAGATCAGGAAGATGCTTGGTTACAAAACCCTATGGTGCAAATACACAGCAACTTCTTGAGAGAAGATGAACTAGGTTAAGAACTTCGTCTTTTGATCACAATTTGCTTGAACAAAGATTGCTCAATGCTTTTGCAACTTGTGTCTCACTTGACGGCTCTTAAAACAATCATTTTATATGTTTAGGGTTAGAAGAAAAGAAGGCCCAAAAACACATTCACGGATCCCAAGAAAATCAAATCAGAAAAGCTGATTTTGTAAATCTCGACAGATAGCAGGTGTCGAGGTAGCTATCGAGCAGGTGTCGAGCTTTAATGAAATTGCACTTCAGCTTGCTTTTTCTTGGAGTATTAAAAACACCTAGAACTATCCAATTACAAGTAGAGTGCATTTTGTCAAAAGGATTAGCCAATTTACATAAATAAGTGACATATGTTCTTAACAAGTGAACACACATATGTCCTAACAATCTCCCCCTTTGGCAATCCGTGACAAAACCACAACAAACAAATGAACATATGAGAGAAGTCATAAATCACTCAACTCATATTCACTTGTTGAATACAATACAATCTATCCTAACACAAACTCTTGAAAAACTTTGCAAGAAGAGAGTTCATGGCAAGTAGACTTTGACAACCTGTATTTCTGAAACACTTTAAACAAAACTCATCAAGGTATCTTGTGTGAAACAGAAATAAATAGATTGCATACAAGTATAAAAAACATGTGTATAAAGATAGAGAAGAAACAACACATGAAGAGAGAGGTGAAAGAAACATACATCCACATATAGAAAATAAGTAAAATGTATGTAAAACTGGTCAAAAGACCTCATATACAAGATCAATGTATCTATAAAGAATAGAAAAGAAAAGATACATCAAAACCTCACTACATCCCTCAAAAATATCAACACTCCCCCTATCAAAATGTCCTATACTAACTCTCCCCCTAAGATGACTACTCTCATAACCCAAAACTACTCCCCCTTTTTATCACGAGTGACAAAGGGTAGAGTGTCATGTAGACATCTCATCAGTAGAGCTAGCATCATCATCATCATCATCATCATCATCCTCATCATCCTCATCCTCAAAATCTGAAGCTGCTGGAGTAGGTGGTGAAGGAGTAGCCTTTGGAGCAAAACCACCCATAGTCGCCTGCCGTCGTGCAATACGACCAACACAAACATTCACCTGATACAACTCAGCGGAGAGTGTATCAAGGCGAGTGTCCATGCGCTGCAGCTGCGCCATAATATCTCCTAGAGATACATCGCCCGTAGAAGAAGAAGGAGTAGATGTAGATGGAGCGGATCTGGATGGAGCTGATCTGGACGGAGCCGAACGGGAGGGAGGAATGGAATCCGTCTGTCGCGACCTAAACTAAGTCTCACTACGTTTTACGGTAGCGGCATCTATGGCACAGATGTGAGTGAAGTGGTCGGACACAGGAAAAGGGATAGAAAAATGGCGTAAGATCCTCGTGATAGCGGAAGGAAAGATGAGCTTATCACGGGACGCCGAATCTAGATGGACATCTATGGTAGATAGGATGAAATGTGAAGGAAAATCTATAGTAAGATGCTCTAGAAGTGATAGTAAAAATCGAGCATGAGGCTCTGTGATAGAGTTGTAGTGAGAGAGTGGATGGAGTACAAAGGTCATCACCATGTTAAGAAATCTAGGACCTTTAGCAAAAGGCCTACATGATGTGTACTAATGCTCACCCCAATCAGCAGGACGCTGACAGAAGGCAGAGATGAGCTCATCTTTGGACACAGTCCTCAGACGCTCACAGGAAGGATAATCAGGAAAATCTATCCTAGGTACCCTAAGTACATCCGCAACTAGCTGCGGTGTAACAGGAATGCACGTACCTCGAACGCGAGTGAAAAAGAGAGGTACTGAATGATCTATCTCATGCATGTTGGAGTAAAACTCCTGAATCAGCACGAGAGGACAGGTGACCGGGACGTCACACAGTGACTCCCATCCCCTACTATGAATGACAGAGGGAAGGTCAGTGTCGGTGAAGTCCGCCAGAATGACTTGGCGTTTCGAATGAACACCTCGTCTAGAAAAGTTCTCAAAAAATGCCTTGTGGGCATCTCCATCACGGAACCGAAGGTTAAGAGGAGCAGAATCAGAAGAAGATGAAGCTCCAGAACGCAGAAGGTTCTGAGCAGGAGTGGATTTACGTTTGGATGCCATAGACACTACTAACGTAAAAGAATGAGAAAGAGATAGAGAGGGAGACAATCAGAAAAATCCCAACACAGTTCAAATAGATCAAATATATTGAAAAAAATGTACGTATGCATGGGAATGCATGAACATGTGACATGCAAAGAAAAAAAAACATCATGGGCTCAGCCCAATCCAATCCTAGCAGCACACAAACATAGAGCACACATCTAAATGCATGTAAATACCATTCTAATGCACATGAAATGCAATGTATGACATTTTGAAAACATTTTAGTGCAAACCCAACCCAAAATTTGAAGAAAAACTCATCAATTTTGAAAAACCGCAAAAATTTCAAAAAAAAAATCCCAAAAACTAGGTTTCAAAACATGAAATGCATGAAAAAGGAAGGGAAAAATGATCTTACCAAGTGATTGAAGCAAGGGAAGACCAAAAATGAAGAGGGTTTGAAGATTTGAGTGAGAGAAAAGTGGTTGGGAGATGAAAAGCCTTCGGACAGATCGAGAGAGATCGAGAGAATGAAGTTTGAATCGCGAAAAATCCTTATATAGACACTTTAGTAAATCTCGACAGCTGAGTGAAAAAGAGAGGTATCGAGGAAGCTGTCGAGAAAGGTGTCAAGAATTTGGCCTTCGATAGCTTCAGGTGTCGAGAGGCGTCGAGGTACAAGACCAATTTGAAGGCTCAGAAGCTCGATCGATCGACAAGGTATCGAGAAGGTATCGAGAGGACAGAAAATTTCTCGATCGATCCACCAGGTGTCGAGATTGCGATAAGAAAAGGCATGAGAAGCTCGACAGATGACCAGGTATCGAGGAGGTGTCGAGCTATAAGTGAAAAGCAGTTTTTCGAGAAGTGAAAAACACAGACATGAATGCAATCCAACAAGCACCTCAATCATTGATCCACTCAACATAAAAAGCTCTCAAAATCATCTCTCAATCAAGAATTTAAGCACATGGATCCTCAAAAACACACACACACACACTAAACAAGTCTAACCAATTTTATATTTCAAAAACAAGTCAAGACAGTTTAGTGAGCATACATTAGCACATGTAAACACTTGTGATGGCCAAATCACATTGTACCTGCACATGTATCAAAAGTAGCAAAGAATATTGCGTGTTGTGTGTGAAAAACATCGCAAGATTGCATATGTGTATACATGTTATGACGATCTGAGATATGAGAAAATAACTTTAACTCACACACAATCATAACTGTTTGATGGGGACTATCACCTTTGAGGTACATCCTATGACTCCCACATCTCCTAGAAAACACGCTTGCAATCATATTTAAAGCATTTTAATCTTTTAGCTTTATATTTTCTTTGCATATTTTCTTTTAAGCATATCATGCATGGGCATATAAAGAGAGAAAATAAATACCCAACATGTTAAGCATAGACATTGCACTTTTGCTATGCCGAAGCATACGGATGTCTTTGACACTGCACTTTTGCTATGCCGAAGCATACAGGTGTCTATGACACTGCACTTTTGCTATGCCGAAGCATACAGGTGTCTATGACACTGCACTTTTGCTATGCCGAAGCATACAGGTGTCATATTATGATTGGGGGGCAACAGTGGTGAGATGGTCATTTCTGCCTTTCTCTTAGGATTTTCTAGTCCTACTCGTCAAAAAGAGTGATATGAGTGTTAAGTTTAAGAGATAACTTAATCTTACTCATCACAAACAAGAGCCACAAAGCTCACTTGCTTAGTTGTGCATAGAGATGCTCATCTAAGCTAAAAAAGATACAAAGTTTAGAAAACTTTGTTTCATTGGCCATCCAAGGTACACAAGTACCAAAGTACACAAAACACACTGTTTTTGTATTTTTCAATTTTTCAATTTTTTTTTATTTTTATATCAAAAACAAAATAAACAAAACTGAAAATAAACAAACAAAAACATGTTATCAAAGCAAAGCAAAAACTAGACTGACTCAGCAGAAAAGCAAAACACACAAGCAATGCAACAAACAAGAAAAACAAGAAGGGAAAAGAAAGTGATGAAATCACTTAGAGTCCTTTTTCTTCCACACCTTGGAAGAGTCTTTTCTTTGATTGAATCCTTAAACCGGCAGTGAGGGGGAAGAATTTAAACCGTTCAAGTTCGAAAGGAACATGAGGGCTTTCAGAAGATCTCCAAGAGGAGCAAGAGAGGATTGAAGCTGATTTTGGCTTCCAGATGCTATCATGCCATTGCTCTGTTGAGTGGCTAACCACTTATAGCAATTTGGTCGAGTATGACCGGCAGCTCCACAATGATGACAGAGATGCTGCTTCTTTTGTTTAGGCTTTTGAGAGTTAGCCTTCTTAGCCCTAGGGTTTTTAGCATCTTTCTTATCTTGCTTAGGGGGTGCTCCTAAGATAGATTTGCCCTTGTCTAAGTTTTTACTAGCTAATTCAGTTTTAACATCAATGTTCTCACTTTCAGTGTTATTAGCAGGAGGAACAAAAACAGTATTGCTAGTAAAAGCAGTATTAGAGAAAGAAAGACCATACTCCAAGCCAGTTCGATCCGAAGCAGATTTCTGATTGCTAAGCATCTCATCAAGCTTTTCACTTGAAGTCCTCTCCAGTTGAGCTCTGACTTGAAACAGCTCCGCTTCAAGCTTCTTGGTCTTCTCAGCCAAAAAGTTGTTCTCAAATCTCAGTGCTCCAATAGTTTGATTCGCCTCATCAAACTTTGTGGACAGCTCTTCACGATCAAGTTCCACATCACTGAGCTTCTTGGTGACCAGCCTATATAATTTCTCATGCTTCTCAAAGAGCTTGTAAAGCTTCTCATAGGCTGAATGTATATCTTCTTGATCATCCATCTTCTCAAATTTGGACTCCACCAGTTCTTCTTCTTCATCCACTTCTTCAACAATCCCTTCAGTAGGATTGACTGTGGCAGTGAAGGCATTTAAGATTCCGTCATCCTCATTGTCGGAATCATCTTCAGGCTCAGTGTCACTTAGGGTTACAGCAAGTGCCTTGCTTTTCCCAATGCTCTTGAGATATGTAGGACACTCATGTTTCATGTGTCCGAACCCATGATACTCAAAGCACTTTGATCCTGCGGGAACAATGTACTGACTACCCTCCTTAGCATCCTTCTTCCCTTTGTCTTGGCTTTTAAACTGAGAAGAACTGGACTGCCTGCGGTCCTTGTCGAAGCTCCTTCCATTGGCATTCTTCATAAACTTCTTGAATTGCCGGGTAATGTAGGACTTCATCTTGGAATCTTCATCATCGGAAGACTTATCTGTATCACTGCTCTTCGCCTTCAAGGCCATGCTTTTGCCTTTACTTGACTTGCCAATCCTGGATAACCCTATCTTATAGGTTTGCAAGTTTCCAACCAGCTCAGTCAAAGGAATCTTGTCAATGTCCTTTGATTCCTCTATCGCCGTAATCTTGGCATGGAATCTCTCAGGTAGAGATCTGAGCACCTTCCTTACAATCTTGGGTTCAGGGATGGTTTCTCCAAGATTGAAGGCTGAGTTCACTGTGTCCTTAAGCTTGGCATAGAACTCATCAAACGACTCATCCTCCTCCATCTTAATTTCTTCAAAGCTTGTAGTGAGCCTCTGAAGCTTTGAATCCTTGACAGCCTTTGTTCCTTCATAGGTTGTCTAGAGGATGGTCCAAGCCTCCTTAGCAGTTTCAGTTGAGGATATCTTCTTGAACTCCTCATTGGTGACTGCGCTAAATAGGGCATTTAACGCTCTGTTGTTGAAGTTAGCCGCCTTGATCTTTGCGTCATCCCAATCGGCCGGTTCTTCTTTTGGCTTAGTCCAACCAATCTCTACAGCTTGCCACACCTTCTCATCTAAAGACTGCAATAAAGCTCTCATGCGTACTTTCCAGTATGCATAGTTAGTGTCATCAAATAAAGGAGGTATAATTAAAGATTGTCTTTTATCCATGACAAACAGGGGTCAATGGATCAATACAGCAAAGATTAAACCTAATCAGAGTGTGTCTGCTCTGATACCACTTGATAGGCCACAAACTGAACGACCCCTTGTGATTAAACCAATTAATTAATTAGTCAAGTTATTAATTAATCAATTTATCATGCAATTGCGTGGAAGCATAAACAAATCACCAAAAACTAAATATGCAGCGGAAATTAAATAACTCGGTGATTTGTTTACGAATGGGGAAAACCCTAACGGCAAAAACCCCACCGGGTGATTTTCAGGTCACCACTTCCGAAACTCCACTATTATCAAATCAAGTGGTTACAAATAAAGGAATCCCAAGTACCTTACGAACCTACAGTTGAACCCTTATCCCAATACCCAATTGGACTTGATTTGTAGTGACAATTTCCACCTTTGATGCACGGCTTCCAAGTACGTGACTAACCAATGCGCGGATCCCAGTACGCGACTTCAAAAACCAACTTAGAAGGAGAGGTTGGCTACAAAGTTCTTTAGTTCATCATACACAATGAAGATCAGGAAGATGCTTTGTTACAAAACCCTATGGTGCAAATACACAGTAACTTCTTGAGAGAAGATGAACTAGGTTAAGAACTTCGTCTTTTGATCACAATTTGCTTGAACAAAGATTGCTCAATGTTTTTGCAACTTGTGTCCAACTTGATGGCTCTTAAAACAATCCTTTTATATGTTTAGGGTTAGAAGAAAAGAAGGCCCAAAAACGTATTCACGGATCCCAAGAAAATCAGATTAGAAAATCTGAAATTATAAATCTCGATAGATAGCAGGTGTCGAGGTAGCTATCGAGCAGGTGTCGAGGTTTAATGAAATTGCACTTCAGCTTACTTTTTCTTGGATAGACTTAATGACTTCAACACTTGATCTTGAAACCTTGTTTCTTGAAGTATTAAAAACACCTAGAACTACCCAATTACAAGTAGAGTGCGTTTTGTCAAAAGGATTAGCCAATTTACATAAACAAGTGACATATGTTCTTAACAAGTGAACACACATATGTCCTAACACATACAATATCTTTCCAATTTCCATTCACCTTTACAGAAATTCCACCAAATCAAGTTGTCCAAAACAATAAATAGCTGCCTATATTTTACTAATGATTCATCCTTTTTCTGAAGCTGTTAATTTGAGAGACTGATTTCAGGTTTGCGCCTGCACAAGAAAATGTTCAGAAAAGGTGATTAGCAGCCTTTTATCTAGTCATATTGTAGGCAACAGTTTTTAGAGAATTTAACAGATTGTACTGTGGAAAGGGAAGGAAGGAATACCAAGAAGCGTTTCTTCAAAACGTCAACCAGCTCCTTTGGTTCACCTTTAGTTTGTTTGTAAGCGTCATTTTTGTCCATCTCCTACACAATAATTGATAAAAAAAAAATGATATGTACTACTGACCTAACTTCATTACTGTTTGTTGGTAAGTTACACACCTATCCAATGGGTCGTGAACCCACGGCCTTACTCTCCTTAATATTATTATGGGAGAATGAAGTGCTAGTTGAGCTATAACTTATTGGTGGTACATAAGTTTAACTGTATGTCCACTATAATTATCACATTGTAACACATTTTTTATTCTAGTATGAAGAGCAGAATAAATTCAAATTTACACTTGAGTATGTCACACTATATAAGCTTATATTTTGTTTATCCCATCTAATACAGTAGAGACATAATAGGACATTATCAACCTGCAAAATGTAAATTAAGGTTTATGGACTATTTCTTCCTTTTATGTTTACTGAACCCAACAATTATCTTTAGTTTCAGCTCAAATGAGGTGAATGGAGGGATTACAATCCTCTAGAGTTCTTAAGGTAACTCTACCATGAAGTTCTTGAGAAAAATTTATCCATTTGAAATAAGTGGATTTCATTTTAGCACATCATGACCATTTAAACAAGCATTCACTATCATTAAGGATACCTTAATCCAATCTGCTAGTTTAGGCCTGCCTGCTATGATGTCATACTTCTTTACATCCAAGAAGAAGGGATGAAATCTTTCAATAAATGGAGCATAAGCTATGTCCACCTGAATAAAAAAACATCAATTGTAACTGATTTACTTATTCATAAGTAATCATAACACGCAATAAAATTATTTCCTGTATTGGAAAAATCGGATAGCTTTACACAGGACAAACCCAACAAGGCTACAACAGGCTGTCACTATTAGAGTAGCACTGTAGAACATCTACCTTTCATCACTTCATGAAAGCAAGACTCAATACCAGTATCTGACAGAAAGCAGATTTCATTGCCATAAAGACATAATTTTCACTTACCAGACTGAACTGACCAAGGAAAAATGGCCCATCTTCAAATTTGGAAAGAGCTGTTTCAATGTAATCGAATGCAGCACCTGATGCAATTCAACTCTATAGTACTGTTAACTTCTTCACTATTAAGCATTAACAATGAAGCATAAGTACTGGCTCACAAAAATACCGTCTTGAGGAAGCATATAGGCAACCTATTTCTCCCAGTAATCTATTATTAACAATTTCTTTCCAACTTAGTTCACTGTAAGGTTATTTACAGCTTGCCCATGATATTAAATCATTCAAGTGTTTTACATAGAATTCAATATAATTTGATGTGTGCTTCATGTCTTTAGTCTATTTTGCTCGTGTTTTGATTATCTAAAGAAACAGGATTGTCCACAAATGTTATAATTACTTATTAATGATTCTTCTTTCATTTTTCCACAGCATTGTAGAGTGTGATCGCGTGCTTTAATTGCAAGGAAACACAACTGAAGATATATATTTTCTTGTAACATCCAAGTAACTGAAGAAAGTGTTGATTATATAGTGTTTCACCTTGTTAGCTGAGTAGACTTTCTCCTTGTACCAAGCAGGCCTGTTTTCCAGATCAATAGGAACCAATTTTATCTTGTCCTGCAATCCCTGTATCCCCCACATAATAGGCACCATATCAAAACAGAAGAATAAGTTTCACAAATTTTTTTTAAAAAAAAGAACACAAAAAATGGAGAATTAATCACCTTAGACAAGACATTTTTGCAACATAATTGCCCCCTCAGCTAAGAAAAGGAATGAAAAGAGAAGTGACCATTGCAAATATAGTTTCTTTCATTATCTATTGGGGACCTAAGGAAACTAGAGCCCACCCAACTATGCTAACTACTTTTGGCTTAGTTGAGGTTAGCATTTCCATTCATCTTCTTAAGATAAACAAAAATTGAGATAAGACAGTATATTTTTAACCAAGCATAGGGAGCTGAAAAATCAGAGGTACTTGTACCATTCTCACCTACTTGTGCACACACATATTGAGCAAGACGTACTCAGATAATGAAGAATTTTGAAACCAACCTTACAATTCCGAATGATCCACACACGCTGCGCGTACGGGCATATATATGATATATACAACCTTCAATATATGAAAATGCAGCACCTATCATGGTCAGATTCACATAAAAGAATTTAAAACAGAAAAGTGCAATTAGTTTGAAACAAATACGTATATCAGTACTAAATGATGGCCTAAAAAGATCACTATTATAGTTAAACAAGTGCAAGAAAGTGAAGCCGATATGAACCAACCTTGTAGTTCCATCAAAAACTGGAGGTGGTTCTGAACTAGAATCAAGCAAGGGTGGAAGCAACTCATTCACAGTTCTGCAGAGAGAAAGAGGGTTCATAATGTAAAATTTATACTTCTTTCTACTTGGCTCCTTGTAAAACCAGAAAACTAAAGTAAGTGATGCCTGTGTAGTGTGTACTGAACAAAAAATGTTTGTTCGAGTGTGCAAGCTTGGTATGGTTGTTGCTCTCATTTTCTAGAACTCTATTTTCTCAATAACCAAGTAGAAAAAAAGGTTACAATTCATTTTGTCCCTTGATTTTTACTTCAATGTCAAATTAGTCCGTTTAATTTTTGTCAATTTAGTCCCCCTCACTTTGTCAAAATCAAAATGAGTCAATCTGGTCATTTTGGTTGAATTTGTTACCAATTGACTTTCTTATTAAAAATTTAACTTAAAACATTCACGAGATATGCTTTTTTATAGATATCATTGTTTGATGAGTACTAATTTTTTTTTTAAATGTTTAATAAAGTTTATTTACTAATATATTTGGTGGAAAGAATGATAACAGCTCATTTTGACAAAGTGAGGAGCAAACTTAACAAAAATGAAAATTTTAAAATTAATTTTCCAAATGAAGTAAAAGTCAAGGACAAAATTAAATTTTTGCCAAAAAAGAATGACTTAGGATTTACCCAGCTGCCATTTTAGCAGATAGTAGGACTGTAGCTCTGGCTTTCCCAAGTGCTTGAAGTTGAAGCTTAGGAAGTGATATGGTTGTGTTTGGAAATCCATTTTGGGTGACTTCTACTTTTTTGCAGAGAGGTGAGAGGGAGAAAGGGGCAGAATGTTGCCGAAGAAACGTCAGGTGTGAGGAAACAGTGCTGCTGCAGCTCACTTTCAAACTGGCCATTCTTTCTTGGGTTTGGTCTGATGATTAACTTAGGCTCAGTTTGTGATTGTTTTGAGTCCCAATATGAGGACAATAAGGAAAATTCTACACCCCACGGTCCCCACCTTACTTATCCATACAAAATGAATGCTTTTTTAGTTACATCTACAATAGTTTCAACAAATGGTGAACAAGGAATCTGAGTGCAATATTTTTTCACTTTTGGATGGTCCATAAAACTTGCTGATGAGTTATTGGCTGTTGAATTGGTTTTTGGTGAAGTTAATTAGGAATTTAGAAGTTTTCAGGGTTACTAAAATCCTATCAATCCATTTTGAAACGAGGATTGAATTTTACCACTTGGTGTTAATTTAAATTATTGATGACATGGTTCATTTAAAATGAATAAATAGGATTTTACAATTGGTATGTTGGAGCTATCCTAAGAATAAGAACTCTAAATATCATAATTCATTTAGAGACAAAGAATGGCTTAAGACTTACCCAGCTGCCATTTTAGCAGAAAATAGTACTTTAGCTCTGGCTTTTCCAAGTGCTTGAAGTTGAAGCTTAGGAGGGGATATCATGGTGTTTGGGAATCTAATTTGTGTTACTACTTTTTTGCAGAATGATGAGAGAAAGAAAGGGACTGAAGGATTCTGAAATGACGAAGCAGTGGTGTTGTTGCTGCAGCTGAAGCTCACTTTCAAACCGGCCATTCTTTTTTTGGGTTTGGTCTAACGGTTAATTTAGGCTCAAAAGGTGTTTGTTTATGTTTAAATATGGGGGGGAAAATAACAAATAAGGAAAATTCTACACCCCACCTTACTTATCCAAACAAAGTGAATGCCTTTTTAGTCCAACACAACCTTGATGGCTCATTACGTCTACATCAACAAGGTATCTGTGTGTAATATTTTTTGCTTTTGGATGGTCCATAAAACTTGGTTATGAGCTTAATTGGCTGTTTGAGCTGATTTTGGTGAAGTTTATTAGGAACTTCCCATAAGCTGACGTGTGAAATTGCTAGCTCTATGTTGGCTTTCATGCATCAATATTGACAAACATATAGGCCCCCTTCAGGAATTCATACTTATGGCTTGTTTGGAAGTTTAGAGAGGGAGGAGAGTAGAGGGGAGTAGAGGGGAGGGGAGTAGTGGGGAGGAGAGTAGAGGAGAATGATTCCCCTCCACCTTGTTTGGATGTTTTTAAAATTAGTAAGGGGGAATGGAGTAATTAGTCTTTTTCCTTGTGTAATTTTGTTAATATAATAAGGGTAAATTAGGTAATTTACTTGGTCAATAACTTATATACTCTACTCCCCCTCCAAATCTCTCAAATTTGGGGGAATTAAAAATGGGGGGCTAGAGGGAGTTGAAACCCCTCCAAACTCCTCCCCCTCATTCTTTAAAAAACTTCCAAATAAGGTAATTAGATTACTCTCCCTCCCTCTACTCTACTCCCCCTCCTTTTTTAAACATCCAAACATGCCATTAAGGATGTACACAGTTGAAACCTTTCAGCCTCTTGATTGGTCTGGTCCAACAAGGATGTAATTTTGAAAATACATGGTACATTCTCTATGTCTGAATAATTTTGATTTTACTCCATGATATTTAAAAATGTTCAAAGTTGTCTCTATCTTTGAACTTTTTATTTTATTTTTTTAATGTAGACCTTTCGTCATTCTCGTTAATAACATAACCACTAGATGTCAATTATTTTCAACAAAGTTTAAAACCACAATGAGTTGGGTTTGATTGTTTGATTCTTGCTACAACCTCCCCACTCAAAGGGGGAAAAAATAAAAACAAAATTACAAAACAAAAAACAACACAAAATTAAGCTATCAGAACAATACGTCTCTGAAAATGAAATACAAGAAGTACATTACATTCATGTTGAAACCCTAAAACATTAAAAAAAAAATTACTAAAAATAAAAATTCTTTAATACCAAATCAAACAAAAGTATAGAGGGAAGAGGAGCTCAATGCCATTTCTAAAACGTGCGGAGAGTTAATAGAATGCTGTAATTTGAGAGACTGGTTTCAGAGTAGTGTCTGCACAAGTAAAAGTTCAGAAACAAGTCATTAGCAACCTTTCATCAAGTCATATTGTACGCAACAGTTTTTAGAGAATTTAACTGCTTGTACTGTGGAAAGGGAAGGAGGATATACCGAGAAGCGTTTCTTGTAAATTTCAACAAGCTCCTTTGGTTCACGTCTAGTTTGTTTGTAAGCATCATTTTTGTCCATCTCCTACACAATATTTGATAAAAGGTGGCATGTAAGTCAAAGCTTTTTTTTTTGGTTACAAACGCATCTGTAGTAAGTCTTGAAGCAACAACCTCATCATGCATTCCATTAATTATTGCAGAAGAAGGAGATAGGTGATATGTAAGTTAACTCTGTCCTCCAAAACTATCACAGTGTAACACAATTTTGATTCCAGACATTGAAGAGCAGAACAAATTTAACTTTACACATGCATATGTCAGACAATATAAGATTAATATTTTGCTTATCCCATTTAATACAATAGATACGTAATAGGACTATATCAACCTGTATAATGTGCATAAAGGTTTATGGAATATTTCTTTCTTTCTGTTAACTGAGCCCAAAAAACATCTTTGGATTTTGACCTCAAATAAGGTGGGGGGAGGGATAATGATCTTTAGGAATTCTTAAGATACCTCAACCATGGTATTTCTAAAATTTTATTGATACATAAGTAGAATTAGTTAAAAAGGACATGTCAATTAAGGAAATAACAGTGGCTATGACTTTAGATAGAATAGAATGAAGAACAATAATACATGTGGCTGACCTTAACTAATCTCGATGAGGATCTGATGCGGGAGACGCAAGAAGATTTTTATTTAGTATTATTTATGTTTGCAAGTCAATTGTATTTTTATGTTTTAGGTCCTATTAGTTTATTGGGCTATTAGTATTTTAATTTGAAAGCAAGGTTATTTCTGTAATAAGGCAATTAGGGTTTCCTAGCCAATTAGAACTAGGGTTTAGTAATCCTTTATAAGCAACCTATTGTATTCTTTGAAAAGATAGTTGATATTTTGATGAATGAAAAAAATGGCCGTTTGGTCTGGTGCTGACTCCAGGTCTACCTTAGGTGCTGACTCCTAGTAGTTTCCCCGCTTGGTGCTGACTCCAAGCAAGGCCTACGTGCTGACTCCTAGGTCATATCCCTTTATTTTATTGTTATTTCAATTTTGTTCTGGTTGTCCTGCGTCAGGATCCATAGCTAACCTCAAAAAATTTAGAACTAAGGCTACGTTGTTGTTGTTTTATTAACATTTTAAATAAACGTTGACCCTCACCATTTTGGCATCTAATTAACTTGAATTATTGATGATGCGGTCAAATTCAATTGACTCATTTCAAGATTGAAGGATAAGATTTTAGAAACTCCATGATGGGGTTACCCTTGAGAATTCTAAAAGGTCCTAATTTGTGAAATGGGAGATAACCCATTGAGCTAATAACTGTCACATTTTGCTGTCAACACCCAAGATTTATTGAAGCTTTTAACAGCTAAGAGGCTTTAAAAAAACTAGAAAATTAAATAGACATTCTACTGAAAATGAAATAGGCTCAGAGAGAGATGTGGTAGCAATTTTATCGTACCTTAATCCAAGCTGCCAGTTTCGGCCTGCCTGCTATGATGTCGTACTTCTTTACATCCAATAAGAAGGGCTGAAATCTTTCAATAAATGGAGCATAAGCTATATCCACCTGAAAAAAAAACATCAATTGTAACTGAGTTGCTTTTTCATAACACGCAACAAACTTGTTTCCTGCATTGGAAAAATTGGATAGCTTTACATGGGGCAAACCCTACAGAAGCCTGTTAGGTTGTCACTATTATAGTAGCATTGCAGAACATTGCATCACTTCATGAAAGCGAGGCTCAATACCAGTAACTGACAGAAAGCAGATATTATTGCCATATGAAAACAAATTTCACTTACCAGACTAAACTGACCAAGAAAAAATGGTTCATCTTCAAATTTTGAAAGAGCTGTTTCGATGTAATCAAATGCAGCACCTGATGCAAGTCACCTCTATAGATTTACATATGTTATTTGTGAATAAGAATGGACATGCAGTTGCTGATGTCAACTCACCTGCTTCATTCCCATCTCTTTCAAATGAAGAAAACACAGCTTTGTTGAACGTATGAGTGTAGGACAGCAACTCTTCTGCAAATTCTTTCTTTTCTGGATCCTACAGTTCAATTTATAACGAATTCTTTCAAAAGGCGGTGCTGATAAACAAGTAATAGAGTTTTATCTCCAAATCTTACATGAGGGAAGAGAGAAGGTCCTTCAAAGTGACTGTCAATATATTTAATCAAATCAAGACTCTCTCCCTTGAATTCGTTATTGTGTTCCAATGTTGGCACCTGCATAGTAACTTCACATAAAGAACTGCAGAAAAAAAAAAATAAAGGAGCAATAATTGGGCATAAAGCTCACAGGTTTCTTCTTTAGCCATCTGTTTGCCTTACAAGTTAAGACACTCACTAAGTTCTTTACTATTAAGTAAAAATAACACAGCATGTGTACTGGCTCAAAGAAATATTGTCTGGAGGAAGCATATAGGAATTCCATGAAGTGATTCATCATTCATTCAAGCATTTTACCTAGCATTCACTATAAGTCGACATGTGCTTCATGTCTTGAGTCTACTTCGTCTTGTGTTTTGGTTATCTCAAGAAATGGTATTGTCCAGAAACATTGTCACTAGTTATTAATGATTCTTCTTTCATTTTCCACTCCATTGTAGAGGTTGAATATGTTCTTTTAATTTCTAGGGAAGACAAATGGAGCTATACATTTTCATGTGACATCCAAGGAATTGAAGAAAATTTGCATTTATATATTTTTACCTTGTCAGCTGAGTTGATTTTCTCCTTGTACCAAGCAGGCCTATTTTCCCGATCAAGAATAACCAACTTTATCTTGTCCTGCAATCCCTGAATCCCCCACATTATAGGACACCAAATCAAAGAAGAAGAATAAGTTTTGTAACATAATGAAAAAAGGGTACACCAAAAACGGAAAATTAATATCTGAGATAACTGATAATTCCAAATATAATTTCTTTCATGATGTTTTTGGGACTTGAGGCAACTATAGCCCCACCCAACTATGCTTACCAGCCAATGAGTTCTAGCTTAATTGGCATATCCTTCCCTTATAATTTTAGGGGATGAGAGGTTGTGGGTTCAAGACTCATTGGGTGAATGTAACTTACCAGTATTATGCTTACTATTGTTGGCTTACAATTGAGGTCATGGGTTCAAGACTCATCTTCTCAAAAACAAATAAAAATGGAAATAAGATTCATTTTATTTTAACTACCAAACAGAGGGTAAGCTGAAAAATCAAATTTATTATTCACGCCTGCTCGTTCACACACAAACAGAAATCAAACAAGAAGCACCCAGATAATGAACAGTTTTAATACCAACCTTACAATTCCGAGTGATCCACACACGCTGTGCGAACGGGCACGTATATGATATATACAACCTTCAATGTATGAAAATGCAGTCAGATTCACAGAAAAGAATCTTTAAAAAAGTGATGTGCAATTAGTTTCACATGGGCATTGAAACAAATCGTAGTTTGGAATTGGAACTAAATGAAGGACTAAAACGATCACTACTATAGTTAAAAATAAGTGCAAGAAAGTGAAGCACACAAGAACCAACCTTGTGGTTCCATCAAAAAACTGAGGTGGTTCTGAAGTTGAATCAAGCGGAGGTGGAAGGACCTCATTCACAGATCTGCATATAGAGAGAGAGAGAGAGAGAGAGTAAAACTTACTTATTTATCATGATTCATAAACGTATGTGTTTGCAAGCCTGTACTGTTTGTTGCTCTCATTTTCTAGAACTTTATTTTCTCAGTAACCAAGCGGAAAAAAGAATGACTTGGGACTTACCCAGCTGCAATTTTAGCAGAAAATAGTACTTTAGCTCTGGCATTTCCAAGTGCTTGAAGTTGAAGCTTAGGAGGAGATATGTTTGTGTTTGGGAATCTAATTTGTGTTACCACTTTTTTGCGGAATGATGAGAGGGTTGTGTTGTTGTTGCGGCAGCTGTAGCTCACTTTCAATTTCAAACTGGCCATGATTCTTTTTTGGATTGCTCCAATGTTTAATTTAGGCTTACAAAGGGAAAAAAGAAGAAGAAACTTTACATATCCCACCTCACTTATGCACTCAAACTTTTATAGTCAATGCCTTTTTAGTGGCATCTACAGTAGTTTCAACAAATGGTCAACTAAGGAGTCTGTGTGTAATGCTTTTGACTTTTGGATGGTCCATAAAACATTAAAACTTGCTTGCTTATGAGTGATGATCTTAATTGGCTGTTGATTTGGAATTGCCCACATGGAGGAGAGACACACGAAACTGCTAGAGCTCTATGTTGGGTTTCATCAATTTCAACAAACATCAGCCCCCTTCAGGAGCTCGGACAAGGGTGTGGATTGTGCACAGTTGGGCTTCACTTTCAGCCTCTATATGGATTTGGTCCAACTAGTGTGTAATTTTGAAATTTACATGGTACACCTATAATCTATTCTCTTTATTAATAACCTGACAACTAAATTTCAACAAAACTAAAAAAGAGGGATATTGATGAGAGAGATCATAATGTTAGTTGGGTGCCTGGTTCTCCAATAATTGTTTTTTTTTTTTTTTTTTAGACCAAATTACATGGTACTTCCTCTATTATGTCTGAATAATTTTGATTTTACCTCGAAACTTAAAAAGATTTAAATTTGTCCTTATATTAGAAGGTGTCAATTAAGCTAGAGACTCTTCGCATTATTTGCATTAGTAACATGACCTCTAAGTGTAAAACCACAGTGAGGGAGTAATTTCCATTTTAATAAAAGATATAGAAAGTTAGGATCTGTTTGGTTTTAACATCACTCAATACTCAAGTCCCAAAACTCAGTTCCCAAGACTCTAGCTGGGTCCCATATATGTGATTAAAAAGTTGTTTTTATTTTCCATCACTCTAACTCAATTTTTTGAGTTTTGAGTGATGGGAATTGAGAATGAAAACTTAACCAAACAACCCAACTTGGTGTGGGACCCACAAAAAATGAGTGATGAGTTATGAAAATTGAGTGATGAGCGATGAAAACTCCATAAACTAAACAAGCTCTTAGAGCATCCACAGCCGGAAATTCCATCCTATCCTATTTTACCATCTCAAAAAGCTAATTTATCAATTATACAATACTATTTTACAATACACCCACCATCCCAACTTTTATTTTACCATACTACACATTAAAATAATATAAAATAAAATAAAAAGAATATAAAAATATTTCTCACTCTCTAATTTCTATTTCTCCATTTCTCTTAACTCTCTCTATTTCTCTCTGATCTTAGTCACATCACCCACCTCCATTGAGCAAAATCCATAGCAAAATCCAGCAAAATCAAAATCAAAATCAATAGCAAAATCCAGCCAAAATCCATAGCAAAATCCAGCCAAAATCCAAACCAGTCACAAAGTCAAAGTCAAAGTCAAAGATAATGGTTGTTGATAAGTTGCACCTACACGACATGTAGTTTAGCTGCAAGAAGTTCAAAGGTGCTACAGATCGTTTTAATAATTCCTTCGTAATTCAATCTGTAGTCACGTGCTTGCCACGCTGAACTCTAATACAGCTGTCATAACTCAATTAGTTAGAAATCACAGTTAGTCAGTTTTCACTTTTCAGTTAAGTTTGTTTTCCATTTCCCGCCTCTGTTATATATATATAAACAGAGCGCCTATTGTAAATTAGTTCAATTCTCTCAGGATTTTTTGATCTTGTTGATCTGTTTTTGATTTTCTTTCTAAGCCTCTGAATCAGATTCTGTATTAGTTCAATTTCTCTCAGTGAAACTTCACCTTTCTCAGGTTTTCCATGGCGGAAACTTCAACAACCGCTACATCTTCTGCTATTTCAGGTACTACTTTCACAGCAGAAGAAAAATATTCATCAAGTACATTTTATCTAGGAGATAATCCCGGCGCTATTCTCGTCAGAGAAAAGCTCAGTGGTGGCGACAATTACCACACCTGGTCAAGATACATGACCATCGCGCTCTCCGCGATGAGCAAGATAGGCTTTGTTGATGGTTCAATCGAGCAGCCAGACGATCGATCTTCTCCAATGTTCAATCTATGGATCAGGTGCGACGCCATGGTCACCTCTTGGATTTACAACTCCGTCTCACAGGAGATTCTCTCCAGTGTGATCTATAAGCAGACGGCTCGTGAGGTCTGGCTCGATCTTCAACATCGATTCTCACAGAGAAATGCAATTCGCATTTTTCAGCTTCAGAAGGAAATCTCAAATCTCGCTCAGGGTCAATCCTCTGTGCATACATACTTTCTTACGCTCCAGGCACTTTGGGTTGAATTGTCAAGCTACAAACCATTGCCTGAGTGTTCATGTGGTTCGATGAAGACCATAGAAGACTATCGTCAACAAGAAAATGTGATGGCCTTTTTGATTGGACTGAATGATAGCTTCGCTAACATTAGGGCTCAAATTCTTTTGATGGATCCGCTGCCATCAATTAATCGAGCGTTTTCTCTGGTTCAGCAATACGAAAGTCTGAGATCTATTGGATCTAATGTGATTTCCTCTGAGCAAGCCAATCGCAGAGAGAGACCTGTGTGTTCTCACTGTGGTGTAAGTGGTCATGTTGCTGATGAGTGCTATAAGTTGCACGGTTATCCACCTGGTTACAAATTCAAGGGCTAGACTCATGCTGTGACTCTCAGGTATTGGCTTTACTCCTTACAGTTCACCTAATATGAAACATTCAGTTTTTTTTTTTTACTTAATTAGTGAATAGAAGGGCTTTTACACTAACGGTTTGAGTGATGAATACTGGTGAAAGTGTGTTAAAAAAAGAGGTTTTAAAAAGGTGTACGTAAAAGCAAAA
Organism: Quercus aquifolioides; assembly: GCA_019022515.1. NCBI lineage: Eukaryota > Viridiplantae > Streptophyta > Magnoliopsida > Fagales > Fagaceae > Quercus > Quercus aquifolioides. The sequence goes on along the minus strand of CM032329.1, from coordinate 10,299,991 downwards.
AGCAAAAAGCAAAAAAACTGCCTTATAATCCAATGCCAACCAAATAGATTATTAAGGGTCCATTTGGATACAATTTATTGTTGCTGAAAATTGATTGTTGCTGAAAATACTGTAGCAAAATAATTTTTAAATGTATGAATAATATCGTGGAACCAGTTTTTAATATTTTTAATGCGTGAACAGTGTGTGAACAGTGCACACACTGTTCATGCACAATACTTTTTGTCCCTCAAAAGTCAATAACTCCGGCTAAAAAAAAAAAGAAACTGAAAAAGCAGGAACAAAACGCAACGCAACATTATAAGTAGAAAGAATTGCTATCCAAACTGATACTAAGTCACACAGTTCATAGTAGTGTTAATTTGCCCAATGGTGAACTTGCTCTTGATACACATGCTGCTACCAATCATATGGTACACTAATCGGTTTGAGAATAACTTATCTAGCTTTTGCTAAAAGTACTATAGATAAAAAAATAAAAGTTAAGTACTATAGATAAAAAGTAAAAGTTAAATAAAATAAGTAGGTGTCTCACGTGAGACTTGCCGCAAATAGTAGGAAAATTTAGTAAAAGTTAAATAAAATAAGTAGGTGACTCATGTGAGACTCGTAAATATTAGGAGATATAAACAATAAGATAGCTTATAAGTGCATCCTAAACAGGCACTAAAAGTGTTTGACATCAGCTTATTTAGCTTTTAGCTTATTGCTTTTGCTTAAATTTGAAGCTTAAAGAATTGACAACAATGGCGGATGAGCAATATACCAGAGACGAAGGAAAGGTGAGAGAGAAAGTAATACAGAAAGAGAAACAAAAGAAAGCTATTTCAATTCTGTCAAGCTTGGAATAAAATACACAGCCCCTACACTATTTATAGATTATAGTTTTGTACATTCCAGAGAGAGAGAGAGAGAGAGTATCAACTGCTCTTTAACTAACTAAGAACTAACTCCAGATTATACGCCGTAATTTCCGGAGCTGAAGGACCTGGCTTCAGTGACAGTTAGAGCTGAAATCCTAACTGCATAGCACCAACACATAGCTTCTTCAAACCAGAACCATTTGGGAGGGATGACATCGAAACGGCACCGTTTGAACACTTATATCTGGTTGACATAAAACTACACCGTTCCAATAAGTAGAACGACGCCGTTTCTCTTAATTCATTAACATTCTTTTAACTCAGACACAAAACGGCAGCGTTTAGTCTAAGAGCCGTTAGACATAAACTAGCCATTATAACTTGTCTTCTTCTATTTTCAATTTCTGAGTTTCAGTTTCAGTACTTCCTTTCACATCCCCCCTCAAAACCATGGGGTCAACAGACACCATGATTTTGGATCGAAGAAAGGCAAAGGTGGAAGTAGGGAGGCTTTTAGTAAAAACATCAGCCAGTTGATCCCCCGTGGAAATATATTTGACTTAAAGATCCTTTCTCAATACCTTCTCCCTAACAAAATGGTAGTCAACTTCGATATGCTTGGTGCAGGCATGGAAGACCGGATTGGAGGCAATGGCAAGAGCAGACACGTTGTCACACCAGAGCTTAGGAGGGACAGGAAGAAAAACCCCAAGATCTCTCAGCACCTGGCGAAGCCAATAGAGCTCAGCAGCAGTGGTGGCTAACGCACGATACTCAGACTTAGTGGAAGATCTAGAGACAGTGTCTTGTTTCTTTGCACTCCAAGTTATAGGATTGTAGCCCAGATAAACAATATAACCAGTGATGGAATGTCTGTCATAGGGATCCCCTGCCCAATCTGAGTCAGAGAAGGCAGACAAAGAGAGAGGCCCAGGCTGAAGGAAGACACCATGATGCAAGGTACCATGCACATATCTCAAAATTCTTTTAGCAGCAATTAAATGTAGACCTGTAGGATTGGACATAAACTGACACACTTGTTGAACGGCAAAACTGATATCAGGTCTAGTGAAGGTCAAATAGTGTAAAGAACCAACCAAACTCCTAAATTCATGAGGGTTAGGGAGTAAGGCACCATCAGTGGGAGACAATCTAGTATTAGGAGCATATGGGGTACGAGCTGGTTTGGAAGTATGCATATTGACTCTGAGTAGCAAGTCTTGGGCATACTTAGTCTGGGTCACAAATAAGCCTTTATCAGTTCTGGTAATTTGAAGCCCCAGAAAGTAATGTAGAGGTCCCAAATCCTTAAGCTCAAAAACTGCACAGAGTTGAGCAATTAGAGAGTGTAGGAATTGAGGATTGTTGCCTGTAAGGACTATATCATCCACATAGACAAGCAAGAAAGCCACCAAGGGACCACGTTTAAAAATGAATAGGGATGAATCTGAGAGAGAAGCCTGAAACCCCATATGAAGTAATTGGGTTGAAAACCTCTCAAACCAGGCTCTGGGAGCTTGTTTGAGTCCATAGAGGGATTTGAGAAGCTTACAAACATAGTTAGGATGGGCTGAGTCAACATAGCCAGGGGGCTGCACCATATGCACCTCCTCTCTTAGAAACCCATGCAAGAATGCATTGCTTACATCAAGCTGTCTTAAAGGCCAGTTGAACTGGACAGCAAGGGAGAGAATGATTCTCACAGTGGGAGGTTTGATGACAGGGCTAAAAGTCTCCTCAAAGTCAACCCCAAATTGTTGATGAAACCCCTTGGCCACCAATCTAGCCTTGTATCTGCTTATAGACCCATCACTGTTGTGTTTTAGTTTATAGACCCATTTGCAACCCACCAAATTCTGTGAAGGAGAAGGGGGTACCAAAATCCAAGTACCTTGCCTCTGAAGAGCCTTAAACTCATCATCCATGGCAGAGCACCACTGGGGATGTTGAGCTGCAATTTTATAGGTAGGAGGTTCAGTGGTAGTGTAATCAGGTCTGGGAGAGGAACCTGACTTGATGGACTTGGAATGCTGCCTTGAGCTAGGCTTAGAACCTTTAGAAGCAGTATGTGGGGCAGTAGATGTAGCAAGAAGTGCTTTAGGCCTATATATGCCTGCCTTGGACCTTGTGATCATAGAATGAGAGTTAACAGTAGCAGGGACCTGTGAAACAGCTGTGGAAATGGGAGCATGAACCTGTGAACCAGTGACAGGAATGGGAGTAGGTATAGAGGGAGTGGTTGAGTCAGATGAGGAAGAGAGAGAACCTGATTGGGACAAATCAGGAGCATGAGGAAGAGAAGATTGAAAAGAAGAATCAGGTGAAGAAGTAGAGATAGAGGGGGTTGGGTCAGGTTGTGATGGAGTAGACCCATAATTATGGGGCTGAGTGACAAAAGGGACAATGACAGGACATTGTGTGGAAGACTGAACAGGTGAGACAGATGGAGGACTAGTGGTTAAGGACTGAAGGTTGAAAAACTCAAATTCATTGAAATGAACATGCCTTGAGATGTAAATCCGAGAAGTGTGAGGGTTTTGACATATATAGCCCTTTGTATGTGCTGGATAACCAAGGAAGATGCAAGGTGTGGTGTGGGGTTGTAATTTGTGGGAGTTATAAGGCTTTAGGAGTGGAAAACAAACACAACCAAATGATCTCAGATGTGTGATGTCAGGTCTGGTTTTGAATAAGAGTTCCCAAGGGGTTTTATTTTTGAGGATTGGGGTAGGAAGCCTATTAATGACATGAATAGCTGTAGAGATAGCATAGGACTAGTAGGAAGGTGGCAGTTGGGAATGAGAAAGCATGGTTAAGGCACATTCAACAATATGTCTATGCTTCCTCTCAGCCACTCCATTTTGTTGGGGTGTGTGAGGACAAGAAAATTGATGTATAAGGCCTTGTGAGGAACAAAAGTGTTTGAAAGCATTAGAGGTGTATTCCCCACCATTGTCAGTCCTTAGGATCTTGATTTTAGAGTCAAGTTGAGTCTCAACAGTGGCTTTAAAGAATTTGAAAATATCAAGGACATCAGACTTGTGTTTAAGTAAATAAAGCCAACTGAATTTAGAGTACTCATCAACAAAAAGGAGGTAATATTGAAAATCATTAATAGATGTAATAGGTGCTGGACCCCAAACATCAGAGTGCACTAACTCAAGAGGTTTAGAAGCATGAAAAGTAGACACAGGAAATGAAAACTGATGCATTTTTCCACTTAAGCAATGCTTACAATGATTAAGAGTATCATCACTATGTGATGGACAAGAAATTTTCAAAGAAGATAAAGCAACATCAAGAACTTTATTGCTTGGATGGCCCATTCTATGGTGCCATAACAACCAATTATTGGCTTTATTTACAGTAAAAGCAGTAGGAAATGAAAATTCAGTAGACATAGGATTCTGTTTTGAAGATGACTCGGTGTGGATATGTGAAGGAGAGCTGATGAAGTTCTTGGAGTAGATAGGGTAAACCCCATTCTCACTCAAGCCCTTGTAAAGGAGTTTCCCCGTAGGAATATCTTGGATTTTCATTTGATTGGCATCAAAATAGCAAGAACAATTATTATGTAGGCAGAATTTATGAACTGAAAGTAAATTCTTTGCAATTGTTGGCACATGAAGGACATTTTTAAGGATGAAATTATGGTATTTAGTGTGTAAGGTAGTGTTACCTATATGGTTGATAGGCAAAGACTGACCATTTCCCACAGTGATTTGCTCAGGTCCCTTGTACTGAGACTGATTGGAGAGACTGTTGAGATTGGCAGTGAGGTGATCAGTGGTTCCAGAATCAGCAAGCCAGGGATCTTGATTGCTAGTAATCACTGCATTAGATGCACTTGCCATGGCAGCAAGCTTGGTAGGGGGATTTTTGCCTTGATAAGCAAAATCCATCCTATGGTAGCAATCCAATGCACCATGGCTAGATTTTCCACAGATCTGACAGCTTAGACATTCATGCTTGAAGCCTTGAGGAGAGTTTTGTGAAGAAAAATTCTAAGGAGTGAAGTGTGGAGATCCTTGTGGAGAAAAGTGAGGTGCCTGTGGTGATGAGAAGTGTTGCTGTCCACCACCAAAGTGTGGCTGTCCTCCTCCAAAATTGTTGTATCTCCACCTCCTCTTCCTCTATTTGACTGGTTTCTTCCTCTTCCTCTACCAGAATTATAGTTCTGTGACTGATTCTGTGAACTGCTACCAGCTTTGCCATTAGAAGCAAACATGGCTAGTGAGTGAGAGACTGAATCAAGATGATCAGTCATAGCTTGTTCTTCACTCTGTAGCATAATGGCAAGTTGTTCATATGATATAGGATCACTCTTGGTTCAAATTGCAGAACTGAAATGTGCAAATTCTCTAGGAAGTCCTCTGAGCACAATACAAATTAGCTCTTCATTGTCTACAGCCACTCCCACAGCTAGGAGTTTATTATGAGCAATCCTTATCTTTTGAAGAAAAGAGTTCACTGACTCATTCCCTTTCTTGATACCTTGAAGTTCAAGCTTAAGGTTCAAGATATTTGCTCTTGAAGTAGAAGTGAACCTCTGTTCAAGAGTGTTCCAAACTTCTCTTGAGCTAGTTACACCAACAACAAGTGAAAACACTTGTGGAGTAAGGGTTGAATTTATCAAGGAAAGGAGTGTCTTATCCCTGATTCTCCAAGATTGAAAATCTGGATTTACAACCGAAGTTGTGTTTCCTGATGGATCAAGTACAAAAGGTGATGGCTTTGGTGCTGTGCCATCAATATGTTCAACCAAGGAATAAGCTTCAAGTATGGTGAGCAGTTGATGCTTCCATGGAATGTAGTTATTGTAATCAAGCTTAATTGACATGAGATTGGACATGTTTGAGAGTAATAGCAGTGGTGATTGGAAAGAGGTTGTATGGATAGGAGCTGTGTGTGTGGATTGAGTAGGATCTGTTTCAGGTGTTGAAGCCATTGGCTCTGATACCATGCTGAAATTTGAAGCTTAAAGAATTGACAACAATGGCGGATGAGCAATATACCAGAGACGAAGGAAAGGTGAGAGAGAAAGTAATACAGAAAGAGAAACAAAAGAAAGTTATTTCAATTCTGTCAAGCTTGGAATAAAATACACAGCCCCTACACTATTTATAGATTATAGTTTTGTACATTCCAGAGAGAGAGAGAGAGAGTATCAACTGCTCTTTAACTAACTAAGAACTAACTCCAGATTATACGCCGTAATTTCCGGAGCTGAAGGACCTGGCTTCAGTGACAGTTAGAGCTGAAATCCTAACTGCATAGCACCAACACATAGCTTCTTCAAACCAGAACCATTTGGGAGGGATGACATCGAAACGGCACCGTTTGAACACTTATATCTGGTTGACATAAAACTACACCGTTCCAATAAGTAGAACGACGCCGTTTCTCTTAATTCATTAACATTCTTTTAACACAGACACAAAACGGCAGCGTTTAGTCTAAGAGCCGTTAGACATAAACTAGCCGTTATAACTTGTCTTCTTCGATTTCCAATTTCTGAGTTTCAGTTTCAGTCCTTCCTTTCACAGCTTTTTGCTGAAAGTATGTTAAAAAAAGAGGTTTTAAAAAGGTGTACATAAAAGCAAAAAGCAAAAAAACTGCCTTATAATCCAATGCCAGCCAAATAGATTATTAAGTCAGACAGTTCATAGTAGTGTTAATTTGCCCAATGGTGAACTTGCTCTTGATACACATGCTGGTACTGTTAGACTTTCAGCCTCCTTGATACTTAACTGATGTGTTGTGTGTCCCTTTACCAAATTGACTAAAGCTTTGCATTGTTGCTTTATTTTTGAATCTACATATTGCATCAACGATGATTGGACCGGGTAAAGTGAAAGGAAGGTCTATATCTACTGCAAGCATCATCTAGTTCCTGTGCTCCTGCTGTTTCGTGTATCTCTTCATTTGCTCCATATGTAAATATGCATAATAACACTGTTCATAGTGCTCACAGTGTTGCTTTGATTTGTGGCACTATAGATTAGGTCACCCAGCTTATTCTGAACTCAATGCTTTCTGTAATAAAGTACCTAACATTGATTGTACAAACCAGGTGTGTGATGTGTGTCCTTTAGCCAAACAATAAAGGCTACCTTTTCGTCTTAGTCAGCATGTCTCTGGTTCTGTTTTTGACTTGATTTATTGTGATGTATGGGGTCCTTACCATGTGCCTTTTGTCGACGGTTTTAGATTTTTTCTTACCATAGTAGACGATTTTTCTAGGTGTACTTTGGTATTTTATGAAAAAAAAGTCTGATTGTAGACCTTAAGTACAGTCCTCCTTTACTCTCATTGAAACTCAGTTTTATTCAAAAATTAAAACTATTAGAACAGATAATGCTATGGAGTTTAATATGCCTGAATTTTAATGCTTCAAGGGGTACTTTGCATCACTTAAAAGCTACGTAGAAACTCCACAGCAGAGTGCTATAGTGGAAAGGAAGCATCAGCACATCTTGAATGTTGCTAGGGCTCTTAAATTACAAGCTAATCTCTCTTTACCCTTTTGGGGACATTGCATATGTACTGCTGTTTTCCTTATAAACGGACTCCCTTCTCCCTTGTTGCATAATAAAAGTTCTAATGAGCTTTTGTTTCACAAAACCCCTTCTTACTCCTATCTAGAGTGTTTGGGTCCTTGTGCTTTGTTTCAACTTTATCTTCACAGAGAACTAAATTTGAGCCTGGAGCTAGGAAGTGTTTGTTTCTTGGTTATCCTTACGGCTTTAAAGGTTACAGAGTCAAGGATCTTAATACCCATACCATTTTTGTATCTCGAGATGTAATTTTTCATGAACAACAAAAATAAAATTAAACGGTCAGATCAACAATACGTCTCTGAAACTAAAATTCAAAAACTAGATTACAATCATGTTGAAAATCTAAAACATAAAAGTGAAAAAAATCTTTAATACTGATTCAAACAAAAAAAAAAAGAAAGAAAGGAGAAACTTAATGCCATTTCTAGAACATGTGGAGGGTAATAGAATGCTGTAATTTGAGAGACCTGTTTTAGAGCTGTGCCTGCACAAGAAAATGTATAGAAACGAGTGATTAGCAGCCTTTCATCAAGTCATATTGTAGGCAACTGTTTTTAGAGAATATAACTTCTTGTACTGTGTAAAGGGAAGGAGGGAATACTGTGAAGCGTTTCTTGTAAATTTCAACAAGCTCCTTTGGTTCACGTCTAGTTTGTTTGTAAGCATCATTTTTGTCCATCTCCTACACAATATTTGATAAAAAGGGATATGTAAGTCAATGCTTCTATTTTTAAAAAGGAAAAAAAAAAAAGTTACGCATGCATCTAATAAGTCTTGAACCCACAACTTTACGAATACAAATCCTCTGTACCACTTTTTGTGTTCCACTTTATGTTCCACCAATTACAATTTGTCATGTGTTTATTTTTTTCCATTTTAAACTTTGACTGTTTTATAAAGAAAGTTAAACAAATGCATGACAAGTTGTGATTGGTGGAACACAAAAAATGGTACAGAGGATTTGTATTCCAACCTTACCATCCATATCCAAGAAGGACATGCCCGTTGAGCCATAGCTCATTGGCGATATGTAACTTAACTCTATGTCCTTTAAAACTATCACAGTGTAACACCTTTCTGTTTCCAGTCATTGAAGAGCAGAACAAATCTAACTTTACACATGTATATGCCAGACCATATAAGCTTAATATTTTGCTTATCCCATTTAATACAATAGATACATAATAGGACTATATCAACCTGCAAAATGTCCGCAAAAGTTTATGGAATATTTCTTTCTTTCTGTTTACTGAACCCAAAAATCATCTTCGGATTTGACCTCAAACAAGGTGGAAGGAGGGATAACGATCTTTTGGAGTTTTTTAAGATAACTCTACCAGGGTATATTCCTAAAAATTTATTCATCCATTTTGAAATGAGTAAATTATAGTTTACCATGTCATTAATATTTAAATAAATATTGACCATCACCATTTTGGCATCTATTTAATTTAAATCATTGAGGATGTGGCAAAATTCAATTGACTCATTTCAAAATTGATGGATAAGATTTTAGAAACTCCATTGTAGAGTTACTCTAAGAATTCTAAAGGATCCTGATCCGTGAAAGGAGAAATTACCCATTAAGCTAAAAGAACTTTCACATTATGCTGTCAACACCCAAAATTTATTGAAGCTTTAAACAGCTACGAGGCTTTAAAATAACAACTAGTAAATAAGCATTCTACTGAAAATGAAATTGGCTCAGAGAGAGATAGTTGGTAGCAAATTTATTGTACCTTAATCCAAGCAGCCAGATTAGGCCTGCCTGCTATGATGTCATATTTCTTTACTTCCAATGAGAAGGGCTGAAATCTTTCAATAAATGGAGCATAAGCTATATCCACCTGAAAAAAGAACATCAATTGTAACTGATTTTCTTGTTCACATCATGCAATAAACTTGTTTCCTGCATTGGATAAATCAAATAGATTTACATGGGGCAAACCCTACAGCAGCCTATTAGGTTGTCACTATTAGAGTATCATTGCAGAACATTTACCCTCCATCACTTCATGAAACCTAGACTCAATGCCAGTATCAGGCAGAAGGCAGATATTATTGCCGTATGACAAAATTTTCACTTACCAGACTGAACTGACCAAGAAAAAACGGTCCATCTCCAAATTTGGAAAGAGCTGTTTCAATGTAATCAAATGCAGCACCTGATGCAATTCACCTCTATAGGTTTATATACGTGGTTTGTAAATAAGAAAGGATATTCAGCTGCTGAAGTCAAGTTGTCAACTCACCTGCTTCATTCCCATCTCCTTTGAATGAAGAAATCACAGATTTATTGAACGTGTCCGTGTAGGACAACAACTCTTCTGCAAATTCCTTCTTGTCTGGATCCTACAATTCAAGGTATAAGGAATATTTGCAGAACATGGTGCTGATAAATAAGTAAAACAGGCTTTATCTATAAATCTTACATGAGGAAAGAGAGAAGGTCCTTCAAAGTGACTGTCAATATATTTTATCAAATCAAGACTCTCTCCTTTGACTTCGTTGTTGTGCTCCAACGATGGCACCTGCACTGTAACTTCTCATAAAGAACTGTAGAAAAGAAAAAAGCAGCATTAATTGAGCATAGCACTCCTAGGTTTCTTCTTTAGCCATCTGTTTGTCTTAGAACTTAAACACCATTAAGTTCTTTACTATTAAGCATTAACAATGCAGCATATGTACCAGCTCCACAGAACTATTATCTGGAGGTCATACAAGCATTCCAAGTGAATCATTCAAGTGTTTTACCTAGCATTCTATATAATTCAACATGTGATTCATGACTTGAGTCTACTTCGTCTTGTGTTTTGATTATCTCAAAAACTGGAATTGTCCACAAATGTTATCATCACTTATTATTAATGATTCTTCCTTCATTTTTCCACTCCATTTTAGAGGTGAAATGTAACATCCAAGTAAGTGAAGAAAATATTGCATCTATATAGTTTCACCTTGTTAGCTGAGTACACTTTCTCCTTGTACCAAGCAGGCCTGTTTTGCAGGTCAATAGGAACCAATTTTATCTTGTCCTGCAAACCCTGAATTGCCCACAATATTATAGGACACCAAATCAAAACAGAAGAATAAGTTTAATAATATAATGAAAAAAGTGAACACCAAAAATGGAAAATTAATCACCTTAGATGAGACATGTTGCAACATAATTGGCCCCTTGGCTAAGAAAAGGGATAAAAAGAGAAGTGATAATTCCAAATAAAAGGCTTCTTTCATTATCCATTTGGGACCCGAGGCAATTAGAACCCCACCCAACTACACTTACTAGCCAATGAGCTCTAGCTCAATAGGCATCTCCTCCCTGTATAATTCTAGGTGGATGGTAAGGTCATGGTTTCAAAACCCATTGAGTATGTGTGTAACTTACCAATAAATAAAGAATTTAAATTAAAAAAAGGTACTATGATTACTACTGTTGGCTTAGTTGAGGTTGGCTTAGTTGTGGAGTTTGATTTTTAGATCTTTTGGGATTTCATGGGTCTTGCCAAGGTCGGTTGCAGATACTCTTTTTGGTTGGTGGAATTGGTTTGGAAAGCACTCATCTAGCATTTGGAATTTAGTTCCGTTGTGCTTAATGTGGTGTATTTGGAGGGAGCAAAATTGGCGAACGTTTGAGGACTTGGAAAGCTCTTACAATCGGCTACTTGCTTCTTTTAGTGGCTCCCTTTTTGACTTGTCTAGGGCTTGGGGACTCACCTCTAGTAATTCTCTCCCTATATTCCTTAGTTCTTTCCTTTGTAATTAGTATTTTCTTTGTTTTTTTCTATTCTCTTTCTGTACTCTTTGATCTGCTTTATGCCCTTTTGCATGAGGTAGTGTTTTTTTTTTTTTTTTTTAATGAATATACATCTTTATTACTTATCCAAAAAAAAAAAGGCTCATATTATTTTATGAACCAAACAGAGGGTAAGCTGGAAAAATCAAAGAACTCTTACAATCCATGCCTGCTTTTGCACACACAAACACACATAAAACAAGGAGCACCCAGATAATGAACAATTTTAAAACCAACCTTACAATTCCGAGTGATCCACACACGCTGTGCGTACGGGCATGTATATGATATATACAACCTTCAATGTATGAAAATGCAGTCAGATACACAGAAAAGAATCTTTATAAAAAGTAAAGTGCAATTAGTTTCATATGGGCATTGAAACAAACGGTATATTGGAATTATAACTGAATGAAGGACTACATGATCACTACTATAGATAAATAAGTGCAAGAAAGTGAAGCAGACAAGAACCAACCTTGTAGTTCCATCAAAAACCGGAGGTGGTTCCGAACTGGAATCAAGTGGGGGTGGAAGGACCTCATTCACAGTTCTGCATAGAGCGAGAGAGAGAGAGAGTTCAGGGTGTAAAACTCACTTATTTATCATAACTCATAAAATTATGTCTGCACAATCCTGTGTACTGCACCAAAAAAATAAATAAAAGTTTGTCCGTGTGTGCAAACTTGGTGTGTTTGTTGCTATCATTCTCTATAACTTCATTTTCTCAGTAACCAAGCAGGAAAAAGAACGACTTTGGACTTACCCAGCTGCCATTTTAGCAGATAGTAGTACTTTAGCTCTGGCTTTTCCAAGTGCTTGAAGTTGAAGCTTAGGAGGAGATATGGTTGTGTTTGGGAATCTAATTTGTGTTACCACTTTTTTGCAGAATGATGAGAGATAGAAAGGGACGGAGTTGGTGTTGTTGTTGCTGCAGCTGTAGCTCACTTTCGATTTCAAACTGGCCATTCTTTTTTTGGATTGGTCCAATGGTTAATTTAGGCTCAGGAAGGAGGAAAAAAAATCTACACCCCACCATACTTATCCATTCAAAGTGAATGTCTTAAATTAGTTACATGACTTACGTCTACAATGTTTACAACAAATGGTCAACATGGAATCTGTGTGTAATGTTTTTGACATTTGTTTGGTCCACAAAACTTGTTGATGATCTTAAATTAGCTGTTGAATTGATTTTTGGTGAAGTTGATTTCGAAGTGCCTACAAAGGTGACATATGTAACTCATTCATAAGTGTGCATTGTGCATGGTTGAACTTCACGTTTCAGCCTCTTAATGGATGTGGTTCAACAAGCTTGTAATTTTGAAATTACATGGTACATCTATAATCTATTCTGGTTAATAATGTGACAACTAAATGTCAGTGAAGCTCTAGACTACAAAGGTTGTAAGTTGATTTTAGTAAAAAGGAATACAAAGTTAGGACTTTCTTTATGTTTTGGCCTGGAGTTTGATTAGATTAAACCGTTTGATTCTTGCTAGAACCTCCCCACTCCAAGGTATAAAGAGAATTACAAATTTAAGTTGTCAGAACAATAATTCACAATCATGTTGGAAGTGCCTTGGAACGAGAAAATAAATGGTGAAGCATGCATCAATGTGCGCAAATTGGATAAATACCCCTTGGCCATGCTATGCTAAATAACTGATCAAAGACCTCACAGTGCTGCATGCAAGCACGAGTGGCCCGTCGATCTTGCTTGAAATCAGGTCATCCGGGAAATTCAGATGATCGAAGTGAGAGATTATGCTTCAGTAGAACTTCTTACCTCTTTTCCTGTTTCTCCACATACTGTGCAACATGATGTTTTCAAAGTTGCACACTTCTCACTTTCTTAGTATTTAACTGTTTGCAAGGATTCAAAAATCGGAATGCTCATATTTGATAAGTTACTTTGTTTTGATTAATATTCGATGGAAACTGTCTTGCATTTTCAGGCTCTGATTAATATATATTAATTGATCCCCTAGTTTAAACATTTTAAAGCTTAAATTTACTACATGGCTGTGCATTGACGCTGTCTCTGAGTCGAAAAGTAACTTCAAGAATGTTTCCAGACATGTTCCACATTATACAACTTTGAGTTGATTATAGAAACATGAACAAGAACTTTTATCGATAAGCTTTCTGGACATACAAAAAGACATCTGAACAAACGTTTTAAGCATTATTATGGTCCCCATCAAACATATATTTTACCTCCTATTCAATTTGTAACTGTATAGACAGGAACCACAATTAGAATAATCTGCTAATCCTGTTGACCTGATTAATCAGTTGACTTTGAGCTACAAGCCTACAGCTAAAACCACAATAGAAATGTCTAACAGTATCATCTGATTTGCAGAAATTGCTTTGTGAAGTGTTCAAAAGAAGCAGATACCATGAACAAGATGATGAACGTTAAATGTTTACATTATTAATGAAAGCCTAGCCTCCACTAATTTACAAACATAGAAAAAAAAAACATGATGTAACATTTAGTCGAGTGAAAAGAAACTGATAATTCAAACAAGATGATAATATTGAATGTTTACATGATTAATAGAAGCCTAGCTTCCACTAATTTCCACACCTAAAAAAACCATGATGTAGCATTTTAGTCGAGAGTTGAATGAAATGGATACTAGAAACAAGATGATACATGTTGAAGGTTTACGTGATTAATAGAAGCCATAGTGTGGGTTTCAGGTAGCTCAATTGGTAAAGTCTCTGATGGTTGACTAGGAGATTTGGGGTTCAATTCCCGTCTACACCAAAAACTGATCAGTGTCTTGGTTTGATGATAAAAAACTATCATCAGGAGTGGACGCCATAAGTTGAAACTCTTTCTCAAAAAAAAAAAAAAAAAACCATTGTCTAACATTTTAGTCAAGAGTTAAATGAAACTGATACTTAAAACAAGATGATAAACATTGAATATTTACATGATTAATAGAAGCCTAGCTTCCTCTAATTTGCACGCCTAGAAAAACCATTGTGGCACTGTGTAACATTTTGGTCGGGCTAAATGAAACTGATACTTGAAACAAGATGATAAACGTTGAATATTTACATGATTAATAGAAGCCTAGCTTCCTCTAATTTGCACACCTAGAAAAACCATTGCGGCACTGCAAAACATTTTAGTCAAGAGTTAAAAGAACTGATACTTGAAACAAGATGGTGTAGGTTTACACAATCAATAGAAAGCCTAGCTTCCACTAATGTGCACACAGAGAAAAACCATGATGCAGACCTAGGTATATAAAAAACAAATGGCAGAGATCCGTGAAGAGGGAAACAAAATCCTAAAGCTAATTGACATTTGGAAAGTAATAGTTTAAACTTCTTGGCAAAGCGATTGCCAATATTTGAAATGATACATGTTGCAACCCAAGTGTAATATAGTCAGAATGAATACATTTTGACCTGCAATGTCTAAAGGCACTCAAAAATCAACTTTTATTCTTGTTCTTGAGTTGTCAATTTGAATATTCTAAAAAACCTTTTAACAGCTGCCAAATAAAGGCAACTAGGAAAATTGAAACAGAAAATTATCCACATTTGAGAGTCTCATAATCCATGGCAACTTTGTTCTGTTATTAAGGAAAAACAGTAAAACCATATGTTTAAGTGGTAGCTTTTGAAGTATTATATGTCAATCACCAGACAATTCCTACAGAGAATTTTTCCTAAGGCATTCCCCTGTCTAGCCATTGACTCTACCATTTGTGGCAAGTTTTCTTAAGGCTTCATGGGGAAATGTTTCCATGAAGCATTGCTATACATTAGGAAGAATAGAATATAAAGAATCTTTCTTTAAAGGGTATAAAAAAGAATGTTTCTCAGTACAATAAAAGAAAGGAGAGTTTATGTGATAGATTTTCAAAACCTCTAAAACTAGGTGTTAGCAAAGATACCACCACCTCCTCTGACTGAAAGTAGGGGTCCATGCCAAGAGCTGCGACTTATTAGGTGGGAATCAAGAAACAAAACTATTACTGTAATATCATCATGAAAATGTCTCCTCACCCCTCGGTCAATCTTTTTCAAGTCTGAGTATCTCATCTCTCTTTTTTTTGCTGCTTCACAAAGTGCAGTTTTGACTAGTTTCTTTGCAACACCCTGCAAAAATATGGGAAATATTTATATAACTTCAACAAATAATGACTTCTATTTAACTAATAATATCATGCAAACATAGAAGATCTGTCTGCTCGAAATAAATGAATATATGCAACACTATTTAAGTAGTTCTTAGAAAAATTCAGCAATTTGAGGTTGCAAGAGAAATGTCTAGCTATTTGCTCTTATGGTGGAAAGTATCTAGTTCATTGCTTGCATAAGAACTATACAATTATCTTCAATTTATTTAATTATTATATAATGGGGAAAAGAAACAGGGTACCAGTGCTTATAACATAAACGAAGAAACAAGGTACCACTAAGATAGCATTAAAATCATCCTTCCACAAGTTAGTTAGGAACAAACCCATGGTAAAATATCCATCCTATATACATAAGAGACTCAAAGCTATAGATAGGAATCCTTACATTACGTGGACAGCTCTGGACAATATCAACAGCCTCCTGATTGCTTAGGTGCTCCCATAGGCCATCTGATGCAAATATAAGAAATTGATCTTCAGGGAAGAGTTTCTGCACTGATATTGTTGGCTCAGCTTTAAGGATTGGTCTGTAGAAGGGTTCTGGAAGTCTAAACTTTGACAACAAAGGCTCTCTATTGAACTCTACATTCTTCAGATAGGCATCGCCAATAGATCTTGAAACCTGAAAAAGTAACAAAGCTCTGTCAATACAGTAAATTCTCTGTGTGGGAATGCCATCCCTGTGTAAGCACCATGCTGATTTCCACCAGAACTAAAAAGTCATGAATCATACTCAACATTCTGATTTTGGACATGTGACTGCTCATATTGCATGTCACTTTTTACCCCCAAACACTGTAAATTATTCCAAACTAGTATCAATAAAAATTCTGATATGATCACATACACTTCACATTTTAAACAAATATAGCTGTTCAAGCTGAAGTGAATTCCTACATTCTCCACATTTTTTTTATAACATAGGGAACCTTTCTAAAGAAGAGCACATTGGACTTGCCTCCAACTAGTAAAACCTATGACTAACCCCACCTGCCAAACCATTGCCTAGAAATCCAAGGGCATTCACCCCTAACGGGCTAAGCAATTTAAGCTCATGCCCAGGAGCTTCTCCACAATTATTCATATTTAATTTCTGATAAATTCCAAATTTTATCTGTAAATAGTTTTTCTTAACCTGCCTTGCAGGGATAGTCTAATTCCCAAATCTGCCCCCATTGGGATCATTATTCATTAGGGATCATTAGAAAATATGTTTTATTATTAGGGACATCCTATTATTCTGAGTTAAATCTAAGGAAATAAATGGAACATCTTAAAACTGTCATTAATTGTAACTAAATGTATATGTAGAATAAGTTTTGTTCAACCCAATAGCATATCCTTGATGTAAAAGAGCCACATACACGTCAAAAAAATCTCATATATTCAGAGGGCTTTGGCAGAATGACTTAAAAAGGGCATAAAAGATAGAAGGTAATTTTGGAAAAGATAAAGAAGTGGGAAAGTAATGTTTCATAGAAAACAACTATATATCAAGAAATCACCTGTATTAGACCCTTCACACGCCACACCTTATGCTTTAAAACCACAATCTGTGGATCATCGGGATGCAATGAACGCAGTTCCTCCCTCACAGATTCCACACTTGCATTGTGCTCAATTGATAGCTGAACAGCTTTAATCTCTTTTACAGCCTTCTCCTGTCTTCCTAACACCACCCGAGAATCTCCTGCATTTGCAATGTATAGCAGCCCGCTACATATTACACCTACCAAACAGCATGCACCAACAGAAGCAATTTCTGGCTTAGTTCGCCACTGCCTCCTTACTAGAGAGAGGAATTCCTCCTCAGTTGCCAAGAATGCCTTGTTGATAACATCTGCTGACATTCCCTGATTCTCTAATGTGAACTCTGCAGCATGAATAGCTGTCAAGTCAGTAAACATATGCATTAGCTTTAATTAAAAATTAAAAAATGGAGTAAAACCAAAAAAATAATATTATAAGAGACAGAGGGAACATATAACTAGAAAATTGTCCAAATCCTAACATACAGGAATTGTTATTTTCTGAGAGCTATCATCAATGAAAACCTATACCTGATAGGCATTTCACAGAACATTTATAAAATTTTGATCATTTCTGAATTCTTGCAACTAATAATCGCAACCTATAGTCATAGTAACAGGTTAGGAACTAAGAGCAAATTTTCAACTCAAAGAAAACTGGTGTCTTTATTGTCATGATTCTTATTTCTTAGACTTTTTTGATAAGTAAAAGACATTCTTGGTTCTTAGAATGGATATTCATACTCCTGGAGAGCCTTTACCTGTCCTATCAAATTTGAATGGAAATTATATCATTTAGAAATCAAAATATGAACCACAACTCCATAAAAACTACACATGTTTCTTTTTTTTGAGATGCATTAAATTACCACACCTAACTTGTGCTTAATTCTTCCCCAGTCCCCACCTATTCACCCATGAATCCAGGATTTTCACCTTCTGGTCATCACCGACGGCAACTAATTCCAATCCTGAATCTGATATTGAGGAAGGAATATTGCAATAAGAATACACATCACTATTAAAAGATTCATAAGTTACAAAGCTCCAACTGCACTAAAAAATTTCAGCTTCGCCTTGTAATGCAGTCTGCTGAAAGTGATCTTATCTTCTAACTTTAAATGCTTTAAGATAATCAATCATACCAGTAAGCAGTTTTGAAGAGAAACCTAATGCAAGAAGAATTGAAATTTTTTTCAAAATACATGTTACTAAATGACAGGCATGCGGCAGGCACGGGTGAAACACCAAAACATTACTGCTCATGCCACTGAACACTCTTATGTACCAAAAATCAACATGATATCGAGCTTATCACTATCAATCATGATTATGGGATTCTCTAAAAGCATAAAGATCAAAAGATAAAAAAAAAATTAAAAAAAAAAACTACTAATTAGCCACGATGATGTAAGAGGAACTGCGTACAAAATACAATAACAATCAAGCCAACAAATTAACAAATTGCACAAACTCAGACTGTTTTCAAAAATGAATTCTTTGCAAATGGTGGATGAACAACTTAGAAACTTACTCCTGATATTGTTAAACAGGTGATCATTTACGAAAAGGGCAGCTTCAGGGCCTCCATGCCCATCGTAAATTCCAACAAATGTTCCATTAGGACCTGACTCAAGGGAACTCATTGACCCTGATTCAAGTTGGCTATGGTCTTCCAACAAATTGTTTGCTTGAATTATCGCCATTGAGAATTCTCCATTAACATGATGTCCTGAATCCTTGTACCACAACAAACCATCAACCCGACCACTCACATTCCCAGAATTTTCACCCTCAAAGGAAGGCTTCCAACAGGGTTTCACAAACTTCATCAATGTACCTGATACCATCCCTTACATATTCTCACCCAAAGGAACCGGCAATCAAATCATTCATCAAATAATTATCAGTAACAAGATTGAACCCTAGTTTCTGCTCTAATTTCTTCTCAGTCTTTAAAGGTAAGCCGCATGTTCTGGAAATCAAATACTCATTGATCAATGTAGACACCATTAATCTGTAAAGGTGTAAAACTTTAAATAAGATAGTGGGCATGTGCAGAAACAGCATTTTTGTAAAATCAGATTATAGACAACATCAAAACCTGCAGCTATTCACAATAACAAAAGATTTTGGGTGCAAGACACAACTTTCAGTTTAAAAAAAATCAAAATTGGTTTTCATGTCAGCATGTACAGGTATGAAAGATCAACCAAAACAATGCAAGTAATATCAACATGGCATCTATTGAAAAATAAAGACATGTGTAATCTCAGAAACTGCAAAGTTTTGAACTTAACACAAGAACCAAAATATTATGACCATTAAACTTGTCAGCAACTAAAGATCAAACAAACTTTATGGGCATGTGATGAAATCACATAAACAATACAACTATGATACCCAAGAAAACAAAAACAAAAACATAGAATACCTTGAATCTATGTTCTGTGAAATAATATTCAACCCCTTTTGGTGTACAAATTTAGAATTACAAACTAAACTGGAAAGAACCCATTATCTGATGGATTAAACAGACTATCAATAGTAGATCTAAAAGAAAGACAGAGAGAGAGAAATTGGAGCTGGTTAATGGTTCTTGTTTTTCTTTTGTTTTTTTGCTTTCTTGAAATCTTCTAAAGAAAGAGGCTGTAGTATACAACAAATTCTCTCGGTCTGAAATCCACCATAGGCCCTATGGGTATGGGGGCTTTTGGCCTTTTGGGGTTGGATTTTCAGTTTTGGTTTTCTCCTTTCTAATTTATTGCCTGGGGTTTTGACTTTGACTTGCAACAAACCACCATTTTAGGCGATCTTTGCTCATCTTCTTTCTTCCTTTAAATAGTAAAATTCCCTTTAGGAATATTTTTGATATTTCCCTATTATTCTTTCCTTTTTACCAATTTTATTTTTGGAATTTCCTTGAGCAGCACGTATAACATCTTATACAGTGCTTTTTAGTAAATATTTTCCAAGTCCATCAAAAAAATATATATATAACATATTATATAGAATAATGTATGCCATATCATATTTCTTTCTTCTTCTTCTTCTTCTTCTTTTTTTTTTTTTTTTTTTTGATAAATTCAACATTACAACAGGTAAAAAGAATTTTCATAAGAAAGTGGTGTATTTGTCTTTGATCAGACTATTTCATTTACTAAACATTTACAAATTTATTGATTGAATTTAGGATTTTTAGATTTGCATCATGTTTTAAATCAAAAAACCTACCATCCGAATCGCTCACGCGGGTTCACAATTTTTTATTATAATCAATTATGATGTCCCTATAGCCCATTGTATTATATAACACATTCCTGTACCTTGACCCATCGGTTTGCAGTTGGCACACCCGTACCATAAATTATGTTGCTTAACTCTGGGACACCACACATGACCCTCATGTTACTCTGCAACCACATTTGAGGCTACATTTTTTTTGGCTAAACCACATTTGAGGCTACATATACATTGAGAAGACATGGAAAATGATTTGTCACAACTCCTTAATTATAGTGTTTAAAAAGGAACTATTGCAAAAAAAATAATAAATCAATCGGTTGGACCAATGAATCACAACAGTGTTTTTCCCCCCCTAATGAACACATATAAATGATTTGTGATCAGCTTAGGTTCTTTTTTTAAAATGTGAATTGAGCACTAAAATCATTGTCTTTCTAATTCTATCATTGTCATTAACCAAAAGAGAAGTGCTATGTTTACAACATTTTTACAATATTTTAACAACAAATCACAGGTGATAAGTTATTATTAATTATAATTTGAATTCACAACTTTTTTTTTTCACTCATAATAACTAATAATAACCTACAACTCAAAATTTGTTGTAAAAGTACTGTGAAAAGATTATGTATTTTAGCATTTCTCTCAATTGAAATGGTCATTGATAGAATGTGGGAGAACATGGCTCTCACGTTGCCTGTTTAGTTAGTAATTCTATGTGGCAGTTAGATTACACAAATGAGCCATTTTCTCTTCCACAAGTTCATATAATAGGAACAGTTCAACTTCAACCTTCTATTTGGTTACCAATTACATGGAAACATTAGATTCTTCATGTCCAAAATATTTTGGACAACTTTAAACATGCTTGAGCTTTTTTTTAAATGGTTTTAAATTTCCTAACATGCTAAAGATTAAGTTGTCGAATATCACCTTTTAAGTTGTACAGCAGATGTTAAACAAAACTCTATTTTGCACGTGTGTAAAACAAACAAAAATTGGCTCTTTATTACTGTAGAGTCACAATTTATAGCCCAAGTCCAAAAAATATGGAAAGTTGGCCTAGTGAGCCCAGTACAATAAATTTATAGAGAGTGGATGAAAGAACTAGGTTTTTAGTGAATTAAACAACGGTTGATAGAGATTTTAAAGATGAACAAGTAAGAAAAACACGTAAAAACTGGATGAACTGGTCGTCCGAGGAGATGGATCAATAAAACAATACAACTAAAATGCTCATACAGATTTGAATACCATAGTCTCCCTTTCCTGATTTTTTTTTATCCCCCTTTTCTCATGGGATGTCTTTTACATTATATAGTTCCTTTCCGAACATCTTGATCGTACACTTGTTAATCATCTAAGTCTTCACTTGAATGCATGTCCCATCAGACATCTTATTTAGTTCTCTGTGGATGGTGGTAGCTGAGACTGCACTGTTCAGGGGTCATCTCCACATAAATGCGGCCAGAAAAATTGCTGCAGTGCATTTAATGCGGTGGTAGCAACTTTTCATTTAGATATTTCTGAGCTCCTATCGTCTTTGCACATGCCAGAGGTTCATCCTTATCGGTGGAACTTCATGGAAGGTCACCTAAATTGCCCAAATACAAGTTTTTTTTTTTTTTTTTTTGAGAGATAATTACAACATGCTGTTAACCCCGTAACTCGAACTCTTTCCCCCCTAGACCCCCAAGCACTTTGTGCATGGGAATTTGCCAATTCAGTTACAAGGCCTTTGGCCCAAATACAAGTTTGACTGATATTCATCGTATCCGAGAGGGAGCTACTCCTCGGACTATATTCCTCAATTCTTTTCTTATGTGATTCTCAACTTTAGGACCTCTCCCAATCGTTTCCTCCTCCTTGGACATGTTCACGTCCTCGGATAAGCCCAAGGCCCAATATACAAATTTAAGCTCTCACCCCCACAATTACTTATCTAGTTTCTACATTATTTCTTTCTCCCCCAAAAAAAAAAAAAAGCTTCTACATTATTTCTAAAATATGCACAACAAATTTATCATGAGGATTATTTTAATTTTTTTTTTTTTTTTTTGAGAAACTTTATAGATATTACTATATGATAAAACTTGAAATTTATGGAGTTTGTTTCATGGTGATTGTTTTTTACCATTGAGACAAGATACTAATGAATTTCTTTTTTTGGTGTAGGCATGATTAGAACTCTACCCTTGTTCAACCAAGACTTTACCAACCATTTTCTAAATTAAAAAAAAAAAAAAAAAAAGGTTTTACCAACCAAGTTAACTAAAAGATACTTATAATGAGCATTTAAACCACAATCACAACCATTAATAGATTTTTTTTTTTATATAGATATTACTCTATGATAAAACTTTTATGGAGTTTGTTCCATGGTGATTACTCTTTGCATTAGAACAAAATATTGTTCAAGGCCATTTTTCGGTTGCCCAGCCACATGTGATTTGTTGGAGGGATGACTTTACTAGGCCCGGGTTCTTTTTGGAGAGTTGCGCCCGGAACTCAACATTGGGCCACGTGGTCCAACGGCTACTGATGTATTATTAAGCCTAACAATCATTAAGGCCAAAATCTAAGAATCACGACAATTGTTGAGTAAATATGTAATATGTGTTTGATATGGTAGCTTTGATTAGCTGTAATAACAGTTGAAATAAAGTAGTATTTATTTAGAGATAAAGTAATCGTGTACTCAACGATGTAAATTTAAAGATAAGGAAGCAAAATCACTTATCTTTGTATGGTTTGTAACCCCAGCTGTACAACTTCTGTGAGTTGATAATATCCCAGCAAAGTGCCAGTGGCAGAGAGGCAGTTTGCCAGCGATTGAATGAGTTTAAGCCCTTTGTATGGTTTATAGCTCCAGCTGTGTAGCATCAGTGAGCTGACAGGATTCCAGCAAGATACCAGCGGTAGAGGCTAGTTAAGCTTGCCCCTCTTGTCATGCATTTAAATGAGTTTAAGACTTGGTTAATAGTTGTAATAGTAATTGGAATAAATTAATATGTATTTAAATGTGAAGTAATCATGTAATGATATAAATTAAAAGGTAAGGAAACAGAGTCACTTATCTTTGATGGTTTGCAGCACAGCTGTGTAGCATCAGTGAGCTGATAAGATTCTAGCAGAATGCCAGCAGTAGTTTGCCATGATGATTTCAAGATTGAAGGGAAAAAATGGGTGCAACTGAAGGGAGAGAGAGTATGCCCAGCTGTGTGTAGGGGCTGGCTAAGCTTGCTCCTCTTATCATGTACTTAAATGAGTTTTTCCCTTAACAATGCTCTTTTAGTTCTTGTGAAGTTATGAATAGTGTTGCCTTACATGAGAATGGCTTTTGTATGGAGTATATGTGCTTTCTAAGAGAAGGGCTTTATGTAAGAAGTAATTATACCTTCTAAGAGAAGGGCTTTGATATGAGATCTTGATGCCTTCTAGAGGAAGGGCTTTAGTTAGGAATGGCAACGGGTCGGGTTCGGGCCGGGTTTTTCCATATCCGGACCCGACCCACGGGGCAAGACCCATGGCCTGGACCCGGCCCGTTTAGGGTACCGGGTTTTTTTAGGAAGCTTAGCCAACTCGTTTAGGAATTGGGCCCAATTCGTGGCCCAACCAAAAAAAAAAAAATTAAGCCAATTTAAGCCCAGATTTAAGCTACATTAAGCCTGCATATTCTAATTCAAGCCTAGATAATTAACGTGGCCCAAATGCCAAATCAGTCCAAATCATAGGCTACTAATCATAAATCAATAAATCATTTGTTAATTATAAATCTATAAATCAATAAACCATAACTAATATCATAATCATAATTCAATAAATCATAACTAAGATTTTAAATCAATAAATTACCTAGCTAAGATAACCATTTAATCATTAATCAACAAAATCATAACTAAAATCACCAAAATCACCAGCTAAACATAAAAATAAAATAAATCCAACAAGTCCAAGAAATAAGTATCAAAAGTCCAACGAGTCCAAGAAATTAAAAAGCTACAAAATAAATCCCACAAGTTTAGAATAATTACAAACCAAAAAAGTAATCCAACAAGTCTAAGAAAATAAAAAAGCTACTAAATTAATACAAAATGTTTAATCTTCATCAATTGTGATACAACTCCCATCAATTGTGGCACAACTTCCATCTTCGTTTTAGGCTCTGCATTCCCAACAAACACAAAATCACAATAAGAAAACAAGAAATGCAAGTTAACAGAGTTAAATTGAAAATAAATTTCAAACAGAGTTAATTTATGATTAACATCAAATCCAAATCAATGTGAATCAAATTAATAGAGTAAAAATTCAGCCTTACACCAATAGTACACAATGATAGAATGGAGTTACAATTAACTCAACCAATAAACATAAAATCAAACCCTATTTAACCATTTATATAATTAATAAAAATTCATCTTAAAATGTATGTCATATTTTGATGGGATTATTATAAGTAGAAATTTAGACTTTATAAGGACATAATCTATCATGTCAGCACTGTTCAGCATGCATATTGAGCTACACCACAAATGTTTGGGAGGATTAATGCACATAGTTTCATAGAAGCTAAAGAATTTGAGCCGGCCAACCAAGGTTGAAAAGGAGAACAATATAATGCTATTGTTTATCTTTTCTTCTTTTTGGTCTAGTGATTAAATTTTGAAATTAAGCAAACCATAAACATTACAGCAACAAAAAAACTCAATAAAGAAAAAGAAAAAAGAAAAATATAACCAGGTATCTAAGATACAAAATCATTCCCAAACCTTTGTAAGTTTACAAATGTGAACGCAAATTTATCCTAATTAAAGTCATTTTAAAAACCCCAACTCATTACCTAGTGATACTATCCATCTGATGCAAACAAATCATCTATACAACTACACCCAGAAAAAATTAATATATTTCCAAAATTAATATAAAACTCAATAATCAATTTCCACTCACACACACACAGATATACATGGTTAACAGAAAAGAATAGTTACCTAGTTAACAGGAAAAAAAAAACAACGGAAACAAGAACTGAGGGAGTGTTCATCACGAAGTGAGATTAGTACCTGAAGGCTAAAGCTGATCAAGGACTAAGGGAGGCGTGACTGACTCAGTGACTGAGGGAGTGTGGGAGGGTCAGACTGAGTAGCTTGAGATGAGGGAGAGGGAGGCTCGGACTGAGCAGCTTGAGCTGAAGGAGAGGGAGGCTCGAACTGAGGGAGGGTCGGACTGAGGCGTGAGGGAGGGAGGAGTGTGGGAGTGAGCTCAAATGAGGGAGAGGGACTGTGGTACACGGACTGAGTGAGCTGAAATGAGTGGGCTGCTGTGCTGAAGAGTGAAGAAGAAATGAGGGATTAGTTAAGGTTAGATTATAGGTATATATATATATATATATATATTAGGGTATTTTGGTAATTTAGGGGTACCGGGTTTTTATCGGGCTGGGTTTCGGGTCGGGTCTTGGGTTTTTTTAATAAAACCCGGACCCGCTTCGGGTTTTTTTTTAAAAAACTCATACCTGACCCTATTTCTAATCGGACCGGGTAAAACTCGGCCCATTAGGGTCGGGCCGGGTACCCGCGGGTCGGGCAAAAATTGCCATCCCTAACTTTAGTAATAGAAGCTCATGCCTTCCATGAGAAGGACTTTTAGTATGAGTGTTTGGCATCTCCTAAGAAGTATGGAGATGGTAAAATATATAGATGTGTTGTGAGATGTAGTATTTATAAGATGTGTGATATATGGAAGTGTGAGAGATATGGTAGTTAAAGATAGTAAAAATATGATATCATAACTGTTGGAGAAGTTGTAGAGATTGCTTTCCAAGATGAGAGATTTTGTAAGAGAAGAGTATGGAGATGTGTTTAGGTATTTGGAGATAGAAGCAGTAAGATAGGTGTAGAAGAGTATTGAGATGTGTTTATGGGCAGCAAAATATATGTATTTTCAGAATGTGGAGAGTGACACAATGAGTATATGAGAGTAATAGCATTGTAGTGTGTTTAGCAAAACTGCTGGGATTTTTTGCTGGGATTATATGAAGGCTTATGAATGACATTTATAAGTTAAGAGCTGAAGAGTTTAGTTCCTAATTTAGAAACTAAAAACCCAGAAGCTCAGTATTTCATTAAGAGCTTCAGAAGATCATGCAAAGGAAAAAGAATAGGGAAGCTTATGAGAGAGTTGTTCTCCATTGGTGTCCCCCCACTTAAGGTGTTAATGAAAGGTCCCTTTTTAGCTAAGTTTAAAGGGGTATTTTTAGCAAAGAATATCAGGCAAAATCTGTCTCAAACAGTAATGAATCTTCAGAGAATCCATCTTAAGATTTGGCCAAAAATGGTATGTTTAGCTTTAAGGTATTCTTGCTATTTTGGGTAAGAGTTGCTAGGGAAAAAAGTAACAGAAAAGGAAGGTATTTTGGCAAGAGAAATGTAATTTCAATAGTTGGTTTTGGTTTTAGCCAAAAGTGGAAAAATCAGTAATGCTCAGGCTGCTGGTTCAGCTGTCATAGCTGCTCTGAAAAGGCTATCTCAGATGTCAGGAAAAACTATGACAGCTATCTTGAAAAAGCTGTTTATTTTGGGCAGAACCAATGAGGTCAGATGGGTCATTTCAAACTGCTGGAGAGGTCATTTCAAGGATTTGGCTGAAAAATGGTAAGATCTCTTTGGATGGTATATTGTTATTTTGGGTATAACAGCTGGCTGTTGGAATTTCAGCATTAAATGGCTGATAATGTCACTCCCAGCCAGGTGTTAAGTTCTGAATACACTGTTGGGATTCAGCTAAAAATGCTTCATTCTTTGGGTGTTTGTGTTTTTGGTGCAAGGTTCCATTACAACACATAATAGAAGGATTGGTTGAAAGATAATGAAGCCTTAGAGATTTAGTCAAGGTCTCATTGTGTTGTGACATAATCTTGGTGAGCAAGAAGAGTATTTAATGCTTTGCTCTGGCAGCTGGCAGAGAAATATATGGTCAGATTATGGCAAACATCAGCTGGGTATCAGAGATATCATGAATATTTTGTATAGAGAAAGATAAAAGATAGCCAATCAGATTAGGCTATGTGTTTGAGCTAGATTTTAGCTGAAAGAAGTAATAAGATTTATGTAGAATAATATAATGAAATTTCTAAATATATATAGCAACAGCTGGGGATTGAATGAACAGTAATCTTCCCAGCAGTTAGATGACTAGAGATATTGAGTATTTGTCACATAATGAATATCAAATTTTAGGAAAAGAGCAATGGGGAATTTTATCATCTAAAGTGCTACGTGATAAGAGATGCTTACCATATGTTACCCGCTACACATGGACTCGTCAGAGTTTAGGGAGTTGAAGAAGACACGCCAAGCAACATGTTTCTTTTATCAACTTTAAACCGCTGGAACTTTACTGAACATACCTCTTGGCCCTCCAAACCACGACTCCTAAAATTTCCCCAAAGAGACTTATGTGCTTGGATCATAAGTCAAAGGTGAGATGACGTACCTCGGGTTTTGTTGTCATTTTGTGTAAATATGGGTTATTCTTGAAGAAGCCGCTTGCCATGAGTGTAAGAGAGGTAATATGGGCCATGAGTTTTGATTCATTGCTTAAGCCCGATCCATATGTTGACGTTGATGATGTCATGGGGTTATGATCCCAATTGATGAAGAGGAAATGTGGACCATGGACCCGCCTCGTGAAGTAAGGATCTCGTGGGCCATGTGAGCCCAATCCATGTAGTTGACTGAGATATGAACTTATTTTGGGTTTTAAATAGATTTACCCATAAAATCAATAATATGTTGATGTGACATGAGTTGCCAATGAAGTAATGCTACGTGAGCCGAAAAAATGGTCCTCAAAAAATATTAATGAATTTCTTTTAGTGTATGCAATATTAGAACTATACTATTTCTTCTTTATTATCAAACCAAGATATCAATCGGTTTTTGGTGTAGGCGGGAATTGAACTCTAAATTTCTTATTCAACCGTAAAAATCTTTACCAGTTGAACTAACAGAAGCAGTGAAATGCACTAGACAACATCCATTAGAATATACCAACCAAGTTAACTAAAAGCCACTTATTAGGAGTATTTAAACCAAAATCACAACCACAAAAAGACTTTACCAACCAAGTTTACAGAATTCTTTCTAGTCTGTAGATTTTCTTCACTTTTGCAGAAAGGGTGCGAGAGATGTAGAGAATCTGTAGATGGTCTAGAAAGAGACGAAATAAGAATATTCCCCACGCACAATAACAAGAGGTCCTTAAAGCTAATTGTGAGTTGTAACGGCCTATGAGCTAAATCTAGGTACAAAATTATAACATCCCAAACATTAATGGAAGATATTAATTCTTTAATATTTTCGATAATGCCGTCTATTGCCAACTTATAGTAGTAAGGTTTTATTTAATTGTCATTATCATATTCCTCATATATCCTTCACAGATCGAGATTGACCTAAAAGTTATTTTATTCTACTATTATAAATAGCATATTTTTAATTTTTATAGGTTATTTGGTATTATCTAGTATTTTCAATGAAAATGCTCAAGATTCAAATCTTTATTTCCAACTATTAAATAATATATATATATACACACACACGCGATGAAAAAGAAGAAAAAAAAGTCTATTGTATTTTTTAAACCCGTGTAATAATAACTATCTTATGTGCCTTCAAAGCTCCCATTTAGAGAGGCAGAGTCACAATCTCATAAAAAATTAGATTATTATACTTTTTGTATTTTAAATTTGCCTAGATTGAGGGCCTTGCCAGTTTCTAAGGAGAGGATAAATAATATTCATTTTTTATTAAAAAAATGTTTCAATATAAAAAAATATAAAGATATACTTTTGGTTATTAAATTTGGGTTAGGTCATATTTTAGTCCATGGAATCAAAAAGACTATATTTCAATTTACACCTTTAAAGTTTGCAAAATTGGCCTTGATGGCCTTCTTCTAAATTTTTTATTAAAAAAAAAACACTTTTAAAGTTTGCAATAATTTTGATTTTGAGCCTTAAAGTTTAAAATTTTGGATTTGTGCCCCTAACATTATATATTGTCTGGATTTAAGCCCTTCCATCCATGCAATGTGACGAGGTGTCTATTAAGTGCTACCTCAACTCATAATGATGTAGTGTTGTGAATTTTAATTTTGAAACATTAGAGAGTAAAATCAAAATTATCCCAAATTAAGTGTGTAAATTACAAATTAGTCTTTCCCTCAAAAAAATTTGCAAATTAGTCAAAATAATGTCTAACATGGTTTTGATAGGGTTCAAAATGATGTAGTTTTGAATATTAAAGAAAAAAAACAACGTTATTTTTTAGCTTAGTTGACATTTAATTGGCACTCATCATGGTGTATTGATAGAAGGACTCAAATCCAAACAATATGTAATATTAGGGTTATGGATCTAAATTTTTAAAATTTGAGAGGCAAAATTAAAATTACCCAAAACTTTAAGTATGCAAAATGCAATTTAAACAACTAAAAACTTCCTCTTTAGTTATTTAAAAATTGTAAACTTACGACTTATCAAATTATTAGAGGTGGCAATATATTAAAAATAAGTTTGTGACTTTTTATCTATTGAAATTTTATTTAATTTTGTGTATAAAAGTGTTTACTAATTCTTAAATTTTATTAAAATTAATTTTAAATGTTCAATTTAAAGTTAATTCGACTTGATGCAACTTGTTTGACTCGATTCACAATAAGATAAATGGTTGGGTGGCCTTTCATATATAAATAAACTGAGTTTAGGTAGATGGTCTTCCATACATAAAATATTTAAAGGATTTGGGTTTAGAAAATGGTTTTTTTTTTTTTTTTTTTTGGTCCCATATTCGATTTATTGTTATAATTTTTGTTTACGCTTTGACAAAGTTTTGTGATACTTAGCTATAACAAAAAATAAATAAAAAATGTTAAAAAAAAAAAACCTTTAACAAAAAATTACAGAATGACTAAATTGCTATATTTACAAATTTTTAAAGACTAAAAAAGAAAATTTCAAATTTCAGGTTCTAAAATAAAATACTTGGTCCAAATTTTAGACACCAATCAAATATTTTCACCCAAGTAAAAACAAGTATCATGATAGATGTGAGTTCCAGTTAGTTCAATTGATAAAGTTTCTAAGAGTTTAATAAGAGATGTGAACCCTCACCTATACCAAAAATATAATCGGTATCTTAATTTAATAATAAAGAGCTATCGCTACGAGCGGACTTTACATGTAAAAATAAAATAAAATAAAAATAAAAGTACTATGATAGATATAGCAAAAAAGAAAGGGCCATTTAGCAAAAACACAGAAAAACTCCAAAAAAACTGGTTGTCTTCTTACATTAACATGAGGCTAAATAGCAGCTTTCCCTCTCTGAGAAAACGATGCCAATTTGTAGTAATTGGCTTCACCTCACGCCAAACAAGTTCTACGCTCACACCCTTCTCATTGGCTTCACCCATCGACACGTCATCACTCCCACACGCTCCCGCTGTTTCGCACGTGCGGTCACCTCCGAGTCAGCCATGGCCGCCGCTTCTAACTCAGTCCGAGTCGCCGCCGCTCAGATGACCTCCGTCAACGACCTCGCCGTTAACTTTGCCACCTGTTCGAGCCTCGTCAAAGTAAAACTAACTACCCTCTCACTCAAGTCAATTTTTGTTTTTCCTCTGTAACCGCGATCCTAACTTGCGTGTTTGATTTTCCTATTTCTTATTGATTTTTTTTTCATGCTAATTTTATTTTACTGGTTATAAAAAACGGTTCGAATTTATTTGATTCAGCTCACAATAATTTCTCCTTGATTTATTTTGTTGTTAAGTTTAAATAACAATTACTAATTGCAAATTTGTGAATTATTTTGCTAAGAAATATTTTTAAAACTATGAACTTATGAGGAAACTACTGCAAATTTGTGAATAATAAGAAAAGATTATAAAAGAGAACAATGTTTTAAAAATTGGGAGTTATGATTAGTGGGTCCGGTTAACGGGTTTAGAAAAGTTTTGATACCTTTCACAGAGAATACTAAAAATTGTCAAAAAAAATTAGTTAGCTTATTTTTCTTTTTCTATAAATTTTTTTTTTAAAAATATTTTATAAACCAATGCCTTTAGGGCATCTGTTACTTTTTCTCATGATTAATACCTTGAATCAAAAGGCTTTAGTTTTGCCTCTAAACAAAATTGATGTCATTATAGTGTGGCATGAGGGCTTGGATTTGTGTTATAGAGGTCAAGCTGTTGAAGAAACCGTTAATATAAAGTTTGTTCAAGTACATTTGGTTTTTTTTTTTTTTTTTTACTGTATTATGTTGTATCATTATACAGTTTGTGCACTGTAAACTTGTTTGTTGATGATATTGCATTATATAAAAGCCAACATTTGGCATTCAAGTAAGCATCAGTATTGGAATTTTCAAGTCAACACCAACTGATTCATTCATAATAAAGTGACTAAATTTTTCGTTGGCCGTCAACCTAATTTTCCATGCTTGGGACCGGGCATCGAACACCAACTGATACTCTGTTAATTTTATATTTGACTGGCCACTGGTTAAGGTTTAGGTACTTTTAAATTTTATTTTATGTTATATGGTTTCTATTGATTCTATTCCATGTTAAATTTATATAGTGTTTTTTTTTTTTAATGTTTAATTTAAGGGTTTCTTTATGCAAAGGAAGCAGTGTTGGCTGGGGCGAAATTGCTTTGCCTCCCTGAAGCCTTCTCTTATGTGGGTGCGAGGGATGGCGATAGTGTCAAGATTGCAGAACCTTTAGATGGACCAATTATGCAAAGATACTGCTCTCTAGCAAGGTGGGAAACCCCGGCCCTCCTCTTGCAGTTTTCTAAACTTATATTTGTACACCTTTTCTGGTTGGAATCATTTTGATAATTCTTTACTGTACATTCTGCGAATCTTTTTTTTTTCCCCCCATGGGGTTTGCTTTGTTAATTCTTCATTCTTGAAATGATGTTATAGTTGTCAATCATGTCCTCTTTCTTTCCCTTCTTTTTATCATTCTCGAGTAGGAAGCAATAAGCTTTTGAAAGATTTCTTTGTTCCTGTAACTGACTTATGGTCTGTCATGCATCATCACAGAGAATCCAGCATTTGGTTGTCACTTGGAGGCTTCCAGGAAAAAGGATCTGATGATGAACACCTGCATAACACGCATGTTGTGATTGATGATACTGGGAACATTAGAAGCACTTATCGCAAGATACACTTGTAAGATAATTAATCTTGTGTTTCAGAGGGCTTTTTTTTGGTTCATTTCCAGTCATATCTTATTATTGAACTGTCATTATATAGATTTTTTTTGGTTTAAGATAGTTCTAATTTGAGTTTGCTGAAATGTTCTTTTATATTTTCTTCCCCTTGGTGAAATGTTAGCCGTTCCTTAACAATGCACACATGTTTGGTTTGACAGGAATGCCTTGCACATATTTTTTACATGGTTCTGTTATTCTCTCTCTCTCTCTGTCTCTGTCTCTGGAAATGTCTGGGAATAGGAAGCAATTATCAAGTTGAAAGAATATAATACATGTTAACTTTCCTTGAGTTAAAATGCCAAGTGCAATCCTTGTGTTTAGTTGCCACCATACCTCCCAATATTGGGGATCAAAACCCATTGCCTCCATCTATTCAAATTAACAAGAGCAATGTCTCCTTGCATAAATTTCATTCTGCGATTGTGCTGCCTGTGTTTATCATGATATAATTTTGTCAACATTGTAATTTAAATGAAATATTTACTTTCTTTTTTTAGGTTTGATGTGGATGTTCCTGGCGGAAGAGTATACAAGGAAAGTAGCTTTACAGAAGCAGGTAAATTTAATAAATAAATAAATGAGAAAGCCTTATGTACCCATCTGTTTCCATATAATGGTTGTTGTTAAATAAATTTTTTTTTAGCTGAATCCTTTTAATATCAGTATCTTCTGATCTTGAGTGCTTGCAAATCTATGATAAGCTAAAGGCATGCCTTCTCGTTAATCTGGATAAAATCTTCAAGTCTTCTTGTTTCTTGGTTCTATCTATTTTTTTTGCCTTTTGAATAATTTTCTTATATGGTTTGTTAACCATATTTTCATATTTGGGGGATCAGTTCTTTACTCATAACTCACCATGTGATCCATGTATTAATTACAGGAAGTATAGACTACTGTAGTGCTTGGTTTTTTTTTTTGGGGGGGGGGGGGGGTGTGTGTGGAGGGGGGGAGAGAGGTTAGTATAGTATGTGTGAACTTGCTATATATTGTTGGGTTTTTTTGGTAAAGTAACAAAGTTTAGTTATGTATGAGGTCTTTGGTTCTAGTCTTGGAAGCTTCTCATTTCAGAAATTATTTTGGTATTATGTTTCTACTTATTTTTTGGGATCCACATGCTGTTTCCTGCCGCATTTTGTGGGATGAAGGTGTTTGTGTGTGTGACCTTGATATACATTGTTAGACTCATTACCTAGTGGCTTAATATTCTTTTGAGATAGGTAGATAGTGGGGGAGAGGAGGTGGGGTACAAACCACTAACAATGCCACTACCACTGGGCTATCACTTGAACCCTAATGGCTTAACATTTTGGACAATCTGTATTGTAATACTAAAAAAATGTTCACATTTTCAGATTTTTTTTTGTTTCCCTTTTTTGGCATCTAAATAACTAAAGCTATAATATGTCTTTAGGGAAGGATATTGTTGCTGTAGACAGCCCCATCGGACGTTTGGGTCTGACAGTTTGCTATGATTTAAGATTCCCAGAGATTTACCAGCAGCTTAGGTTCCAGCATGATGCACAGGTACAAATGGATTTTTTAGCTTTGTAGTTTAATGGCTTGCGTTGAATCTAACACTTGCAAATCTGCAGGTTCTATTGGTACCTTCAGCTTTCACTAAAGTAACTGGTGAGGCTCACTGGGAGATTCTTCTTCGTGCTCGTGCAATTGAAACTCAATGCTATGTATGGAATCCATTTTCATCTCCAGTATCAGAAAAATATTTTGTTAGAGCGTCATTAAGATCTAGTGAATGATGTCTTGAATGCATTATCAGGTCATAGCTGCCGCACAAGCTGGAAAGAACAATGATAAAAGAGAAAGCTATGGTGACTCCTTAATTATTGATCCATGGGGAACTGTAGTTGGTCGACTTCCCGGTGAGTTCCCTATGTACATTCTGAAGCTTCACCTCTGATTGATGCTGCTACTTAATAAAACTGGAAGTTTTGATCTTTCATCAATTAACTGTTATAATAACTCCCTGTGTGTGTGCGCTTGTGTGTGTAATTGCTAAGCCAGTTGGTTAACTAGCTGTATTGTTGACAAGTGTGGTTCATAGTGTAGATCACGCATATAGATTAATTAGAATAGTTTTCAGATGTTCTATGCGAGATCTGCTCATCGGTAAGTTTAATATCACTGTATTCATCCTCCAAAATACAAGATGATCTTTGATGCTTATTCTTGGAGCAATTGTCTCTTCCCAAAAGTCACAAACTTTTATATGTGAATTTATTTTACAGAAAAATACTACTTCATTTTCTGGTGTCACATTGTTTTCATGCCTGTAGCATGAATACTAGCAGCTGCAGCAACATTAATGTTCACATTTGCTGCTATTTTTGTGTTTCAGATCGATTGTCAACTGGGATTGCTGTGGCTGATATTGATCTGTCCTTAATTGATTCAGTGAGGGCAAAGATGCCAATTGCGAAGGTAAGCTCTAAATCCAATTTCTAAAAACGAGCCATGGTAAATAAACAGAGCCGCAAAATTTATAATTGAGTAGATGACAGATGTCTTTTAACTTATAAGACAATTTTCTTCTAAACTTCTCTGAGCTCAAGTGGGATGGTTTGAAGTAACTGCCTAGCTGGTAATCCACTTGGAGTGGGAACTTTCTCTTTTTAGGTAGCTATGGACCAGTTGCCCCATTGGGCACAATTATACTACCCTAACACTAGGTGGATGTGATGTTGACAATAGGCCTGTATCCTTGAGGCTTCGTTTGGGAGTTCGTAAGAGAATGGAATGGAATGATCATACAGGAATGGAAATGAATGGAAGTGAATGAAATGTATTTAAGTAAGGGAAATGAAAGGAAAAAAATGGAATGGAATGGAATGGAATCAAGTAACTTTGATTGGATGTTTTAAAATAAATGAATGGAATGTAAATAATCTTGTTTGGGAGTAACATAGAGGGAATGGAATGGAATCATTCTTTGACAATATTACTATTAGACCTCTATTTTAAAATAAATTGTTGAATATATAGGGGTATTTTGGAAGTTTCAGTAAAAAATTCATTAAATCTAATTTCATTCCCTTCCATTCCTCCCAATTTTGAGAGAATGAAAATTTGAGGTTTTAAGGGAATAGAGAGGAATGAGTGTTCCCTCCTACCTATTTTATTTCCTCCCACTTAGGCTTCGTTTGGAAGTTTATAAGGGAATGAAATGAAATGGAATTGAATGAAAAAATCATAAGGGAATGGAAAGGAATGAAATGTATTTAAGCAAGGGAAAAGAATGGAATGGAATGAAATTAAGTAACCTTGATTGGATGTTTTAAAAAAAATGAATGAAAAAAAAATGGAATGTAAATAATCTTGTTTGGAAGTAACATAAAATAAATGGAATGAAATCATTTTATGATAATATTACTATTAGACCCCTATTTTAAAATAAATGGTTGAATATATAGGGCTATTTTGGGAGTTTTAGTAAAAAAGTTATTAAATCTAATTCTATTCCCTCCCATTCCTCCCAATTTCAGGAGGAATGAAAATTTGAGGTTTTAAGGAAATAGAGAGGAATGAGTGTTCCCTGCTATCTATTCCATTCTCTCTCACTTAAACTCCCAAATTAGGAAATGAACTTTCTATTCCCTCCATTAAAACTCCCAAACAAGGAAATGAAAGAATATTCTAAAATTATTCTTTTCATTCATTTCCATTCCATTCCATTCCCTCCTTCCAAACGAGGGCTGAAGCTAGCATGGTATTCTAACAAGTGTGTTTGATTGACATTGCGAGTACAAACACTAGAAAACGGACTAATATTACTACTTCTTCCTAACGTGTGTGTCCAGAGCTCTTCGAGCACACAACTATTTCTCTGGATGTGTTTAGTATCCCCATCTCACACACACTAGGAAGAAGAATCCTTTAGGGGGCCCTAAAATACTAGTAAGGGGTTTTGAACCCGTCATAAGGTCTTAGGAACCATTAAACCAACCCCTTAAGCCCGGCCCAAGTTTATCATTGACCTTATATACTGAGCTTTGGATAGTAAACTCGAATGAATGCAGGGATGGCAATGGGGTGAGGCCATGAACCCCATTCTTCCAAGCAAGCTAGGCTATCCCCATCATGTCCATGTTCTGGGGATGAGTGGAACCCCTCCCGGCCCTGCAATGAAGAATAAAGCCTTGGAGCACTGGTCCCAACATGATTTGGATTTTGGACTCCTGCTTCATGTCCTGTCTAGTGCATTTGAACACTAGACGGAATTTTTGTCCTAAAGCCCCATCCTGCCTCACCTCACCTGATCACATTACCCAAACATGTTAGAGAAATTTATATAAAAGGTCTCTTTTAGAGGAACCTGAACGATTCCTGTTAAATCGGCTTAAATTTCCATATTTTAAATGCATGTGCACCCACGTGCATGTCCTGGCTTCGTAGTAGATACTGCACTTGCATGTGTGGACGTGCACATCCTCGTGTGCATGCATATACCTTTCTTCACACTCACAGTGAGACTGAGCTTTTTCTGAATGTGTGCGTAGTTTTATGAAAACAAATATAGTTAATAAAAAGATTCCCTTCTGTTAATATTTTTTTTTCTTTATATTTCTAATTGAATATTGTTCTTCAGCAACGGAAGCCCATTGAATTCTGGAAATCTGCATCTCTGTAAATTTTGGACATGGTCCTGTATTGCGGCAATCCAGATGGTACACGAGAGAACCATTTGAAGCTTTGTTGTAATCTTTATGTAAGATAACACAACTACTTGCTTGAATTTATTGGGGAGAACAAGACTATTATGGGATCTGAATTTGCTAATAAGCCATGATTTCCTTCATTGACGAGCTGTAACCTGATGGATGTTTATACATTAAGATTTGGATTATTGCTTTATATTTTTTAAGGAGAAATTACTTATCATTTTAATATTACTGTAATTGATGTGAGTTTTTCATTATCCTGTATTTTGTTATTTATAAACATAATGTATCATGCGATTGAAGTCTAATCTAAATGATTTTAAAAAAAAATTCTAGAAAGAATTGTTGAAAGGTGAGATGGTGTTCTCAAAACCCATTGATGCATGTGTAATTTAGAAAATTTACCAATTAAAAGAAAATTATTTTGACGATTCCTTAAGAACAAATGAGATTTAAATGATCAACCAGCCCAGTCACGAAAATGATAAACCCTTAAAAATGAATATCGTTTCTAGTACCATCACGGCATCACCTGTTCAAAGCCCCTCTCTCTCTCTCTCAAAAGAGGCTTTTCGGTTCTGCCCAGTTTCGTATCATACGAAACCGGAGCCTCCCAAGCCATTCGGAAGGCCTGTAAACAAATAAAGGGTAATTGCCTTTATTATTATTTTTTTTCAAATAATAGGATTTTAAGTCCATCACTTGCTTTGAGAAGAAGTTCATCAATTTCAATATATAGTGCTACTATTTAAAAAATTTTATCTATATAATATTTAAAAACTAAAGCATTGCATTTCGGTCCATTCAGTTCAATTTGGTCCCTTTTGGTATACTTCGCTTTAGTTCAATCCATTCGGTTTACTTCAATCTATTTCGGTTCACTTTAGTCCATTAGGTCCAGTTCAATCCATTTTAGTCCATTCGGTCTAATTTAGTCTATTTAGTCTATTTCAGTCCACTTAAGTGATGCGTTGGGAGGAGAGATTTCTATAAAAAGAGAAGTTGCTTCATTGATAATTATGTCACCTTCTTAGCATAATGTTGGTAGGTTTTTGATAAAATTATATTTTTATTAAGTTATTAAAGTCTTGTATTTTTTTTTTTTCTAATATAAGTGATGGATTTATTTATATATGCTTCCTCTTAGGTTATTCAAAACGTATAGAGGATGAACTAAATGTAAAGAGTACTAGAAACAAATTTCAACCACACATTACATTATTTACAAAATATCTCGCATTATATAATAATTGAATGTAAAATGCATTATGTTTCCTTGAATTATTATATAATGTACTACAATTACGTATTCTAATTTCCGAACTAAGTTTTTCCCTATCAGATTCACTGACACCACCACAGATGACTCTGCCAATGAACATGGCATTATTAAAGTCCTAAGAATGAGCTCTAAGCTAGTCTATCCCCCTCAAAATGTAGCAGGGAATTCTTGTAAATGAGAGTCTCCCATCCTCCTATCCTTCCATGAGAGTAAAATCTACTTTTTTTTTGGGTAAATAAAAGGTTAAGTAGATAATCAACTTTTGTACTATAGTATTACCCCTACAGAATATTTTTGAAAGTGGATTAGTAGGTGCTTTCTGATGTCATTAGTGTTACTTTCGGATCTCTATCTTTAATGACTGTCTTCCATCTCAGCATTTGAATTTAACTTCACAGCATCATCCAAGTTGTGATTTATATAATTCCTTCATAAAGCTCAAATTCACATGGATGGCCTTACTTTCATCTCTATTACCAGTAACAGAGTTGGCCACACATATGCTGTCAGTGCAAATTCCAACTCTGGCTAAAAAATATGGTGGCAGCCAGCAGTAGTTGAAATAGCATTCTTTTATGAGTTTTACTAACATATATGTAAGGGCATTAGTTAGTAAACCATTTTAAGAAAAATTTTATGAAAAAATGTAAAAGTGATTAATTGTTTTGATAACCTTTTCAATTCTTCATAAAAATTTTCCTAAAATTGATAATTAATGTATGCTCTAATGACATACATTAACCGGACCCTTCTTTTATTAGAATTATACATATCATGAATCAATCAATTCCATGGAATGTAAAGGAAGAAAGTCATTTTGCAGATAAGTTACAACATTTCTGTCTAAAGTTAACTTGTTTGTTTATATAAAGTTTTTTAATTCTGACTTTTTCTATGACAAATACTTTTATCCACTTCTTTCATAAATAAATTTCATATAATGTCAGTACGATGATGACTCCAAAATTTCTTAAATAATTGACAAATCCTAGTCACCCAACAAGTCTCTGTTCATGTCAGCAAAATCTATGATTTGGACAAAGTAGATCATTTATGTGAAACAGTTAAAAAGATGCACAAACATTTTTTCAACTGACTGACTAGTGGGAATCTTACCTTTTTGTCTCCTCTTTATATCCTGAGAGAATCTGGCTAAAGAAGACCTATACATTGCACTATATACATGAGAGTTCCTTTCACTAAACCAAACACACAATTTACCACATAGGAGAAACATAACCTCCAATGAAGAGGACAAGTATTCTACTCATTTTCATTGTTTCTATCACAATTTTCTCACCAGCCTTTGGAAACAAGCCAAACAATCAGGCACTCCTGGGGTCCCAAAAAAATTGCTCATACTCAATTGAGATTCAGACAACTTGTGCACCATCAGCCGATACCACAGATCATGTGAGTGTCCGATTCAGCGACTCATTGGGAAATTTGATCATTGTGAAGCATCTAAAGAATCCCAAGTTGTTATATGCTCCAAAAGGTGGCTTAAAGAAACAAGGTGGTGCATATAGTGGGTTTGAACGTTGTGCCATTGACATGTTTGAAGCAAGTGGACCATGCATGAGTCAAAGGGTGTGCTCATTGTACCTTAAGAAAGTTGGGTCAGATAATTGGAGACCTGGTTGGGTGAAGGTACTTCATACCCAGGATGGTGGCCATGTGGTGCCGGTTTCTTACATGTTCTATTTTAGGACATTTGTGCCAGAGAATGTATGGTATGGGTTTGATTATTGTCACTCTAATGGAGCTTTTATGCCTCATGCTGCAGGTTTTAGTAGGAAGGACTAGTGGAAATGTATTTACATCGATAGACTGATGTATCAATCAAATTAATAAGCCTTTCCAAGGCTTAGTTCGTGAACAACTTTAGAAATCTATAGGTCTCACTGTTAATATTTGAATAGATTCTCATGCTAATCTGATTTTCATTTACAGTGCAAACCAATCATCAGTGATTCAGTATAAGGCATTCCTTGCGCGAGAAAATGATTCCACTCTGAAAATAATCCCCCCCCCCCACCCCTGCCTCTAATTTATGTTGCAGGAAAAAACTTCAATTTAGATTTGTTGTTTGCATTTCAACAACTCTGTGGATGCATATTACTAAAGTACTAATATATTTTTATTTTCATAATAGATTGGGAGAAATGGAAGTGTTTTTATTAAAATTTTCTTCGGAAACAAATTAGGTTGGTATATGAAATGAATAAAGTACAAAAATCTGGAGAATGAATAGCTGCCGTCGTAGGAAAGAAATGAATTTAGGTGTCTTTTATATTCCTTTAATATTTTAATGGTGTAAGGGGTCGAGTTGAGTCGAGTTAAGGGATTTTTTTACCCAACTCACCATGGTGGGTTAAAAAAAATTCAACCCAACCCAATCCATCACATAAGTCCAACCCAACCCACATGAGTCGAGTTGGGTCAGGTTGAACCCATGGGTTGGACAATTTTTTTTTTTTTACTATTATTATTAAATTGAGCAGAAAAATATATATCATACCTGTTACCTGAGTTGATAAACAAAATATACATTAATATATGAACTAATATTCCAACTCAGTTATACATTATATGAACTAATATACATTCATATTGGCTTTTATATAGGATAAGAGGAAGAGCTAGTTATTTTAAAAAAAAATTATTAATTATATAATATATTTTAAATATATGAGTGAGTCGGGTCGGATTTAGTGGGTTTGAAATTTTATGACCCGAATCCAACCCGACCCGCTATCCAAAAAAATTGTCACCCAACCCAACCCAACCCACCAAGCCCTAAAAACTTACTCAACCCAGCAGGTTGGATTGGGTCGGGTTGGTTTTGGCGGGTTGGCTGCACACTCGTGTAAAATATTTTTTTTTTTTTTTTTTTATTGTGTGTAAAAGAATTTTGGACAAACATTCGAAGGAAACAAATATTTGTGCTTGCAAGACTTTGAAGAAAATAAAGAAAGCTCAATGGTAGAGCCTTCGTGACATCAATAATTTAGTCAACATCCTCAAACCACGTTTTATGGTAACAATACATCATCATTTTATGGTCCTTAAAAGACATCTTGTTGATTGTCACCAAACAAGAGCTTTTTTCTCTGCACAAACAAGGAACTAAAGAACTAAAAAGGGAAAGGCATTCTTACAAGAGAAAAATGAACTGCAAAGAAAGACAAATTCTTCTGGTAATGCTAAGCTGGGAAGCCAACTACATACAATTTAGTGTAACTGTTCAATCACAAGAATCACGGTATGTTTCTTTTACTCCTTATCAAAAGCTTCAATCAAAGTAAAAGGAAAAGAAATAAAAGCTAGAAAAGGAGGAGCAGCCTCAAGCACAAAAGTATTGGACTATGGACAGTGTGATTTATCCT
Organism: Quercus aquifolioides; assembly: GCA_019022515.1. Classification (NCBI taxonomy): domain Eukaryota; kingdom Viridiplantae; phylum Streptophyta; class Magnoliopsida; order Fagales; family Fagaceae; genus Quercus; species Quercus aquifolioides. Next base: position 10,258,186 of record CM032329.1, on the reverse strand, counting down.
CCCTAATGAAATATCCAGCTATCATTCCAGAAGGAAATCTTGCAAAGAATCAGGGCTGGCAAGAAGATCAAAAGGTTTTTTCCTTAGGGAGTCTTTTAAGATTGTAATCTGACCTTCCTTCAGAAGGACGTCTTCATCAAGGGCCTCTATCTTCTTCCTCAGTACATTAACCTCTGAGTTCAATAACATATTCTTCTCATTGTATTGCTTCACTTCCTCCCACATCAAATCTCTCTCATCTGATACTTTTGGCAGTATCCCTCTCATAATTGTTAATTCCTTTAACGATTCTTGAAGGTTGCTTTCAAGCTGGTTTAAGTTCTCATCCTTCCGCATCATCTGTTGTAAAGGAGAAAGAAACTTTTGAAGTTTGACAAGGCAAAGACTAGGAACTAGTGATAGACTTTCAAGAAGTAAAGGTGCAATACTGTAAAATTTCATAAGCATCAATTGGTTAGATGATATACAAGTGGAGTACTCTATCTATTTGCAAAATATCGTAAGCTCTTGAGGGTGAAAAAACTTCCTAGGACGTTACTTCCAAGTACAATGACACAAGGTAGAAACCAAAAGGATGCCTAAACAAAGGTGAAAAAAATTGAGAAAGCTGTATCAAGTATATAGCACAGATGTGCAAGTGTCATGCCATCAGACCTTAAACGCAATATAAAAATGTTGCTGTACCTGCCAATGAACTCTTAGCTCATATGACATCCTCTTCCCATAATAATGGATGTAAAGTGAGGTTGTGAGTTAAAGACGCACCAGGTGCGTGTGCAACTTACCAATTCTATATATATGTGTGTGTGCGCGCTGTTCCAGCTTCAGTAATGATCAAATCCTAATTGCCACTGAAATAACTGCAGTGGATGTGATCCACTTCTAGTATAATTCGCAGTGCATCTTCATGAAAATATCTAGTGCCCTGATTCTGATGTGTATTTTAATGAAACAAATACTGTAACTTCAAGCACATCAATACTCAACTAACAAACAATTTTTAGCTTCTTAATGTAGTTGGTTCTGCCTTTACTAGAAACTACTCACAAAAAATATAACCAGAATTGAATAAGTTCAGAGACGACCAGAATTTCAGTGCAAACAAGATGCAAATTCTAGTGGAAATACACACATGTATAAAATAACACCTAAATCAATTTTTTCCAGTATGTCACCTATGAAAATAATAGCTCACGAACCCATCTTCATCGGGTTAATCATTTGGTCCTAGGACCAAGTCCACCATACTACTGAACTTAATCGTAACCTCAACTCCTTGGTGCAACCTTTAACTCTGAACAGAAAATTACATCGTATTCTATCTTTTCTTGTCTTGCCAATCATCCAGATAAACATCCTCTTTATGATCATGCATTTTTTGAATGCCTTTCTTGCCAAGCGGTTGAAACCACAAAGCATGTTTCACAACACATACATACTCACCAGTCACCCTTATGAATATCTCTCAAAGATAATGAAAACAATTAGCTTTCAACGTTCCCTAGCCAATCTGAACTATTGCTAGTTCCAAATCCTACTACTACTACTATGAATACATTCGATGTACATATTAATCCATCTTATTCCGAAGTCTCTTTATTCTATAACATCTCTTTGTTGTTCTACCTTGCACTAACCATACTCTAGTCTTAGTCCAGAACTAAATTCATCTAACCAAATGTACCATTAGTTGACCTCGTTACTTTGAGTAAGCCCAGGTTACGCACAGGTAGATATACAATCACATAGAAAAAGAAGTATACTTAGAAAGTTAGACATATCAACTTCCATCAGAAAATAAACAGATGAAGAGTGGGAAATAAAGATAGACAATCAAATAAGTAATATAAACAGCAAACACGTGCATACACAATACACATGGATTAATAGGATTAAGTGCCCACTAGGGAGGGCAGTTTAGAACCGCACTTTTAAAACCTCACCTTTTTCCAAGTACAACTTTCCAAAGTGGAGATGGAAGTATAGAATTACCTGAAGTTCAAGATCCTTCAAATTATGAGTGACACAGGAAAGGTTATCCAGTGCATTTTGGACTTCACATCTGAGAATGTCATTGCCTCTTACTGCTGTTGCAAGTTCAGCTTGCAACTGCTCAACTTCCAGCTCTTTAGAATACAGCTTCTCTCTCAATAGACTAGTTAGTAAAGTTTCTGCTTTAAGCTCAGATCTTATAACATCCTATATAATAAAAAACACCAACAATCAGCATCAATGCAAAAACAACTCACCAACCCCAGATCAATTCAAGTAAACATGTTAACAAGGGTACAAAAAAGCATAGGTAATAAACAATGAAGAACTTCGAATTCTACATTCTGGTCTAAAATAACAAATTAGCAGCAATTAACCTCTGATGTTTGATCATTTTGTTGCACCAATCCATCAGCATCAGTGCACTGTGACTGTAATTTGGAAGCACCCGGAGTGGACTTCTCATGCAACAAAGTAGACATCATCTGCAAACTCCTTGTCAGGTTCTCAGTTCCACGCTTGAATCCCTGAAGTTTCACCTCAGCTTCAACAACAAATTGTGCACCTAAACCATTCTTGATAACTTCCAGACCATGCTTAGCATCTGGAAGAAATTGGCCTGCTTTCCCTTTGATGAATTCCAGTAACTTTGAACATAAGTCGGTGCTCTCATTTAGCATCAATAGCCCTTGATTCTGTAAGCAACAGAGGCGGGTCCACATTTCTTTATCTAGCTTGAAAGTTAAAGCAAAATTTTCTTTCCCATTTCCTTTCAAGCGGTTTAGTAAGTATATATTCTCATGTCGAAGAGAATCAACTTCAAGCCTACAAGATTCCAATTCCCTTCTCAAAGCAAGCTCTACTCCAGTCAGCCTCATTTGCTCCATCTGTAATTTCGCCATATGCTTATCAAACTTCTCCACTGTCTGATCCTCCCCAAGTTTCTCACTAAAACCTTCTCGTAACCCATCAATCGTCTTCTCTTGTTCACTGCAAGTTCTTAGTAATCTTGTAATAGATTTATGCAGCTCTTTGCACTCTTTATCCTTCTCTTCAAAATTTTTATGGATGCATTCACAATCTTCTTCTGCTGCTCTATATTTCTCCTGTAGTTCAGAGAGATTCTGTCGTAAGTCTTCATTATCCACTTTTAGTTCTTCCACACTAGTGGTAAGATCATGAAGTTGTTCCCCTGAATTTGTTATTATGCTTTTGCTCTCTCTTTCCCTCTCATCAAAGGATGAAACTTCCCTTTGAAGTGAGACATTATGCTCTGCAAGCTCTCTAACTCGCTCACGGAGCCTCTGCTCTTCTGACTGATATTTCTCAAGCTTGAATGACCAGTCACTTGACCTTCTGTCTAACTCCTTTTCCAATCCTGACTGCAACTCATTCTTCTCTTTCTCTAATCGTCGGGTTCGGGCCTCTAATTCTTCCTTTGCCCATCTGAGTTCTTCCCTAGCAGAAGCCCTCTCAGCAATTTGAGACTGTAAAAGGTTTGAAACCTCAAGTGACAAGCTTATCCTATCCTCTGTTAGGTCTCTAATTTTTTTAATCAACAATGAGACATCAAACCCACAATCTCGAAGAAAACTTTCCTGCTCAAGTTCTTCAGAAAGAAGCATGACCCTCTGCTCAGCTTCTTTGGATCTTATTCCTAGTCCTGCATCAGTGTCATCTTCAATTTCATCAGAGTTCACATCCTCACTTTTACCACTGTGAAAAAGATTCTGCCCCAGGAAGCCTGAGTTAACCTCCTCGTGATACCCATTAACTGTTTCATAAGGTTCATCCAATGGATAAATCTTTTCAGCCACCACATCTGAATTTGCATTGAAGCATCTATCCAGGGGTCTACCATAGATATCTTCAATCGTAATTGGAACATCAAGGTCAAACGGCTTTGAACTTGTTTTGGGGAAAACATTAGACTGGGAGAGTCTCTCAACAACATTCTTGGCAAGTCTCCGAGGAGATTCATGCCCAAATCCTCTTTCTGTCCAATCTTTAGATGAGAAACGAAGCCGGGAACTTTTAGCTTCCCTAAAGGAACAAGCCCTTGGTTTATCATTGGAACTATCTGTTGGGGAAGTAGGCGCTGTATACTGAACTCGTGGGGGAAGCCTCCCAGCATTTCCATTATAATTTCTCTGTGAAGAACTGTTATTAGTCCTGCTTTTTTCCTGCTGCTGCTCCCCATCAATGTAGCGGTCCACAACCTTACTTGAAATATTGCTAGAGCAAATGGATGACGAGTCATTGTAGGTTCTGGAAGAACCAGCAGAACCAGGCCTCTCAAATCTGCGAGCATTTTGAATAGCTGGCTCTTCGAATTGTTTTGCCTTATACTGCCTCTCAGGAGTATAAGCACGACGACTAACACATAAAGGAAGCACATTAAAGTCAGTCTCAAGAAGCAAATTCTAATACTGGATTGCCAAAATGATAAAAATGATTTTTTTAACGAAGTTTATATCAACTAAATAAGATTCATTCAACAAGTTCAGGTTCATAAATGTAGACTCACCGAGATGAATGATCACATTGCTGATGTCGACCACTACTTGCACTACTAGAAGGAGATCTACTTTGATCATTGACGCAAAACAAATCCGTTTGTCCCAGCCTTTCACTTAAGGCACCTGATGACATTGAGCGGCTCCTTCTAAGACCTGAACTGGAACTAGAGCTCTGGCTATCAGATACTTGCTTTCGAGATTTAGAAAACAAGTTCCTAGGACTCCTGAAACTATGATCACCTCTGTCACTAGCTTTACTACTCATCCCACTTTCCAACGGGTTCTCCCCATAACCTCTCTTATCTTTTGATGGTGGAGAAACCCCATCAACGCTCCCGTTGCTGGATGCAGATGATCTGAAAAAGAACAGCTTCTTCATGAGTAAATCTTAGCTCATGAAAGTTTCCAGCCTTTTGTCTTGATATTTTAGGCCAAACTCTAAAGCCAATGAGATCTCACTGAACCTGGCATAAACAAAAGAAACACAGAAACACGCCAAAACATGATTGAGATTGCTGAAAATATTGAAAAAGGATATGAAAAGTGAACAGAGGAAGAAATTATAACAAAATTTTATTTTGGACGAAAATAAAGCATGACAGCATGCAGCATGAGAATAATAATTATGAGAGTAACCTTAAGAACTGAACAGTGAAGCAATAACAGTGGCTGGAATAATAGCATTCCCTTAATAATCTACTTCGTACAAACCCATTTATAATTTAATAAAAACAAAACCTTCTCCTACATTTCCCAAGCAGCCAAACAACTATTTAGAGAGGAAAAAAAAAAAACCACACCCTTAACAGCCTAGTAGCTTGACTCTGTAAACGAAGAACATATATGATTTATCTACAAGAGGACTCATTATATCAAATTGCCAATTCCAAAAAACCCAACAAAAACAAAAATCAACCCAAACCCAAAAATTCCACATACCCATTTCATGGTTTTACTCCAATAGAATGCCAAAAACTCTTGGGACTATAACACCAATCACAATAATAAAAGCAACACACTGCAAATAATAATAAATAAAATAAAATAACATTTTCAGGAACTTCTTCCTACCCTTTTTAGCTGCAAAGAAAATCCTCAAAGCAAATTTGAATGCTGAAGTAACAGAGCAGAGCTCCAACAAAAGTGATTATCTAAACAAGTCCTGCACCCACCAAAAAAAAAAAGTCAGATTAATAAACTGAACAAAGTATTTGTAGGCTTTTTTAATGAAAATATTTATTTAAACAAAAAAAAAAAAAAACGTTGCTAAATACTAGGAAATCTTTATGAAGAGCTTTCAGGTACCGTTGCCAACGACTAGTTTACAAAATTAAAAATGAAACAAAAAAATATTTATATAATTCACAGTTTACAAATCAAGTGTGTCAGAGAGACTCAGAGTTCTGATTCAATATCCCTATACTACTAGTACTTTTAGAATCCATGAAGCTAAGGCTAGTGGTCCAAAAAGACCAAATTGCCCTCATCACTCTCACTACCCTGAAAACCCTTCCACTACTCTCTGACACCAAAAAAAGAATCAAACTATATAAAAAGCCTTTTCGGGATTCGACAAGATCGAGGTATTTCTCTCATTATTTTTCTACAAATTCTGCAACTACTAGCACTACAACCAAGAAAGAACTGTTTGGCTGCCGAGAAACTAAACGAAAATGGCCGGAAATTTTTCAAAATGTAAAAAACTAAAGTCGCTAGGTATCATAAATTTAAAAGTTAAAACTCCACTCCATTTCCTTGATTTTCTCGGCAACCAAACAGAATCCAAAAAACGAAAAAAGAAAAAACATAAAGAAAAAAACATGACTTACAATTCCAAACTCTGCTTTTCTAGTCAAAAAAAGAAAAATTTCCGTTCTAGTACTTTTCTTGTAGAAAGAGAATCCAGTAAAGCAACGGAATAAAAAAATCAAAGAAATCAAAGAATAATTCAAAGAAAATATCTCTTATTAGTTTCTTTCTTTCTTGAAATCCTATCAACCAAACAAAAACACAGTGTGGGAGTTATTAACCTACCATTACTGGTCGATTGTACAATTCAAAATTCAAAAAACAAAATCCAACTCAGATTTTCTATTTATTAGGGAAATTGAATAAATAGAGAGTATGAGAGAGAGAATTTACTGAGTCGCAGTTAGTTAACGGCGTTATGGGATTCAGCCGGCATTGAAGTATTTGAATCAGTGAGATTTGACGGTGAATTTATAATGTGTGATTTTAATGATGATGGAAAATGAAAGAGCAAAAAAGAGAGAGTGTGTGAATGAGAAAAGCAAACTAGCAAAGGCAAGAGAGAGGAACTTTTTTTTTTTTTTTTTTTTGGGGAGAATATGGAGGGTATTTTGGTCCGAGAGTTAAAATTTAAATTTTTTTGATTACGCGGAAAAGGTGGATGAGGAGCGGGATTTGATGCAATATTTATCAGCGGTACTCGAGTGTAGTGTAGTTGAAATTGAGAGGTGTTGTGGGGGCCAATGGTGGAAAGTTATACGAGTTTTGACGTGTAATCATGACTTTTAATATGGCTTAATATATACTTTAGTACTTTGATTTAACGTTATAATTTTGTAATTTTAAATTTAAATTAAATCATAGATTTATTTAATTGTGTAAGTCAAAACTGAAAATTTTGAAATCATATTAATTTAAATCTCCAATCAAATCCGAAAATTCTAGGGTTTAATTTATATGATTTTCTTTTTATTGAGAATCAATTTGAACTTGTGATATTATTAGGTTTAATTTGTAATAGTATTAATTATCAAATTTCATTAATTAATTTAAAAATTTTGAAATTGTAGGATGTAATTTGAAATTGCTAAGATATAGGATTTAAAATGTAATTCACTCTCAACTTTCTTTATCAATAGATATCTTTGAACCATTGTTAATGATATAGTATATAAGAAATGGGTAGTGTGGGGCCCGTGGGCCTGGTAGCCTCGGCCCATTTTCATTTGGCCCAAGGCTCATTCCGAGGAAGGATGATCGTCCGAGGATGGTGTATGAAAACCTACGCTTTTTTGGATCCACGCCAAGGACATCCTTGTCCTCGGCATACCGAAGCTGATTCCAGGTGGGGGAACAGGCCCAGAACAGGTTGTCACCTCCACATTAAATGTACTCATCTAACCCCCAGGCCACATTAATGGTGATGTAACCCCTGGGCAGGATAACATTGGTCATTGTGAACCACTTGAGTACTGATAAGGCCGCTGATGGGACGGACGGTCAGAAGGAAGGCAAGTGGATGATCAACAGATGGAAGAAATGGATAGGAGGAGGAGAACTATATAAGAAGGGCGAGCAAAGCAGTAAGGAGGGGGTGGAACCTCCTCGGACGAGCGCCGAGGAGCTACCCTTAGGAATGAAATGTGGCTCATTCCCCTTCAATGATGAGAGCACCTGGCACACTGTTGTTAGTTTGTTAGGGCCTAATTCTTCAACCCATACTCTAAAAATTGTATTGTTTGAGTCCAATCAAAATTGAGTCCCTACAGGTAGTATAAAATCTTCCCATTGTTGGTTTTAGACTCCAACCAAGTTTATAACAAAACCTCAACTGCACAATCTTACTCCTTGTCTTTTCACTTTTTTTTTTTTTTCTTTTTTTGAGATAGGTAGATAGTATAGAGACATGGAAAAACAAGTCCTCCCCAACTCGAAAAATACTTGACTCGAACTCGAATTTTTTGATCTGAAGCAAAAACGAGTTGACCCGTGACTTGACCCGTTAAAGAAAATTCACTAAAAATATATTTAGATTACGTCCCAATGCTAAATGTATAAAACACAAAGCACCAGAACCAATAGATTATAAATAAATGTTCACACTTCACAGACATAGGACAAGACAAAGACAATCCATTTGTTATAAAATAAAAATAAAAAATTCTCATTCAATTTGATACGACACTTCACAGCTCTGAGCTCACAAACTTGACTCACAATTTCAATCAAAGGTAATCTAGTAGTCTAGTACACTAACCTACTCACTATTTACTAACACAATAAATGGCTAGACTTAAGGGCTTGTAGTTGATTCTAAAAATAAATAAATAAACTTGTAGTAGCTGTAGTCCACAAAGGCTGAAAGGCACAAACCACTAAGAGGTAAGAGCTTTCAGCCTTTCACAATTTCAGTCTTTCAGAGAAGACTCTTGCGCCTCTACTCTTTTCTTGGCCTCTATCATACAAATTTAATATTCTTTATTGACTTGCTTTCGTGGTACCTTAAATTATATTAAAATATTGTATTGTTGATAAAGATGCCAATGAAATTGGTCAACTTGAGTTACAATTTACAAGTATGAATATTTGCAGTGCTGAATCTACTACCAACGTTGAGTAGATTGAGATTGAGGTATAATTCTTATAAAATATTTACTTATTCTTCTTTACTTAATATGTTATATTTATTCTTAAAACTTTTTTTTGTTTAGTTTATCTTTCTAAATAATCTAACTTTACTATTATTTTAAATACAACAGGAACATGTGTATTTAAGGAAGCCGATAACTTGACATGGTCCATGAAATGTAATTTTTTTTTTTTTTCCTGTTGTGGGAATGATATTATTAGTGATGTAAACTTAAAATATACATTTGTAATTACATGCATTTTGACAGTAAGTTATTAACATTGAAGACTTTTTTTCATTATGAATTTATGACTATAAAGAATTTTTGTCATGCTCAAAACTGTCAGAATTGTTTTTGATTTGTTTAGTTGATTTTATTCATTCTTTCTAAACAGGTTGTCATTAATTTTATTCATTCTCTTTAAACATGTTGTCATTGATTTGTTTTTGAAATTGAAAAAAAGAAAGAAAAAAAAGCTTGTTTGAAAAATACGGACCGACCCGCAACCCAATTGACCCGACCCGCCTGTTTTGCCATGTCTAAGTAAGGGAGGGGAGTTGGGATTCAAATCTCACACACACACACACACACACACACATATATATATATATATATATATATATATATTATACAAATAAAAATAAAAAGACACAATTTTTTTTTTTTTTGGAGAAACAAAAAACATTAATTGATTTTTGGTGTAAACAGAATTGATCTCTCATATCTCATATTTGGTAGCAAGAGATTTTACCGAAGCTAACCAAAACCCATTATAAATAGAAGTACAATAATTACAATGGGGAGGAAAGATTTAAACCTTATACATTTTCATTGAAAACACTGAAAGATTTCAGTCTCTTTAATATGAAATAAATAAATGTTATTTGAGTTAGAATTCATTAGGATTAAGTAGAAGGAGAATATTCATTTTCAATGTCAAAGTATGACTTTTTTTTTAAAAGTGACACATGAATTTATGAGGGTTATATAATAAAAGGGTAAATTTTGTAGCACCACTCTTTCTATGTTTGTATAGGCTATTTTTAGCATAATGACCTTTAGTGACATATCAAATTAAGAAACAAATCATCCATATGATTTTTTATTAAATTACGTGAATGAAGAAAATGAATTGATGAGTTATCAGCCCAAATTTAGAATTTATTCACATTTTGTAGTCAACCTAACCTAGTTTTTCCCTTTTTTGACTTATTGAGGTAATAGACAACCCAACCTAGTTTGAGCCTTTGAGGAACCTAAAGGGGTACACAAAATCTTCATGTGGTTTCCCTTAAAAAGTAAAAACACAAATTTCTATCTGGTATTATTTTACTGAGAAATGCTATGTTTACTACATTTTATAATACTTTCACGATAAATCTTAAGTAGTAGGTTGTCATTAGTTGTTATGGGTAAGCAAAAAAGTAATTTAAGTTATAGATTTAAATTAGAACCAGTAACACCTTACCAACTATGATTTTTTTTTTTTTTAGAATACTAAATATTTTTATCACACACACACGGGGAGATGGGAGAAAGTCTTAAAGAAACTTACAGTAGTGTATATCCAAAAGGGTCTAACCCTTGAATATACAGGCTTTAAACCTACTTACAAACTATATGATTTGTTGTAAAAGTATTGTGAAAATGTTGTAGACATAGCATATAACTATTTTATATGTTAACCTTAATTTCGTAACACTTAGTGCCTTTGGGTATTTTTTAGCATAATACAAAATATTGAGTGATATTGTTTTATGTGAAAATACATATTTAAATATGAACATGTGTTATTTGCATAAACAACTTACCATTTGTTTTAACATATTTTTAATGGTTTAAATATAATATAATACAACAAAGGTTTGTGTAGGGGGAAATCACCATTTTAAATAAATATTTTAATGGTTTAATTGTTTTTTGACTGAATAGGTAGAATATCTCATTAAAAGAACAAAGTAATACATGTGTAAGAGGGTAATGGTTTAATTGTTAAGTGCAAAACTTCAACAACTTTCGTGCTTTCAAATTACAAACAAAGCACAGGGATTTGTGTATTTTTTCCACCTCCAAAAAAAACTTCAAACCTTTTTTTCATTGAGAGTTTTAACCTATGGCGTCCGCTTCCAATGATAGCTCTTTATCATTAGAGTAAGACACTAATTGGTTTTTGGTGTAAACCAAAATTGAACTATAATTCTCTTATTTAACCATCAAAAACTTTATCAGTTGAACTAACTAGAATCCAAAAAATAAAAAAATTTGCGAACCTAACTAAGTAGAAAGCGAGCCAAATGGGACATTTACAAATGATAATAACGGATAATTTTTTATCATTAGATCATGGATTGTGGAGCCCATCCGTTCTGGTTACCTTTTTTTTTTTGCATCTTTGTAATCATACATCATGATAAATGGCATTTATGCTAAATCATGTAGCTTTTGTTGTAATTTTAACTATCCTAATCCTCAATTGGAAGTGTCCTGTGTCCATAGTGATTAACTGATTATTAACAAACAAACAAACAAAAAGGATGTTAGGAAAAATAAAAGAGAAATAACTAAATAACATAATAGTTAGTTGTGTAAATTTTATTTTGATTTAATTATGAAGATTTTGTCTAGTGCATCAGTGCATTGGACATAACTTTAATCCTTATAAATCACACTCTTTAAACTTGGACAATTTTATATTTATCCTTAAAGTTTCTTTTTTTTTTTCATTTTTTTGTCCTACAACTTCTAATCCATGTTCAATGTGATCACTATGTTTAATTTTGTCAATAATATGCTATTATGCCTAAAAAAAGTAATTTTGTTATATTTTCAGCATTGAAATAAATGTAAAAAAAATTGTTTACATTTAATTTCTCAAATATAATAATATATTATTTAGGAAAAAATATCATTTATCCACTTGTGATTCGATCTTATCACAATATAATACAAGAAGTTTCTATTGTTATATTTGACCACTAAAGTTTGGACTAAAATTAAGTCATTAAAGTTTGGATTTTACTAAAACTATTAGCAATTCAATCACATAAAAATAATTTTGGCCAAAGAAAGGGAAATAAAAGGTCTAATTTTTACTTAGGATTTGTTGTAAAAATGTTGTGGACATATCATTTCTCTTTTACTTATGGTTTCCCAACAAATGCTCTTTCCTTTGTTAGATCATAAAATATAACAAAAGTTAATATATGCCCTAAGGGCATTGATTCATAAATATTTTTGAAAACTTTTTATGAAAAAAGAAAAAAAGTAACTAATATTTTGTCTTTTTTTTTTTCCCCATAAAAGTAGTATAAATTATTAAAATTTTCCTAAAATTGCCTAATAACAAATACTCTAAGAGCATCTATTAACCGGACCCTAAAATATATAGCTTTCCCAAAAATTTGGAGGGCTATCCATCCATGCTAGCTAGTCTCTAGTTTCTACAACATGTTGAACATACATACCTAGCTAATGGGCTGCCTTGTTCCCTTTCCTAACTGCATGAGATAAAGACCAGACCACTACAAAAACCTCTTAAGTCTTAATAAGTGAACCACTTTGGAAGGATCATGTTGGGTTTCCATCAGTGCTCTCTAGTCACCTTCAATGATCATATATTGCGCACTAAATATTGATCAGATGGCTTGGACAAACCGCTATTGCTTCCACTGGTAGCTTTTTCTCTGTTTTAGTGTTTTTTACTCAAAGCTGTTATAGCTCCATCATGCATGTCTAGCACACTAAACACTTGGACATAATCTTTTTCTTTTTAAGAGTCTCGGCTTTTAATGTTAACTAAAAGATGTAGCTCAAGATAATATAAGAGTATCCTAATTGAAAGAACCATTGTATTTTGCTAGAAGTCATTAAAAAAAAATTATTTCCCTTATACTTTTTGTTTGTGTTATAACATAAGGCTTTAGTGGTTTCTATAGGGGCGTTTCAGCTTTTAAAATTAGAAATTTAGAAGTAGGCCTGTCCACAAGTCGGTCCGGGTCTGGTTTGTGCCCAACCCGGAACCGACCCGACCTGATCAGGTCTCCCAAACCTGGACCCACCGCTGACAGCAGCGGTTCGGGTGGTCGGATGTCAGCGGTTCGCCAGTCAGGTATCGGTCGGTTTTGGACTGTGTAAATAGTCGCCGAATTTTGCAGAAATCGTCGCCGGAGTTCGTCGAAATCTTTGGTTTTTGCTAGATCTGACCGGATCTCGAAGAGATCTCGGTAGATCTCAACAAGATCAGGCCGGATCTCGAAGAGATCTTGATAGATCTCAACGAGATCAAGCCAGATCTCGAAGAGATCCAGTGAGATCTCAACGAGATCAGGCCGGATCTCGAAGAGATCTGGTGAGATCTCAGTGTAAAATCGACGGAGAACAGGTTTTCCGGTCGGGTAGGTTGAAAATCAGGTTTTCATGCTCAAACCCGTCAACCGATCCGCTGGTCTCGGGTTTTCTGAGCGGAGACCCGCTACCGATCGTCGCTTGCGTCGATTCGGTCGGGTCAAGCGGGTTGGTTGGGTTCCGGGTTTGCTTGGACACCTCTATTTAGAAGTGATTTATATATTGTTTGGTACACTAAAACATTTTTTTTTTTTTTTCATGAAACTTGTAAAATGTTGTAAGGATTAGATTTGGATCCTTAGCCCAAAAGGTGGATGGACTTGGGCCCAAAAAGCCCAAAACAATGAATTTGTAAAGAATGAGTTGGAAAACTGGGCTAGAATGAGTTAGACAACAAATAAGGTGGATTCGAATGACAAGAAGAAGAAGACGGACAAGTTTTAACTACAAAAAATCATCCTCGGTAAGGTCCGAGGAGATTAGTTCTTATGTATTGCTCTTAAGTTTGATTACAAGTTTGGTTCCTGATTGCTATAGTGTTTCTCTCTTGATTTCTCGATCCCCTTCTCCCACTGCTTCCTTCTTCTTTTATATTCTCTTCCCCTCTCATCTTTACCCTCCATGTGCAGGCCAGATGGCTAGTGTTGATACTTGTTCCATCAGCACCTTCCATAAGTCTTCATGTAGTAGTTGTAAGGCTGAAAACCACTGTTCAAGCATCACTTCCACATTAATGCGGCCAGAGAGTTAGCTGTAGAGCATTTAATGCGGTGGTAGCAACTTTTTCCTTTGATATTTTTGAACTCTCCCTCCTATCATATACCCTTGCAATGCTTATCTGAACCAACAAAACTTCCTGAAACGCTCCCTTAGATAGCAGACTATCAATTCGGACCTTAGCCATAGTTAGCCGAGGAGGCATTCATTCTTGAACCACCCTCTTGGGTCATTATGACTGCAACTAACTTCTTCTACCAACACGGACTCTCTTGACAATTTTTACTCATACTCGGACAACCCCTAGTCCTCGGCTTGGGCCCTAGGCCCAATATATACATAGAAAATGAGCTCCTGGGCCTAATACCCCTACAAATGTTTTTTGCCTTTTTAGCAAGATTTTGTTTTTGTAAATTAGGAATTTATTTTTTTAGAAGTAATCCAAAAGTTGCTTCCCGGAGTAATTTAGCTGTAAACATTTTTTATTTTTTAAATAAAATTTGCAGCTCAGAGTGGCCCTATAAATGTTAAAAGTCATGACTCATTCAAAGGATTAATTATGCAAAGAGTATTATTGGATTTATGCCGTTTGATGATAGTTGTCTCTCCTGAAGATAGGTCGGTCAATCGTATATTGCAGCTACGCCAAATGTAGCAGTGTAGAATATCTATTGGAAACCTTGCAAAATAAATATTTTTATTTTTATTTTCAAAGCGTTTGTTTTTTATATACAACGAAATTTTTATCCGATTATATAAGAATGAAAACTTTTTGCCAAAATATAATGATTTTTTTTTTTTTTTTTTTTATCAAAAGATGAATGGTAGTTATAATATTTTGTAAATATTTATCAATCATAAACAACCATATAAAATTTGTCTGTCTACACAAATTGATGCAGACAGAGAGAAAAAATAAGTCCTCATTCTTTTTAGCTTTCTATTTTAATAAATTAACAATTTTATATCGACTTAAATATTTGAGACAATCGATAATTTTTATCATAATATTAAAACATGTGATCTTAAGTTCAAACCTGAACTAATTAATAATTATAAAAATATAAATTTAACATTTCTTTGGTGTTTAAGAATTCTAAACACCCTTATTACTATTAGCTATATATATAAATATATGTATATATATATATATATATATATTCAAGGTGTAGCATGATATTTATATAATTATATTGCTAGAGGTGTTTTGGATCTTATGAATTTACTGATTTATAGGAGATAATGCATTCTTGTCTTGGTGGAATGCTTCAAAAGATGCACTATTACGTGTTTTTTATTGGTGAAATGCACTATTATTGTCTTATTGTGTCAGTATATATATAAAATTGATTACATATTTTGAGCATGCATATACGATTGTACATCAAAAGTACACATGCATATACATATTTGTAACTTGCAACCTCATCAGATATGCCAGCAATTGCTGACTAAGTTTTATTAACAAGATAGTTCTAAAAAAAAAGTTTTATTCACAAAATATTTTATTTTCTATGTGAATTGGACAGAAGTGAAGCAGCTGTACAGCCATAGCAGAATCGGTAATGGGCAGAGAAGCCAAATCAATATACCGTAGAGCGGAGACACCAAAGAGGTGATATATATACCGTAGAGCGGAGAAGAGAGAGGAGAAACCAGAGGTCTGGCCAGAGCCACCGTAGAGCTTCTCACCGTCGTCTCGCCACCCTTGTCTTGCGGCGACTTGGTGGTTCCGTCGCATCATTCAATACCCAGCAACTGGTAAATTTTTTTTTTTTTTTTTCATTCGTTCCCTTTGCTTGTTCCTAAAAATTCTGATTTGTAGATGGCTGGCTAAAGAGCTAAGGGACGATTGTAAATGAGAAGCTTTTTTTTTACATTACTTATCATTGGAACTGTAATCTATGGTTATGGTCCATTGCATGCTAAATATTGATGGTAGTGAAATACGGAAAATCTGAGAGTTCAAATCCACAAACTCTTTTTTTATTTTAATATCCACGTTCGAATTTCTATAGTAGAAATTCTTGGTTTGTTTTAATTTTTGGGTTGGGTCTCTGTGAGCTCGTTTGTTCAATTTTATGCTATAGAGCCGTTGCTTTTGAGTATGCCATAGAGATGTTTGATTAAATGCCCGAGAGAGATATGACTTACAGTGTTAGATGAAATACTTTTACAATGAGCTAATTTTAATTGAAATTGATTGTTAGAGGCTGGTGGGGACAGAGTTGATTTTGATTAAAGCTCTATTAGGTGGATGATAAGTGCTTAGAAGGACCACGCCCTATTGGAGCACCAATTGCTGCTCGTACTTGAGAATCAGTTCAATGTGCTTTACTCTGTTGCTTTGAGGCTTTTGATGTCAACTGCTGCCCACGTTTTTTGCACATTAGCTATGAACCTGTTTTTTGAGTGATTGTGGCTTACGCCTATTTTAGTATTACATGATTTCTTTGAGGCTTTTCTCTATTGCTTTGTGTTTGTGGGGTGACAGCTGATGCAAAACCCTTAAGTTTTTTATGGAAGTAATATTATGGTTAAGTATCATTAGACTTTAACTTTTCTTCATTATAGATTGCACTTTAAGAAAAAGAAAATAACATAATGAGTGCATCTTCATAAGTAAGTGACTCTCAATTTTCAGCAAGTGGGTTTTATCAATGCTGGATTGTATGTTGCTTCTCTACTTAAAATTTGGAATTTTTATGCTATTTTCCTAATATTCTATTTGGAGGGATGGTGGGAGCCATAGGTGAAATGATATTTATACGTGAAATGGGTACGTGGGTTTAGCTTGAAATTGTTCAAGAAATTGGTAGTATATAATTGTAGTAGAATGTAACATGGAAAATTAATGGTTTGTGTAACCTGGGGTTCGTATGATTTTAAAATCTGTTTGTTGCAGGGAACTTTTGCTGCAACTGCCTCAGGTTAGTTAAGGACCATAAGGTGTCTCACCTTAGGCAGAGGGGGGGATACAATACTTAACTTAAGGGGAGTGCATTTCAATGGTGATCAGACTGAAGATTGATGAACTCAAATGCTGTTTTGTTTTGGTTAAATTTTGGATTTGAGTTTTTCTTTTTTCCCCTCATTAATGGACACTAACTGAAGGCTGAAGAATGAAGCTGCAATGCATAAGAGAATCCCTACGTGGCTTTGGTGATTATTGGTGGTTTCTTAAGTCAATAGTGGGATTGTGAAAGCCTTTTGTATGGGGTCCAAGTGTTAAATAACGTTGAAAGTTTTCTTTATTTGCATTGACTATTTATGTAGGAGTACCATATAATTATGTAGTAGGAAAAAATGAGATTACTGGGTTCTGAATGTAGAAAGAAAGTCTTTAATAACTTAGGCGATCTAACATATTGTAGTTCATTGATTCACCTCTTTTAAAATATTGGCTTATATACTTCATGTAGTGCATGAATTAAATGGTTTGGTTGATGTCCTTTTTTTTTTTTTACCTCTTGAGTGATTAGACTCTTATATATCAAAGGAAGATAAAGGTGGCCTAAATCAATATTCTTTTAGCCCTGATTCTAGCATGGTGATCTTTTCAAATGGATACAGAAATTGTAAACCATACGAAAACTCTTGACTATAAGAGGCAGCCTTACTGACACTCATATTTTTGGATTGTAAGCTTCAGTTTATGGCCCCTTACAAGGACTTCCTCATCCCTTTATTCCAATGCAAAAACAAAAATTGCACCTTAGAATAATCCCATTTAAGGCAAAAATTAAACCAGCAATTTGAGAACTAAACGAACCTTACCCTTTGCCATAGTTACAACAATATCTTGTTAATCACTAAACAAAAAAAATTAAAAAAGAAGAAGTCATAATAGGTACAAAGGTGTGGAAATAGAATACTAGTTCCATTATTATTATGTCACAAACCATTTTTTTTTGGTACTCATACATAAATAGTCACTTCAAGTGACTTCCAACATTAAATGTCAAACTTAAACAACATCCTCTTATGCTTTGCAACTTTGTTCTTCAGCCTTTGGTTGGTGTCTAATAGTCCACTAATAACACTTCTGCTCCTTGCTGTGAATTCAAGATCATGCCACTCAAGGTAAATACATACATTACGATCCTAAACAACCAAACAAAAAAATAAATGGATGTTATTTATCAAAATAAATAAATAAACAATAAAACATTTAGCTGCATTCCCAAAATCCTGTAACCTATTGGAGCAAATTGAGCAGGGACACTTGTGATCTAATTTATCAATCAGGCTACTGAGCACATTTTAACCTTTTTTAACCTTTAAACACACAATCCAACAAGAAGTTTGCTAATAAATTTTGCACATCAAAACAGAACTTCAGCAGCAATCTATAATGAAGAAAAGTTGAAGTCTAATGATACTTAACCACAATATTACTTCCATAAAAATCTTAAGGGTTCTGCATTAGCTGTCGCCCCTCAAAGCAATAGAGAAAAGCCTCAAAGAAATCATGTAATACTAAAATAGGTGTAAGCCACAATCAGTCAAAAAATAAATTCATAGCTAATGTGCAAAAAAGGTGGGCAGCAGTTGATATCAAAAGCCTCAAAGCAACAGAGCAAAGCAACATTGAACTGATTCGCAAGTTCGAGCAGCAATTGGTGCTCCAGCAGGGCGCGGTCCTTCTAAGCATTTATCATCCACCTAATAGAGCTTTAATCAAAATAAATTCCACTCTGTGCCCCCACCAACCTCTAACAATCAATTCAATTAAAATTAGCTCATTGTAAAAGTATTTCAACTAACACAGTAAGTCATATCTCTCTTAGGCATTTAATCAAACAACTCTGTGGCATACTCAAAAGCAACGGCTCTATAACATAAAATTTAACAAACAAGCTCATAGAGACCCAAGCCAAAAATTAAACCAAACCAAGAATTTCTACTATAGAAATTTGTACACGGATATTAAAAAAAAATAAAAAGAGTTTCTTTGTGGATTTAAACTTTCTCAGATTTTCCGTATTTCACTACCATCAATTTTTAGCATGCAATGAACCATAGCCATAGATTACAGTTCCAATGATAAGTAATGCAAAAAAAAAAACTTCTCATTTACAATCCTCCCTCAAAGCTCTTTAGCCAGCCATCTACAAATCAGAACTTTTAAGAACAAGCAAAGGGAACGAATGAAAGAAATTTTTTTTTTACCAGGTGCTGGGTATTGAACGGTGCGACGGAACCACCCAGTTGCCGCTGGGACAAGGGTGGCGAGACGACGGTGAGAAGCTCTACGGTGGCTCTGGTCAGACCTCTAGTTTCTCCTCTCTCTTCTCTGCCAGTCAAAGGTCTCTCCTCTCTCTTCTTTCTAGTGAATGAATTTGTTTTGTGAGGAACACGTGCATCTCACATGCCTATTCCGTTAATGTTTTAACTTTGGATTAACTGAAGTATTGATTTAACAGGTACGTATAGTTTAGAATAAAATTAGCTAATATAATAGTTGAAGGGTGTCTTAGCTAGTGATTAAACGTTTAAGGAGTGCGTGAGCATTTTTCCCTCTATGCTCTCTATGAAGTTCCTTCTAATATATAAATGTGTTTGAGATAGATAACATTGTTAATGATTTGAGAAAACATTAGGTCAGGATTGGCGTAAAACACTGGTTTTACGCCAGCCAATAGATGTTTGTCACGTTAGGCCCATCACTTAAAAGAAACAGAATGACTTCAAAAAAAAAAAAAAAAAAATTTCACGCTCCCAGCCTCTGCTTCCTTCACGCCGTTCACCTTTGCTTCCATCACGCCGAACCTCCACCACCGCCACACATATCGCCGGAGCATAAAAATTTCGAAGAAGAAAGAGTTCTCGTCGTGCCCTCTGCTTCCTCCTCTGGGGTTGTGCCGTCCTTTGCTTGCTCGAACCTCCACCACACCACACACCGAATCACACTGCCACACAAGTCGCCGGAGCTGTGCGTGGAGCTTGTAAACATACTAGAGCTTCCGTGAGCTACGATCCGACAGTTTGTTTTTCCCAATTTGGATTTCGAATTATTTTGATGGGTTTTTCTAGATTTATGGGTTTTGATTAGATTCCTAAGTGTTAGGGTTAAATAAATCTGATTGTTTTTTGAAACTTACCTTTTTTTTTTTTAATGCAAATCATTATATCTTGATGGTTTTTTATTAGATTCCTAAGTATTAAGATCGGTTTTTGCTTATTTTTTGTTATTTTCGTTTGATTAGATTCCTAAGTATCTTGATGGTTTTTAATTCTATATGATTACTCACATTTCTTTGGATCATGTCTGGTGCAGATCTCTGAGGTAACATTTCTTTGTTCACTCTCTACTATATAACAAATCTTTTTTAGGCTTTCTATATGATTATACACATTTTTTTTTTTAATTCTTATATGTTTTAAAAATGTGAGATGATGAGATTTCTTATATGGTGAAGGAGCTATTTGTCAACTCAAAGTTATAAACTTCTTATGCTTTCTTCTCTTATTTGCAATCTTTATGTTTTGATATATGAATGTGTTGTGAAGGTTTTTTTTTTTTTTTGAAGCATTGTGAAGGTTTAGATATAGTGTGACTCTATTATGTTATAAACGAAACTTTCTTGGTTTCATTTATCACATTTTTTTTCATTCTCTTTCCCTCTTAGCAATACTTGGATGCTATTGATTAGTAGTAGTTGTTGTTGTTGTTGTTGTTTTTTTTTTTTTTTTTCAATGATTGATTTTAAGGTGCAAGCAACATTGGATTTCCCTTGTAACTAAAGAATAAAAAAGATGATTTCTGGTCACTCTAAGCACCTTGTCAATTGGATGAATACATTTTGAATGAGTACATTTTGAATGATTTCTGGTCAGTTTATTATTTATGTATGCTAATTGGATGAATTCAGCTAGCCCTTTCTCATTTTTGCACCTAATGGTGGTAGTATGTCAAGCAAGTCTCTTGGATCTTGAAGAGTCCATATTGTAGCCTTTAACTAGTTGTATTGTGGTACTTCTGACCTTTGGAGGATTGTATACCCTCTCTTAGCACCTTGCTTTGAACCAATTTCTTATTGATTGTAGGCAATTTGTTACTTTCTAGGTTTGTTCTGTATATTTCTGAACTCATGTGCATTGAAAAGAAGAAACTTGATTTCTTCTATTTTGATGATATGTTTGTTCTTAGTAGTGTTTTTGTCCTATTTGCCCAGCTTGTCCGGTATATATCTGAACTCAAGTGTATTGAAAAGAAAAAACTTGTTTTTTTTTTTTTCCTATTTTAATTATAATGTTTGTTCTTAGCAGTGTTTTTGTCATGATTCTAGGATTGTTATGTATATTTCTAGGTTTGTTATGCATATTCCTGAAGTTGATTGTATATTTCTAGGCTTGTTTTGTATATTTTTGAATTTGTTAGTCATAGTCTTTTTCTTTGTATAAAACTTAAGCTCACCTGTTTGTTTTCATGTTATTTTAATAGGATGACAAAAATTCCTCTCAGGGCATGGATACTGTGGTTGATTGGGTACCTTTGGGTTGGCATGGAGTTTGAGACTAAGTAGCATGGATACTTCCACAATGTGGTTGATTTTGAAACTTAGTAGCATAAATAGTGAGGAATTTGGCTATGTGACTTATTAATTTTTTGTATTCTACATTGGCTCTGATATGACACAAGCTTGTCTGAAGTTGCAAGGAGTGCATGTTGCTAATGCTGATAGAGTGCGTATTGATAATGTTGATAAATGCGCAAAGATAAGTGATGGCTGATAAGGCATGCCTGCGAAGGATAGAATGCTTGTTGGTTGCCCAGTTTTGGTTAGAGTTTGGTCAGATTATCAAACTTGGATAATTGTCTGCATATTTAGAAATTGCAAACAAGTGTAAATTGCAACTTTGTACAATGGATTGATGGAGAAATTAGTACCAGAGCTAAGCAAATTATCACTGGATTAGTACGAAAGGCTAACAAGTTGGAAGCTAAAATTCTGTACTTAGAGAAGGCTAATTAATTTGGCAATGTGAAAGCAAATGGCCAAGGACTTGTATTTAGAATAGGTGAATTGTAGTTTAGTTATTGTAAAAGATTGTAGCAACAATTGTATTGAAAAGGTAGTCAGTTTCTTATCTTATTTAATGTAATGACAATTGTAATGGCCACTCGTTATATTATATTGTAATGGAAATTGAAATGCATTTCTTGCAATGGAAATTGGCATTTAGTTGATTTGCCTTAATATTGTTCAACAGCTTGTTCAACATAAACACTACACAAGCTTGTTTAGTATCACCATCAGCTTGTTCAACATAAACACCACACAAGCTTGTTTAGTATCACCATCATATTGCTCAATAGCTTGTTCAACAAAAACACCACATAAGATAAATAAATTTAGTCGAGTTGCTTTAATATTTAGTTGTTAACATAAAGGTTTTGTAAACTATTATCCAACAAAAAATAGGATTCTTATGTCCAGTATCACCATCATATAAGCTTATGGAAGGCTTTACAAGACAGTGACTAGTAATGTTTGTCAAACCAAAGGTCCTACCTAAGATCAACATAAAATAGGTTACTTTTGTCCATTAACACCATCAAATAAGCTTATGGACAGCTGACAGTAACCATAAAAGGTTCAAACAAGCAAGGGTCCTAATATATAAAAGGTCCTACAAAACTAGCACTGCTACTGCCCTTCAATCTTTTCCAACTCTTCCTTTTCCAGCATCAGTTCCGATTCCTTTTCCAGCTCCAACTCCTTTTCCATATCTACCAACTGCACTACTTCCAGCAACACTTGTTTGGGTTAAGACCTATAATAATAGATACATTGGACCATATGGTAAGCATGTATGTCCAACAAGATCAATGACCAAAATACTAGCAATATGCAAATAGCAAGCACAATGTGTAGTATATAGATAATTTGAAGTTAGAGAGTAAAGAAACCACAAGACATAAAAGCAAACTTCTAAATTAATTATATCCAAAGCCATATCCACTGAAGATACATTGCCGTGAGTCGTGAGCCTACAACCTCTCACATACTAAAAAAAATTAAAATGAACAACACAACAAAGGAATAATCGATGTTTGTTCAAATAACTGCAGTTACATTAGAATATAAATTAAAATAAAGCTGATGCATGATGATTGTCCTGTACAAGGGAAGTTAATATTTGAATAGAGAGTAGAGAGGGTTATGTGTCAATTACCTGAGGTTTTATAACTTCCTGAACATTCTGTAGTGCAAAACTTTGAGGTGGTCCAGGCTGTAGAATGACTCTCTTGAGTCTTGAACACTTCCTGAGAATAAGACACAGAATATGTCAGTTGTGAACACTTCCTAGATTGGATGTTAGTTGTGGCTTGTTATTCTTTTTGTTCAGTTTGTGACTTGATTGATTATTGTACTTGGGGCGATTGATTGTAATGTCCCCAATTGTATACATCCTATATGCTTGGGTAACTATTTTTTTGGTATCAATAAAGTTCCATTACTTATCCAAAAAATGGTATAATACTAATAGTAATACCATAAAAAAAAAGGGAAAAATACATAAACCCTATGTGGTTTCTACATAAAACACAGAACCCCATTTCCATTCCTTTTCTTCTTTTTTCCTTTCCATTACTTAATCAACCTATATGGCTACCTAATGTACAACAGACACTCACAACTTGGCCATTTCAAATTAGTTTTTCATTTTGTTATGAATAAAAAGCCTATTAGGGAAGAACAAAAGAACAAACTTGAAGTGCCCCCAAAATGTGATAGTCTTTCTTTCTTTTTTTTCTAAGCCAAATTTGGTATACAGTAGAGAGTAAACAAAGAAATATTACTACTTGTATCAGAGATCTACACAAGACATGACCCAAAGAAATGTGAGTAATCATATAGAATTAAAATTCAGAGATCTACAGCCACTGCCACTTCCACCAGACAAATGAAAACAACGAAAACACAATAGATAGTTTAAACAAAAATGAATCTATATAGCTGATTATCGAAAGATCTGTTATTTTTAACAAAATAAATAAATTAATTAATTAATAATTAACAAAACAAAGGAACAGAAATGAAATTTGGATCCAAGATCTACTATAGAAAACTGTGGTCCATTGAAATTCTGAGAAAATGCAGTAAAATTAAATTTAAAAAAAAAAAAAAAAAAGTTTCTGAGTAAATGAATCTACCACTAGTAACTAACTAACTAACTTATTCCCTTTACATTACATTACATTACTCCAGTACTTCAAAAACCCAACACAGCCAGCCCAACATGAATGATATGTAAGTAAGTATTAACATAAAGAATCCAGACTAGCTGGAAAAAAAAAAAATCACAATCAGATTTTTTTTAGGGTTTGAACCTACCACTTAAGAATCCAATCAAAACTCATGAAAATACCAAAAAACAGCAAAATCCATGCCAAATCAACCAAACCTATACTAATATGAACAAATTGATATCCAAAAAAATTATCCCAAACCCATCAAAATCACGAAATCCAAAAATTGCCATAAATTAATTGCTCCTATAGAAGAAAACCAGTATTGAAATAATATTATTTTGTAAACTTTATCGACATAGCAAGTCTGTTTTAGTCTCTGAAATTGAGTGGGAGATAATTTTTAGAAATGGAAAAAACTAAAAGCTATTTTTAGCATCAAGAGTACCAATCACTGACCTCATTATAGTAGCAATCTTTTTAACCGAGTTTTCAGGCAATGGCATGACGGTACTATATGATAATATAATTTGTACACACTATATGGGTCCAATACTCCAGGTAGCTCAACTTGTACAATTTTTTTTTTAATCTTAAATAAAAGATTTACATTCAAAATTCTCATACATGAAAAACTAATTTATGTCTTTTGCTTGATAACAAAGAATAATTATCGTAGACTTGTTGTCATATGATCACATGTATGCATCTATATTCCTTCATGTTGAATTTTCTACAAACGTTTATAGAGAATGGTCTTGCTGGTGCCATGCTAAAGAAGCTATATCTGTCTATATCTTCAATCTTCATTGATATGCAGCGTCTAGGAAACTTATGATGACTTGGTCATTTTTATCAAAAAATTTGTTTTTTATCAAACCTCCGTCAAGAATTGTCTCATCAACTTTTTGCAGTGAAATGCACGCAGGCTGATATTTTCAAATTTAAGTTCAGTACAATTAGGAGGAAAAAGCCATAGTCCAATTACCAATGATGATTTCTGTCTGCATAATGGTAGAGAAAGAAAGTGACTTCTCTCACCAGACCAATGTTCCAGCAAACATTATAAGAACACAATCCAGGTGGGCTCAAAACATCAAACCATTAAAACTGGTGGTTTCAGCATACTTCATTTGCTGCATTCTCCAATTAATACATACATTGAAAAACATTAAGGCATTTTCATTTCTTCTTAATGCTTTTCATCCTCTTTTTTCAAATTTTCGCTTGCTATAGCGCAAGAAAGGTAGGGGGTATTGACTCTGGCACAGAAACAGAAGTACTCTTATCTTTCAAATCCTTGGTGTCTGATCCCTAAAATGCTCTGTCTGGGTGGAATATAAGTTATTCTCACTGTACTTGGTTTGGGGTCAACTGCACCAGCAGTACAACGAAAGTCCAATCACTGCACCTTAGTAGTCTGGGACTCTTTGGTATTATTCCCACTCAGCTCTCCAACCTTACTTCCCTCAAAACTCTAGACCTTTCATACAACTCCTTTTTTGGTCAAATTCCTTCTGAGCTTGGCCATCTTACTAGCCTTCAGCATATAATTCTCGTGGGGAACATAATTAATGGCACGATTCCTATCAGTCTATCTCATTGTCGTAGGCTTGAAAGTATAATGTTTCAGAACTACAAACTTACTGGTCATCTTCTTCGTGAACTAGGCTGACTTCATGGACTGAAATTTCTTGACGTGTCCATGAACAATCTTACTGGTGTAATTCCCTCTACTTTTGGCAATCTCTCCACTCTTACCATTCTCAACATAGCAAGAACTCAGATATCCGGAAAAATTCCAAATGAGTTGGGTCGTCTTCATAATCTTGTCACTCTTCAACTCTCGGAGAATCAATTAAGTGATGAGATTCCCTTTTGCTTTTCAACATTTCCTCTCTGAAGTTCTTATCTCTCACACAAAACAGGCTAGTTGGAAAGCTTCCCTCCAATATAGGCCTTACCCTTCCCAAAATAAGGGAACTCTGCTTGGCCAGCAATCATCTGGAAGGTCCAATACCAAGTTCTTTATCCAATGCTTCATATATTGAACACCTTGATCTCTCTTCAAATAATTTCACTGGGCATATTCCTTTACTTGGTAACTTGAAACATCTTGTCCAGTTACTCCTTGGTACGAACAGTTTATCTTCTACAACAAAATTGAATTTCCAAGTAAAAAATTTTCTAAGGCAAAATACCAAACTCCATTGGAAAACTTCAGAAACTAGAAAGACTTATGGTTACTGACAACTTGTTCTCTAGAGAAATTCCGAATATCTTTAGCAATCTTACATGGCTATATAAGCTAGACATGGCAAACAACCGGTTATCTGGTAGAATTCCTATGAGTATAGCAACATGCCAGCGATTAGAGATGCTTGTTCTACAAAGGACAGCCCTCAATGGCAGCATTCCAAAGCAAATTTTTGAGCTTCCCCAGCTAAAATTTTTGCTGTTGGCAAATAACAGTTTAAGCGGTTTTCTGCTCGACGAATTTGGCCATTTGAGACAACTTGAAATCATGGACATTTCTGGAAACCAGCTATCTGGAAATATTCCTGCAATAACCGACATATACTCAATTTTGCAACATCTCAACATTGCAAGAAACAGGATAACTGGCTCAATACCAAAGTCACTAGAAAATCTAGCAGCACTGGAGAGCTTGGATCTTTCTTCCAACAATCTCTCTGGCCTAATCCCGACAGAATTGGAGAACCTTAATGCTTTGCAGATGTTAAATTTGTCTTTCAATAGCTTGGAAGGGGAAATACCGAAAAATGGTGTCTTTGCCAACATCAACTGGGATTCTCTCCAGGGAAACAATCAGCTCTGCGTATTTGACCATGAGACTACAGAAAAGCTAAGAGTCACTACTTGTGTGACAAAAACAAAATCGAATTCAGATTTAGTGCTCAAAGTCATTATTACAACCTCTTCTTTCATTGTGCTTGTGTGTGCATTGTGTTTAGTACGTGCAGTGATCACCAAAAAGAAGAGAGAGACAATAAACAATCAAAGTTCATCATCTGAACTGAAGAGTTTACCGCCAAGGCTATCTTACTCTGAAATCCAGCTTGCAACAAATGGGTTTGACAAAACAAATTTGATAGGGAGGGGAGCTTTTGGGTCTGTTTATAGAGCTGTTTTCAGTACTGGTGAAAGTGGAATCCACACCACAGTTGCAGTGAAGGTTCTTGACTTGACACAAAGCAAAGCTTCCAAGAGTTTTGATGCAGAATGCGAAGCTCTCAGAAACATCCGGCATCGGAACCTTGTTAAGGTCTTCACTTCTTGCTCCAGCATTGATCACACAGGAGCTGAATTCAAGGCTTTAGCTATGGAATTCATGTCTAATGGTAACTTGGATAAGTGGTTGTACCCAAAGGATGTTGAGTGTGGATCAACTCTGACCTTGACCCAGAGACTGAATATTGCCATTGATGTAGCTTCTGCATTAGATTACCTACATCATGATTGTGACCCACCTGTAGTCCATTGCGACTTGAAACCTGGAAATGTGCTTTTAGATGAAGATATGACAGCACATGTAGGAGATTTTGGGTTAGCAAGGTTTCTCTCCCATGATTCATCACAGAATGGGAGTGGCACAATTGGAATAAAAGGCTCAATTGGTTATATTGCTCCAGGTATGTTGTGGATCTTACTTTATGAAACTTAAAAGGGTTTAGTGATTACATTCGCAGTTCAAACAATGTTCTACTCTACCTCGCTTGCTACATTTAAATTTTAAAAATTAACACCCTATGTTTCCACATTTTTTCCTCAAGCTTTTATCATTTCTGGTTGGAAATACTTGATCCTAATATCCTGAAATTCTGTTGTAGAGTATGGCTTGGGTGGAAAGGCTTCAACCAGTGGGGATATCTATAGTTTTGGGATACTGCTGCTTGAGATGATCATTGCCAAGAAGCCCACAGATGGGATTTTCCTGGAAGGTTTAAGCATAAATGAGTTCATCTCCGAAGTGCATGAGAGTAAAATCTTGGATATTGCTGATCCAAGGCTTTTCAAGGATAATGAATCTTTTTCGCAAAGCGGCAGAACTAATTATTCTTCTGGTGAAGATAGCAGCAGCAAGAACAAAAACAACATTGCTTTCAGAGGTGATGAGTGTGTGGCTTCTACAGTGAGAGTTGGACTGTCTTGTGCTGCTAATTCATCGAAAGAACGTTTTACTATGAGAGAAGCCTTATCGAAGTTGCAAGAGATTAAAAGGTGTTCTATTGCATGAAGCATTGCATTAAATTTATTTTTTGTATTTATGTTTGTTTCCCAAGCTGTTTGAAGCTATAAATTTCTTATGATTAAAAAATGCAAATTGATATGAGGATCTCTTGAATGGCCAGTTAATTTGATCATATGTCAAATTTTATCAATTCTATTTTCTTTATCAATCCCCCATATTAAGAAGTTCGGAAAATCTTTATTCGAATATTTGCTAAAACACGTGAATGCAAGAAGATAATTGCTTAGGCCATGTCATAAGGGCATCATATTCTTCATTCACAGGTGCAAACCAGTATGGGAATTGGGCTGCAATTTTATATGAGGGAGGTTATGTGGTATAGCAATCAGGTTGCCATAGGATGTGTTTGTGCCAGATAAGGATGTAGTATGAGAAGGTTCTGGTGGGGAAATATCGAGTGCAGAAGTGGCTAGTGGAGAAGGATAGGCATGCTGGGAACTAGTTTCTGCAGAAACTAGTGGAACTGAAGGTAAAGGTGAAGGTTTCAGTACAGGTAGAGTAGAAGAGGATTGTGCAGTGGAATTAGGTTGAGTAGAGGGCTGAAGAATTGATTGAGAACA
The DNA here is from genome assembly GCA_019022515.1 of Quercus aquifolioides. NCBI lineage: Eukaryota > Viridiplantae > Streptophyta > Magnoliopsida > Fagales > Fagaceae > Quercus > Quercus aquifolioides. The sequence continues at coordinate 10,229,201 of CM032329.1, read as the reverse complement.
AGAGTGCAATAAAAAAGTAAGCCAAAGAGTAGGTGAGGGAGAATTTGAGGGAGGAGCACTAGATTGTGAGGATGAAACTTGTGTTAATGCAGAAAAATCATGTTGATTAGACAAAACATGCCTGGTAACATAAATTCAGTGAGACTGAGGTTCAAGACATCTGTAACCTTTTGAGTAGGGAGGGTAACCTAAAAATACACAAGGAGAAGTGTGAGGTTGAAAATTTGTGGGTATTATAAGGCTTAAGAAGAGGAAAACAAGTACACCCAAAAACTTTCAAGTGTAATAAATCTGGTTTGGCCTTAAAGAGGAGCTCCCAAGGTGAAAGATTACGGAGCAAAGGAGTGGGTAGTCTGTTTATGAGATGCACAACAGTAGAAATAGCATATGGCCAATAAGTGGTAGGTAATTTTGAGTGAGAAAGCATGGTCAAAGCACACACAACAAGATCCCTATGTTTCCTATCAGCCACTCCATTTTGTTGGGGTGTGTGAGGGCAAGATAATTGGTGAGTAATACAATGATTAGAGAAAAATTCATTAAAGGCATTAGAAGTGAATTCACCCCCACAATTCAGATCTAAGAATTTTGATTATATGATCAAGAAGATTTTCAATGGTGCCTGTAAAATGTTTGAAAGTGAATAGGAAATCAGATTTCAATTTCAACAAGAAAATTCAAGTAAACTTGGTGAAATCATCAACGAGTACAAGATGGTATTTAAAACTATTGATAATTGTATTGGAGCTGGACCACATACATCAGTGTGGATTAATTCTAAAGGTTTAGAAGACTGAAAAATCAGATTTAGCAAAGGCAGTGTCTACAATGCACATCAGAGTTAATTGCAGTACATGATTTTGAAAGAAAAGGAACTGCTAGAGCAAGAACTTTATCACTAGGGTGTTTTAGTCTGTGATGCCATGGCATCCACTTTTTGTAAAGAAACCTATTTACAGAATTTACACACAAGTTGCAGATTTTGATTCTTTGATTGGGTAGATGAACCAGGATATGTATTGAGATGTGAAGGCGATGAAGATGCAGTTGATGCTAAGGGTTTTGAGTAGATTTGATAGACTCCATCTTCACTCAAATCTTGGGAGAAGATTTTCCTATCAGAATATCCTGACATTGGAATTTATAAGCATTAAAATGATAATTGTTATGCAAGCATAATTTGTGAACTAAGAGTAGATTTGAAGCAATACTAGGAACATATAACACATTTCTAAGTTGGAAATTATGGTATTTAGTGCTAAGAGAGGCATTACCTACATAAACCTTCCTCCTCTACCACAGTTATGTGAATTTCTTGCTCGGCCTCAATTTCCTCCTAAATTCAGATACATTTGTGCCTGTTAATGATTCACATTCTGCTTCTGGTTTGATGAGGCATAAATTGCCATAGAATGCAAATTTCCATCAGTGTTTTCAATCTGAGTTTTTTCATATGAAATTGATAAACTCCGAGTTCTGATTGCAGAAAAAAAGTGAGCATACTCCTTAGGCAAGCCTCAGAGGACTATTCTGAGTAACTCTTCATTATCCACTGTAACACCATCCGCTAGTAATCGATCTCTTGCAGCTTTGATTCTCTGTAAGAATCCATTGATAGTGTCAGCGCCTTTCTTGGTACTTGTCAATCTTCAGATTCAAGATATTAGCCCTTGAAGTTGAAGTGAATCATTGCTCCAAAGTATTCCAAACTTCACTAGCATTGTTGATTCCAACCACCAAAGAGAATTTTGAAGGCTCTACTACCATGTGAGATTCAACAAAGGAATAAAGAGATACAAAAGAAAATATCTAAATGATTGTATTAGCTCAGAAACTCTGTGTTAGATTCATGCTTATATAGTCATTTACAGGATTAGAGTCAGTTACAGATCTAACAAACTATTCGAGAATGAAACAGTAATCTTAGTGTTAGTTAGTACACTTGGATCTTGCATGTTGTAAGTTAATTAATATCCAAGACTGAAATGGCATTGTTCTCTTAAGTCATTCTTTCATTTAATGAAACGGTGTCGCGTGGCTCTCAGCTTTAGTAGGAATGCAATGCTGTTTAAGTTGACGGTCGTTTATCTCTATCTCTATCACAAGATTCATGCTTCCCTAAATGCTAATTTGGCTCTTGACTAAACAGCCTTGAAACTCAAAGCACAAAGCATAGATTCAAGTAAACCACATGGAACTGTGAATATCTTTACTGCTACATTTCCATGCATCAAGATTCCAAGGTAGTGTAAAATCCCTAAGGCAGTCATACAATTTCGTAAATTGGTGTACAAGTATTTTCAGATGTTTAATTTCACTATAGTAATTTTTTTTCCAATGAAAATATTCATGAGTATCTCAAAACTAGGAAGGAAAACCAAAAAACTATCTGGTCACGGGCAAAGGCTTCCTGCATGAGAACTTTTTAGTTCAACTCAATTCAGTAATGTAGAAAACGGAAGAAGAAGTTAAAAGAGGAAAATGAGATATGAAGAAATTGGAATAATTTACATTATTTGAATGAATGAAGTATGAAGTGCATACAGATATTTTTACATCTTCGCCAAATCAATTACGCACAAGAAGAGGCAGGATTGCAATTACACATCTTCAACTCTAATAACATATAACTCTTTCAACTGTAAACTTCATTAACAGAAATATAATTATTCTATTGATGAGCTTAGGTTGGTTTTGCTGAGCAAGTGGCAGGATTACAAACGCTGCATCCAAAACAGGTATTAAATATTGACCCATTCTCACTCCTCACAAATAAAGGAAGTAGTAGATTTTTTGAAAATAGAGCAAACACTAAAGCAAAATTTCAACCATAATCTATTGCCATAATATTATGTCGATGCCAATAAGTACCAAAAGGCACCTGCAAAAGGCTTTTACAGTTATGTCTTTAAAGCAGATTAGGACACCCCTGTTATGTCTTTGAAAGTCTCCATACTCTCTTGGCCTTTAGTATTGAACAGCATGGCTGGAAAGATGGGTAGTGTCAAGGTGGGAGTATTATTGTTGCTGTCCATAACTTCAAGAAATCCGTGAAATTTGAAAAGTAGAGACATTAGGGTGGACATAATTAGGGATTTTCAGCACCAACATATTTCAATGCACCTGTTGGTGTAGTCTCTCCCTTAGTCACGATTGTGGTGGCGGCAATTTTAGGTATGCCTCTGGCTATTACTCTTCCTTGGCTTATTCTCTGAAATGCATGATGGATGATCATGCTTGCCTCTGCACCTCCTTGCCTGTGAGACACTGGGTCAAACATAACAATCTGCATTGACAAAACAGGCACCCTTACATTAAACAAGATCAAGGTAACAAAATTTTTTCCTTGAAGAAGCAATGAGAGAAGATACTTCCACATAATAGTATCAAATGTTTTTGATATAATGCAAGAAGCAGTTGGTTTAAACACAAGCAGTACTATTTACAACATTGATTCTGAATCGCCCTACCAACAAAGTAATACTTTCTTGGGATGTCTTTGATTTGAATATGAATATGAATGAAATATATAATCCATGTTGAAACCTTTAATTCATGGAAAAAAAGAAGTGGAATCTTGGCGAAGAGGAAGAGTAAGAGTAAGAAGGCTGTTCACACCCACAAGAAGGGCTGTGAGACTAAGGATACAAATTCAGGGGACTGCTTCTAGCTAGCATTTAACATGACATGAGGTTAAAAAGAAGAGCACCTCCCAGCCCTCCCTCCCCCACCCCTGGCCCTCGGGTGGCCAATTCGTAAAATAAGACCAACCCAATTAAAAGTTAAAAAGCTACTTCAAAGTAATTATTAGTTTTACTATGTATCAAAAATTCCTATGGAAGTTCAAAGGAAAAGTCATTTTTTGTTGAATTTTCTTAGGAATACAGTTGGAGGAGTAAAAGAAACACAAGATTGACAGTGAAATTCATTCCAAGTGGACAGGAAGTTATAAACATTAAAGAACTCATACTTTAGTGGATCAAACAACTTGGTCCAACTTAGACTAACCATAATATCAGTCCATAATTGATCTTATTTATAAGTTCTCATACTTAACAAATCACTAATGTAGAAGGCCTAAAATCATACTAACTAAAATTAAGATGAAGCATATGCAAATCAAACTTGAAGCAAAGTGACCTCGTGATTACTCCCATATTGAAACCAAATTATAAAGCCAACAATTACCAAAAGTTAGGAAAAAGAAACACACACACATTTACAAATGCACAAGTTACAATAAATACTTTTTTTTTACTGCATAGGAATTTGTTTGCCATCTTTTCATCAGTTGGATAACAGATATAGAATGATGATTAATTGTCAACAAAATAGACTGTGAACATAAGTTGCTTCAATAAGAAGTAATTTTCAGAATGCTCAGTTCCCAAGGTATTGCAACAATGTTCAGGTTATATTACATCTTAGGTATAATAGTAAGTTAGTAACTCTGACAAGAGAACAAGAATGCCACGAAAGGAAGATGAAGATATATTTCTCCTTAAGTAGGATTTTTTTTATAATAATAATAAAAAAAAAAACTGCAATTTCAAATGTCCCCTCCTGAACACCTCAACTGATGTTGCAGCGGCTATACAAATTAAACAGACCATGATGAAAAGCAAAGCAAAGGGAGAACAGGGTGGCTGTTGCCCCCCATGGGATTGAAATTTCTTATATTTCTTATGTGTACATAGGTAATTCTTTGTATTGTATGCCCCAATCCTTCTAATATAATACACTAGTTCCCGTGGGTTTTTGCAGATATCATAACCACTTAATCCCATTCAAAAGCCATAGGTTTTGATGGGGTTAAAGTAACATCAATGATACACCAGAAAAATTATTGATCTTTATCAAGTAATTTTTTCTTGCCCTATAATTTTATTTCTAGACATACTTCATCCCAAATACACATATTTTCCTTCAAAGAAGTTATTGTCCCCCTAAAAGAAGACTCAAGGTTATATTATTGAAAAAAAAGTGTGTTCATTATAGAGAGGAAATATACATAAAATTGGCCTAAATAGAACGGCTAAGCAAGAAGAGAGTAATTTATATGTATCATAAAAAAAAATTTTAAACGTATTCCAACGTTGAGATAAAGAAGTTGATTAATTTGGTGACAAGGTGATTATGATAAGCTGCAAACCAATCGTGCTAATTTATAAGTTATTGCTTTAATTTTGAGTGCCCTTACATGCCCTGGCCTGGCAGAAAGAATCTTGTGACCTGGCCACTTACAAGCTAACTTGTGGACAATCACCTTTGACAGGGCTTGTTTCAGGTGACTGTTTTATCAACCTATAGCTCAAAGTAGGTTTTACCGTTTTAGTCTGATTTGCAAGAAGGTTAGTCATACTTTGATAGAGTATACTTTTGTTTAATTCAAGAATATCGTAAGCAGACTAACTTACAAAGTAATACTTATGAACATACCTCAATGGCCTATGCCAATACTGTGAGGGAAATCAGGTACTTGCATTGAAATTGAAGCTTGTCTATGCCTTTTCACTCACTTGCTAAGAGCATTCATCTTTTCTGCAAACAAGTTTTCATGTTTTTAAAGCATAAAGCTCCTTCATACAAATAAAAACAGCTGGATCTAATGTTAACAGTTTAACTTATCAGCCATTGTCCTTGTAGATATTTTTCTATTATGCTCTCTAATTTTTGGGTTATCTAAAGCAGATAATCAAATTATCGAAACCCACATCTTAGCTTCTTGAAATATAGTTCTTCTGTTTGGTCATTTAAAGCATTTCAAATTACCTAAGCATTTTCTATGTGACCATGTTTATTAGATAATGTGGTTAAGATAGTACCATAGTTAATCTTCCAGAATTCACAAGCACCCACAAACAGCCTTCTGACACATGTAAAAAGGGTCCATTTCTATGATTGCAATATAAAAATGTCCTAAAAATTTTAAAAATTCTACATTGATGGATTTCATCACAAGGAAATCAAAGGGTTTAAAATTATGTGTATTTTTCTTGTACTCATTGTAGCTCATAAAGTTGATAATATAGTCGCCATATAGGGAAAGAACGTTGTAAATAACAAACACAGCCGAACAGAAAGAATATGACAAAAAATTGACTGACAACAACATTTCCAAAACATTGTCATCCTGTATAGTAACTTCATTTCCATGCTGATGTTTCTAAGGTGGAGAAGGTCTGTATCTAACAACATTAAAAATTTCATTCAGTTTCAGCAAACTATGAATGTTGCTGCCCTTGCATAGACTTTCTTGCACCTATTTATTTATTTATTTATTTTTCTGGTAAGGTCCCACTGGCTGCAGTCCAACCATTATGTGTGAACCAGAGGATTAATACAATGGGAGCTTTTAGCCTTGGCCACTGAGCTACCCAACAATCACAGCATGGTAAAGCCATCTGTGGGTCGATCAAAGCCATTTGTAACCAGGGTAATAGGAGTCTTAACTTATGATACAATGTAGGGCAAGATCTATCATTGGTGCGGATGAGAAAGTGAAGAAAACACTCATTTTAAAACTTTTCATTGGTCAAGTCTTCAATGAATTTAATGCTAGCAACTGGAGAAGAACATATTGAAGGGTTTATTAATAACAGGCTGTTTTTAATAATTCTAAGGTTTACCATAGTCCGTCAGCTGGTGATGGTGGCGTTTCTGAAGCAGTTTGTCAGTGTTGAGAGGCTAAATTGGGGGAAATGGGGTGCTTGCATTTAGACTTGCATCTTTCTGTTGACCATTTGTAGGCTCTTCAAGTGTATTCCAGTTTCTGGAGAGCAGTTGGCAAAGCAAAGATTCTCCGCCTCCTGGAAGACTAACCAATAAGTCCAATCATTTGTAATGCATGACTTTTTGTATTAGGTGAAGTGAAGGTAATATATAGTGCTATGGGATATCAATTCAAGAGAAAGCTTCCAGTTAGTTTTGAAAGTAAGATATGTTCAAGTACACAAGGAGTAATAAATATTATTTGTTTAACAAGAATAACATAAAACTTTAACAAAACAGCAATATAGAAGGCCTTAAATCATACCAGCTAAAATGACAATGAAGCATATGCAGTCAAGCTCGGCCTAGAGGAACCTCATGACCACTCCCACATCAAAATCAAATTATATTTCCAATAACAGAGTAAATAGCATGCTATCATGTGAACTTAGGGGCAACAAACTGTATGTGAACATGAGTTCATTCAAAAGGAGCAACACCAAGAGAGGCCGGACACGTGAAACCATATTCTGGACCTTATCGTGTAATGAATTTTCAGAGCTGGTATTAACAACTATAAATTGATAGACCAAAGTCCAAATAGACATATTTTGCCAAAAGTAAATCACACCTCAGACAATATGGGGTAATAGGCAAGAAACGTACTCATGTACACCACGATGTGTAAGTAACTTGAGAGAGAGAGAGAGAGAGAGAGAGAATGAAAATCATGATACAATGAACTTCTATTGGCTTGTTTTCATTGCTTTTGTTCTAAAATTTTAGATTTTTTATAGTATTTTAAAAGTCTAACTTTCTTTTTGAAAATAATAATTTTTGCAGAATAATGCCTCCATATTCACATAAAATTAAAACCAAGACCTCAATTCCACCATGTAATGATTTGGTAGGAGGTACAATTTGGTCAAAAGACCATACCTTATTTTTTTAACCATACAAGTTAGGCTTAAATCATCCAATAATCCTAATTCAGCTACAACCTACAGGTATCCTTTTAAGTACAACTCACTAGATATTGATCCTCATCAATTTAAAAAATCATATGCCACCTGAGAAAGAAAAAGTATTTCATATTATGTTGAACAAAATCAGTGAGCTAAGAAAACCAAAAATATTTGTTTAGATTATTAGCAGCACATACTTGTCCAATGGCATTTAATTTTTTTTTTTTTTCTAAACAATTTTATAAAATTTTAACAATTAAATGAAACTAAATTTAGCTGCATATTAAATGAATAATTTCTTTGTATTTTTTATTTGATGCCAATATATTACTTGTACTTTACATTCTCCTTTATAACTTAACATTTTTTTTCTAAAACAACTTAAAAGCGTTTATCAAATGACTATTTCTTTCATTAATTCTGAGTTTTCTTTTCATTAATGTCCTTTCAAATTGGATCGGTACCTAGGGGGCGGCACATAGGCTTCAGGGGTTGAACCCCCTAACTTGGAAAAAAAAAATATTATATATAATATTTTTTTTATTAGTTCAAAATACCTTTAAAAATATTTATTTTTGCACACCTTGACGACACAAATTTAAAAATAATTCACACATCAGCCCATCCCAAAACTAAACAACACAAATCACAAATCAGTCTCTTTGACCTGATATCAAATCTCATCTCATCTCTCTTTCTATCTAACTATCTTGGTATTTTCAACTTTAAGAGTAAAGAATTGAGTGTTTGTGAATTATGAGTGTCTCTTTTTATTATATATTTATATTATGCGTGTTAGTGTATATCTGATATAGAATGTGTGCATTATATTTTCATTTTTTTATAATTTTATTTGTGTCAATTTTGTTGTATGTGAATGTGTACGTGTGTAATATAAATATAATATAACTTTATATAATTCAATAATTAGGAAATACAAAGGGTTTGTTGAAGAAAAACTCAAGAACAAGTAATCTAAGTTCTGGAGATTATCGCCAATTGAACCAACAAAGAGTTACAAATCACAGAGAAAGGAAAGCCCTAGAAAATGAGGGAAAGAGCAAGAAAGTAAGAGAAGAACAGAATGAAAGAGAGAGAGAGAATGAATAGAAGATTTTGTATTCAATTTCAATATTTTCTACATAATGATACACTCGTGCTCATTGATCTATTTATATACAATCAGAGTTTGCCTAAATTGCTTAAGTTAACAAACCCAAATATCTGAAACTAATTCCCTGGAAATTAGGATTTCTGTTAAGGCTAACTAACTGAATTTAGCTCCAAAACTGAAACGAATTCTTGAGCAAAGCTAAGCGCACCGTTTTATTAAGTTTCTGATGAAGCCATTCACTTAAGCAAAACGGTGCGTTTGGTGCATGTGCTCTTAAATGAAACGCTGCGTTTAGTTTAATCACTACGCAGTCGTTTTAGGCTTCTTCTTCAATCTTCTTCTTTTCAGGCTTCGTCTTCTTTACTTCAACATCTGTTGCATGTGTGTGTATTGTTATCATGTTATAATAAATTTTAGTTATAAAATTAGTGATTCAAGAAAAAAAAAATAGTAAAGTTAGTGATGGTCAAGCATTTGATTGGTTAAGTAGATATTTAGTGTATTATTTATGCATAAATGAGTGTGACTGTGTGAATCAATAATTAATATAGTGCTAGTGGGTTGAGTTTTGTTATTTAGTTCAAAATAATTTTATATAAACAATGACAAATGCATAAAAATAAAAATTTTATATAAATTTAACAAAATAAAATGTTCAAACCTACCCACATTGAAAACAAATAATGACAATTGATAATAAACTATCATGTAATGATTTCGAAAAATGAAAACTCATAGCAAAAAATAGTAAAATTTTATGTATTTGCATGTTTTTTTTTTTTTAATCAATAACTTGATATATTCAACTTCTCTTTTTTATTAAATTTTATCTCTTTTTTTATTAAATTTTATTAAATTTATGTTTCTTAATGACCCTCTTAAATAAATTCTTAGAGCCTTATTTCAGAGCCGCCACTACCATCATGTGAACGAGACAATTGATTTGAGAAAGAACTAAAAGATGCAAATGAAACAACAAAAATAAGGAAGGAGACATACCTTGAGAAAATGTTTCAGCGTACCTTGGCATATTCTTAAAAGTTCAATCAAGATGTTCTCATTTCTTAGAAAGTAGATATGGATTGAAGTCAGCATCCTACAAGCAGCATGGATGGTCAAGGCCATCTTTACTGTTGTCGGAAAGTTTAGAGGCAAAATCAGACTACAGTAATTATCAAACCATATCCATATATACAGGGAAGACGCCAAAGCTGAAATATTCTTCATTATGTTCTTCCATTCCCAGCCTGGATTGCAATGAAGTTGCTGATGCTTGTTGCGTCACCTTCTATTGGCAAAGAATATGATGACAAAATTCAAACAGAGCAACCCAAAGAGAAATCCACGACACCAAGCTAACAAGATAAAAATTATCAAAGATCAGATTCATCCAACTACACTAAGGAAGAGAGATAGCAATTAATCCAATTGTTTGATGTTTACTGAATTTTACCATTATATATATACACACACACACAGAGACAAGTAAATACTGAAACTCATCTCTCGAAAAGCAAGAGCGCGAGGTCATTCATTCAGAACATAGTCACATTTTGTTAAATACTTGGGAGTGCGTACCTTTTTACTCTTTATCACAACTTGCTCGAGTCTGTCCTGTTTGGCCAATGGTATTGCCCATCTTGACGTTGATGTTTATGCCACGTCTGATTGCTCTGCCATTCCCATATTCATCTTTGAGAATTGCAGCCAAGCCTACATTCTTTTGATCATATGACCCATCAAAATTAAGCTTTACCCATTGGTCAGGTGGCTTGATCCAAGCACTTCCCCTGTTTTGCTCTTCAAGTGATCTCACGTAAGAGCCATACTGATTGTTAAGACGATGCGCTAGCTGGTTTATGCTGCCTTTAGTGTTTGAAAACAGAGCATCCTCCCGTGCATCCAAAAGGATATTCATCGCCACTACTGCATACAGTGTGAATTCATCTTTGGTGACTCTTTCTGCTAGTAATTCCTTTGGGGGGTCAATTATATGTTCAACGAATTCCTTTATAGAATGAGCTTGGATCATTTCGACTCGAAAACCCCATCTACCACCATACCATAATCCTTTGGCATAGGGACAACATTGAAATAGATGTAAAACTGAATCTTCTGCTATTTCACAAAGAGGGCAATAATAGCCATCTTGGGCTTTGGAGCATCCATCCAGCTTCTGCTTAAAGGGGAGGACATCAGCAGCCACTCTCGATAAAAACATTTTTAATCTTTCATGAATTCTTATACAGGCCACCTTATAAAACTCCCATACCTACTATCTCTCAGTTGCACTTGTATAGCAACACAAAAGGCAAATGATGGAAGTTTCCGACCAACTGAGAATGATATGGAACTTCCAACAATTTGATGATTGAACCATTTTGGAATATTACTTCCTGGAATTAAGACGTCTCCATCAAATTTAAATGAAAACTCCTTTTTACGAGCAAAGTCTGTTTCAGATGCATAATCCCGGTGTGATGATCCACTTGGACACACAATATTCCGTGGAAGCCCTAGCTTTTCTGCAAACTGCATGCATTTAGCAAATTAAAGAAACCACAGTTTAGCAAATCTAGTAATATATTTGGGAAAGTTAACCAAAATTTAATCTTTGAGAGAGATGAACCTGACTCAATAATGTTCTGCTTGATTGTGAATCCAACGAATTGCATGTGATTACAAATACCGTATGTATACATGATGGAAGTCTTGGAATTTTCTGAAGATTCCAGCAGCTGTCAATATAAAGTCCCTTTAATTGAGGAAATCTGCTAGAGATGTTGGGGAGGGTAGTAATGTTGCTGTACATAACAAATAAACCTTCCAATTTGGGGAAGCAATCAGGAATATCCAAGATCTTTGCTAAATTTTCAAAACCAAAACCACACAGTATGAAGTACTTAAGATTTGGTAATTTAAAGAAGCAACTTGGAAGATAATTAAGGTTTTTAGTACGGAAGAATAACTTTGCCAATTTAAGGAGGCTAGTGACATTTTCAATTGATGAAGGCAGAGCTGATCTTTCCATACTTTGCCCAACATCGGGGAACTTCCAAAGAATTTCACAGCTTTGGAGATAAAACCATTCAAGAGATCTCAAGTTGAGAATTCTTGGAATAATTTTAAGATTTTTGCATCCTCTGAGATTCCAATATACAAGCTCTTCAAGAAGTCCAACAGACTGATGAATCTCAACTAAATTTTCACATCTATCAAGTTCCAGAGTCTTTATGTTTGGGGCAATCACCGATAAGTCAGGTAATTTGGTAACATTTTTACAGTCAGTGAAATCCATGAGTTTCAAAGCTGTGAACCGGCATCTCTGTAGAGGATGAAATAAAAAATTCAATAATTATAGCTTAAAGATAAAATAATTTTATAAATGCTAATGATCGTACCTCAAAATGCTCATCCAATTTAATGTGGCTTCCTGGCACTTTAAGTATAACAAGTTTTTGAAGATTAACAGTGGCTGGCAAGGAAGTTAGAGGAAATCCATTCCAATCAATTAACCTTAACTCATTTGGAAGATATTTAATATCTTCACAAATTAAATTACGAACTATCAAGTATTTGAGATTTTTCATCTTTCCAAAATCCAATTGCTTGTTTCCTGGTTGTGGTAAGCACAATGCTATGCCTCGAACTTCTTCTAATCCCTAAATGAACAAAGAATTATAATAATTACATTATACAACAAAATTAACAATTATTAAGTTGTAAACAAAATAAATGTGGATAAACCTATATTTTCTTCAGCTTTAAAAGAAAAAAACAAAGAAATGAGAAAAATATTCACTACATATGCTTAGTGAGAAAAGGGAAAAGATAAATAAAAATAATTTATACCGTATCTGGGACTTCGGAAGCATCATCATAACACAATAACCTTTTATGTTTCTTTGATACTTTTGATTCTTGTTTGATAATTTCCAAACCCATTTGTTGTATCAAATCATGCATCGATAATATGTCATCTTCATCAACAACTATGAGAGACTTATCTTTAAGTATTTCAATATCATAATATGGGTCATATGAATTGCAACTTTGTAGTATATGTTCGACAACATCCTTCCATAATCCCTTGAGAAAACATGCAATATCAAGGAAAATATCCTGTTGAGTTTGGTCCAATCCATCATAGCTTATTTTGAGTACTTCTAGAATATTTGGATTAAGAATTCTTTTGTACTTATCTAATGCACTTTTCCAATAGCATATATCATCTCTTGGATTCAAATCAGAACCTATTATTTTCAAAGCTAATGGAAGACCTTTGGCATAACTTATAAATAGGTCTACGAGTTCTGAATAACCTTTCTTAGGCTTGTTTTCTTTGAATGCATGTTGACAAAAGAGTTCACGAGATTCATGTTTATCTAATTCCCTGAGCCTGTAGTTATAGTAGGTTAAATGATAATCTTCTTGAAGACTAGATAGTAATTTTTCATCTCTTGTTGTGATAACAATCCGACTTCCAGAAGCAAAACAATTGCATTCACCAAGCAAATCTGTTACTTGGATTAATTTGTCCACATCATCAAGAATTAAAAGAATTCTTTTGTGTTGAGGCATTTCCATTCTCTTATTAATTCTTTTAATTGCACCAAGCTCCTTCAAAGTTCTACCTCCTAAGATCTCATAATAAAGTGTCTCTCTTAATTGGAGTTTGCTATCTTTTGTTCTTGAGTTGTCTCTAACATTCTCTAGAAAGCTGCTTCCTTCAAAACGATATGCAATTAAGTCAAAAATAGCTTTTGCAATTGTTGTCTTACCTATTCCAGGAAGGCCATGGATCACTACCATACGTACATCATTTGAATCAATATCTAAACGCCTATTTATATCCTCCACACGAGAATCTATTCCAACAGGGTATTTAACATCAAATATCTTTGTATAATTTAATTTAACTCTTGAGATCACCTCAAAAACTTCTTTGATAAGTGTAAATTGAGGGTGGCTGCCAATTGCAAAGCATTAAAAACTTGTTAGAAAATAGAATATAAAGACGAACTAAAATTCAAAATGTTTACCTTGTGTACTATGACTGAAATATTGCTAATACAAGTTAATGGCAAGTAATTTAGATCTAAGAACTATCACTATGAACCATTTTTTTCTCAACTAGGACATCAAATTTTGGCTTTTAGCATGAAGACTCGTGAAAAACCAGGTTAGGTAAGGAAACAAGCTTCTTGAATATCCATTTCTAATTGACAAACACTAGTTTAAATGCATTCGTTAAGAAATTTTAGGGATCAAAGTTTGGTAAATTATATGGGTGTGCAGTGAATTTATAAAGGGCCCCAAGACTCTCCATTACATTAAAGGGAAAAAAAAAAAAACCTAAAATTGTAGATTCATAATTGATTTTTTTTTTTTAAGGAAAAAAAAAAAAGAGAGATTAGTTTTATAATCTTTCACCAATTCTAAGAAGGTCACAAAATATTCAACCATAGAAATCTAACTCAATTGAAACAGTAAATTATTTGACAAAAAAATTAAAAAAAATGTTATGAGCGTGCCAAGTAATTATTGATTATCAATTTTCCTAAAAACTTGTAAAAGAGATGTTAATAAAATCTAAATAAAAAAAAACTTAATAAGCAATTTTGAATCTAAAAACAAAAATTTTAAACCTATATATATATAATATAGAAAGATGAATAAATAATATTTAATTGATATTAAAATATTAAAAAATATGCGTAAATGCACTTTTGGTCCATACATTTTAACACTATTTCTATTTTGGTCCCTACTTTTTTATTTTACCGCTTTTAGTCCCTACCATTACTCACTTAACGGAAATATCTTACATGGCAAACAGAGTTTAGTACTAATACACTAAATGCTGATGTGACCATTAAAATGATAATAATAAAATTATTTGGCAATAATAAATGACAAATCAACATTTTAAATATATAAAAAACCACATTAGAAAAATAATTAAAATAAACTTATGATTTTTTCAAAAAATGAAATAAAATATTCTTTTCTTTTCATTATATTTTTGGAAGACATGTTCTTCACTAGAACATGATTGTTCATGTTCTTCCCCCAATAATGTGTTTGGTTTCCCATAAAATTTTATTTTCTTAGTTTTAAAGATTGAGAAAAAAAAAATTGTAGCAAATTTCTCAACTTTTCTTAAATTTTGTTGGCAACCAAACACAATATCAATTGAAAACCGAGTCATTGTTATTTATTTACTTATTTTCCTATATCTCCATCTCTCTCATCTCAAACTCTCTCTGAGCTTGAAATCTCTTCCCCAAACTCTCTCCCTCTCTCTCAGCTGAAAACCCGAAACCATTCTCTCTCTCAGATCGATCTCTTTCTCTCTTTCTTAGGTCATTGGTTCTCTCTCTTAGATTGGTGGGTCTTTACCTCAGATCGGGGGGTGCCCTTGGATCAGTGGGTAGTTTCTGTCTCAAATCGGTGGGTCTTTCTCTATTTTATCTATCTACCCTAAATCCTAAACCCTAATCTCTCAACAATATGGTGGAGATTCCAATGGAGATAGGTGGTGGCGCACTCCAATGGTGGATTTGTGGGTTGTGATTTTTGTTGATTTGGGTTTTCACCTTGTTCAAATCTAGGTCGGTGAAGAGGGCTTAAGGTTTGGTCAAAAGGGTTTTCTGACAGGAAGAGTTTGAGGTGTGTTGGGTTAATGGTTTTGTGTGTTGGGTTGAGATGTGTTTGTTGTTGTTGGTATGCTTAAGGGATTGAGCTGGGTTTATTAGAATTTGTTGGTATTTTGTTCATGATTGTATTAATTAAATTTACGAATTTATATCTATTTTTCTTTTTCGATAATTTGGTTTATGTATATATGTGGATTGATTTTGTTTTGTACAATATTCATTTATGATTTTTTTGGGGTTTGATTTTCTTGTATTCTTGTGTTTGATTTTCTGGGTTTGTATGATTTTTTTCGGTTTGTGCTCTTGTGCGTTCTTGATGAAGAGGATGTTACATTGGAATTCATGTGTTGTTGATTTTTAATTATGTTTTTTCATTTTTCTATTTTGTTGAAATTGATAAATTAATTTTTAAAATTCTAAGCTGACATGAGTTTGACGTGACATTTATTAAATAACAAATAAATTTTTTATTATTATTTTAATGGCCGCATCAGCATTTAGTGTGATAGCACTATACTCTGTTTGCCATTTAAGACATTTTCGTTAAATGAGTAACGAAAGGGACCAAAATTAAATGTTTTTTTTCATTTAGGGACTAAAAGTGGTAAAATAAAAAAGTAGAGACCAAAATAAAAATAGGATCAAAATATAAAGAATAAAAGTGCATTTATGCCAATAAAAACCATAAAAACCTCAAAATATATAGAGCTACCTGAAGTGGGAAAATATTATAATTAATTGATAAGATAATCAATTATATATGCTTACCTTTCTATCTAGCCTAACTAGCACATTATTAAAAGATATGATCATAATATACTTTCAAATTTTCAAAAAGTACGGAAATAAATAAGTCTTCGCTTGAGAGCATGTTTTGTAGACCCAGACCGTTCAATGAATCAGTAAAAGAGAAAGGTTCAAGATTTTTGAGGTTAAACTGAAGTCGAACCAAGGTCGAATCGTAATGACTTTATAATTAGTTTAATAATTATTTAAAATATAAATAAATGTATTAATTAGTACATAATAGAAAAATTAATTAAAATAGTCCAATTAAAACTATAAATCCATATTTTAACTATGTCTAATATATCCATCTGAAGCCCAAATATTAAGGGCCCGTTTGGTACGTATGTTTAAACAACAATTTTTAATTTTTTTAAAAATATGTGTGGGTGAAAAAGTATGAAAAAATACATGTAATATTGTTTAAAAATTAAAAATATATGCTTGAACTCGCGTATGAAACAGGACCTAAATATGTATCTAATAATAATAATAATAACAATTTTTTTATAAAAAGAATATTAAAACCATCAATTTGTACCGGCACAAGTGAACAAAAAAGGGAGTTTCAAAAAAAAAAAAAAGTGGACAAAAGTGAATGATATGATATATCATCATATCATATCATGTGAGGCTCTAGACTTTGTAAGAAACAAAGTCTCAGAATTGTCTTTCCAATTCCCATTTTTCAATGCCCACGTGACCAGCTCACAAACCTAAAAAAGCACTAAAAACAAAAGTGAATGAAAGAAAAGGAAGAGATAAAAAAGGCAATACAAACAAAAGCAGATGAAATTTAATGAAGAGTGAAGAAGAAGTCAGAAACGGCTCTAGAAGGTAGAAGCTAAAAGTAGAAGAAGAAGATGATGAAAAAGGAGAAGCTGGTATCTAGCTGAAACAAGAAACAAACCTGAGAAGATATAAAAATAGTGGGTGGTAACGTAGCTCTATTTTATTTTTTCTCTTTTCTTATTTCTTTTTACTTTTATTCAAATTCTTTACCAGCGGATATATTTTTTTCCGACCAAAATATAGTAAATATTTTGGTACAATGCCGTATAAAGCTTTAATTTTTTTTTAAAAAGGACTTATGAGAAGTTGAGAATCGCGAGAACTGTTCATGGTTCTCATAATCGTGAGGTTTGACTACGGTTCGTACAGGTCTTTTTTTTTCTTTCATAGGATGGTTCTTGAGGCTAAAAAAATTGCAAAAATGAGAGGTTCGCGGTTTTCCGATTGGACCGTACAGTCCGCTCCGGTTTTAAAACCATGCTTGCAAGGGCAAAGTCAGAAATTTTTGTTTGGGGCCAAATTGCGGCACTAATATATTTATCGAGATAATTCCGCGCGCACACACACATATATATACACGCTTTTTTATTATATATACACACATTTTTTATTTCATAAGTTATATCTATATATACATATACACACACTCAACAACGACAACAAAAAAACGTAGTATTTTCAATCAAAATTATATTGCTATCTATCATAAAATAAAATTCATTTTTACCATTTTCATAGTAAAATTCTTAAAAGATATTATTTTCAATACAAATTATCAAATTTTATACTAAAGTTAGTAAAAAAAAAATTCCATTAAACTAATGCAATTTTCAAAAACTGATCCCAAACTTGGAGAAATAAGTTTAGCAACATATTTAAAGTTATCTTGCTCTAATCCATTATGTGGCATCTAAAGAGACATTTCATATGTTGTTTTAACAACAAGATTTTTTTAAATGAATCTGTTAGGTTCTAAGGTCTTAGGATTTTATGTATTTAGAACTCTAATTTGTAATGTTGGCAAACCATGATCAAAACAATGTATCTAGTCTTGTTTAGGCTTGCTCAAAGTTGGTTTATTATTGTAAAGTTGGAATCGAGTGGCTGCAGAAGTACTTGGGACTTTCGGCCTGGCTCGATCGATCGAAGAATAGACTCGATCGATCGAAAATCGCACAGGTTGATTTTTCTGCAAAATTTCCAACTCAGCCCTACTTCATTAAACGTTTAGGGTTTTATGTTTTTTACCCTAGGTATATAAACTAAACCCTAGCCACGTTTTTGGAGGTTATCCATATTGCTTTGTTGCTCATACATTGCTGTTTTGTGTGAATCTCGTGTGAGATCTTTGAGGAGTCTTCCTTTACACAAAACTTAGGGTTTTCAAGGTAGAGATGATTTCAACATCTTGAAGATCATTAGAGTTGCAACCATTTGAACTTAAAAGAAAAACAAGCGGGGAGCTTGTAGCTGATTGAAGAATTCAAGAAAGAAGGAGTCCGTGGATTCGGAGCTTGCACGTGGTCGTGTCAGTAAGTTCTACTGGTGGGTAGCATTAGGAAGTCAAGCGGGGAGCTTGTAGTCCTTTTGTAAGAACTTCAATTCTTTCATAGTGAATTCTGGTTTGCCTTGAGGATCGGTGGGTCAAATCCTCCCCAGGTTTTTACCGTGTGGTTTCCTGGATGATCATATCACTGTGTCTTTTATTATTCCGCTGCTTTATTATTTTGATATGATTGTTTGATTGCTTTAACCTAGAACTGCATAATTTGACTAAGTAACAACTTGGCTAATTAATCTAGGCTACGCAATCTGGTTGTTTAAGGGGTCTAAATTTCCATCAGAATCATTAACTAGTTAATTGCCATTTAACGAGTTGAAAGAGATAGATTCAAACATGTTTGGTATCAAACTTTATCAAATATTTTACAATAAAAAATAGAATTGAGAAAAATAAAGTTATATCTCTGTAACTATTAGACCAAATTTTTTTTTTTTAAGTCCATGAATGGACTGATTCAATATATGGGGCCAACTCTTATTTTTGTATACTAAATTTAAAAAATATAAAACTAATTATATATATTAAAAAAAATTCAAAATTTGGGGGTGGCCAACCTCTGGCCTTGCTTGAGAGTTGTTTCACGTTAAAAATTTTGGTGATAACAAAAATAGTGATAGAATGCGTACTCTTTTTTGCAATGCCATACGCCTATATTGCTGGCTTCATGGAGAGCCATCCTCCATTTTTGCACTTCTATTTTATCCTTGAACTTTGTTTCATGTTTTGTCAAAGCTTCTCCAAACTTTCCCTTTTGGTTACGAATTTCTGATGGATCCATCTTGTAAAATATTGGTAGCACAATTTGGCCTTTTTTTTCACACTCAAGAATTTTGACGAGTTCTTTCAAACACCAACTGGAAAATGCGTAGTTTTTAGAAAATACAATGATTGAAATTCTACTTTCAATGGTTTCGAAAAGTTTGTCTGAAATTTCTTCACCCCTTAAGTGCTCATTATCCAAGAAGATGTTAATACCATGATGATACAAAATGCCGATCAAAATACTTGTAAAATTATTGCGAGTATCGTCACCTCTAAAACTCACGAACACATCATATCTGCACTGGTGGGTGAAAGAGGAAGAAGAGTCTCCTTTGTTGAGTAGAAAAGTCATGGTGATTTGGATAGATAGTAGAGCAGATTTAAAAGGAAGAGGGGAGTGTAAGTGATGAAATTGGAATGGTAAGAGTTTAAGTGAGAATTTTCTGAATGGGTTTTTGAGAGAGAATGGGAATTGGAATGACAGAGTATAGTATAGGAATGAAAGAGAGGATAGGTGATATGATGTTTCCAGCGTCTGTCTTTGTCAAGCGGGCTTTAGTGGCAAACCAACGAGCAGTGAATCTTGGACACGTGTCTATTTTGATACGTGTCCAAATCTTACCGTGTCTAGTAAAATCTTCACTGGACACAAACCTTGCTTTATAGGTGATATAATTAATGTTTCCCGCGTCTGTCACTAGGTGTCAGGCTTGGGCGTTTGTCTTTGTCCTGGGTGTCAAGCTAGGCTGTGTCGGCTTGAAATGTCTCAAGACCCTTACTTACTCTTGCACCTTTTTTTCATTGTTTAATATAAATTCTAACTTTTCAGTAAAAAAAATTATGAATGAAAGAGATAATGGAAATGACACTTGTTTAAAAAAATTTATTTTACTCTTTAATTTATTTATATTATTATTTAAGACTTTATTATATTTTTTGGTATTATTTATACGCCATATTATAATATTTTAAGTTAATTTTTAACTTTATTTATAATATTTTTAATAAATTTTTTTTAATTTTAACAAAATAAACAAATTTTAAATAAATATATTAGTCTATTGAGAAAATAGTATACTATTGGTGAGTCGGTGGCCCCAACGCGGAGAAGACTTGTTATCCTACACACGGCATAACTATTATTATCCTTGTCATTGTCGTTGTTATTATTACGATCATCTTCTGTAGAATCTGTACTTTTAAGGAAGAATTTCATACTCAAAGACAATATTCACAGTTTCACACTAGCTAGACTACACACGCACACAAGTATTACGATCATCTTCTGTAGAATCTGTACTTTTAAGGAAGAATTTCATGCTCAAAGACAATATTCACAGTTTCACACTAGCTAGACTACACACGCACACAAGTATTACGATCATCTTCTGTAGAATCTGTACTTTTAAGGAAGAATTTCATGCTCAAAGACAATATTCACAGTTTCACACTAGCTAGACTACACACGCACACGAGTGCGTTTGCCTAGGGATCTAAGCGTCGTTTGGTAGAGGAGTTTGAGTAATATTATTTATAATTTTTTAAAATATAAGTGAAAAAATGTGTAGAAATATGTGAAATATTGTTTAAAAACTGAAAATGTGTGTTTAAAATTATTTACCAAACAGGCCCAAATGTGTTTTGCAGTTTGCATTTTTGGTTGGGTCTCATAGTACTATTCACGATCCAGTTAAACTTGTGAAAAATGTGCATAAGCAGTAAAAACTAAATCCCATGACATTATTTATGGTTTTAAAATTATTTTGTTACAGTATTTTTAGCAATAAATTTTTAATTTTCAACAAAATAAGAGATACCCCTAAAGTAAAAATAAAAATCGCAATAAAAATCGCACCATTCTGATTCATTTTCAAACTTGGGATCTGACGAGCCGGAAAGTGGACACAAATCTCTTGGGTACACACATAATATAATTTCTTTTATATTTTCTCTCTCGCCCTTGTCTTCTCTATCACGAAACCTCCTTTTTGTTCTTCTATCCCTTTTTCTTTTGGATAAAAGTTGTTATATCTTATATACACTTTCTAGCACGCACCGTTTTTTAACTGAGACACGGTTTCAAGTTTCAACTCACGATTTTAGTTATAAATATATATATATATATATATATATATGTACCAACTTGAAATTATGTCTTCAACTCACGATTTCAATTTTAAAAAAAGTGTGTAACAAATACAACTAATGCTACAATATGGACTCTTCAAGATCCAAGAGACCTGCTTGACATACTACCACCATTAGGTGCAAAAATGAGAAAGGGCTAGCTGAATTCATCCAATCAGCATACATAAATAATAAACTGACCAGAAATCATTCAAAATGTATTCATCCAATTGACAAGGTGCTTAGAGTGACCAGAAATCATCTTTTTTATTCTTTAGTTACAAGGGAAATCCAATGTTGCTTGCACCTTAAAATCAATCATTGAAAAAAAAAAAAAAAAAAAAAACAACAACAACTTCTAATCAATAGCATCCAAATATTGCTAAGAGGGAAAAAGAATGAAAAAAAATGTGATAAATGAAACCAAGAAAGTTTCGTTTATAACATAATAGAGTCACACTATATCTAAACCTTCACAATGCTTCAAAAAAAAAAAAAAAAACCTTCACAACACATTCATACATCAAAACATAAAGATTGCAAATAAGAGAAGAAAACATAAGAAGTTTATAACTTTGAGTTGACAAATAGCTCCTTCACCATATAAGAAATCTCATTATCTCACATTTTAAAAACATATAAGAATTTAAAAAAAAAAATGTGTATAATCATATAGAAAGCCTAAAAAAGATTTGTTATATAGTAGAGAGTGAACAAAGAAATGTTACTACTTGTCTTAGAGATCTGCACCAGACATGACCCAAAGAAATGTGAGTAATCATATAGAATTAAAAACCATCAAGATACTTAGGAATCTAATCAAACGAAAATAACAAAAAATAAGCAAAAACCGATCTTAATACTTAGGAATCTAATCAAAAACCATCAAGATATAATGATTTGCATAAATAAAAAAATAAAAAAAAGTAAGTTTCAAAAAACAATCAGATTCATTTAACCCTAACACTTAGGAATCTAATCAAAACCCATAAATCTAGAAAAGCCCATCAAAATAATTCGAAATCCAAATTGGGAAAAACAAACTGTTGGATCGTAGCTCACGGCAGCTCTAGTATGTTTACAAGCTCCACGCACAGCTCCGACGACTTGTGTGGCGGTGTGATTCAGTGTGTGGTGTGGTGGAGGTCGAGCAAGCAAAGGACGGCACAACCCCAGAGGAGGAAGCAGAGGGCACGACGAGAACTCTTTCTTCTTTGAAATTGTTCTGCTCCAGCGATATGTGTGGCGGTGGTGGAGGTTCGGCGTGATGGAAGCAAAGGTGAACGGCGTGAAGGAAGCAGAGGTTGGGAGCGTGAATTTTTTTTTTTTTTTTTTTTTTAAGTCATTCTGTTTCTTTTAAGTGATGGGCCTAACGTGACAAACATCTATTGGCTGGCGTAAAACCAGTGTTTTACGCCAATCCTGACCTAATGTTTTCTCTAATGATTTTCATAATTTTTTGTTGTCCTCTCATTACAGAACGCTGCTACACTAGCCCATAACTTAATTTGTTGGGCTTCCTCAGTAACTCAGGGGGCCCACCCTATTTCCTCCATTTTATACTGGGTCTTTGTTAAGGAATCAAATGGGCTTAGTCCATTTGGTACTTTTTGATAATAAATTACTTATTCTAGCAAAAATAATAATATATCTCTAGTTTGACTTTTTATTTATTTATTTAATCTTTCATTTTTTTTAATCAATTAACTTTCTTTTGTTTCTAATATGGTCACAAGAAATGATATATCCATAATATTTTCACAACAAATTTTAAGTAATAGGTTGCTATTGATTGTTACTAATGAGTGAAAAAGTAATTTTGTTTAAATTAGAACTAATAAAAACTTAACATCTATGAATTGTTGTGAAAATGTTATAAATATATATTGGACATAGCAATTATCTTTCTTTCCGTGTAAGTATGATTAAATCCATCAAAATAGTGATATTTTAGAAAGTGAAAAATATCAAAATTAATAATTCTAAAATAACTAAATTTAAAACATGTTAAAATTAGAAGATATAATTAAACATTGATGGCAGCTCATTAGGTAATCCTGGTTTAGTTGGTGCAGGCGAATTGTTACACAATAGCTCAGGAGATTGGATTTCAAGTTTTTCACTACATATATACTTCCAATAATATCGCTGAGCTAGGTGCAGTTCGCTAGGGACTTCTTTTGGCATGGAACTTGGGTTTCAGATTTATTTATCTTGAAATATATTATATGACAGTTCTTTCCTGGTTAACTAATAATAATGATATCCCACCAATTATTAACCCAATATTATGTGATTGCAGGAACCTTATGGAGCGCGACTAGACCATCCAAGTGTATCACATATTCAGTGAATCTAATGGCTGTGTGAATGCTCTAGTGAAGAGAGGAAATCAACAATAATGTCTTTTGGAAACCTATGATACCTATCCCGCTTATGTATATACGGCTTTTGTGTGGGATATAGAACATATAGGAACTACTAGAATGTGTAATATCCTGCTGTTATTTGACATTATATATAATTAAATAATACTCCCCCTTTTATCAAAAAAAAAAAATTTATAACTTTAACATTTTTTAACATAATATAAAATTAACATTTAAAAAAAATATAATTTTTTTTTAATAATGCGATAATTATAATAAGTTAACTGAATGAGAACACAATAACTTTTTTTTTCTTTCTCACCTCACAATAAATTATTCTAATGAAGAGAATGCCATACTGCCATATATAGAATATGCTAACCCAACCAGGCAGGGCAGCCGGACAAGCTTCAAATTCAAGAGAGAAAAAAAAAAAGTTTCCTATAAAAAAAATATATAAAATAAAATAAAAACTCAAAAAAGTAAAACATCAAACTTTATTATAATAATAATAAAAAAATAAAGGTGAAATGAAACATCAGGAGGAAACTAGAGGATAACGTATAAACACCCCTCTCGTCCCAGTGGGAAAAATAAAAAACACCGAATAGAAACGCTGTCGTTTTCGTAATGGATCAAATGGATCTTGATCATGATCTTGATGAACCCCTCACAGTGGAGATGGATTCTGATCGTTCGCGCCGTCTTTTCCCAAGGTTCTTGACCAGTTACAGCTCGCGCTCTCTCTCTCCAGTTCTCATGGATTCTCTCCCCAACGGCACGCCAACTTCCACAACAACTACCTCCTCCACCGCCACCTCCGCCGCCACAGCCGCCGCGATCCCCACCGCCGCCGCTTCGCCTGCTCCGCCGCCCTCCAAGCTGGCACACCTCACCGAGTCGCTCAAGCTGGAGCACCAGTTCCTGCGGGTCCCGTTCGAGCACTACAAGAAGACGATCCGTGCCAACCACCGCGTCGTCGAGAAGGAAGTCTCCGCCGTTATCTCCGGCGTCTCTGACGCCGTTGACTCTGACGGTTCTAAGGACGACGCCGTTAACCGCCTCACCTCCCTCGTGTCTCGCCTCCAAGGCCTCAAAAGGAAGGTTCGCGATTCGTAACCCTAACCTCTCTCTCTCTCTCTTGGTGGTTCGCTAGGGTCAGATATTGTAAATTCTTAATCAACTGAGAGTAATTTATATACTCTAATTCGTGATTTTTTTTTTTTTTTTTTCAATTTCTCGAATTAGCAAATTAGGTCATTTTGATTATTCATAACTGTGATTGGTCTCAAATTCTAGAATGCTCTTTGAATTGAATATCACTGGTTTGAGAGATAAGAAGTTGGTTATTAATTGTGTATGCAAAATTTAGCAATTATTATTATTATTAATTTCAATTTTATGAGTTCGCGTGTAGTGATTGTTGTTGTGAATTTGATTGTGAAGTTGGAAGAGGGAAGTCGAGTGGAGAATTTGCAAGCTCAGAGGTGCCGGACACGGCTCGATCATTTGGAGTCTGCAGATGCTGAGAATTTGGCAGATTGGAATAACACGCGCTTGAAGCGTATCCTTGTGGACTACATGTTGCGAATGTCATATTATGACACTGCAGTGAAGCTGGCTGAAAGTAGCAATATAATGGTAATCTATGGTCGCTTCACAGTGCTTATTTAGGATTGATTCTGTGATTTGGGTTTGAAGGACTAGGAAAAAGAATATTATTATCTGAAACTGCGTAGTTCATTTTATAATTTGCAAGGTTAGAGTTGTCATTACATTTTGATGATAATGGACGGGCCGTTTCATGCTAATGTTCATGAAGGAAAATGTTTATATCTCCTGTATATAGAAACATATTTCTCTACCCATGAAGTTTGAGAAAGTGAAAGAGAAAACGAAAAGCCCTATTCATTGATTCGAGGAACACCAGTTGTTGACTATATCACATGCTTATGATTTCATCTTAGGATAAGTGGAGACTCATTTCCTTTGTATAAGAGTCAAGCAGAAGAAACCTTTCCGCTCTTAACATAGTTTGACGAGTCATCTGAGCTTGAATCAGGCTCAACACACACATTGCACGTATCACAATAATGAGGGGAAAAAAATCAATGTTTGCATGCTACAACACCCTATACCCTATTTCCCTTTCACATTCTTCAGGACTATCAAGGTTCATCTGGACGAAACAAGTGCTTGATTGAATATTCTAAGTAAATGGTATTTTCAGGGTTTCAGTGCATACATTGTCATTTCCATGGTATTGTCACTACTGTTATATCTGCTGCTAACTTGAATACTTTATTGATTTTTATCTCTCAGGATCTTGTGGATATTGATGTATTCCAAGAAGCAAAAAAGGTAATTGATGCTCTTGAGAATAAGGAGGTAGCTCCTGCATTAGCTTGGTGTGGTGACAACAGGTCAAGGTTGAAGAAGTCCAAGGTATGTGCTATTGGCTTTATATGTGTGTGTGTGTGTGTGTGTATTTATTTATTTTTAAATTTTATTATTATTGGTAAGTTACGCATTCAATGGGTCTTGAACTGACGACTTCACCCTCCACCCAGCACTTATAACGGAAGGAGGTGCTAGTTGAGTTAAACTCATTGGTGGCTTTCTTTAATGACTGGTGGATTAATGAGTTTGCTAAGACTGTTTGTTACTTTCTCTGCTTGCTAAGAAAAAGTCTGTCAGTTAATTGGATTGCTAAACATGGAAATGTATTCTTAATAGAAATTATGTAACTTCTGTCTCTCCGAGTTGCTTTGTCTTTCATAATTCTTCCTTTTTTCCTTAGCTCTCTTCTTCTCTGTAATTAATGCTTTTTATGTTTTTGCTGTTTTTTCGTTTTTATACTTTTATTTTGCTGGTGCTCTTTTGCATCTAGCAATTTTTTGAATATACTTTTTCTTACCTATCAAAAAATATAATTCTTCCTTTTATTCACTGTAGCACAAATCTTTAATTTTCTACTCTGTCAGTTTCCACTTGTTGTTCCTGTACTTGAGATGGTTCTGTTTGCTCTGTTGAAGGCTGCTGTTTCAGCATAATGAGTCATGCTTTTCTATGGATGGATGTATTTTGAATCTCAGCTTATTTTCATGCATGGCATTTTCATTTATTTTATCATTCTGTTCATTGCATGTCATACCAAACCTTCTCTGATATACTTTCTCATGTAAAATCTTGTTTGGACTTTTGAAAGGATTTTAGCTTGGGAAACTGGAGGAGAGAATGTGTCAAGAGAAAAGGTTTTGTTAGTGTACAAGTTTGAAATGAGTAAATGGTATCACTTTTGGGGGGCCAATAGTTTGAGATATGTGTGTTAATATCACTATGACATCTTAAACATGCATTTTTTTGAGTATAGTGAGTGAAACTTTGCTTGAAAAATTGGAGGGAGACAATATGTAAAGGAGAAAGATTGTCATTAATAAATGACTTACAAAAAAGGTAAATGGTATGACTTTTGAGAGGCCTATGGCTTGAGATGTGTCCATTCATTTTACCATGACATCTTAAGCATGCATTTCCTCGAATATAGTGAGTGAAATTTTACTTGAGAAATTGGAAGGAGAGAATGTGTAAAGGAGAAAGATTTCCATTGATGAATGAGTTTAAACAATGTAACTGGTATGAATAGAGGTTTCCAATATCATCTAGTAATGAAAACTCTAAACTATCTCAATCAAATTCATTTTGAAGATTTGAATGCTTTGTTGTGCAAGTCCGGTGCTTCTACAAGTACCATTATATTGTTAAATTGCACCTTTACCCCTCATCAAGTCTACTCATTTTGTTGTTTACAAACCTTTTTATTTTTTTATTATATTGGTAAGTTACACATGCAACCAATGGATCTCCAACCCATGACTTCACTCTCCATGCCATTATTATGGAAGGAGAAAGTACCAGTTGAGCTAGTGCTCATTTGGGATAGCTTATTTTCATTTGTTTATTTGGCTTAAAAAGTTAAGTTGGGCAAAAGTATAGCTGTGCCTAAAAAAAGTGAAACTTTAAAAAGTTGTACATAAGCCAAATAAGCTTAAAATGGAAAACAGGCTCAATTGGCTACTGACTAATACAAATAGTTTTGAGTGCAAACAAGAGTGGACTTCCATTTCTGGGATAGTTCTAATTACATAAAAAGTGACTGCATAAGGCTCTCAATAACCATGTCTGATTTGATGCCTGGTGGTTGAAATTCATTGATTAGGGTAGGTTTCTATGATACATTGTCTCTGAATTTAGGTGAAAGGAGTAGTTTCATTGTTATAAGTTATGATGGTTCTGATTAAAACTGCAGTTATTACAACGAAATTTTTGTCAGCTTTTTAAATAATGAAGGCTTTTAATGATGACAGAGCAAGTTTGAATTCCAGTTGAGACTTCAAGAGTTCATAGAGTTGGTACGAGCTGGAAACGAGTTGCGAGCTATAACATATGCCCGAAAGTACCTTGCACCATGGGGTCCCACCGATATGCAAAAATTGCAGAAGTACACTGCAACACTGGCTTTCAAAAGTACTACTGACTGTGCTAGATACAAGGTGAACCTAGTCTCTTTTGGTCTGAACAATGATTTGTGCTTTACTGTAATGGTTTTTCTTCTCTGATACTTTGTAAATCAGCAGGTTGGCAGCACTATTATTTTCCTTTATCTGCTTTCTTTTTGGTTGAAAGTTTTATTAACAACCCCGCCTCCCCCCTCCAGAAAGCCATTGTTAAGTGGTACTTGATTTTATTGGAAAGAGGAACACAATGTACACAGGATGTAGTCATAAGGCTAGCCTAAACAATTACAGTACTATACCCCCTCTGCATGAACTTTTTGGCCTACACCTCTATGTTACGTTCTTTGATGGCTGTTTGAGTGGTATTGTTTTGATATTTGGAGCTGATATAGGGTGCACTTACTCATTTGATTCTCTTCTCTCTCTCTCCAGGTTTTATTTGAACCAAAGCAATGGGATAGCCTGGTGGACCAATTTAAACAGGAATTCTGCAAATTATATGGCATGACACTTGAACCTTTGCTGACTATTTATCTGCAAGCAGGCTTGTCCGCCCTAAAAACTCCGTATCCTTACACAATGTGCCATCTAATATATTTGTTTTTTGTATGCATCTACCTACCAAGCATCTAGTAACTTAATTATCATCAAACTTAGAACATAAACCTTAAGATTGACTTCTCTGATGGTCCGATCTGCATAGACACCCCATGGGGTTTTGTAAGTGAATTGCACTGTAAACATCAAGAACAAGGATTTGAAGCACAGAGTGTTCACCATCGTGAACATGATGTATTCTTTAGTCAATAAAACTTTGATTACCTATAATAAATAAATAAATAAAAAAACAAGAACAAGGATTAAATAGCAAGCACATTTTCTCAGACTTGTTTATGGTAAAAGGATCATGAGATAATCTTGAACATTTCCATCTTATCAACTTGTTCTTTATATGGGTATAGACAACTAGACAACTAATCAGGTCGGCCACATGTATTTTTCTGTCATTTTATCCTATCTAAAACCATATTGTTTATCACTTCTTAACATGTCATCTTTTGGTACTTCTACTAGTGTTATTTAAGGTCTTCATCTACCTCTTTTCATGCACCTGACTTGAATTGAATCACTTTTCCTTACTGGAGCATATCTTTAAATGAGTTTTTCCTCATTTTGTGTCGTGCCTATTTTTTGTATTGCCACTTATCCATCTAATAACATTCTCATTTCAATGTTGTATAGCGTAGTCTTGTAAACTTTCACTTTAATTTAATAGATATTTTACATTCACACACTATTCCTAATGTGGAGATATTATTTTATACACTTGGTGTATTACACCTCTCTCTCACATAAATGTGGGTCTCATGTATGGGATTCAAGTATATAATCCACATTTATGTGAGAGGAAGGTGTAGTACATTGGGTAGACTGAATAATTTCACATTTATATGTTCCTTCATTTCGTAGGTATATTAAAAAGACAAAAATATATTGTAAAACAGCTCTAAAAGCCTTTAGTTGTAATCTTGTCATTGGCAACCAATGAACTCTAGCTCAATTAGCACCTAATTCCTAGATGCATTAGGTTCATGTGTTATATATATATATATATATATATATTAAAAATCTTGTCATTAGCAGATCCAACATGCAGATCATTTTTGTTTTGCCTCTTTTATTTTGTTTTATTTTAAATTTTTATAATAGAGTGTGAGTAAAAGTAGAGCAGGTTACAGAGAGATGGAAAAGTTATTTTGATGAACTGTTTAATGGAAACAATATAAAAAATTGGAGTGATTTGGGTAACCCAATGGAGGCTTAGCATTAAATCTACATCTCTTAGTACTAATGAAATGATGGATGGACTCACTAAATTGATCCAAGAGGAAGTCCCTAAATGTAAGCTTTTTGCGGATGATGAAACTAGAAGTGAAGTTAATGCTAAGTTAGAAATTTGGCAAGGCACACTAGAATTTAAAGGCTTTCGATTAAGTAAGACTAAAATAGAGTACATGGAATGTAAGTTTAGTAAAAGTAGAAACATAAATGAAGGAGGGGTAAGACATGATGGTCAAGAGATACTAAAGAGCAACAACTTCTATATCTTGGGTCATAAAGATGGAGAGATTGAAGAGGATGTGAATCATAGGATAAGAGTAGGGTGGATGAGGTGGAAAGGTGCATCAAGAGTATTGTGCGAACTTAAAATACCTATTAAGTTAAATAAAAAATATTATAAGATTGCTATACAACCAGCTATGCTCTATGGTATTAATTGTTAAGAAGCAACATATTCATAAAATGAGTATAACTGAAATGAAAATGTTAAGATGGATAAGTGGAAATACACAGAAAGATAGGATTTGAAATGAGGAAATTTGCTTAAAGATAAGGGTAGCCCCTATTGATGAAAAGATGAGGGAAAGTCGATTGAGATGATTTGGTTATGTTCAAAAGGAGCGACTAATACACCGGTAAGAAAGAGTGAGTTTATCCAAGTTAAAGGAACGAAAAAGGGTAGAGGAAGACCAAAAATCACTTTAGTAGAAGTAATAAAAAATGACATGTCAATTAAGGAAGTAACACAGTGTATTACTTTGGATAGAATAGAATGGAGGAAAAGGACACATGTGGCCGACCTTAACTAATCTATTGGGATCCGGAGTTGATCCCAAAATTTTGGAACTAAGGTTTTGTTGTTTTTGCTTTTATTTTTAGTTTTTTTTTTAATGAAGTTTAGCAAAAAAACTAAAGATACAAAATCTGACCATTTGATGGTTTAGTATCCGTACTTCATTTTTATTTACATTTAGAACTCAAGGGTGAATTGTAGAACTTCAATGGTAACAATTATGCAGTTGGCAAATCAAGCTCTGAGGTGGTCTTAAAATGGATCTCTGCTATTTCTCATGTTAACTTAAGACATGTATAGAATTTTATCCAAAATAAATAAAGTAATCTGATTAACCAATAATGAAGGATTTCTACCATCTGGCATTCGGGTATTTCTCTTTCACCTTTCTGCAGGTCTGCATAGAAGAGATGCTGTTGTATTTAGAATGTTCTTTTGCCTTGACCTAATCCCTAATCCAGATACTGTTATGAAGATGATTGTACCAAAGAAGACCCTTTGTCACAGGATAGTTTCCGGAAACTAGCATTGCCATTACCATACTCTAAGCAGCATCACTCGAAGCTTGTTTGCTACATAACTAAAGAGCTGATGGACACAGAGAACCCTCCCCAAGTTTTGCCTAATGGCTATGTCTACAGCACTAAGGTTCCTGTTATTCTTGTATTAAGCAAGTAGTACAACTTTATATTATTATTATTCTGACTTTCTTTTTTCCTTTGGCTTGGCAGGCTCTTGAAGAAATGTCTAGGAAGAATAACGGTAAAATCACCTGTCCAAGGACAGGTTTGATCTGCAACTACACAGATCTGGTTAAGGCATATATATCATAAGACTGCATGGTGGCCTCAGTGCCTGTGGCTGTATGCAGTTTTAATTCATCTTCTGTAGATAGGGCTCCTTCCTGAAAGAACACAGCAAAGTTCCTCATGAACATTTCCCATGCCTATATTTGGGTCTGGTGTTGGGGACATGTACATATGCAAAAATGCTTAACAGTTTCAGTTCGAATGTTTTAAATCTGCATGAATTAAATATTTATTATTTCTTAACCTATATTCTTAAGGCACTAATCAACAATATCATTATTTCTTAAATTGGTAGCAATTAATGAGCTTTGCCTCATAATAATGTTGGTTTGCATGGGTATAGGTGACGGCCTTTAGTTTAATTGAAAGCAAGATGTGCATAATCTGGACCCCAAAAATATACTCTTCTTTTGAACTTTCCCAAAACATAAAATCCTGATATGCTCAATTCCATATTACTCATCTCTTGCAAAGAACAGAACAGAACTTGGGAATGATATGCCAAGTTGCCAACAATTTTTCACCCTTTCGAGGCAAGTCCTGGAATTTTAAAATTTAACCGATTACGTTTAAACTTGAAACCACTGTCCTATGAATTTGCATTTGAAAAGCCATATGCCCAAATCCATTACTGTCATGTATACATATCCTTTCAGAGCACTGAACCTTACATGGTTAGCATGCTATAAATCAGCATGATCTGAAGCTGATTTTAATGTCACAGTATGCTGGTGATATTTTGTGACGGTGTATTTACTGATGATGGCCAGGGTTATGGTTTATAAAGATGGTTTCTTTCATTGAGGAGAGGACAATTGTAACGTTCATATGAAAACTGCATAGCAAGTATCGCTACACTGCAACTCAACTCCAACTACCATGATCTGGACAAGAAGAGCACATTTGCACTATAAAAAGCTCCCATTCGAGAAAACTAGTTCCAGAAAGTATCTTCTGTCACAGATAAACCCAGCATTGCTATGACAGGCGTTACCATCACAGTTCTGAATTCACAGAGGGCTGTAAACAAACCAAATTTTTTCAAGTAATGCATGTTTAAGCTTGGCTCATTAGGAAAAATCAAAAGATCAAACTTAGCTTGAGCTCGTGACAAGCCTAAAAATAATATTTGAGATTAAGCTTGTAAGATTGCCAAAAAGCTTGAGCTAAGCTTGACTTGACTTGATTAATTAGTCAAGCCAAGCTCAAGTTTAATATTAAGCTCAAACTTGAACTCAAGTCAAGCTTTTGAGCTTAAGATCTAAAAAAAATTACATTATCAAATGCTTAAATCTCTAAAATAAAAAAAATAATATACTCATTTTATCATGTGTCTAATCCTACTTATGATTAGCCATTATTCAAATTATAATTTTACGTAATTAAATTCATCTATTCATCCTTCCTTGTCTATAGCTTTAACAATTGTTTAAAATTTTTACTTTCACTTTCGATGATGAAGAATTAGAAAAATACTTGATTGTAACTATTATGAGTGAAAAAATACTAACATGTTTCATAACTTTAAATTAGATGATTGATGAGAAAAGATCATACGTGAAAGAATTTATTTATTTATTTATTTTTAAATGTAACTAAAGTCTAAAGTGGTTTTTGGTGAGTCTATAAGGAAGGAAAAAAATTAAAGTAATGAATGGTAGTCCCATGTTGGCCATATCATTATTAAGATATGTGTAATAAGTATATTTAACTAACACATATAAACTTGTCTATGCTTGAATTATTTTGTACCAAGCCTTATAGCTCACGAACTTGTTCGTGAACAAATTTTTTTGCTTGGACTTGGCTTGTTTATTAAACAAGCTTAAAACTAAGGTTCAAACTTGGCTTATTTATAAATAAACAAACATGAACAAGCTTTTTATCGAGCCTAGCCCAAGTTGTTCACAATCGGCTTGGTTCATTTATAACCCTTATTCACAGTTAAACCTCTGAAGAGAGTATTTGACTCTTTTAAAATGACAAAACTGCTAAGCCTACAAGAAAGCCATGTCTTAAGTTGCACGAGAAATAATATAAATTACAACAACGTACAGTTTAGATCACTGGCTATGTTCCAAATAGCACTTATGTCCAGTAAAAGTTCAGAAATTTTCAAACAGCTATAAAGAATTTGGGATAATAATTATCCATACAGCGTAGAAGAAACGTTTTCAAAGACAACAAAGGTTTTAAGTAGATTTCTGTTACTTAAAACCTTCTGTTCTACGCGGACTAACCTCAGGTTTTAAGTTGGTTTTTGTCACTTAAAAACTGCTTTTAAGTTGACTCACTGCCTCTTGGAGAACCATGATTGTCGTCATCATCAATGGGGCTTCTGTTGTCCCGATGGATAGGACTAGGGCTGCGACTGCGGCCATTTTCTTCAGCAGGACTCCTATAGCTCCTACCCCGGGGGCTTTCTCCATCAGCATCATCAATGGGACTTTTGCTCTTTCCCCTGGGACTCCCACTGTAGTCAGACCCATTGGCCTGCCTGCCATCCCTTGGCGATGGGCTGCCTCTCTTTTGTGGGCTCCTATCATCAGGTGTAGGACTACGCCTCCTACCTTTAGATGGTGGTGGTGAACCCCTGTGTCGTTTCGGGCTACGGCTGTCATGGGGGCTTCTTGATCTTCTCTCAACTTGTTCAAGGCTTCGTTCTCTCTTCAAGGGAGATCGACTGAGAAAAAAAGAAGAAAAAAACATGATTAATAAATGAAACAAGCAAGGAAGCACATTTAAAATGTAAGGCAAAATGCTGAATATTATGTTTCCAGGTTCTTGCAAACTATACCAAAATATGAAAAAAGAATCTACAGATACACACATATAATAAACACAACAGCAGAGAATTTTCATTTGTCATGATAGTTGACACGATGCAACATAAGTGGTAATCTGCACGTTAAAGTCAGAAACTCATAACAAGTGAAAAGGATTATGAAAAACAAACCTGTAACTACGGTCCCTGCTGTAACTACGACTTCGACTTCTGCCATGACGAGGACTTGGTGACCTTGAGTAGCTCCGCCCACGTCTGCACCAAAAAACTAAAGCTCAACAAACAACTCAAGAAATATAATACCAAAAAAGGAAGAGATCCTGCAACAGAGAGAGAGAGAGAGAGGGAGTACCTAAGTTTTTTAGGACTATTCTTACAATTTCTTTCTATGTGGCCCCGTTCCCCACACCGATAACACTTATTCTTCCAGTCCCCAGCTTTGCAATCACGAGCCCAATGACCATCAATTCCACAATTAAAACAGCGTCCTGATCCTGGAGGAGGACCTCTCCCAAGATACTCACGAGATCCACCAGGACCACGTGGCCCCTAAATGCAAGTCAGAATACCCTTAGAATTGTGATAAAATATACCTTTAACAAACTCCTTTAGAAATCATGAAGGAAGGATAGCAAACATCAAAAACTATGAACAGTAGCTTTTTAAATATCCAGACAGGCAGGTAAGATGGTAATAAGCAGAAACATGCTATACTGTTCTGGCTGATTTGGCCATCAATTTTAAAAGAAAAAATATTCTAAATTAATACATTTTCAATTTTCTTCTAAAATCATTTATTAATTGAAATTTTTCTTCAGCTTTTTGAATTTGTAAACTACTTACAGGAATCGATAGCTGGAACCACCATCAAACATAAATGACCTTTACAACAATTTCAACGAGTAATTAACACACACACACATATATATATGCAAAAACAGAAAATAATTTAAATATTTTCACTAAGCTAGCAGAAAGTTGGATGCTGCACTTTACATGGATCATGAAAACAAATTGCAGGAAAATAAACTTCCATGTGACATAATCATTCAAAATTCTTACCAAAAGGGATTAAACCATGATACTGAAAGAGCAAAAAATTATAATAATATTAAAATAAAATAAAAACTTTTTTTTAATAACTAAGACCACACAAAAAATAAAATAAAATAAAATAAAAACTTTTTTTTTTAAATAACACCACCACCCAAAAAAAAAAAAAAATTTGCAACAAGAAAAACAGAAAATATACCCAAGGAACATATACAAAATACCATGAGAGAAATTGCACTAACTTACCCCTTTAGCAAATTCTACAATGATGCGACTCCCATCAACATCCCGATTATTAAGATTATATATTGCATCTTCAGCATCTCGAGGATCACTAAATTCCTGTGATCAAAAGCAACGGAAAAGAGAAGATCATATCTGCAAAACATGTATAATATAGCACAGACATGAAACAAACCAAATTGCATGACAGAGGGAAAAACAAAGAATTGGAGTACATACAACAAAGGCGAAGTCGCGCTTCATATCCACATCGCGTACTCTGCGTAAACGGGTGCCAGAAACAGTAAGGCCATCAAGACACAAGTATCTAAGGGTAGACACTTCCGCCCCTCACAGATGAACTAAACACCACTTTGAGATTGTTGCCATTTCCATAAAAACACGCAATAACAATATAGAAAGACTCGCCAAATCCACCAAGATTCACCCTCTCACCATAGACCTCCAGGTTAGGCAAAAGCCAAGAAACCTTCAAGAAGATCATTTGAGTTAAACCATACAAAGACACGTGGAGGGCTACAATGTTCTCACGCAGATATTTAAAAATTGAACATTTAAATGTCAAGCACAAAAGGGCTTTTCGTGCTTGGCAAAGTCCTCATTCCCCCCCCCCCCCCAACACCCAGCCACCCTAGACCCCATGCCCATATCCCACATTAACCCACAAAAATATCTCCTCTTTGGTAATCTGTTTCATTGGGCTCGTATATGGGGGGTGTACGAATTGTATTTCTTTATCTGAATTCTTAGACTCTATTTCCTTTAGTTCCTGATTATATTGTATTTGTTTCTTGTTTAGAGTGTTCACCATCGTGAACATGATGTTCAATTTTTTTAAATAAAAGTCTTATTACCTATTAAAAAAAAAAACCCACAAAAAATTTAAATATAAGGGTACTTTAAGTTTTGTTCCTTAAGTTCCCCAAGTAAATGCATTTGGCCAATAAAACCAATAAGCCACATGGCAGTGCTGCATTTACGAGTAAGTCACATAGTTGAATTTAGTTGGGAAAACTAAGGTTTAGCACTTAAGCAACTATACCTAATTTTTGCCCTAAATATAAAACCGAACACGGCCACCAAAAAAAAAAAAATTCACGTTTCTTCATAATATACGGCAATGAGGAATGAATTAAAACACTTATCCAAAAAAAAAAAAAGGTAAGAAATACAAACAGTCACATTCGTCTCACAAATTCTAAACTTTTCAACATAAGGTGTAAATGTAATATAAGTTATAAACTTCAAGAACTAAAAGTAAAGAAAACCAAGCACATAACGCATACAAGGTTCTCAAAATTTAACATGTTAAAATAAACATGATTTCCACAAAATTATATTAAAAACAAATAGAAGGCAAAAGCATAGGGATATACCTTCCATATCTGCTAAAAATGTCGTCAAGATCGCGTGACCTTGTCCGCGAAGACAAGCGTCCGACATAGAGACGCGAACCACCGTAGCGGTCATCATACCGAGGCATTTTCACCTACAGTAAAATATACATAATACACATTTACACACATATATACTACTTTCTCAATAATAATTTTGTCATTTAACTCATAGCTGCATGTTCACACACACAAATACATACATGTACAAATTCAATACACACCAAACCAACAAAATTCACAATTCCCGCAAAACGTGAAATAAAAACTTCGCAGAAGCTCACTCAATGAAAGAAGTAAAATTTTCGTACATAAACGAGCAAAAATTTCACACACACATATATAATTGTAAAAATTTTGGGATGGAGGAAAATCAGATCTAAAATATTCAATTGGTTATGTAAAGAAATGAGCTAAGAAGGAGAGGGAAAAGCTTAAGGAATAGCTGAGAGAGAGAGAGCGTACCTGAAGAAAACGAAGATTCAAAACCCTAGATTTGTTTCGAACAGAGAGAGAGAGAGAAAAAGAGAGAGATGAAGGCCGAGGCTTTCTCTTCTTGTATTTATAGAGGGAAAGGAACGTTGTGCTTGTGCTGTTTCTGTGGATAAGTCTGAGTGTACTGTAGGCTGTAGCTACCTGTTGCTTTGGAATGAGAAATAGTTTATGAATAAATTGGTTAAATTCAATGCTTGCACACATAGCGGGGATAGCTCAGTTGGGAGAGCGTCAGACTGAAGATCTGAAGGTCGCGTGTTCGATCCACGCTCACCGCAAATTATTATCTTTTTTTAATTAATTTTTTAAATCGATGTGGTAAAGTTCTTTTGGGTTTTTAGTAGGTCCTACTCCAACCATAAAAGGCATAAAAATAAATTTCTCTTTTCTTTTTAAGTTTTTGTAATTTTTTTCAAACTTCATCCAATAATTTTAGTAGGTCCTACTTCATCCAATAATTTTGAATCAGTTTTTTTTTTTTTTTTTCATCCACAACATTGAATCTTTTTTTCTTTTTTAATTTAGAAAACTTTTATTGGATTTCAGTAGGTCCCACTTCAACAAATAAAGGAATAAAATATTTTGTGAAATCTAACAAAATAATTTGCTTTTCTTAATTTTGTATATTTTTTCAAACTTAACAACCTTCGTTCGGCTTTTAGCAAGCCCACCTCAACCATAAAATATTGACTAATCTCTTCTTTCAAACATTGAAAAAGAAAGGCAAATGAAAGATTCAATGGCAAGCAATCAATAGATGCTGATCCATGAAATCTTAAAGGCTGGGTCAAGTTTTTACCAACAAAAGCTATCTTGTGCGTACGATATACACACACGCTTTTTCTCGCAATTAGTAAGCTCCACACAATGTGAGAAGGGGGATGCATGTATCTTATGCATAAAATACATTATCCTTTTGCTAGGATCTCTTCTCCGTGTTCACAAGATATAAGGACTGAAACAAGAAAATTGTCGTCTTAAAATTTCTATATTACTATTTCTGATCAAATCAACTGATACTTATATCAAATAACATACACCATTAAATGTTAATACAAGGCTACAAGCTATTCCAAACAACATAAACGATACTACAGAAGCGCACAAGGTACAATCATACAGTTTCTAAATAGAAAACATAGTCCCCTTGTACTTCTACAAAATTGTAGTGCAACCAATGACAGAAATTCAAGGTTGCAGGAATGCAGGATTGCTATAGCACCATATGTGATCGTTGTCACCTCTAAAAATAGCCTACTTTCACAAATCTGCTTTTATGCCGATTTCCCATGTAATTCACGACTAACTCCAGTATCTGAGAGCTCTCTTGTTCATCCTGGAATAGCTCCGTAATCACCAATATCTTCGCAATGGTAGGCTGCCGTAGTCAAGGTTGCACAGTAGCTCTTCAGCCACGTGGAAGCAGATTGGAGTATGCGAAGTTCACCACTGAGAAGATCTTGAGCCATTTGCATTCTGACAGCAAGTCTTCCACGCATGGGGGGAGAGTTGACAGGCACCAAAGACTGCACACATGCAAGAAGAGCAAAGCAACAGAAGACCCTCTTAAGCAATCATTGCAAAATATAGGTACGGATGGAAAATTTTTATGTCATGGTACAGTATTATTAATATTACCATTGATATTAGTGCAAGTTTTTCTCTTCATTCTAGTAAGAGCAAGATCACTCTATTACCATCAGGTTCAAATGTAGACTAACTGTAAAACCAAAGATGGGGGCAGTATAATCTCCATTTTCGTCTACAACCCACTGCTCTCCATGATTTTCCTCTTTCAGTATTTGCTCAATGGTTTTGTTAGAATCAGATGGGAAAATGGGCATTTGCCCCTAATTTTAAAACTATGCAGTAAAATACCCCTGTTTTGAAACTATTTAGCAAAATGCCCCTATTTTTGTAACTCGATTTTAACATAATCGAGTTTTGTGTAAAACTCGATATCCTCAAAATCGAGTTCTGTGTATATTTTTAAGTGTAACTCGACATTAGCAATGTCGAGTTCCACTTAAATTTTCAAAAACATTTAAGTGATTGAACTTACCTAGAACTCGATTTTCTAAAAATCGAGTTTCAAAACAGGAACACGGTGCTTAATAGTTTCAAAACAAGGACATTATGCTAGATGTTTTAAAAAACAAGGACAAAAGCCCATTTTCCCCTAGAATCAGATATGATATGTATATGCTGACCCACAGATAGTGGCATAGTGCCATAAGTTTGAGTAACTTATCCGGAACTTAAAAGTTTGAGTAAGAATAACAAAAATGACCCACAGTGCCAAGAATAATACAATATAATAAAAGATACGATGAAGACTCAGTGTCCATCTTTGCATAAGCTAATTCATCTAAGAAAACCATACTTCTGTGCAATTACAAAATAAAACTTCATGCTTCACTTGATTTATAAATTTTAATGGCTAACCATGAGTGGAACTTTATTATGATCCAACTAAACAATAAGGTAAATTTTATCAGGTCTTTACCTTAATAGTTGCATTATATTCCTCAATTAATTGAGTGATTAGTAATAACAGCTTCTCATGTGCCCGAATTTCCTTGCTTCTGTTGCTTAAAGGGCGTCTAGCCAGCCTGCCATCATTTTGGGCAGCTTCCTTGGCCAAATCACTGAGTTCTGAATATTTAGTCACAATCAAGACAACAATTGAAGAAGTCAGCATAGTTAAGGTAGTACTAGCCCGTAAATAAAGTAACTACATAAAAGAACAAGTGATTTAAAGCAGACCTTCAGGAGTGGTGCAAGATAGAACACGAGCAAATGCACGAAGTGACTGTGGGAGACCCTTCCCTTTCCCTTTAGCAGACCTCACTTCCCTATATGATTATGTATCATAAGAAGTTACTTAACAGGAAGAAATCATCAGAATGTGAAACAGATACAGACAACATTATCAATGGATGAGTCTTTTTGAGGTAAGTAGAACCAAACATTGATGACGGCGGATGCAGGAAAAGCAAGAATACATATTAACATTCACAGCCCACACAACAACAGAGTCAAAACCAAGTAACTTACTCCGGGTCATGGTAACAAAGCATATTGACCTTAAAATGTATATTGCAGCAAACAGAAAGCTTTGAAAATGCAAGTACAGTAACAATTGTTTGAGTGACCCTCACAAAGTGCCCACAGGAGCAATTGTTCAAGCCAATTACTATGCTAGCCCCACATAAAAAGGCAGAAATACAAGATGTTCACAATATCAGGAAATCAGTACTTACAGATATTGGCAATGTTTCTAATAGGTTTAGTTTTCTAGCTATTATTAGTTTAAAAGTTAATCATTTGGGATGGCACCAATTCTTCATCAATTCAGACTCTTTTTAAATTAAATTAAAAAACATTGTTATTATTCATTACTCAAGCTTTCCGCAAATCATTTTACCTTTCATTCTAATAAATCCACTAATGCTCACAAAATTACACTATCATTCAACATCATATGGCATTTGATGTTTAAGAAACAAGTATCAGTACCAACTTGATCGTGAAAGATTCCAAAGAAGAGTTGAAACCATTGACATCTTTAATGGGTGGGGTACAATGTCTTTGCCAAAGATCAATCTTCATTTCACGTAGAAGATCATGATGAGGTAGGTTAAAATGGACTTGAACCTGAGAGTAGTCAAACTCATTAGTTAGAGATCATGATAACAAAAGACAGCTACACCATTTAGAAAGCATGAATCTGCAATATATGGAAATCATCCCATCATAACAAAGCACACCAATAGACCTTTTGCAAATTCAAAATATAGGACCAACCTGGTCATGTATGTTGTATGGAAGAGAAAAGCCAAAGTCCAACATCAGGGTACCATTCGGAAATTTTCCATATCTTATTAAAACCTATACAAATGTTTCATGTGAACACCAGAATTAACTTAATAGAAAAACTTCTTGCCATACATGTTAGCAACCAAAGGAAAATCATACTAGACCCGAAAATTGATAATAGAAAGAAAGAAGCACTGAAAGAAGCTTCAACACTCAAAGAAAGGAAAGGGGGTCCACGGCATGAATAGTGTAAATCCACCACAAAAACATAAATATGAAGAAGGCAGTGACAGAAAGCATCACATGGTTGTCAAATTTCAGCTCTAGATGATACCTACCTACTCTTGCATAGCCCAGTAAAACTAAAATAAATAAATAAATAAAAG
Organism: Quercus aquifolioides; assembly: GCA_019022515.1. Lineage (NCBI taxonomy): Eukaryota > Viridiplantae > Streptophyta > Magnoliopsida > Fagales > Fagaceae > Quercus > Quercus aquifolioides. The sequence continues at coordinate 10,187,216 of CM032329.1, read as the reverse complement.
AAGAAATCCCAGAATCTCACCTGTTCACCAGGACCATAATCACAGTCAGCAATAACCTGCACGTATATAAAGAAGTAAACATAACATGACATTTTAGTTTGAATTTTACTTTTGGGGGGGGGGGGGGGGGGGTGGTTGGAATTGGTCACTTTTTTGTGGAAAATGACACCTAGTATTGAATGATGACCATTAAAAAATTGCAACTAAATAAACGAGAGAGAGATTACCTCTGAGTCTTGTTTGTCTTCATCGCTCAAGACAATTGCTTCTGTAGCTCCATCATGGTTTAAAAAGTCTGCAAATGGAATCTATAAAATAATTTAAAAATTCAAAGAGCAATTAAATAAAAAGAGTATAAGGAGTAATTATTCATAATCCTTCAGAACAACATACAGACACCATCATCATTATAAATTTGATACCAGAGATAATCCATTTGTGCTTCCCCATGCTCGAGAACCAACTGTCAGATCCAGAATAAATTTTCAGTTTAACTTAAAGAATATAAACCCATGCAACTACCACAACAAGATATACTAGAGCCTCACACACATTAGTACATAGGAAGTGAAGTCAAACAGATACATAAAACGATGGGTTTGTCACAATTACAGCATAAAATACAAAATAGGTCATGGAATATCTCTAAAAGTTTATGACATAGCACACCACCTTAGCATAATATAAATACAGAATTAAATAACTGGCAACATCATCACAGCCTCTAATGAACAGCAACAAATGAAACTTTAAGAATAGTCAAGATGATCAAAATGTTAAAAGTATCAATAATTTCAATAGGGTCTTGCACAGAATGGGTCATTCACATTGACCTACCAACTAAATCTATACTGTAACTCATTGAGGAAATTTTTTATACCAAATAAGAGTAAAATCACAATAAATATCATGTATTATGAAACTTTAACACTTTGAAATTTCATTTAATTTTAGAAAGATGGTGGTTTCTGTGCAAAAGAAATGATATATGAAATTAATAAGAGTGCAATAAGAAGCATTCTGAGTTCCATTAACACTAGAATGACTTAATCATAAACTCAAATGCTCAATGCATCAACATTATTATATTTTAATACTCAAAGCATGGCCAAGTCCAGATAACTTTATGATGATCAGAATTTTAATTTTATTCAATATTTTTTTTTGGATACGTGATTTTGTTCAATATTATACCACATAACTTTAAAGTCATTATTAGAGAATAAACTCGTGAAATTTTAGATTGCAGGGACTTATAGGATAAGCTTTTTTTTTCTGAAAGCAAAAAATAAATTATAAATCCAGCACATAATTCATGAAGAAAAGAACAGATTATGGGAAGTATGTAATTCCAAATGAAGTTACTTACCTAATGAACATGCATGCATGAAACCCTCATATGTGATATCTCCAAGAATTTCAGGATCATGTCGAAGAGCCTGAAATCATAAAACCATAAACACGTCTTACCATAATCAGAAATAGACCATATATTATTTATCAAAAATATAATCACAAATAGTCAATATGTAGTAAAAAATGACATAAGTAAACTTGACAAACATTAAATTGAAAATATGCCCTGCTATTTTATATTGCAACGTTTTAGATTTCTTTGATTGGTTATTCTGATTTGTTGATCATTTTGATAATCAAATAACCAAATCTCAAAAGAGGAGAGAGGGGAGAAGCACAAAGCTAACAACTAGAAAAACAAATATAAAATTATCAGAGTATTACTTTTAGTACAACCACTAACAGAGTACAAAAGGTTAAACATGCACATACAAGCACACAGCATACATGCAAACAAAAGCAGAAACATATATGTTAGGTTTTAGACTGGCAAATTCCATGACAATGAAATCTTAATTGTGTCTAAAATGTGTTTATCAAAGTTCAAGATTACAAGTCCAACTTTCAACTGCTCTTCGATCAAAAAAAGTGTTTTTGTCAGCCCTTCAATCATGTCTCGATTGATCAAAAGTAGATTCATAACAGTCACTCAATAGCAGCTCAATCGATCAAGAATTGGGAATTACGTGTTTTAATAAGTTGGCTATTGACTTGGTATTCATGTCCTACATCCAAACATATAAAAGACCATGTTATAGCATGACTCAATAGAGGAAACATAGGTAGTGCCTTGCACTTCAAATAGAGAAAACCAAAACCTAGTTTTCACCAAACCATGTGTTCAGAAGACAATATCTACAATGGTGTTGCTAATTGGTAATCAAGAAGCTGAAGCAAAAGAGCCAATCCCAGTTGTTGCTGCGGAGCTAAAACCTTCAGGTTGATCCTTGGAGTCAGTCAAAAGGTCTGATTCTGATCACGAACGCAGTACATGAAAGGTGCTAATGATAGAAGAGTCCAAAGGTGATGAAGCTGATTGTGGGGTTACGTCAATACGCAACCTACCGAGTAGGGTCTTGTTTTCAAGGGTTTGAATAAGATCATAAACTTCAATTCTATTAGTAAATTCCTTTTGGGGTAAGAGTACCCCCACAGTGATTTTTCCTTTAGAGTTGTTCTCCATCAGCTTTCCACTTCATCACCATAGCACTGCCTTTTGTTTATTGCTTTGGTGACTTGTTGGTTTCATTGATTAAATCAATATAATTGTAATCACATGACTGAATTAATTGGTAAATAATCTGTTAATCTGCTGCATAATTGTTTTGGGGTCTAAACCGATTCTTTTCAGTATATATAAAATCATTACAAACCAAATACAAATAGAATGAGGCACTTACACGCTTGATTGCCAAAAAATCATTTTCAGTTTGAGATTTTTGATTAATTGTTTCTTGGTATACTGAGCTTTGACGAATCATCTCCAACTCATCTTGGCTCCAGAATATCTAAAAAGATTAAAAACCACATGTACCAGATATACATAAGTTAACAGTATAAAGGTTATCAACTTATCATAATATGAAAATAAAACCAGGGTTCTTTTCTCTCATTTTATTATAAAAATTCTCCCCCCTTGATAGGTTGAACCCAAGGCCTCGACCTTACTGAACTATTGAAGGACTTACCACTAAGGCTTCAAGGCCAAGGGTGGTGTTCTAATTGAGAAGAGAAAAATGATTACTAATCCAAAAAAAAAAAAAAATTAAATGTTGTCATGGAATAATTACTTATTTAAATAAGAAGATAATGGCATGGCATCCAATGCAGACAGCAAGTTCCAGCCACTTCTCTATTAGAAACCAAATAAAAAGGGGTGGCCAAATACTGATTGTAATATGTGTACCTAGAAAGATGCTGCTAAAAGTATTATTGCCTGCAATTTCCATAAGTCCTACCCTGACTTGCAGAACTTGACTCAACGACCTTTTTTTTAATGGATAAATGACTCTACGACTTTATACAGAGTAGATATATTTACTGCAACAAGATCAAAGGAATCACTTACTGTATTGTGCATCTCCCCAGGCTGGGGAAGGCGGCTGATGTAAGGGGCCCATTCAGATTTCTGCAATGAAACAGATAAATATATATATACACACAAACAAAATAAAATTTTCTTAAATATTCATAACCACTAAATATAAACTTTCATATAAAGATTACAACAAGAAAAATATTCTTACCTGCCCGATTTTCCGCTCACAAAGAATTACAATGGCGAGCTTGGCAATATTCCCAACTTCATCACCTAACAAGGATTTGATTTCCGGAAGAAGATTATCCGGTGTTATTTGCTGCAAATAAAGTAAAAAAATCACAAAGTACCAATTGAATTGCTCACTATTGAAACTTGAAAGTGCCTTAGAAGAGTACAGTAAAGTTTATGAAGTAAATACCACACTGTAAGGAACCTTCAAAATGCAGTCTCCAGTTTGTATGCTTTTAGAAGCAAACAAAGATCTGCATGCAGGAAACAAATCTAACTATAGCTAATACTAAAAATAAAATTAAAACCGATGCCTAATGAGGCCCATATTTACAACACAACACACACCAACAAATGATACAACGTTTTTCCATGACCAAATTTATATAATTTCCATTAAAGATGATTTTGGGTTATTATAACAAAGCGTAAACATTTTCTATGTCTAAAACTATAACTCCTCTTTGACAGGATGACATAAAGAAGGAAGGAATGAACACTTGCTCGTAGTCAATACCATCCAAACAATTACTAGCATGAAAAATGAAAGTGTGTTCGGGGACTATCAATATGCCCGGTAACCAAAATGGATTGCACCAATTTTCAAAATTTCCACAAAATGTAAAGCCCTCCAGTTTTAGAAGCGAACTCAAGACTCTTTTGATGGATAAGGCAGCTGGTAGCATCTTAATTAGAGCTTCTCTTTAATTTCTCCATCTAGTTGAAATTGGGGAGGAAGATCACCTATTTGGATGCTTTCCTAATCACTCAAATATACATGTGTAGAAAGTAGAGACCTGGAATGCTATTCAAAGCAAACTCCCAATTGTTTAGTTGGTGGAAAGCAGTGCGGTACTCAGCTGCCATTCCAAGACATGCTTTTATACTTTAGCTGGCAATTAGAAACAAGTTGGCAACAAGGGATAGGCTATATGGCAATGGAGATAGAAAGGAAATTTTTGTTTGTGTTTTTGTAAAGGTTGTGTGAAAACTAGAGATCATTTGCTCTTTGAGTGCAGTTTTTTTTGTATGGGGGGCTACAGTATATCGCGAATGGGGCTAAGAAATGTAAGGATTCACGAAGCCCAAGTGAACACTGAGGAAAATACCGGTGCTAAGCAAGAAGACCAGCATGGAGGAGTAAAATTCTGCTTTACAAATTTAGTTTTTCAGACTTGCTTTTATGCTCTCTGCTCGAATAATGGTTAAACGATTACTAATCGAAAAAAAAAGGAATAATGGCTAAACGATTAAATTCACCAGTTTCCTTACAACTCAAGCTTTCGGAAGTTGGAACAATTGGTAACTGTATTGAAGCAAGTGGTCTTGAGTTCGGACCCAGTCCCGTGATTAAATTCACCATTTACCAATATCTTTCCACGAGTTTAGTTTTTAAACTGTAATTGCTTTACTATCGAACCTGTCAGTGTTTCTTGTTTCTAATAAAACCAACTCATTCATCTTTTTCTTCTTTCCTTTGCAATGTGTCCACATTGTAACTAATTAATCAACTAGCTGAAGGGAAAAACAAAATGCAAAATATCGTTTTAAAATCAAAGAAAAACCTGCCAAAGGCGGATTTCCCGATCGAAAGCACTGATGAAATCTTAGCCCCAGCCTTTTGCTCCAACCACGGCAAAAAATCGTCACAGTCCTCGTCCAAATAGCAGAACCCCTAACACAAACAATGCGGCAATTATGTAAAAATTAAATAAGCCCAACCGTGATTAGTTTAGCTAAGCTAACGTATGGAAACATATTAAAATGCGAAACACAAACTTTGCATTGAAATAGTTGAATTTAAGGGTTACAAATTCGATAATGTTTGCTTTCGCTATGTTCGGAGAAAAACCTGAGGTTGTGATAAGGATGAGAAGTTGAGCTTAGTTCGGAAATTGAGAGGGACGGTGAAGAGGAGGTGACGGTGATACTGATAGAACCGGATGTTCGAGATTCGAGTTGCCCATAGCATTGCAGGAAGGTTTAGAGTGCTGAAAACGTCGTCGTTTCTGACGGTTTCGCGAGCGACGATTTGGTCTCCGCGAAATGTGGCAGTTGCAGGTTTTATAGTTTATACTTGAGAGTTGAGAGTTGAGACTGAGAGTCTGAGACTTGAGACTGAGAGTCTGAGACCGGTGTGGCTGCCTACAGAGGCAGTGCGTACTATGGCTTCTGGACTAGGATCAAATGAGCAGAGGATGGATAGTATTATCAAGCGTGAAAACAAAATTGGCTGTTTATTTTGCTTGGGTGAAAATTTTTATTTTTTATCACCTCGTGGTTTTTTTTTTTTTTTTTTTTTTTTTAAGTCAACTAGTAGTGTTTGGAAACATTTTAATTAGTTGTTGAAATCCAAAAATTCTTTTAGGAGTATGAAGATGAGAAGAGGAAGTGTCATTCTTCGTGCTCCGAGACTACCTAAGAATTACTCGTTCAAATCTCATTGTCCCCAATTATTAACAACTTTTCATAGTGAGTTTTAATTTATAGAGTCCGCTCATGATGATAACTCTTTATCATCATATCAAAACACTAATTAATTTTTTTTGTAAGCGGAAATTGAATTTAAGATCTCTTATTTAACCATTAGAGACTTTACAAGTTAAACTAATTGAAACCGATCAACAATTTTATATATCCCTAAACTTTAATCATGATCAATTTCAGTTTTTAATGCGGTCAATTTTAATTTACCACGTTATCTAAATAACTAAAAACCATCCTTTCATCTTTCTCAAAAAAAAAAAAAACCATCGTTTCAAAATTAGTCATGGACTAAAGTTTAGGTACTAAAAGTAAAAGCACTCGCATTAACAGGAATATAATAAAAAAGTTTTAAAATTTACACATTCTTTTTAAATAACCTACGCTAGTGAGTATATAGTTAATAATTATATAAAATTATAAGTTTGTTATAGTAATCGTGTAAATTTACATTGATACTACTCATTTTGCAATTAGTTTTTTTTTTTTTTCTCTTTAAGTATCATAATGATGAAGGAAGAGAGTATGTGGTGGTTGTTGCAAGTGAATAAAAATAAACAATTAAAAAATCAAGAAATTTTGATATTTTAAAGAAATGTAGTGTAAAATAGATAATTTGACGTGAAGTGTTTTGAAAATTGAGAAAAAAAGTAGGTTCTTATACTAAAATAGACAAAAAATTTTGCATGAGCTAGTGCGAATGCTCTAAGTTTTTTTTTTTTTTTTCCTGGTTTTTATTGGTGTTATTGTTATTCTTGTTTATTATTGCTTTATTAGGAGTTAGCGAAACAATCAATCAGTATTTGGCATATCTACTCAAAATGCATTTCAACATCAACTTTGTTGGGTTAAGATAGTTTGACCCCGATTAATTAATTCAATTACCCAAGTTGATCAATTAGGTTCAATTACATGCAAATCATGGAGGCACCAACAAATCACCAAAAATACTAAATGTAGCAGAAAATAAAATTGACACGGTAATTTGTTGACAAATAGGGAAAACCTCGAAAGGCAAAACCCCCACCGAGTGATTTTAAGGTTACCACTCCCAATAATCCACTAAACAACAATCAAGCGGTTACAAATATAAGGAATATTACCAACTACCCTGACCTATCCCGAAATACCAACCTACAGTTGAATCTTTGCTCCAATACCCAATTGAACTTGATCTTGTAATAGCCTTCTTTCCCTTGATGCACAAACCTCCAATCTGTGACTAGCTCTTTTGCACGGATCCTAGTGCATGACTAACTCCATAGCAACCCTTTGATTGTTGTGGTTAATTTGCAACAACTTCATATAGAAACACCAATAAGATCTTCAATGTTGGTATTAGATAATTTGTTTGGTTACAGAACCCAAAGGCATACAAGAAACACAACAAGAACTCTTTCTTCTGTAGTAGGAGGCTAGAGTTTCAAAAATAAAACTTTATGAATCTTTTTTTTTTTTATAGGGTTGGGTGAAATAGAGAAAACTTGGTTACAAAACCCTAGCCACATGAACGGATTGTTTCTCTCTCTCAAAACCTTCTAATAGATGGCTTATGATGTCCCTTAAATACTAATTTAAACGGATCTCAATTCAGGCTTTAAATGAATAAGTTATGGGCTTTTTCGAATTGCTGATTTTTGCTGATCTGCAAAGCTCGATCTATCAAGCTGCTATCGAGACTTCTATCGATAACAAAATTTTGATCTATCGAGTTGCTATCGAGGAGACAATAAGTTTTAGCTTTTATCAAGAGGTATCAAGACTTCTATCAAGGTACATGCTGAAAAAAGTGCTGAAAATGTATTTTTTCTTAAATTTTTCTTGAGCAAAATTTGTGTCTTCAACTTGGTCTTAAATTACAACTTTAAGATACATCAAAACTCAATAAAAGACACATTATTTGGCATGATTGACAATATCAAAACACATGACCCTAACAATCTCCCCACTTGTCAATCCATGACAAAACCTCAAGTACAAAAGTGAGCTCAATACAATAATAACCCGAATACAATGAATGAACCCGTATTCAAATACACTAGCCTATCTAAAAACAACAAATCCTGAGAAACCATAACACAAACTAGGATTGACTATAATGATTGGCTTTATACTTGTCTTTCCTGAAAGCACTTAACAAATATGTTATGCACACCATATGGAAAACAATGACAGATAATAAACAAGTAAATTGCGTTTTGTTATAAGATATGTCAATTACATAAAATATATGAACCTAACAAACTTAATTGTTCCTTGTGTTGTATCATAATAATTTTTCATTGGTTATAGTTCATAACCATTCATCATCAATCTTTGCTCGCCCTAACGATAAGCCCGTGTCTAACATCCACACTCAAATGTATTTCACATCTTTCCAGTGAAATGCATTTTTTTATAAAAATAAATTAATAATTTACTTGTTTGGTCACATTTTCGAGTATTAAGATGTATTTTGTATTTATAATTTTATATAATAAAAGTGACAGCCTCTCATTCAATTGATGATCACTAGGAAAGTTTTGATACTACTTTCAAGATAAATATAAAAAGTCATAAAAAAAAATCAGTTTTTTTTTCCCCATCAAAAAGTTTTTACAATATTTCATAAACAAATTCCTTTAGGATATTTGCTAACTTCTCTCTTATTATTATTATTTTATAAATAAAGATATGTATATCACATATATTGTGTTATTTTATTTTATTTTTTATTTGTTAGAAAATGAACTCGAATTTCATTCAATGTTGAATATGCACCAAGTCAAAGTACAAAGCCTCAAGGGTTAGAAGATCGGGATTCTCAATCCAAGTCATCCTCCAAAATATGCTTAACATAGCGAGCTAACAAGCAAGCAACATAGTTTGCTTCACATTTAACACGCGTAACAAAGAACCAACTAAGTTCAATAAGTATCAAATGGATATCGCATACAATATGGCCAAAGCAACAAAGATAGGGACCCAACCCTTGATTGCCTTCATGACAATATAATTATCACCCTTGATAACAAGTTCTTGGAATCCTACCTCAATAGTAAATTCAATTGCTCATCTACAAGCTAACAATGCTGCATTTTTCATTCTCTATAGTTAGTAGTCCTTTTATGGAATGTGATGCCATAAACTCACCTATGTCATTGCGAATAATTGCTCCATACCTTGTTTCAGCTTGGTACAAGAAGAAAGTTGGATCAAAGTTAAGCTTATAGTAGTTTGGAGAGAGGGGGAGGGGGGAGGGGTTTACCATGTGATCTAATGTAAAATACTGGGAGGTATGATCAATTGAATTTGAGCTTCTCGATAGTCCTCTAGAAAATCAATCGCCCTCTTATTCAAACAATTGGGGTTCTATAGTAGATTCGTCATTTAGAGCATTCTCATCAAATAATGCAAATATTTTAGCATTTAACATTTTAAAACTCTACTTTATCTATTTTAATATACCACTTTACAATACACTCAACATCAAAAGTTTTATATTTCTTACCACTTCATTCAAATATTATTTCTTTATTATTTTTAAAATTTTGTTCTCAATCTATCTCTTCCTCTCTATCTGTCTTCTCTCAAACTCACTACAAAACCCACTCCCCTGTTACTGCCCACATCCACTGCTACCACCCATCATCGCCCACAATCTCAACCCCCAACCACCAAAATCACAAACAAAAACAAACCCAAAATCAAACCATAAAACTCATACCCACCCACCATCAACCACCACTAGTCCACCGCAAAAACCCATCAAACAAATACCCACCACCAACAGTCCACCACAAACCATACCTATCCAAAACCAAATCACAAACCCACCAAAATATGCCCAAATCACTCCTGTACAAACCCACAACCTGCAAATCGGAACCTAAGGCGTGAGAGAAGGTTGGGCAGTGTGGGAGAAGGCTTGGCAGCGTGGATCTACCGTGGGTCAGGTGTGGGAAGAAGGCTTGGCGATGTGGGTCAGCATTGGTCAAGCATGGGTTGGTTGGGTCAATTGTGGGAAAAAAGGCTTGGCTGGGCCAAGTGTGGGTTGAGGGAGAATGAAGAAAATAAAAAAAACAAGAGAGGAGGCAGAGGCATAAGCGTGGGTGAAGAGATAACTAGGAAAAAAACAAAAAAGGTGCAGCGTGATTCATTAAACAAACATTTTTTTTGTTTACATCTTACTACAGTGGGCTACTAGAGATAGCAGTCCACTGTAGCTAGATGTCAAAATTAATAGCATCTAGCATCTTTGATGGAGGGTGTTTTTTTAAAATTTGATGTTAAAAAATAGCATTTATAGCATTTGACACCCTTAATAAGAATGCTCTTTACGAAGCTTTCATCTAGTTTGTTTTTCAATTTTAATTTTGATTTAAAACATATGTTTTAATGATTAATGGTAATTTATGGATGAAAAGATAAACTTAGTTATAACGGTATACTTTATAGACAAATATAATAAAATTGAAACTTGAAAGACAAAATTGATAATTAGTCCAAATTTAAATGGTGCAATTTAGATTCAAAAGAGTTTATTTCTATAATTTTATTATATTTTGTATTAAAAAAAGTATTTGTTATTAAAAAAATACAATTATACAAGAGAAAAAAAAAACTTGAAAAAATCTAAGTAATGTAAGTGATCTAAACTCACATGATTTGATTAATAGATACATTGAATGAATAAGTGAGTTGAGTTGTTAGAAATTCAAATAAAGTACAATCTGAAAATTACTTAAAAAAATACAGTATTATTCGGAAATTTTTACAAAAATATTATTATAGTATGAATGATTACAAAAGCTTTGAAATTTAACTGCGTTTAAAACCATCGGCAACTGAAAAGTTAAAAACCGCGAAAACCGAAAAATGTACCGCTCAATTACATAGCCACGTCATCGATCCGCAGCACAACAGAACTCACAATCCAAGCCGTACCTTAAACAATCCACGGCTCAAGATTACCCAACAAGTCTGGCGTCCCGGATCGACCTCAAAATAACAAAATCAAACTCCTCCACTACAAATACAAATCGGAATCACCTCCATTTTCACAAACACAAGCAATCTCTCTGTCTCCCTCGCCATTTTCGTTTGGATCAGAGTGTGCGATACAGGTTCGTCTTCTTCTAAGGCTTTCTCGCTTCACAGCCTCAATTCCTTTCAAATTTGAATATTTATGGCTTTTACTCGTCCGGTTCTAGCTAATTCATGCTCTGAATGCAATGAGATTTTAGGGTTTCGAATCGTTCTGAGTTTCTGGGGTTTTGAAAATAGTATAATACCCAAAGTTTCTGTGTTATTGCTCAATTTTTCACCGTTTCGTTAAATTTTCATGTAATCTGAGCTACCATTTCTGTTAATTTTCCATTCACGAGCAATCTGTGAGTTAATTTCAAATTCTAGGGTTTTTAATCGGCAATAATTGTTAATCTCTCAATTTTCTCAGCAATGTTTGAATTCCGACAAAAACTCGTAGCAATTTTGTTCAAATTTCTTAGCAATTAAGCGAATTGTTAATTTCTAAATTCAATTTCTGTCAATTTGTGTTCACAGATCTTGAATTTGACCTAGCAACATGTCTGGAAGAGGAAAGGGAGGCAAGGGACTCGGAAAAGGAGGAGCGAAACGACATCGTAAGGTTCTCCGTGATAACATTCAGGGAATCACAAAGCCAGCCATTCGTCGTTTGGCTCGCAGAGGAGGAGTGAAGCGTATCAGTGGTCTCATCTACGAGGAGACGCGTGGAGTGCTCAAGATCTTTCTTGAGAATGTGATCAGGGACGCTGTGACTTACACTGAGCACGCGCGTCGCAAGACTGTGACTGCCATGGATGTTGTGTACGCTCTCAAGAGGCAGGGCAGGACCTTGTATGGGTTCGGGGGTTAGGGTTTTGGCAAGAATAGTTGGTGTTTTGGAATTGAAAGTAGATTTGGCAAATTTAGGGTTTGGTTGGTTTTGTTAGCTTGTATTAAAATGTTATGGGTTTGTAATTACTGGGTTGAGTTCTATTTTGTATTGGGAATGGTTGGAACTTTGGAATGAAAATTGAAGGTGGTGGTGTTTGATCCCTAGTTAGTAGTTTGGTTTTCTGTGTTTTTGTTATTCAAAAAGTTAATCTTGCGCCCAAAATTGAAAAAAGTGATAGGAAATTGCAAAACTAGCCACAAACTAGCTTGGATTTGTTGCTTTGTTTGATTGAGAATTTGAGATAGATTGAAAGGTGTCCAAAGACTGTTTAAGCAATTAAACTTGGACTTGGAGATTGTGAACAATCAAGCTGTTCGGTACTTTTCATAATAATGACTTGGAAACCCAGCTAATAAATTCGTTTTGTCATTCCATCAATGATAGCACGGGAGTGATCTCACTTGAGCTGGGATTTTTTTTTTTTTTGGGGGGGGGGGGGGTTTCCCACAGGGTGTGTGGGCTAGCTTACATGTATCTCGACTAATTCTTATTTGCAGTGGGAGCTTGCTGTTGGCCACAAGGTGTTGTAGCTATTTAAGCAAACTTAGTCGAGCCTTAGAGCTTTATCCAGTGGTGGACAAGCCATTGGGCCACGCTTGAGCTGGGATTTGTGATGTTATAGTGGCAATTACTTAGTTAAAAAAAATCCTGAATCAAATTCCAAGCTCTACAACGTAGTACCAGTTCTGCTGGTAAAGGCTACATTGTGATGGATTGGCTTTTGGTTTAGGCTTTATTTAGACTTAGTATTTTGCTTGGGGCATGTTAATGGAATTTTGGGCTGGCCCATTTTGCTGGCTGAATTAATGTATTTTTCTTGAATTTTTTTTGAACAAACTTAGTGTCTTCAACTTGGTCTTTAATTACAACTGTAAGATACATCAAAACTCAATAAAAAACAGATAATTTGGTATGGTTGATAATATCAAAACACATGATCCTAACAATCTCTCCCTTTGTTAATCCATGACAAAACCTCAAGTACAAAAGTAAGTCCAATATAATAATGACCCGAATACAATGAATGAACTTATATTCAAATACTCTAGCCTATCTAAAAACAACTAGTTCTAAGAAACCATAGCACGAACTAGAATTGACTATTTTGATTGGATTCATACCTGTCTTTTTCTGAAAGCACTTAACAAATATGTTATGCACACCATATGGAAAACAATGACGAATAATAAACAAGTAAATTGAGTTTTGTTATAGGATATGTCAATTACATAAAAATATGAACCTAACAAACTTAATTGTTCCTTGTGTTGTATCATAATAAATTTTCATTGGTTAAAGTTCATAAGCATTCATCATCAATCTTTGGTCGCCCCAACGATAAGCTTGTGTCTAATATCCCCACTCAAATGTATTTCACATCTTTCCCGTGAAATGCAAAAAAAAAAAAAAAAAAAATCTTGTTTGATCACATTTTCGAGTATTAAAATGTATTTTGTATTTATCATTTTATATAATAAAAGTGACAGCCTCCCATTCAATTGATGATCACTATGAAAGTTTTGATACCACTTTCATAATAAATATAAAAAGTATTAAAAAAAAAATCAGTTTTTTTCCCCATAAAAAAGTTCTTAAAATATTTCATAAACAAATTCCTTTAGGATATTTGTTAACTTCTCTCTTGTAATTATTATTTTATAAATAAAGATATATATATATATATATATATATCACATATATTGTGTTATTTTATTTTTTATTTGTTGGAAAATGAACTCAAATTTCATTCAACGTTGAATATGCACCAAGTCAAAGTACAAAGCCTCAAGGGTTATAGGAGGAGGATTCTCAATCCAAGTCATCCTCTAAAATATGCTTAACATAGCGAGCTAACGAGTGAGCAACATAATTCGCTTCACGTTTAACATGCGTAACAGAGAACCAACTAAGTTCAATAAGTAGCAAATGGATATCGCAAAAGCAACAAAGATAGGGACACGACCCTTGATTGCCTTAATGACAATATAATTATCACCCTTGATAACAAGTTCTTTGAATCCTACCTCAATAGTAAATTCAATTGCTCTTCTACAAGCTAACAATGCTGCCTTTTTCATTTTCTAAAGTTTGTAGTCCTTTTATAGAATGTGATGCCATAAACTCACCTATGTCATTGCGATTAATCGCTCCATATCTTGTTTCAACTTGGTACAAGAAGAAAGTTGCATCAAAGTTAAGCTTATAGCAGTTTGGAGGAGGGAGGGGTGGGGGAAGGGGGGAGGGGTTTACCATGTGATCCAGTGTGTAAAATACTAGGAGGTATGATTAATTAAATTTGAGCTTCTTGATAGTCCTTTGGATAATCAATCGCTCTCTTATTCAAACGATTGGGGTTCTATAGTAGATTCGTCCTTTATGAAGCTTTCATCTAGTTTGTTTTTCAATTTTAATTTTGATTTAAAAGGGAATTTAGCATTTTAAAACATATATTTTAATGATTAATGGTAATTTATGGATGAAAAGATAAACTTATTTATAACGGTATACTTTATAGACAAAGATAATAAAATTGAAACTTAAAAAACAAAATTGATAATTAGTCCAAATTTAAATGGTGTAATTTAGATTCGAAAGAGTTTATTTCTATAAATTTATTATTTTTTTTATTAAAAAAAGTATTTGTTATTAAAAAAAAAAATTACACGAGAAAAAAACTTGAAAAAATCGTAAGTAATGTATGTGATCAAAACTCACATGATTTGATTAATAGATACATTGAATGAACAAGTAATTTGAGTTTTTTTTTTTTTTTTGATACAAATAAAGTACAATATCAAAATTACTTAAAAAAATACAGTATTATTCAGAAATTTTTACAAAAATATGATTATAGTATGAATGATTACAAAAGCTTTGAAATTTTACCGCGTTTAAAAAGCGGGGGAATCGTCCACCATCAGCAACCGAAAAGTTAAAAACCGCGAAAACCGAAAAATGTACCGCTCAATTACATAGCCACGTCATCGATCCGCAGCACAACAGAACTCACAATCCAAGCCGTACATTAAACAATCCACGGCTCAAGATTACCCAACAAGTCTGTCGTCCCGGATCGACCTCAAAATAACAAAATCAAACTCTCCACTATAAATACAAATCGGAATCACCCCCATTTTCACAAACACAAGTTATCTCTCTGTCTCCCTCGCCCTTTTCGTTTGGATCAGAGTGTGCGATACAGGTTCGTCTTCTTCTATGGTTTTCTCGCTTCATATCCTCAAATCCTTTCAAATTTGAATATTTATGGCTTTTAATCGTCTGGTTCTAGCTAATTCATGCTCTGAATGCAATGAGATTTTAGGGTTTCAAATCGTTCTGAGTTTCTAGGGTTTTGAAAATAGTACAATAGCCAAATTTGCTGTGTTATTGCTCGAATTTTCACCGTTTCGTTAAATTTTCATGTAATCTGAGCTCTCATTTCTGTTAATTTTCCATTCACGAGCAATCTGTGAGTTTAATTTTAAATTCTAGGGTATTTAATCGGCAATAACTGTTAATTTCTCGATTTTCTCAGCAATGTTTGAATTCCGACGAAAACTCGTAGCAATTTTGTTCAAATTTCTTAGCAATTAAGCGAATTGTTAGTTTCTAAATTCAATTTCTGTTCACAGATCTTGAATTTGATCCAACAAAATGTCTGGAAGAGGAAAGGGGGCAAGGGCCTGGGAAAAGGAGGAGCGAAACGACATCGTAAGGTTCTCCGTGATAACATTCAGGGAATCACAAAGCCAGCCATTCGTCGTTTGGCTCGCAGAGGAGGAGTGAAGCGTATCAGTGGTCTCATCTACGAGGAGACGCGTGGAGTGCTGAAGATCTTTCTTGAGAATGTGATCAGGGACGCTGTGACTTACACTGAGCACGCGCGTCGCAAGACTGTGACTGCCATGGATGTTGTGTACGCTCTCAAGAGGCAGGGCAGGACCTTGTATGGGTTCGGTGGTTAGGGTTTTGGCAAGAATAGTTGGTGTTTTGGAATCGAGGTAGATCTGGCAAATTTAGGATTTGGTTGGTTTTGTTAGCTTGTATTAAAATGTTATGGGTTTGTAAGTACTGGGTTGAGTTTTATTCTGTATTTGGGGAATGGTTGGAACTTTGGAATGAAAATTGAAGGTGGTGGTGTTTGATCCCTAGTTATAGTTTGGTTTTCTGTGTTTAGACAAAAATAATACTTCTATCATGTATGTTTATAACACTAAAACATGTATTTTTACAATATTAAAAATTGAATAACAATACTTAAATATTGCTATCAAATGGACCCTAAAAGTTTGTAATAATTTTGCACCTAAAATTGAAAAAAAAGTGATAGGAAATTGCAAAACTAGCCAGAAACTAGTTTGGATTTGTTGCTAAACTTTGTTTGATTGAGATAGATTGAAAGGTGTCCAAAAACTGTGTTTAAGCAATCAAACTTGGACTTGGAGACTGTGAACAATCAAGCTGTTTGGTACTTTTCATAATAATCTCTCTGAAACCTAGCTACTAAAATCCTTTTGTAATTCCGTCAAAGATAGTACGGGAGTGATCTCACTTGAGCTTTTTTTTTTTTTTGGGGGGGGGGCATTTGTTCTTAATTTACAAACTATACTATAAAATGTCTTTGTTTTGAAATTATTAAGTAAAATGCTTTTGTTTTTAAAATTTGATTTTAACAAAATTGAGTTATAGGTAGAATTTGACATTAGTAAAGTAGAGTTTCATGCATATTTTGTTAATATTGAGTTATATTTAAAAATATACATAAAACTGATTTTGAGAATATTAAGTTTTATATATGTGAGGCTCCTTTTTGGACAGTACTTAGGCTCAAGTAGAAGCAAGTACTTTGGACTTTTAAGATATTGTTTAATATTTCATTAATTTCTTAATTGTGTAACACATCATGCTCATTAGGACATATCACAATGTCCAAACAAGTTCAAAAATCATAGACATAGATGGCTCTTTAGGTCTTTATGACTTGCAAAGTTTGAATAATTTTGAATCTAAATGTGTTATCTAGTTGCTATTTGAGGATGCCAGACGGTATTCTCCTTTCTTTTCTTACTTTCTTTGAATTTTAACAGAGTTGTCAATGATTCTACTCTAATTCCTTGTTGTTGAATGCCCCTTTTATTGTTGGCTACTTCCCTCTTTTATAGTGTCATCCTAGGGGTCTAGGGTATCATTGATTCCCCCTGTTTGCTCTTCTGGGTACCAGAACCAACATTGGTGGCTGGTCCCTTTCTTATTTCTCATAAATTTCTCATTTTGGTGCTTCTTCTCCGAAAGTCTCCTACTGACTTTCTATTATGGGGTGTCCTTAAAGAACTGACTTTTGGTCCTTTTTCCTTCAAGACCTCTCACCTTTTTCAGACTCAGCTTTTGGTTGCCTTTCCTCTTATCATTTTTCCCAAGTGAGCTAATTCTTTCTTGTCAGGTTGAAAGTCTTCCCAGCTACTTCCTTTCATGGTTCTTCTTTTTGGGTTCCTCGAGGTACTAGCCCCTAGCTCATGAATTGTTGATTTTGAAGCTTTTTGGTTCCTTTCTACATCATTGGATGGCTGATAGGGATGTATCTGTTCTTGTTCCTTGTGTTTTTTGACACTCTTTTTGAGCTGTCTTAATCTTATCCCTGCTTTGGTGTTTCTTCCCTTTGTTCCATGAATTCTAAGGCCTATCCATTCGTGGGTTTGGGTTCTTCCTTAAGTCCCTTAATGGAGTTGGGCCTACCGTTTTTTTTTCTTTATTGCAGGCTTAAGTATTTTATTTTATATTTTTTTTTCCTGGAGTTCAACTCTCTGTGCCATTTTGGGTTTTGGTGAGACATTGAGACTTTTTAGACCTAGACAATATATAACTCAATTTTGTTAAAATTGAATTTTAAAAATAGGAGTCTTTTGTTGCATAGTTTATAAATTAGGAATAAATGCTCATTTTTCTGAAGATTTGTGATGTTATAGCTGCAATAACTTGGTTCAGAAAAGTCCCGAATCAAATACCAAGCTCTACAATGTAGTACCAGTTCTGTTGGTAAAGGCTACATTGTAATGGATTGGCTTTTGGTTTAGGCTTTATTTAGACTGAGTATTTTGCTCGGGATATGTTAACGGGATTTTGGGCTGGCCCATTCTGCTGGTCGAATTAATGTGAAATGGAATGGTAAAGGGGTGTGATCACATTCTGTAGCGTTGGGCTATTGGGTTCTTAATAAACTTCGGCAACTGTTTCATTTTGTTGTTTTTCATTGGCCCAAACATTTCTTTTTTCCTTAGAAGCCCAATATTTTTTTTGGAAACCTTTCTCTTATTTTGAGTCACTTTGGTAACGTGCCAACAATAATTTTGTACAGCGTGGACGTGGAGTATATTCGAAGTTGAAGGGTGTCGATTCTATGTATGGTACTTACTTTTATTATCACAAAACTCCATGGGAGAAAAACACACTATCCCATAAGACAAGGGAGGCAAAAGCAAATTAGTTGTGGAAAAGCTACTAACTTTGCAAAGGTCCACCTCGAAAAAAATGAAAGTGACGGAAAAAACAAAGAAAGTGAAAATGACCGGCAGGTAGGGGCAAGTTGTTGAAGTGAACACGTCACAAAGAAATTCATTACTTCAATGAAACCATTTGGATCTCTGTATATCTTTTATCCACGATTGAAGCATACGAATATGCCGTTTAGAAATAAAGATATTTATTGATGAAACCATTTGGATCTCAGCAAAAAAAATTGATGGAGTAATGCACTAATTCTTTACAAACATAAATCTTTTTATAATTTTTTTAAAAAATTATTTTTATAATTTTCTAAAATGATAAGTTATTGATTTTTACATAGGTCCACTAGAGTACTATTTTAGTAGTTATAATTTACAATCTAACTGTGGGAGGGAATTTATAATTCGATTTCGTTAATAATTCACTATTCGAATATATTTTTGCTAAATTCACAATCTAATTTGTCAGCTTTATTCGTTTTTGTAATTTAAGGATATTATGTGAATTTTAATAATTTATTAGAAAATTAATTAAGATTCATTTTTTTTATAAGACATGAAACATGCAAGTATAACCTTCTAACCCAAACTAAACCAATCCCACTTGCATGAGTTGAATTTGGTTTGTTGCTACATATGTAATGAGTTAGAAATTTCTAAACCCAATAAATTTAGGTTAGGTGGAAAAAACCTTCAAATTCAATCTAACTTTATCCATACACATTCCTACTAAAATTTGGTATGAAATTACTAGCTACTTTTCTCTTGGTGTGAAAAACCCTCAGTCAAATATTTATTAAGGAATAAAAACGCCCAATCAAATAATCTACCGAAACTAAATAGACACCTATTTATGGGTTTCAATTAACTCAACTAGTAAAATTTCTGATGGTTGAATAAGAGATTTGGGGTTCAATTTCTGTCTATACCAAAAACCGATTAGTGTTTTAGTTTGATGATAAAGAACTATTATCAAGAGCGACATT
The DNA here is from genome assembly GCA_019022515.1 of Quercus aquifolioides. Lineage (NCBI taxonomy): Eukaryota > Viridiplantae > Streptophyta > Magnoliopsida > Fagales > Fagaceae > Quercus > Quercus aquifolioides. Next base: position 10,167,662 of record CM032329.1, on the reverse strand, counting down.
ATATCTTCAGAAACGATGTTATATGTTGAAAGTTGAAACTAAAAAAAAAAAAAAAAGAAGAAGAAGAAGAAGAAAAGAAAAGAGAAAGACACCTATTTTGTTTGGTTGGTAACTTGGTAGAGTGGAGTGGTAGTAAGCTCACTTTTGTTTGGTTGGTGACTGGTGAGTGCCTGAGTGGAGTGGTAGCTGTGAACAAACATAATTGTGTCGGTTCATCATTCATGGGCATTAACTAATTACAACAAACTAAAGGTACTAAATCACAATATTGCATAAGAAAAGGGAGGGGTAAATAGCAAAAAATGTGATTGAAAGGAAAAGCCAGAAACTTCGTAGAAATCACCCCCAAGACTCCCAAAAAGCAAAAGTCAAAGAAAGGAATTTAATAAAAGTAGCCTTTGCAGGTAGTCGGCAAGTTGCTGAACACGACAACACGAAAATTGTTAAAAAAGATCAGAATTTATCTCACAGACAGACTGTACACGTGTCACAATACTATTCGACCATAGTCAGTGGGCCCCAGACGTTAAAAAGACACACCATACCCCCTCAACCACGTTTTAAAAGTCAATATTATTATTGAAAATAATATAATACCAATAATACCACGCACTAGTGCCGTATAGAATAGAAAGAAGAACAGAGACCACCGAAATTATAGTTACAGATTGGCAGGTAGAAATCAAATATAGAGATAGAAGCAACCACGCAATAGGCCACAAAGCACAAACCCTAGGCTTTAGGTTTTCGATTAGATTCTCTCTTCCTTTTTCTCTGTTTGCTTTTCTAGTTCTTTCTTGGTGTTCACACCATACCGCTTCTCCAAAAAGTAGTTTCCAGAGCCTGACCAAGCCAAACCAAAACTCGACCGGTTCTCTTTCTCTCTCTCTCTCACTATCTATAGGTAATTTCTCGCTAGCTCCGATTGTATCGTTTTTTGTGAATCTATTTCTGGTCAGCGTTAGCGTGTTGATTTTTCCCTAATCTCAGGTATTTCCTAGAAAATATTTCGGATCTACTTTATTTATTGTTGGTTTGTTTAAATATGTAGGTCAGAGTTGTTATTACTTGATTTAGGACCCTGATTTGTGAAATCGGGTGAAGAAATTTTGTAGATTTGAAATACGGTGTTTGTTTGTGTAGAAAATATTTTTTTAACTTTAATTTTTAATTTTGGGTTTCCTGTGGAAATTTTAGTTTCAGGTAAAAACCGATTCTTAAGTTTCAGGTACTTTCTGGAAATAATTTCAATTTCAGTTTTTTTTTTTTTTTGGGTTATATTTTCCACGGAAAGTATTTTTTTAATAATTGATATGAGTATTTCTATATGTATTTATGATTTATTATATTTTGGTGTTTGATTTGTGAAATCGGATGGTGAAAATTTGTGGATCTCTTTTTTTGCAAAGAAATTCAGATTTTTTTTTGGGGGTACTTTCTCTCTTTTGAAATTTTTTGGAGAAAAGCGATTCTTAAATTTTGGATGCAATTGTTCTATTTAGGCTTTTAGGTTAAGGCCTAAGAGAATGGACATGTCTTATGGATCCAAGTATATTCTCTCTCTATCTTTTTTAATCCAAGAAATTTACTTGTGTTTTATGGATTTAGTTTCTCTTTTTTGCTTTGAAAAGTAGATCTGTGTTTGATTTTCATTTTTAGATGATCTGCGAGTATAGCTTTAGCTTTAGATTACAAGTCACTTTGTGTTTTGCTATAAGATCATGTGTTGAAATAATTTGACGGTTCTGGATTTGTACTTAATTATTGTGTGATAATACTTTGCTTATAGAAGAAAATCTTTTCAGATTTTATTATGATCATTGACTGATAATTTAGTCGCTTTTGGTTGAGAAGTTGTGACTGAACTTTTATCTGTGACAACTACAACTTGGGTTTATTAATTAAGTTATGGATTTCATCTGTAATTATATTTTCGCCGCTCTTGTTGTAATGGGGTTTGTTTAATTTGACCATTGAGTGTTCATTCTGGACCAATTTATGAAAGTGTAGCTTTCGCATTTATGTTTGCAGGTAAATTACTACTTGTTATCCCGTCCAGGAACAGCCTACGTAGCTTAAAGAAAATTTCAGGCAGATGCAATTGTGTTTATTGCCGTGCAGGAATTGAAAGCGTCTTTGGCAATTTAAAGCAAGAAATTGTTTTTGGGTTAAGATAGAGAGACGGATTATAAGTTTCGCCAATCTTGTAGCTATGCCTGTATCTGGAGACAAAGAGGTTTATTTTCTGTACTAAGTTTCTGCTTAAACTGGGGAGTGATGTAATTTTTCTTGTTTTGAGTATGTGATTAACTAATCTTTTGTTCGCAGACTGGGGTTAAACCTATTTCCCGGCAGTCTAGTGATTATATTGCAGGTGTTCCTATCAAGAAGAGGAGGTTCCCATTGTACCGTCCTCCTTCACCTCCACCTGAAGAACCATCTGCGGTTCCTGCAGAGAATGATTCGCTAAAGCAGGAACAATCTAGCCCCTCTCAGGGGTCAGCTATAACAAACGCTAGTGTTGCAACCAGTTCTGGTATATCTGATGTAAACAACAAACCTGTATCTGAGGAATATAAAGGCAGTTCTGATGTTATGAGTGTTACTGTAGCCCAAAGCAATACCAACTACTCTACAGTCAAAGTTGAGGAACCAAGCAAAACTCACTCTGGTTCCTTGGATGACATGGAAAGCAAAGACAAGCTTGTCGCGGCCGAAAAATCTGCAAGCCTGGTAACTTTGGGAAAATCAAAGTTTCAGTCATCACCAAATGAAGCACTTGCACTTAAGTTGGGGAAAGAGTTATATAGCAAAGAAAAAGCTGAAGGGAAGTGTAAAGCTGAAATTCCTATCGTTGCGGGAAATACTGACTTGACATTAGGATTAAAGGAACATGTTTTTCCAGCTTTAACAGGTCAAAACCATAATGCGAGAGGCCAGAATCAGGATAGTTTAGAACCTGGTTCACTGAATTTGTCTTTAAGCAAGGGAAATAACAGCATTCAGTGTAAAAAGGATGAGGTTGAGTCAAAAAATGGTGCACAGCAATGTGGTAATAGGGCAAACTGGGATCTGAATACTACAATGGATGCATGGGAAGGTTCTGCAAGTGAGGCAGCTGCAGTAGGTCAAGTGTCTGCTGGTGGGTTTAATACTACTGATGGTACACATGATATCAAACCTTTGCTTTGCACAACTGGGACGATTGGCGCTGTTATACCTTCTAAACAAAAGAGCCTTGTAGCCAGTGAGAACATAGCCAAATTGACCTCGTCCAAACTGCCTAGTCAACAATTAAGATTGTTTGGCATAGACCCTCTTCATTTACGCCTTAGTCCTTCTAGTCTTCAGCAACAGGTAAGCCCGGAACCCTCCTCCTTATCTAGCAAAGAAGATTCTGGCAGGATTTTCACCAATAGAATCTTGCAAAGATCAGTGGTGCCACCTGGCAATTTGAACAGGGTTAATTATAGGACTGTGAAATCAGAACCATTTGATGAGAGCAACAAATTAGAGAATAGAACAACTATAGCCAATAATCTTGGATTATTAGATAATAGGACAGTAAAGCGTGAATTATCTGAGCAGTTCAGTTTTGATAAGGTTTCAAATATTAGCGCCATGAGAGTAGTTGATCCTGCATACATAAAAATGGAACCAGTTCACAGGGGTAATGTGGAAGCCCCCAATACATTAGAGGGGACATCTAGACAAGTAGATAAACAGGTGCTACTGGGTTTGAGTGATCATTCTTCTGCCATGGCAATCCCTGAAAGTGCACTGTTGCCCTGCCCTGCAGGAGAGACTTCTTGTTCAACAGAATTGACTATAGCCACGGATGTTGGAAACCACATAGAACAGTCCACCTACACCAAAGAGGCCCATATTAATGGGGAGGTTGTACCTCAGGAAGCATGTGAAAGGGTGCAGCAGGTTTCTTCAGAAACAGCTGCTATCTCCGTGGGTCATGATGGTATAGAATCAAGTACTTCTTGTATGATGGGTACTGTAAGAGCTGAAGATGGAAATGCTGATGATCCTGAGCAGTGCAGATTGAAATCCATAAATGAACAGCCCCCTGATATGCGAGGAAGCGAAGGTTGTGTAAGTGATGAGGAAAAAATCAATATATCAGCTGATATGCTAGAAGAAGATTCTTATGGTTCTGATTATGATTCGGATGGCAATCATCCTTTACCTAAGGCTATGGATACAGAACAAGGTGGAGAAGAAGATTATGAAGATGGTGAGGTCCGAGAACCTCTACTGCAAACTGCAGTCGAGGATCCCATATGTGAGAAACAGGAAGTTGAACATGTTGATCATGGTGACTCCGATAATAACAAGATGGACATTGTGGGTCAGCGTGGTGATGATCATCCATCTTCATCCCATGTTGAGGAAAAAGACGCTAAAACAGAAGATCCTGGGGAAACAAATAACAAAGAAAGTAGTGATTGTGTCGACACATTGAAGGAGGTATATGATAACGGTGATACTAATCTTACATGTTTGCAGGAATCATTGACAGATGAAAAACCAGCCAGTGGAGCTGACATTAAGAGGCCCATTATGGCCATTAGAAGAAATTCACTTGATCAGTCAGGCAGTACAGATTTCCCTGAGGGACAGGAGGCAGAATTATCATTGGAGCGAACCACTGAAGGAATGCAAGCTACTACTTCTACTTTTACTCAAGGTTTTGATGACAATGTTAACAATTTTGACTTAGTGGAGGAGAATGATACTACTCCAACAATGATGGAAGCATCTGCAAGTGGTGATGATGCAGCTAAAGATGTTAATAGTGTTGGTAATCGGAGCCGCATTATTAATTTGTCTCGAGCTTCTAATGTATCACCTCCTGGTAAAACAAGATATATTTCAGACAGGTCATTGACATCACTACCTGGAAGAGAGAGATTACTTGATGTACCGCTAGAGGGAGATAAATTTTATCCCCGAGGGAGGTGATTATTCTATTTCCTATGTTTTAGTTGTTTTTGAAAGTTCCTTTAAAAGGGTAGTTGTATTATCATCTGATCTGTCTACCTTTTTAACTTTTTTCAGAGATGAATTATACATAGATGGTTCCCACAAATTTTCAAGAGAGAGGCATCAAGAACAGTCACCCAGAAATTCTAGATTAAATTTTGTGCGAGGCAGAGGGAGGATTACTGGTAGGTTAGACCCTTTACGTAGGGACTGGGATTCTGACCGTGAATTTGCTTCAGAATTTTATAACGGCCCAGCAGAGTTTCGTTTCCCAAGAAATAAATATGCATCTGCTGTTGTTGATGCAGACCTTGAATATAACAGTTATAATATTGCACCTGATGGTCCTTTTATTGGTACTGGTCGGGGAGGGAGGAAGCATTTAGATGATGAGGGAGCAATGTTTCGCCATATGTCCTCAAGAGGGCGGTCTTCTGGAGGGAGAAATGGGCTTGCTGCACGTGGCGGTCCACAGATGATTCACAGAGGTCCAAGAATGAGTGAAGATGGTTCTGAAGTGGTTGGGCTAAGGCATAGTGAGAAGTTTATGAGCGTTTTTCCTGATGATAACATGGATCCGATGTTTACACGCCCCCAACCTGCATATGAGGGAGTAGATGCTCATTTTGCCAGAGGTGGTAGGAACTTCTCTTCTGTACAGAGAAGGGGTCTCCCTCGAATTCATTCAAAATCTCCAATGAGATCCAGATCTCGTTCTCCTGTTCAATGGTCATCTCCGAGGAGAAGATCCCAAGATGGATTTGGTGGACATCCAGAATTGCCTCATCGACGATCTCCAATTTACAGGGTGGAGAGGATGAGGTCTCCTGATCGCCCCTGTTTCCCTGGACCAATCATGGTGAGAAGGAATGCCTCCCCACCATATATGTCCCGACCATCTAATGATTTGAGGGATATAAATTCTGGACGGGACCATGGTCATCCGAGATCTGTCATTCCCAATAGGAGCTCATCTGGTCGGATTTTATACAGAAACAGGAGATTTGATGATATAGATCCCCAGGAAAGGACAGATGGTGATGAGTTCTTCGGGGGGCCCATGCATGCTCGACATGAGCTTGGTGTTGATCCAAATGGTGATGAGAGAAGAAGGTTTGGTGAGAGACGGGGACCTGTTCGTTCATTTAGGCAGCCATACAATGGTGCTAATGGTGAGAATTTCCATCTTAATTCAGAGGATGGGCCTAGGCCTTTTAGGTTCTGTCCAGAAGACAATCCTGAGTTCCATGAAAGAGGCAACTTGAGGGATAGGGAGTTTGACCGCAGGATTAAGAACCGGCCAGGAAATGCCCCTAGAAGAACAAGAAGTATCGAAGAGCAGGAAGCAAATTTCAGGCAACCATGGCATGATGCTGGGTTTGATGAGATCTCCAGAGTAAAGAGAAAGAGGGATTTCAGATGTGAAATTTAAGTGGAGTTAGGGACTTGTAGACAGAGCTAGTGTTGGCAATTTACAGTGATCAGGAACATTTTATTTGCTCAATGCACAAAGGAGATTGCTGTGTTGCTGATGTAATCAAGTTATGGCAGGAACATATGATGCTGGCTTTGCATTTTGGTTACGTTTGGTTCAGGACTGGATCCTCATGTACATAGCTGGGTTCTTCTGGTACCATTGTGGCTAAGTCATCATGAAACTTGTATTAGTGATTCCTACTATTTTGGGCACCAGGGTCAGTGTCAGTTTTATTTACTGAGTTTTTTACTGCATAAAAAAATCAAGGAAGTGTTTCTGTGACTTCTTCAGTGGAGATTACCCCTTAAATTTCATAAAGTATCTTCAACTGTTGACTTCGGTGCACGGTGGCCAAGAGCAGGTATGCAGAAAGGAACTATTAGAATTTAATGTTTTAGCCATCAAGGACTAATTAATAATGTCACTAATTGCCTATTATTTGATCTGCTGCTTCACATTCCTCATTCCGTGTTATGTGAATAATAAATCCTTTAATTTTTTAGGGAGGTATACGTTTAAAGAAATATAAGGGCACAGAAGCTTCTATGAAGTCCCTTATGTGATCTACTTCAGTTTAAATATAGAAAAAAGGAAATTTGTGCAGGCTGTTATGCAGCTTCTGTATAATTTTAAGCTTATAGCTGGTTCGAGTTTAATTGAAGGCAATGGATGATTAATTCTGTCCTGGAGTGGACTCTTCTGATATCTTCAGCTAATTCTTGAATGGATGGCTGGCCATGTAAACATTGTCTATGAAAAAAAAGTGTTCTTATTGGCTAGGTTGGCGAAGATGGAGCTACCACACTTTTTACGTCATTCCAAGTCTTATCTAATATCTTCCAGCAAGAGGTTAGTTGTTTTTATGTTGATTACTCTCAAGAAAGAGTGTCTTGAATCTTCTTGGGCACTTTTCATCATTGTTTCTGCTCCGTTTATAGCTTCTATGTGTGACTGTTTATCACTGGAAAGACAGGTGAGTGCCTTATGTTTGTGTTGGTGCCCTGCTGAGTGCTTCCACTTGACGATTGTTGGACAGTGAGTCTATTTCAAAGTTAGTTAGCTGGTGGGAAGTACTAGGGGTTTCATCTGTTAAAGTTGAAGAACACAGTCAATGTATTACATTATTTTGATCCTCCACGTTTGTTGGTACCTTGTATAGCATGTGGTACTAAAAGACTGTTGGAATGAATAGGTTGGAGATTTTAAATAACCCTTTGAATGTCCGAATTGTTATATTGGCCTTCTTTGCAAGGGTTGCTTGAATAAGTGAGGATGGATTTATTTGATTGAGTGCATCAGCTGAACAAATGGCCTTTGATTAAGTCTTGGATGATGTAGAACTGGTGCTATGTTTTATCCAAGTCCAGAACTTAGATAAACTTATCATGCTCCTTTTTTTGGTTCAGCATCCAGGTTGAAGTTATTACCTATAGTCATCTTCTTCGTCTGTTCTAGTAGTAGAGTAGTAGTAGTAGCAGTAGCAGCAGCAGCAATGATGCTAATAACAGTAGAGTAATAAATAACTGTAACAATAATTATATAAGTTGCAGTGGAAACAGGGTCCAATTAAAGATTAGAGCTTGCACATGATCAGGGATTTGTTTGGAATTTCCTGGAGCAGATTTTGATGACCATTGCCTGGGGGATTAGGGGGTTTATGGTACCTGTCCAGTTTGAGTATGCATGTGGATGATTTTTTCAAGTGTTGACGAATTATAGATAGAAACCAACCCAAAAATTTGAAATTGAGTGGAGGAAGCCATGACAAAACAGCCAAAAATTGACTGGAGAAAGTGAGGGATACTGCAAGCAAGGACATCTCTCATGGTTTCAAGTGTGTTTACTTTTCCCTCAATGTTAATGACAGCTGCTAGAGCAACCCCTGGAAATGATTTTACCTACATACATGTGGTTTTAAACTGGTAAAGATATCAGACAAATGAACATGTGCTGGTAGCAGATTTGGCTTGCTGCCATTGCAGTGTGCGCGACATGGACATTAACCATGTTCAAAATAACGTGTTCAAAAGTGATTACGCGTTACTGTCGTGTCATGTCCTGTGTCCAGTCGAGTGCATAGCAACAGTGGGCCTGTGTCCGGTTGAGTGCATAGCAACAGTGGACCCAAGCGAAGCCTTCCCTGCTAGCTTGGTAGCAAGTCTTGGTCAATTTGGTGCCGACTGTTTGACTTTGAGGTGATATTAGACTTTAGTCGGTGGATAGAATTTGAGGTCAAGTTAGACCAAACCTACAGGCTACAAGCTAGCTTGGTGATAATGATCAGGAGTTTTTATGTTGACATTGACTAATGTTTGGGGTGTTATTAATTGATCTAATTAAAATTGACTAATCTTTTTCCTCCAAAAAAATATATATATATGACTGATCTTTAACCTATAAAATAAACTATTTATATAATAGGACTTGATTTGATAATTCACTAATTTTTTTTTATCAATTTGGAGTGTTATGTTATGCACGATGCTTTTTAATATTAATGACAACCCAATTCTAGCGCTATTCATGGCTGACAGCCCAGGTGACATTTTAGTAACTGACTTATGAGTGGTTGAGTTTTCAGCGAATCACAATCAATTCATATGGAGCAATGTTGAGGACATTGATGAAATATAAATTCGTTATTATCTTCACTTTTTATTTTTTTCATTATAATAACAACTAGTTAACTCGTTGAATTATATAAATGAAAGAAGTTTCGGATATTACCGATATAGATTTTAGTATTTTACACGTTATATCATATATATGGTGTGGATTCAGTCTTGAGTTACTTGGTATCTTGTTGACCACGGTCGCTACACGACTGTACCCTTTAGACTTTTGAAACGTTGACAGCAAAGTAAGAGCTGGCCAGTCAAGCACCCGAGCCAATTGGATGAGTAGCAAGCAGCAAATAAGTTAATTTTTCTGAGCAACAGCAAATAAGTTAATTGATGCCATTTTTAAAAAAGAAATTCTTTACATATGAGAGTAAAGATTTGAACTTGGTGTTATTAATTTAATTTTAATTTAAAAAAAAAAATTAGCTGTATAATAACAAATTTATGTATGAGTGATTGAGATATTAAGATATTTGATTTTTCTAAGTTACTAGCCACATAGATAGACCTGTACGCCTATGATCCTATTCTCTTAAAGCCTCTGTTTGATTAAGATTAATTTTTAAGCTAAATTCTGTTTACTCAATTTAGGTTCCTTTTAAAAGTATAGTTGTACTTAATTATACGAGAGAATGAAGGACTGGTTTGCCTCTAGCAGCCCTGGCCAGTTGCGTGACTCGCGTGGGTATTTTAGCACCTAGTCGTACTTCCAACTGATAATAATAGCACCGACGCTCTTAGCTCTTAAAAAAGAGAGATGTTATGTACACAATATTTTTACAATAAATTACAAGTAGTTAATTGTTATTTGTTCAAACTAGAACCTAACATTAAGATTACTTTTTTGCCCTAATAATAATAACCAGTAACAATCTGCCACTTAACATTTGTTGTAAAAATATTGTGAACATATCATTTCTCGTTAAAAAATCTTAAAGACGAACTGTTTGGAATTTTGTCTGTGCTATGTCTACAATATTTTTATAACAAATTATAGGGGATTTAGTTGTTGTTAGTTCAGATTTTAACCTACCATTGAGATTATTTTTTTACCCCGACAATAACAACCAGTAACAATTTGACACTTAAAATTTATTGTGAAAATATTGTGGACATAGTATTTCTCAAATAAATAAAGAGAAGTCACATAATACAATAAAATATGAAATAATATTAATTTATGGTGACGTCTGGATTGGACTCATTTCTGGGTAATTGAACAAAGAATTCTCTGTTCCCTCTGCCGCTTACCGAAATCACCTTCACTTACAGAACTTGACTTACTTCATCTTCAAAGATGGAATTGAACACAAGGAAGAGAGATTGAAACCTTTATAGATAAGGGCCATCATGATTCATTAACGCGTCGTTTGGGACCATCTGATTTCGTCGCTTCTTGTTAATGCCAAAAAAGGCTTCTGACTTTTGAAAGTTTGAGAATTGAATCTTTGGAATGTTCATTCAATTAATTTATGCCGATTATTTTTTTCTAATAAATAAATAGAATTGTTCTTTAAAAAAAAAAAAAAAAAAAATCTCAGTCGGCCATGGTGTGTTAAAATACTGTAATAACTAATAACTTAACCGAGTTTTTTTTTTTTTTTTTTTCGGTTCCAGTTTCTCATTGCTAGATTGCGATATTTGTGAGCCACGGCCCACGGTCCACTGGCATCAATACTATTTATGATTCTTTTGGACCCAGACTAAATTAATGGCAAGATGTGAAGCGATATTGGGCTTAACTGATTGTTACTATTGGGCCTCGTTTCTCGCTAAATTGAATGACCTTTGATATATTGCACTAATGTAGATTCCTCTTTTTCTTTCTTTTTCCTTTTTAAGGAAAAGATTTATGCTTGCTCTTTTAATTTTTTTTATTCGATATATATATATATATATATATATATTTTGAGAAGAGGGGATTTAGCTGGCTAGTTGTGGTCCACTTATTTTCTGTTATAAAATCATATTATATATAATAAAAGTTGGGCGAAGCTGTGGTTGTACCAAGTGGCAGCACCAAATTGTAGAAATTTTCTTAGATTTTAAGAAAAAATATATATAAGTTTTTGTCAACTATAAATTCTAAGTGGATATAATTTTTCTTCAATTATAATTTCTAAGTGGATAAAAATCTTAATTAGATTTAAGATAACTGAATAAAACTAAATAGACAATCTTATGAAAAATAAATAAATAAAAAATAAGAAGAATTTTATCACAATTGGAATACTAAACCCAGCAGTATTGGGAGACCAGTAGACAAATAGTGCTAAAAAGAAGGAAGGATTTTGATGAATACTAAACCAGACTTCTTGCTGAGGTTTCTTTATCAGAAGCAAGGTTTCAAGAGGTAAAGAATTATGCAACTTTCTTATTTTTTAATTACTATACTACACGTTTATATATATAACTGTAGGGACTGGGATTGAGCACTTCTACCGTTGAGTAAGTGGACTTAAGCCCAGCTAGCCCAATACAATGAATTTGTAGAAAGCGGGTTTAAGAACTAGGCCCTAGCAAGCGGACAATGCCTAACGCAGTGTTTTCCACCGTCAAACGCCGGAGAACCGAAACCATCCTCAAGAATCCGTCCTCGGCCCGGTCCGAGGAGTTTAGTAGTCGCCCTTCTTCCATGGGGATCCATCCCCCCCTCTCAATAGGTTTCTCCCCCTTTATATAGTCCTCCTTCTACGATCCCTTTTCTCCACTTGTTGATCATCCATGTCTTCCCCTGACAACCCGTTCCATCAGCCACTTTACCAGACTTCTTGTGAGTCGTAGTAACCGAGGAGGTGCTGCCCAGGGGTCACTTCCTCATAATGCGGCCAGAATATTGGCTGCGCACATTTAATGTGGAGGTGACAGTTCATCATGGACTTGCTCCTCCACCATGCTTCCTTGGCGGGCACGTTGTACTTGTTCCTTCTCTCTAAATGCCCTAGAAGGCTGCTTTAAGTGGCCCGTTACCTCCTAATTCCATGGTCTCGGTTTGCCGAGGACAGGGTCGTCCTCGGCGAGGTTCCTGGACAATTTGGACTTTCGCGTTTCATCCTCGGGCATTTCCTCATTCTCGGCATGGGCCTTGGGCTTTATATGAAATGGGCCGGGGATACCAAATTCTCTAGCCCCACAGAAAATATTAACTATTAATAATTAAAATTAATAAAATAACATTATATATAATATAATATATTAACTATTATTATTTTTACTCATTATATTATTATATATAATATAATGTATTATATATGACATATTAGTGGCTTGAAAAAAAAAATTGCAAAGAAAGAAAAAAACTAGAACTGCACATGTTGTTTGATACTTTGATTGTTTCACGTGGTTGTGGCTATGCAGAATAAACAAAAGAGAAGCAATTGGGAGAGAGATCTCAGATGTATATCACTTGTTGGAGGAGTATAAGCGAGACTTAATTTGGGGCAATATAATAAGTGGACAAGCAACAAGCTTTTCTTGCTTGTTTTCCCTTTGTTTTGGAGAGACAAATTTTGTGTGGGCCTGGGTGGAAAATACCTAGGCCCCACTCAAAAATTTTCTTTCCCCCCTCCGTAGAGCATTCCCATCAAACATCTTAAAAAATTTAGTATTTACCATCTCAAAACACTATTTTTATAATTTTAACACCTCGTTTTACAATATACTAAACATCAAACATTCTATTTTTTTTGGGATAATTACAGCAAACCTATCTGAGATTTGGCCCGTTTGCGCTTTGCCTACCTGTGATTTAAAACTTATCACTTTGCCCACCTAAAGTACCTTCCGTTAGAGATCTGTTACCCATCTCTCCCTTTGCTGTTAGAAAAACACATTTTTTGAGAAAAACAAACACAACAAAGATCAAAAAATTAAGGCTTTTTATTGCTTAAGAACTTCTTTGAGAACAAAACACAAATCAACAGTATTGCTATTCTCCTCACGAACACAAGAACACAACATTTTTAAACCACGGCTTCACTCAAAATCCCAAGCCATTAGTGCAAGCTCATCTCCAGGCTTTGGTGACCAAGACCGAAACCCCACAAACTACTAAAGCCATAAAATAAAAAACCAAAGCATGGAAAACGAGTCAATCAGTTCTAGTTTCACTAGGTTCAAATTGTATTTCTTGTTGGTTTTGATTTTGGAAATTTGGATTTTTATGGAGGCCATGGGAGAGAGAGAAAAAAAGAGAGGTTTTTATTTTTTATTTTTATTTTTATTTTTTTTTATAGTATTAATACAATTTTAAAGAAAAAAGAAATCTAAAGATCTAGAAATCAATCTCCAATTGCCCAGAAAACTGAACTCCAAGAGAGGGAACCACTCCACATCTTTAGATCTAGAAAAATCTAGAGATTTGGACTAGATCTAGACTAGAACCACTCTCCATCTCAAGAACTACAAAAGATATGGAGAGAATTCTCACCTAGAGTTTTGCTTTCTCGTCTACAACGCACACCGTTTGAAATCCCGCGAATTTGCTTCTCTACGTAAATAATTTAGCGTGTTTGGGTTCACTTTGCTGGTCGCATGAACCCCCAAAAAAGAAAAACCTGGACAATCCGCCGCTAATCACTGTTGCTATGACTTCGCAAGAAGTCATTTGCTTTTGGAAAACGCCAAACCTGGGTAAGAAATTGTCATAGATGATAGAAGATTTTGTTTCCACTACCACTATTAGAACCCACAACTTAGCACCACCATCACCTCACCCACAATCCAACAACCCATAACCCCACCATTATCAGATCATTATCAAACCCACAACCCAAAAACAAAAAAAGAAAAGAAAAGAAGAAAACCCATGAAGCAAAGATAGTGGTCGATCTGGGTTTTTGTTGTGGAACAAACCAAATTGACTTTCGATGCAGTGGAACAAAGGGGTAAATCTGAGTTTTGGAGAGAGAGAGACAATGGAGTGAGTGAGAGAGAAACGATGAGAGTTTGAAGAGAGTTGGCCTCTCAATCTGATATTGTTTTGACACAACTTGTTTCTCTGCAAAATCCCCACTTTGATCTTCTTTGTTTGTATTTTTTTATGTTATTTTTTGTTTTTGGAGGGGAGAGATATAAAAAGGAAGAGAAAATACATTTTTACCCTTAATTTTAATGGAGGTGGGTAACGGATTGAAGTTCAGATGGGTAAAGTGTAAAATTTTAAACCACAAGTAGGCAAAGTGAAAACAGTCCATATCACAGGTGGATTTATTGTAATTATCCCATTTTTTTTACAACTTCATTTAAATATTCTTTCTTTTAATATTTTTATTCATTTTTATTATTATTTCTCACTCTCCCTCTATCTCTCTCTCCCACTGTATCTCCTCGAAGCTTCTCCCACCTCCATGGCCTGAGCTTTTCACCTTTAACCACGACACTCAACGACATTAAAAATAAAAACAAAAAAAACCACCCACCACATGGCCTCAACCCATGGCACAACCCACAACAACCAACCACCAAATCAATCAACCCACACCCATAAGCCAAAGCCACCCCAATCAACTCATATCCACGACCATAAAACCACTCAAGGCTGCCGAAACCCACCCACAACCCAGATATGATTTTACAAAACCCACCCACTCATACCCACAACTCAAGGCTTGCGGTGGCTCCGGTGAGGCAATCTTGAAGAACCGGTGAGGCGATCTTGCTGGGTGGGCCAAGGTGATCTTGAAGAGTGCGAGGTTCACGGCGGCTCCAGCGAGGCAGATCGTTGCTGCGAGAAAGAGGGAGATGAAGAGCATAGAGAAAGAGGGAGACAGAGAGGATAGAGAGGCAAAGAGAATAAGAGACATGGAGAGAGAAAGAAAGAGACATGAGAATAAAAAACTTTTTTTTTTTTACAATACAGCTACATGAGCTTGTATTGATACAAGTTCACTGTAGCAATATGTAAAAAATTTTGCCATTTGAAATCTTTGATGGAGTGGCTTTTTTGGTGTTTTGATGGCAAAATTTAGCATACACTCCTTTTAGCATCCTTAAAAAGGAATGCTCATACCAAACAACACACAAACTCATTTTCTCTCTATTATTTTCCATCCACCCCATTCCACCTCCAATCAAACACACCCTTAAAGATAAAATCAAATAGTATTGGATGAGGTGAAAGATAAAAGATAAAATTATTATAACAAGCTTTTTAATGGTCCTACTATAGTTTTAAGCAAGTGATACACCGGTAGTGTCTCCTTGTTGTCAATCACAATTGTTTAGGTTTTATTTAAAATCTATGATTCAATTTAAACCACAACAACATTATATTTCCATAAGCACATTAAATCCAACAACGTGATTGAATTTAATAGAGGATTTTTTTTTTTTAGAATACTAAGGTTATGTTTGGTAACCGTTTTTTTTTATTTTTTTATTTTTTATTTTTTATTTTTTATATTTTCAAAAACTTGCTTTTGGGAATATAAATAAAAAACAATTTTCTTGTATTTTTGAAATAAAAAACATGTTTGGTTAGTTGAAATTAA
This sequence comes from Quercus aquifolioides, assembly GCA_019022515.1. NCBI lineage: Eukaryota > Viridiplantae > Streptophyta > Magnoliopsida > Fagales > Fagaceae > Quercus > Quercus aquifolioides. The sequence continues at coordinate 10,152,078 of CM032329.1, read as the reverse complement.
AAAATAGTTTTTTGAAGAAAAAAAAATAGAAAATACTAAAATATGTTATTACTAGGATTTGAACTCTAATACTAACTCATTAAATGAGACAAATTCATTAAATTAAATGTGTATTTTCATTGACTTTTGAAAATTATAAATTGAAAACAGTCTTTTGCATGTTTTCAGTTTTTTTTCACAAATTGAGTTTTGAGAACTGTTTTTATTTTTTGTCCATTTTGGATTGTCAAACAAGTTTTTTAGTCTCAAAAATAGAAAATTGTTTTTGGAAACAAAAAATAAGGGGAAAAACAGTTACCAAACACATTCTAAGTATTTTTAACACACACATGAAAAGAGTCTTAAAAAAAAAACACACACACACACACGAAAAGAGGGGAGAAGGTCTTAAAGTAACTGATAGTGGTGTATATCAAAAAGTATACGAACACAATATTGTTCACGATTTGTTGTGAGTGTTACTTGTAATCTAGTTGACAATATCGTTACTCTTGATCAATGGACAATGTTAATAATTATGAAAAATATTGTCTCGCGCTAGGAACCTTGTAACTCAACTACTTAACACTTCATGGTATTTCCAAAAGAAACATCATAGTTAATATGAGAATATATCAAAAAAGAAAAATGTTACCTCCTTGCCATTACTTTGATTATTAAACCATTCAAGAATATAGATGGAGTAGGCATAAACTTTTCTTTTAAAAGAAAAGATAGGAAAATCCTTTTATAGGCAGGACTTTTTTTCCTTTTTCCTTTTCCTTTGGCCAACTAGGATTTTGGATTTTATTAAAAAAAAAAAAAAAAGGATTTTGAAATTTCCTTTGTTCGTTTCTCTGTCGCTCTTCTTTCATCCAAAAAAAGAAAACATTTCTCCTCTTTGTAAGAACAAAAAACATGGGTAAAGTTCGCTGTTGATATATAATATAGCGACAATAGGCCCTAAAGTACTCAACATAATACGGTAACTGATAATAAAGCAAAACCATATTTCTCTTTCTCTCTTCCCAAACACGACCTTACTTTGACCATCGCTACAAACCTCTCTCTCTCTCTGAAATCTTCGAATTCCTACCTCCTCCAAATTCATTTTTCATTTCGTTGTTTTCTGGCCAATATTGCTTTCTATTATTATTATTCCATTTTTAATTTTTAAATTTTTGTTGGGTTATACGTAGCTTTTTTTTTTTTTTGGTTATATTTGATATAAAATTTTGCTTCTACATATCTTCGATTGGCTTTGAATCCCCCGAATCAGCTTCGAGATCCACAGTCTCTGTTAATTCAAGCATTTTTTTTTTGAAGGTTCGAATCGTTTCCGATTCTTCTTCAGACAATATTTAGGGTTTTGTATTAATTGCATAAACTTTTTTTTTTTTTTTTTTTGAATTTTTAGTTGTGATTAAAGTGAAAACTATGTGTTTGCTTATTGGATTAATTTTTTGGTGCATAATCAGGATGTGAATAGAGATGATGAATCAAGTAGGTATCACTGAGACAATCGCTCCGGCGGACCCTAATTCCCTCGAGGTACTATTATTGCTTTTCTGTTAATCTGTGTTTGATAGTATATGAGTTCAAATGAATGAATGAGTGCTTTTGGGAATTATTGCCTATTTGTTTGTTTGTGTTTTTTGGGTAGGAACTATTATAGCTTTCTCTTAATATGTGTGTTGATAGTGTGCATTCAAATGAATGCTTCTGGGAATTATTGCTAGTGGGTTTGTTTGTGTTTTTGTGAGTAATTTTGTTAGTGGGTTTTTATTGAGTGAACCTTTTGAGGGCTTAAAGCTTGCTGTCTCCTTTTTGAGAGCTCATTAACTAGGAAGCATGGACACTTCATTTGGGGGTGCTGTACCGGTGTCGTATCTGTCATGTTATGTCATGTTATAATTTTTTCAGAAATTACTCGTATTTATGTGTTGTACCCGTATCTGTGTATCCTAGCTTATTAATGGCATATTGACGTGTCGAAATAAATATCCTAGGGTTAATTATATCAAGCTACATTTCTCAGTTGCTTTGCAAATAGTTTTTTATTTCTATTTTAAATATTTTTTAGGGAAACACTATTTGAGTGTATTTTTTTTTAAAGCTCATTTTATTGTAAAGGGACTAAGGAAGCTTGCCTTTGATTGTTTTGTTAGTTGATATCATTGGGTTTCCCGGGTGAAGCCTTATTGGATTATATTTGTAACATTATCTTTCAACCTAGTATACAAATAACCGGATACACTTTATCACAGTATGAAAATGAGTGCTTCTATTGTCCAATTTTAATAAATTGTTTTTGATGAAGTCACCACTTCCTATTTCAACAAAATCACATCCACACAGATTCAAAATTGAATGATAATTTGTTGTTTATTTTGTTGCTCTTATAAAATTACAAGTCCATTGTGAGTAAACAGTTCAAATTTACTTAAACTATGTGCTCTAGTTCAAATTGCATTTCCTCTACTTGCAAGAGCAAGATGGAGGTAGAGATCGTGGGTTCAAGACCTACCAACTGTTTGGGTAATTTACCAATAGAAATAAAAATTTTACATGTCCTATGCATGGGTTTTACATGCAATTTAGTCATCTTGGACAAGGGATTGTCTAATTGACTGGCGTCGATGGCCTGTTAACGGATTATGTTGGATTGGATTGCTAGGTTATTTTTTAGTATCACATACTTCTTTTCCCATTTTCTTTAAATCTATTCAATGCATATTTTAACTCTTTATCAAGTACTATTGTTAAATTCATGTATTTTCTTGGTTGCTACAAACGTTAACATAATTTGTATATATATATTTTTTTTCAGAATCGACACGTGGTTGATGCAAGCCAAGGACAAACATCTTATTTTCCTCCAACAACTGGGTCTGAAGCCATATCATGGACCATTCACCGGGTGGATCACAGCTCCACCCAGAATGGGATTCTTCCTAGTTCCACTTCCACTTACCAATATGATTACCAGACACAGCCACCCACGAGAAATGTTCAGGACGGCCTAAATGCAGCATCGCTCCCATCTAGTTCATCGAGTGTGGGAGCAACAAATGTATCACAAGATTACAATGGCTATGCATCATACCCTAATTCTACTGATCCATATGGTTATGGAACTACAGGATACCCGGGTTACTATAATAGCTATCCGCAGCAGCAGCAGCAGCAGCCTAACCATTCTAGCTATCAGCAGCAGCCTAACCACTCCAGCTATCAGCAGGAACCTAACCACTCCAGCTATCAGCAGCAGCCTAATCACTCCAGCTATCAGCAGGAGCCTAATCATTCCAGCTATCAGCAGCAGCCTAATAATTCCAGCTATCAGCAGCAGCCTAATAATTCCAGCTACCAGCAGCAGCCTAATTCCAGCTACCAGCAGCAGCACTCTAACCCTTCCTATTCACAACCTGTGGGAGCATATCAAAACACAGGTGCTCCTTATCAGCCTCTTTCCTCATTTCAGAATACTGGATCTTATGCTGGGTCTGCAAGTTATTCAAGCACTTACTACAATCCTGGTGATTATCAGACAGCTGGAGGTTACCCAAGTAGCGGTTACAGTAATCAGACTACCACTTGGAGCGATGGCAGTTATGCAAATTATACTCCCCATCAATATGCAAACTACACCCCAGACTCAAGTACCAGTGCTTATAGTTCTGGTACTGTGACTGCACCTTCCTCACATTATCAACAGCAGCAGTACAAGCAATGGGCGGACTATTACAGTCAGACAGAAGTCAGCTGTGCTCCTGGGACGGAGAATATGACAGTTGCTAGTAAATCTAATGTTGGGTGTCCAATTCCTGGTGTTAGTAGTGGATATTCAACATCAACTAGCCAGGCACCACCTTCCTACACCCCATCTTGGATGCCGGAATCTAGTTCATCTGAATACTCTTCAGTGCAGGTTTTTATTTCCTTCTATACAGGATTTAGAAGATGTTTTTTTTTTTTTTGATAGATAGGATTTAGAAGATGTTATTTCACCAGTACTTGGCTGTGTTTGATATTCTGATGCATGACACATGCACACACACACACACACACACACACACACAGTATTCATAGATATAATAATCTTCTATTGAGTGGTTGTGCAAACTTGTAACAAGTGATGCAATCACATCACTTCAGATGCTTGTGCTGTATTGATTTCATGACAGAGACACTGAGTCTTCTCTTGGGTTAATTAATTATTTGGCAATAATGCTTGGTAGTAAAAAATGTTGCTGTCTTTCTCTGGCTTTTTCTTGTCAGCCTGCTGCAGGAATTAGCAGTGCCAGTGATGCTTACTGGCAACATGGGGCTCCAAGTTCTCAAATTCACATTACCAGTCCTATGCAACCACAGTCTCAAAAGCCTTTGGATCCAAAAACTTCTTATGATAGCTTTCTGGATCAACAGAAAGCTTCATATTCTCAAGGACATAATTTACAATATCCTTCTACTCATCAGATGCCCCAAAGTTATCAATCACCTGCTAATCAGCAGGTGCCCCAAAGTTATCAATCACCTGCACAAATTGTCCCATCTTCGGATACACGAAGGGTAAGCAAACTGCAGATTCCAACAAACCCAAGAATTGCTTCAAATTTGACTTTTGGTTTACCAAAAACCGACAAGGATAGCTCTTCAACTGGTGCGGCAGTAAAACCTGCTTATATTAGTGTTTCCCAGCCAAAGGCAAATGAGAAAGTATCGTCTAATGATGCTGCTGATTCTATGCTTAAGGTGAGACTCCTGCTTTGTTTTACTGGTGCCTTTTCAATAATGTTATCCGTAGAACTTTTGCAAGATCAACTGTAGATATTGACCATTACCATCAATTGAAGTAATTTTTAGCAATTGCTTATTTTCTAATTATAAATAATGTAAGATGTAGCAGATATAGAACGTAATATTTGCTAAAATAAGGAATTGCATGATCGTTTGAGGTGGAAGTTGTCGAAGAAGGGGGATTTTGACATCCGCTCTTTCTATGATAAGCTTCGGAGTCCCTCGCCTATTATCTTTCCTTGGAAAGGTATTTGGAAGGTTAAGGCCCCCCCGCGCGTCTCTTTCTTTGTTTGGACTGCAGTTTGGGAGAAGATCCGTACAGGGGACAATTTGCGGGGTAGAGGCTTTGATTTTGTTGACTAGTGCATTATGTGTCGATGTAGCGGGGAGACGGTGAATCATCTGCTACTCCATTGTGTCAAAGCTCATCAGCTGTGGAGCTTGGTATTTAGATCTTTTGGGATCTCTTGGGTTATGCCAAGATCAGTTGCAGATACGCTTTTTGGTTGGTGGAATTGGTTGGGAAAGCACTCCTCTAGCATTTGGAATTTAGCTCCTCTTTGTCTAATGTGGTGTATCTGGAGGGAGCGAAACTGGTGAACTTTTGAAGACAAGGATAAAACCGATGACCAGTTGCTAGCTTTCTTTAGTGGCTCTCTATTTGATTGGTCTAGGGCTTGGGGACTCACCTCTAGTGACTCTCTCCCTTTGTTCCTCAGTTCTCTTCTTTGTTCTTAGTTTTTGTTGGCTGTTGTTTGTTTTGTTGTTTTTACTGTTTGTTTCCTCCCCTGTATCCTTTGCCTGCCTTATGTTGTTTTCATGAGGTAGTTTCTTAAATATACTTCTTTCTTACTTATAAAAAAAAAATGATATATTCCTTTATTTTTTTTCAAATGCTGGAAGCTCATTTATTTTTCTTCGAGGTACAAATCTTGTGATGCCATGTTTTTAGGAAACGGGTAGATTTTAATGTTGCTAACGTAAGGCATTGTATATTTTCCTAATGCTGGATTCTTGTATAATTTCCTTGGAGGTATAAGTCTTGCAATGCAATGTTTGGGGAACCATAACCTTTGGAGCTGCAAGTTTTTGGGTTGATGGTTTTTTTTTTGGTTTTTGGTTTTGTAGGTATTGATTAGGATTATTATAGTGGATGCAGAATGTTCTTCTGGCATATTATTTGATGTCATTGTATGATGGGCATTTTTAAATTAAAACTCTAATCTTGTTGTTTAATTGTTCACATTTCTAAACTCTAATTCTTTGAGGGAATTGTATGACAAGGAATTCATTCTGCTGTTTTTAGATTCACTTTCTTTTTCTTCTTGTACATAAGTTATTTTGTTTCTCTTTGCTGTTTGTACACATCTTCTTTGTATACTTCATTTCTTTGATGGAGTAGTTTCTTTTTAATACATTTTTCTTAACTATTCCCCCCCCCCCCCCCCCCCACCCCCCCCAAAAAAAAAAAATCAATACAACATATTGAATTTATTTATGATAAATTACTGATTGTTCCCAAAACTTAAGTCGTTAGAAAATGGTGAATTTAATCACTTAACCATAATCTTAACACATCCCCTCACATGTGGGCCTAAACTCCCCCTCATGCTCTACTTGTTTTGATGGAAAGCCTTATGTAAAGATAATTTTTCACGTTTTCTTGTGTTTGGTGGTATAAAAAAATATGGGTCAAATGGAAACTATCTCTTGAGTTCTCTTATTTAGCTTGACATGAAATAAATTTTTTTTTCTCCGGTTTCCACTAAAATTTTCTAGAAAACAACTCTATTTCACACCAAGCTAAATGAGGGAAATAAAAAAATAGTATTCCAACTAATTTTAAGATTGCCACAAAACATAGGAGAATGAGATAGTTTCCTAGGAAATGCTTTTTGAAAAATGATTTGTTTTCCAAAAAAATGTTAATGTTGAAAGAAATGGAGCGTTAATAGGTGGAGCCCATTATGTGGGATTTTAAACATTTTAAATAGGAGGTAGAGTGGAAACATAGATCAAACTCAGGATTTCTTACTCTATTATCATGATAAATTATTGATTGCCCCAAAGCTTAAGTTGTTCGGAAATGGTAAATTTAATCATTTAACCATAATTTTAACATTTTAAATATATTAGAGAATGTTTTTTATTTTGTTTGCTTTCTCCGTCCATGCAAGTGAGTCCTACTATTTGGCTGAGTTGCAATCTAATTTTTTTTTTTTATACTGTTTATGATGTTCAAGGACTGGAGAATGTTGATTTTAGTCGCTTATGTAGTCTTTTCACCTCATTCATGTTTGGTGGCTCACATTTCCTGCCGCCTTAAGTTCACCTGTGTAGTCAATTTTGAAAATTTGGAATTTAGTTTTTGGGCTTATGATTATTTCAGTGACAGAGTTGCTATCAAATACTTGGATGATATTGATATGGTTTATTCTTACTATCGAATGTCATGATATAACGCAAATTGACACGAGAAAATTATGGTTCATGACTCAATGATTTCACACTGTAGTCAAATGACTGTTTTGTTCCATGCAGCCTGGTACGTTCCCCAAGTCACTACGTGGCTATGTTGAAAGGGCTTTGGTTCGCTGTAAAGGTGATATGCAGATGGAAGCTTGTCAGAATTTCATGAAAGAGGTAAGCCACTTGGGTTAAAGTCATTGAACTTCCCAGTTTTGCACTTCCAATTGTGATGTCATAAATGTTATCTCCTTCCCCCCCTCCACTCTGGGTGGTAGTGTGTGGACCCCTGCGGCACCCCTTCCCCTCTCCTTTCTTCCTTGGCATGGTTATACGTGTCGTTGTTGATCATGGCAACTTCTAGTATAAGGTTTGAAGTTTGTCTTAACATGTTGTGATAAGGTAAACTGTGTAAGAAACCCAAGAAAAGAAGTAATAAGTTAGATAGGATATAAACCCCAAGGGTTGGTATAATGTTTTCCATGGTTCGTGATATATGAGGTTCTAGGTTCAAGTCTTCTAGCCAGCACCTTGAGGCCACCCCCAAAGGATTTCTCTCTATAATTACCTAGTGTGTGTGGGACGGGAGACTACACACATCTAGGGACCCGCATTAGCAAAAACAAAAAGAGAGAAAAAGAAAGAAAAGAAGTTAGAAAGGATATAAAACTTGTAGAGCTTTGAAGAATGAATTGTGTAAAATTAAGAAATTACTGTACTCCATTCCATTTAATTTTTCATCCTTTCCTTTTAGGATGTCACAATATTGTCTACTTCAGAAAGTCAAATTCTCTGATTATATGGATTTTCAGATTATCCTTTTTTCTTTTGAAGTATAAAAGAGCTAAATAATGTCTTTGTGAAAAGTTTTGGGATCAGTTTGGAAAAGTAATGAGCTTATTTGAATATGATAAGCATTAAATGCTGTTTCCTCAAAAAATTGATGCAGAGATGAACAAAATGGGGGGAGGATAAAGTAAACTACAAAAGCTCAGTGCAGTTACTTTTATTTTACCTCATTGCTACATTTGGTTTCTATATGAATTATAGTTCCCATGAAAATATTGAGCATTATACTTATCAATAGAACCCAAAAGAAAAAGGCTTCATCTCCACTTAGTAGTTAGGTGATTTCTTCATCATTTATTGGTTCGACCTACTCACTTTACAATCAAATCGAAATATTCACACTGTCAGATCTATGTTAAGGGCAAGAATATTGGCTTCTATGTTATTGAGATTGAATTTGCAGAATTTCTCTCTGTTGTGACATTTAAATTATTTATGTTCCTACTTATTTCTTAGTTGAGCTTCATTGACATCTGCTCTCCAGACATACATGCTTGCATCCACCCACCCACCCATCCACTGGCATGCATGCACACAGACGCACGAGTGTTTTCCATTATCATTTTTAGCTGTCCCAAAAGTGTTTTCCATGTTCACCAAAAGCCAACCAGTTTTCCATTATATTACTTTTATCACAAGAAATCACTAGATTCACTACACATTCAAATTTATGTTATTTTGACAAGCTTCATCATATGGCCTTTTTTTTTTTTGATAAGGAATAAGTTTTATTAGAACGTATTGAACAGGAGGTATACTAGATGTAAAGATAGCTAAACATTAAAAGTACAACTTTGTATAGTATTGATATGGGAAATGATAGATGTTGGTCAAGCTAGACATGGAAAGAGGAGTATAATTATATTTGTAAATGTGTTTTTCTACTTTGATTTTCAGTGTCATTTACATTAGTTTTTTATATTAGTTTAGTTATTTTCTAATAATATATATTTTCTATTTTTACCTTTGTTTTCAGATGATCACAAAGGCAACTGCTGATGGTACACTTTACACACGAGATTGGGATACTGAGCCTCTTTTCCCACTACCAAATGTGGATGCAGTCAACAAAGAGTATTCTCTCTTTCTTTCTCTGAGTTTGGTTTCTTAGCTTGCTTTTTGTTTTGTGTGTATATATACTGATTGTAGGTTACACACGTACCCATTGGGTCTTGAACCCACGAACTCACCGGACCCTAGCACTTATATTTGTCTCTGCCTTCTTGTTAATTTTTCTAGGATTGATGCATGCATTACAACTGGTGGGTGAGGTTGTGGGTTCAAGATCCATTGGGTGTGTGTGTTACCAACTACCACAACACCCACCCCCCCCCCCCCCCCCCCCCCAAAAAAAAGGATCTCTAGGGTTGATGCTCATAAAAAAAATCCAGGACTGATGGACCTTTTATTTTGAGTTCATCCTCCTCTTTCATTCTTCGATTACGCTAAAGCTGTTTCCATTCAAGAAAACATGATTTGGAGCTTCTCTCTTATTTTGTTACCTTAACTGTTAAATCATATAGTTTATAATATCAACCTTCTCCTACAAGGAAATTTCTTAGAAATTCTCTCTTAAAACATTGGGTATATCATACGGACTTTGGTGATAAACACAAACAGAAACCTTTTTGGAATATGGAGGGTGGGGTGTTGCGGAAGGGCTTGGACACAACTAGGTCTTTAAATTGAGCTTTCTTAATTGGTCAATTATTGTTAAGGTTTAATTTATTGGTTTATTAATTGGTTGAGCATGTTTTATGGATATGTAAACTTGATGGATGATTGAGAAATTGATGATGAGAATGGGTTGCATATGAGTTTTGATTTGGTTGAGGTAGAGCATGTTTTTAAACCTTTGAAGTCTAGGGCTGATTTTTTAGGCCATTCTTTGATAAATTGCCAAGAGGTACAAAAATGAAGCAGTGAAAATAGTGGTTTTAAAGATAGAACACAATAAGGTTGTCATTATATCTTCTAGTAAGCATCAATTAAGAAAGAATTTAGAGAATGCGGGGTTCACAATGTTGTGTAGTATGTTACAAAAACTGTCACATGGGCATGATTTAAAGAATAGCCAATAAAGGGAAGAATGTTGTTAGTTTAGTGATGGATGGGGAAATAAGTAAAGAAGGAAAAGATTAAAAGAAGGAAATCAGTTGTCTCTGGAAAGTATGGAGGACATTGTTAATTTAGATGTTGAGAGCAAAAAACATTGTTTATTTACATGTTGTGGTTGGAGCTATCAAAGGGGCATATTGAAGATAGTGTTAAGGGAAAATAAAGGTTCTGGAAAGACAGTACCTTTAGATAGACTTGATGAGTGCGCAGAAGAAAAAAAGACAGGATAGGTTTTTTCAACTCGAGTTAGGGGTTGGTTGAGTTGTGCTTCAATTTAGTTCTCTTGGTTCAGTGCAGATGGTTTGTGTAGATTGGTTTGTAGGATTGTAGCTTTTTCTTTTGAGCCTTTTTTTAGCTGTAAGATTATTTCTAAATTTTAGTTAGATGAAACTACTTTATATGCAACACGCATGCGCGCACACAGTTATTTGGATTTACATTGACAATCAGAAAATGCTATTTGTTATATCCAGGCTCATAAACAGGTTGGACATTATATTAACTTGGTGAATTTGATAAGACAACGGATGTTAGAAATTGTTAGTTTCTTAATAAATTCATTCCTGTTACATGTATAAATTTGTATGCTAATATTGGGGAACTCACTGGTGGTTATATTGATTCAGATTAGATTATATATGTGTGTGTGTGTGCGCATGCTCACGCTTGTCTTTATAGGTACATGAATAGAGATAACTATTGGGTATATTTGGATAATGTCTAGCATATTGTCCATGTATCCTTAAGTGCTTTATTTCCTTCAGCAGTTTGCAGAGTTCAACCCCAGGATCGTCATTGCCAAAGTACAAAAGAAGTCCAAGTAGGCGATCTAAAAGTAGGTGGGAGCCTTTACCAGAGGAGAAATTTGTTGACAAATCAGCATCTGTCGTGAGTGATACGATGAAATATGGTGGCTGGATAAATGCCAATGACAAGGACAGAAAGGTATTCTTGTGACACTGTCCTCCTGGCCTTCCTTTGTAGCACACACAGGCAGTTGATTCATAAATTTTCTTTGTTTTCTTTCCTTACTAAATTTTATTCCTTTTTTTTGGGGTCAAAATTTTGTTTTTTTTTTTGGTTAATTGCCTTCTCTCTCTCTCTCTTCCTTGGGAGTGGGGAGTGGTTTGTAGAGGGTGTTTTTGTTACCTTCTTGATTGTGTCTGTGTGTGTGATTGTCTCTATTTCTGATGACATGCACATTTTTCGCTTAGCTCTAGCTTTATGCAGGTTAGCATCTAAGAATCATATCTATTTTAGATATTTAGTGATATGCTATATTGTTAAAAAATTGTGTGCAGCCTTTTTTTGGGAATAATGGGAACAAGGAGAATAACATGAGTGGTATGAAATTTTCTCCACTGCACCAGAAAAATGCAAGTAAGAATGCCCAGAGGCCAGTTAAGAAGCAGCGTTATGCTGATGGTTTTAATGTTGCTGATAATTGTGATGCATCTAGTGACAGTGATAAGGAACAAAGCTTAACAGCATATTACTCTAGTGCTATAACACTTGCAAATACACCAGAGGAAAAAAAGAGACGTGAAAATCGCTCTAAGCGTTTTGAAAAAAGGCAAGGTCGAACAGAAAGTAATCAGTTCAAACCAAAAAATGCTGGAGCTGGAAACCTGTACAGTAGAAGGGCTAGTGCCTTGGTGCTTAGCAAAACCTTTGAAGATGGTGCTGCCAGGGCTGTTGAGGACATTGACTGGGATTCCCTTACTGTCAAGGGGACCTGCCAGGAGATTGAAAAACGCTATTTACGTCTTACTTCTGCCCCTGATCCTGCCAGTGTAAGTTTTTATCTTGCTTTTCTGTCATTGGCTCTTTAACATTTGTAGTTTAAACTAAATTCGAATAAGATACTGATGACATTTTTATGATCAATATAATTAATTTTCTCAACATTATACTACTCTACAGGTAAGGCCAGAAGAAGTGTTAGAAAAAGCGCTGGATATGGTTCATAATTCTCAAAAGAATTATCTATATAAATGCGATCAGTTGAAGTCTATACGCCAAGATCTAACTGTACAACGAATTCGCAATTGGCTGACAGTGAAGGTATAACAATGCATTATGGTGTTCTCTCTCAGCAGATCTTGTATTGATCTGTTGTGCGTAAGCATTCAGGATGATTAGTGGACTTGTTTTAACCTTGGTGAATTCTATAGCGTTGCAAGTTCATTGCTTTGACCACATACATATATACATATGTACACACACATATGTATGTCTATTTGTGTCTGTATCTTTTGAAATTGGTTATGTTGTTCATTCTTCATACTCATGTTTCAGGTGTATGAAACCCATGCCCGATTAGCTCTAGAGGTTGGGGACCTGTTTGAGTACAATCAGGTTGGTGATCTTACTAGCTGAATAACATTTTCTTATGTGTATGATGTTTTCTCTTTTGTACGGCTCATTTCTCTGATTCTGGTAAATTTGTTTTTACTGTTTGTCATGTCTATCTTTCTGAGTCTGATTCATTTCATTGAAGGCCATTTCTGTTTTCAGTAATTTGTGGAGCCATTTTTATGTGCTGTTTAATAGCCAGATTTTTGAGTGTGCTGCTTATTTTAGCTGTATACACCACAGACATGAGTTGCATATTCTGAAGCTAGTATAATTTTTGTTTTATGTTTTGTGTACTGCCTACTTTAGCTTTTATTTTCATGATGTTTTATCACTCACCAGATGAATGGAAAATAATAATAAAGGTGAAGGCTTGGGTAAATAACATTATTGCACTCTCATGTGCTTGAATAATTACAGGTTAATTGATTGTGAAAAATACTGGGATGTCTTATTGAACAAATTAGGTCAATATATGCACTTGTGATGTGAATATCATGCAGAAAGAAATAATTTCTAAATTGACAGGAAAACTCTAGTTTCAAAATTATGAAACTCACCCCCACCTCCAAAGGGGAAAGAAAAAAAATCAATAGCATGCTAATTGTTAAACTTGGGTGAACAAATGTTCATGTTGAGAGTTTTATATCTATTAAAATTTCATGTGTCATGAGTTACAAAATAGTTGTTGGGTTGTGTTCAGTCATGTAATCTGTCTTTTGTGCCTTTTGTCACTTTAATATTGAATCGGCTCAATTTTAGTTTCACTGGAGGTGGTTTTTATATTGAGAATTTGAGACATTGGCTCGACTTTATTTCAAACAGTGAAGGGTTTATTTTTGTTTCTACTTTTATCAGTATTGGTATTGGAGGGTTTATTCTTTCTTTTCACTGACTGCTTTAACTGGCACCAAAACTTGCATCTTCCTTCTAGTGTGCAAGCAATGCTACATGGTAGCAGTTTGTTGCAAGTTAGTTTGATTTGATTTGGGTTAATAATTTGTTGTTTTGCAAGTTTGAATTTGATTTTTTTAGTGATCCATTTAGATGTTAAACTATGAGACTTTACTAAGTTTTGTTTATTTTTTAATCCTTCTGGGTGGACAAATTTGTAGTTTTTGGAGAGAAAGTACTCTTAATAGTTGTATTAGAAATACTTTATTGTGCCACTTATTTAAGACATAAGTAAAGGTTAGTCAAATGAAAATAATTGGATGAATGACATACTTTAGTTTTTGCAATTGTATTTTTTTCATTATTATTATTTTATAATGATGCATATATAGAAACTTAATTATGATATTTTACTAATAATTTTTTATTTGATAATCTTTTTTATTTGTGATTTTTCCTATAATAAATAAAAATATGATTATGAAATACATTACTTTTTATTAAATTACTCCAAATTGCAAAAAATAAACTTAATGAGACCACCCTATAAAAAAATTATCGCGCACAATGCGCGCGCGAGAGGAGAAAGATGCATTGTTCTCTTAGGCTGTTTTTTAATTTCAGAAAAATTGTTGAGTAATATGGTTATCGTTTTTCCTTTGGCAATTGTTGTTAATGTAATTCTTAGAGATGTTATAATGCCCTTAAGAATTCAGTTCACTGGTTGGTTGCCTTCTATGTTGTTTCAGTGCCAATCACAATTGAAAACCCTTTATGCTGAAGGAATTGAGGGATGTCATATGGAGTTTTCTGCTTACAACTTACTCTGTGTAATTTTGCACTCTAATAATTACAGAGATCTCTTATCATCGATGTCAAGGTTAGTTAATTTGCAAAATGATAATTTGCTTTTATTTGTCTATCATTGTGCTTGAAGTTCTGTAAGATTTTGTTATTTTGTTTTTTATAATGAAGTTGTGACTGTCAGTTTATACAATTTTTTTTTTAAAAGTTAAAATTTTATTTTTATGTCATGCATGCAATTAGCTTGTGAACTCTCTGTTTCTTAACCCCTTGAAATTACCTTGAATGATAATTTCAAATGTCATCTTCTTTGGTTGCCAGATTGTCAGATGAAGCAAAAAAGGATGAAACTGTAAAACATGCTCTTGCAGTTCGTGCAGCTGTCACTTCGGAAAATTATGTTATGTTTTTTAGACTATACAAGACGGCTCCGTACTTGAGTACCTGCCTTATGGGTGGGTATACATTAAAAATTGTCTCATAATAAGTCTTACGTAATCAACCACATAATGGGAGTTATGTTAATAATAGTTATTAATTTTTATGCAGATCTATATGTTGAAAAGATGCGGTACAAGGCTGTGAGTTGCATGTCTCGTTCATATCGCCCAACAATACCTGTTTCATACATTGCTCAGGTTCTGGGCTTTATCACTGCCAGACCAAGAAATGAAGGGAGTGATGAGAAGGACTCAGATGGATTAGGGGAGTGTGTGGATTGGTTAAAGGCACATGGTGCATGCCTTATTACCGATAATAATGGGGAGATGCAACTTGATACAAAAGTATGTTTAACCTCACCTCTATAGTTTACAATTGTATATGGTATCTATTATTGGCTAAATCACTTATCCATGATTGATAAATTGGAATGTGAGTACATGGCTGGATTCCCCTCTATTGATCTTGGCTTGCTTTATTGCATTCACGAATTCTCTCAGGGTTTGCGTTAAAAACCTAATTTGCTTTCCTAACAAAATCCATTATGACACGTAGAACATTTGCATCTTTTCCCCTGCCTCAGGGTTTCTTTTTTGGGAAGGAGAGAGGGTTGGGGTTAAACCAAAGTAGTAAGAGCTTAGTGATAATGGGATGCACCTCATTGATCTTGTTGGTAAGTGGTAACACACTGTTTATCGTTGAGTGAGTGATCAAAAGGGCATTCACAGCTGCATATGTGGGAACTTTGTAGGTGGGACATGAGACATGATATAACCTTGTGTTCTTCAAAGATAGCTGAGCTTTTACTTAAAAAAAAAAAAAGGAAAAGAAAATGCATGGACGTTTTATATGCCAGTGGGTTGCATTCCTGATCATGTTTCATGTACTGGTCTATGATAAGGGTGTTTTACATTGTGGTAATTGTTGATGAAATTCTTTAGTTTTAATTACTTTTTTTAACTGCTTGTTGTATATTTGATTTACAGGCTTCATGTGCAAGTCTTTTCGTGCCGGAGCCCGAAGATGCTGTGGCCCATGGAGATGCCAATCTTGCTGTTAATGATTTTTTGACACGAACATCCTTATAGCCAAGGTTTTGTATTCATTTTGTCTTCGTTCATTAGTAAGTAAAGTAGTGGAAAGATCCTGCCGCCTTATAAAATCTGTTGTATTTCAAAGGGGAGTGGTATTTTCCACTTGAATGGGATTTTCGACAAGGTTGAGCCACGGCGGGGTTGCCTATAACATTAGCAAGGTTTAGATCAGAGCTGTATGATATCCAGATTCCCCGAGAAAAAAAAATTGCTAAAAATTGGCAGTGGGGTTGATTTAGCAATGTAGTGGATGATTAGATTTCAATTTTCTAATCAAACCCCAATCCATTCTTTTTTGCGAGGACAGAACACAGTAAATATATCATATTTGACAAGAGAGGAAAATAAGGAAAATTAACTTCTTGTTGTATGTGTGATTAATCATTTCGTACGTGTTCAATTTAATATTTTTTGTGACTTACTACCTATATGTTGTGTAGTTAATAAATAAGTAAAGTTGAGTAATAATATATTTATTTCATTAATTAGTTTTGATAGATTTGAAGTAGCACTAACTTTAGGTAAAGCTATTGAACATGTTGAAACAGGAAATTACTAATTAGGAATAAATAATAATGATCTGTCTGTGAGTCTTTAAAAAAAAAAAAATTAATATCATTTGTCAGTGAGTCTTGATTTTAACAATCATATATAAACAATTATAAAAACAAAAACAAAAAAGCAGTTGTATATAAACAAAAAAAAGGTTAGGTTTCAAACTAAGAGCTTGTTTGGATTGGAGCTAACTCATTACTCAACATCTATTACTCAAAACTCATTACTCAAACTCATTATCCATCACTCAAAACTTATATTTTTTGAAACAACTCAAAACTCAAAATTATTTGTTTGGTTCATAATTGAGATTTTGAAATCACTCACTTTTTCTCTTTTTTAGTGGGGCCCACACTTGTCATAGGAACAGAACGGTAACTTGCGTGTCCTCTCAGCTCATATAAAAATTGTTTAAAAACAATTTATTTCTCTCTCACACACTGAATCCCTTCTTCCCAATTTTAATAAATGCAATTTCAACAAATACCCTTCTTCCCAAATCTCCAACACTCTCCGAATCCATCTCCGGCACTTCCCACACACTCCGACTTCCATCTCTAACTCATTCCATCAAATACCTGTCTCCCTCATCTCCAACACACTGCATATTCCATCTCTAGCACGAATACCTCTCTCTAGAAGACAGAGAGACCTATCTCATCATCTACATCGCAGACCCATTAAAAGTAAAGTTTGAAACTTCTATTCTTCTCCAACAAAAGTCGAAGACCATCTCTAGCAAAAATCAAAGATTATCGGTGAGGGTTTTTTTTTTTCCCCCTTTCATTTCTCAGTTGTAGTGCTCTTATTCTCTTACTCTATTGGTCTTTATTTTGTTTTCTTTCTCTGCCTAGAAAGGAACACCGAAATTCATGAATGGGTTCCAAAACTCATATCTCTACTTGCTTTATTATTTTCCTCACATCTCTTTTTTCCCCATGTATGACTTCATGACTATTGAAAATTGTGTTTTGATTTTGTTTGTGCAGGGTTGAGTTTGTTTAGCTTTCGATGACTATGCTCTGAGGTCAAGAATGTGGGTATTTGGTTTCACTTGCAAGTATGCTCTGAGTTTGTCTAGATTGTTCTTGTGTGATTCTATCTCTGTGGTTTTGTTTGTTTTTACTATAATTGTGTTTTGGGAGAGTAGAATTTTGTATTGACATGTAGCACTCTAGTGAATAATGTTCATAACATGTTGCATTAATGGAGTTAGTTTGGCTGAGATGCTTGCTGCAGTGATGGAGTGTTTGTCATGGAGCTAGCTTGCTGGGGATGAAGAGGGAAGTGAAAATGAGAAGAGGCTAAGAGAGGGAAGTGAGAAGATGGAAAATTTTTGCTGAAAATTTGGGGGAGAAATGAAATGAAACAGGGGAGTTCCAACGGTAATAACTCAAAGCTTGACTCTGATGTGACAATGCACTAACTTCGAGGCCCATAACCTCATCTTATTTACGCTACTTGCCACTGAGTTTCGGTTTTCAAGTTTTAAAAACACTAAAATCCTGTTTTCATTTTTTATCATCCAAATCCAAATTTTTGAGTATTTGAGTCATGAAAACAGTGATCTAAAACTAAGCCAAACAGATGGTCATTCGTGGGACCCACTCGGTTTGGATGATGGATCATGAAAATTGAGTGATATCACTCAGTTTTCATGATATTCAAACAAGCTCTTAGATCATTGAAGTTTAATCCAATTACAAATTAAGCTTTATAGTTTCAATAATTTTGAATTGAACTATGAACTTTCAAAATTGTATGAATCTGAATCTGCAATTAAATATGGAATCCAAACTTAAAAAGTCCAGAATTTAAATTGATACCATTTTAATTTTTTTGTAACTTAATGAAGCCATAAATCTCCGCAATGGGAAGCGCCCAAGCATTATTAGTGAAATATAAGTACCAGCTTAGTGCACATCGATGCCCTAATGGGCTGGGATGGCACTGGGTGCTAAGGAGCAATCTATAGACAATTCACTTTTGTTATTCACCATAGTTGTAGTGTTTGAATTGGGATATTTGAGAATTCTTAGAGTAAATCCACCATGAAATTTCTAAAATCATATTCATCCATATTAAAATGAGTGGATTGATACATAATCACTTTTTAAACATTTTATAACACGACTTTAAAAATCAATAATAGAGTTATCCTAAGAATTCAATATTAAGGATAATTAGAACTTAGTTGCAAGCCGGGCAGGCACTTTTTTTTATTATTTTATTTTATTTTATTAGGAAAGTTAGAAAGGTAGGTACCAATGTTTAAAACACTAATTCTTACCAACAAAATTTATTGTGTTTCGCTCGTAAGATTATACTTGCCTTAAAGCCGCTGTTGTGATTTTTTATGAACAAAATTTAGTTACAAAATTAGTTGTAATTTGAAATAAAATAAACATCACTATATATTTTGAAAATCTAATGGTTGAATTGTATGTTCTTTACGCTTTTAATACACATGTCAAATTTGGTGTCAATTAGATATTATTTATTACATGATCTATAAACTTATATTTTATGCATAATTTTAAACTACAAAAATTTATAATTTAAACAATTTATTACTAAAATAGTAATCAATATTTAATTTTCTAAAATTTTACAAGCAAGGTAGATATAAAAAGAAGATGTAATCTAAAATTTGACATTTAAACTTAGTCGCATTTTTATATTTTGATGATTTTTGTTTATTATCAAATCATTCAAAACATCAATGCATTTCTATAATTGCATTTTATCGATCATGTTACCCATGGATTTATCTCGTGTAAAAAGTAAAAACTACACTGCTTCTGTTTTATTTAAAAACAAATTAGTATTTGATAGTCGGTGGAGGAGGATTTGAGCTACAAACCTCTATTGGCAACGTAAATAACATACATTTTAACATTTCATTTCCTCGCTTCACCCAACAAAACACATGAAATCAAACATTCTTCACACTTCAAATTTCTCCCTCACTTAAAAAAAAAAAAACAAATAAGATACAAATTAAAATTTCAAATTTCAAATAACGTTCACATAACAATTTGATATTCATTCCTCACCAGATGAAGAAGAAGCAGAAGTAGAAGGAGATTGGGGCCAAACACTAACCTTCTCTTTCTCATATTTCACATACAAAGCCGTAACCGCCGCCACAAAATAAACCTGAATCAGCACAATCGATGGCGTGTGATAATTTATCACTCCTTTACCTGTAGCTATCTCCACCAACACCAAAGCCGTTAGCCCTAAAATCGCGACCCGCCCGTTTATCCTCTCGCTATACGGGCTAAACCCGAAGTCCACTTTCAACCCGCCCGATACCGGTTCTTTTAGCGGCACTGGTGGCAGGAACATTCCGGACCCGGAGGATGATGATGATGTTTTAGGTTTTTTGCCCTTTCGAAGCTCCGCTTTCTTTCCGGTTCCGCTCCGGTACCGGAGTCGGACCTGCGAGAGACGGTTCTCGAAGGAGTCTTGTTCGGGTTCGGGTTCGGATCCGGTGGAGGTGGAGTCGGTGGATGGTTCCGGTTCCAATTGGGGATCGTTGGCTCGGGTCCTGAAGGAGAGGGAAGGTTTCGGCGCGTGGGGTTTGAGTGGAGAGGGCGCGAGTGGGAATGGAGTTGAGAGTTGCAAAGACGAAGAAGGTATGTTTGCCATTTCTCTTCTTCTTTAGTTTATTCTGTGTGTGCGTGTGTGAGTTTTAGTGAGTCTTTTGTTGCTGTTCTGGATAAGAATTCATTTTTTTCTCTCTCTCTTTTTAATATTTATTTTATCTATATTGTTCTTAATTTTGAGGCGTTTGGAGTGGCTCTTTGCTTTTCTGATTGGACAAATAGGAGCAACGTGGTGTTCTTTATTTTATTGGATAATATACAAAAATCATCTATCTAGTTTGAGCTAATAACATTCTAAAAAAAAAAAAAAAATAGTTTGAGCTAATAAGTACTTTCAAGAACTCCTAAAAATATTTAAATTGTTCCCTTGCTCAAAAAAAAAAAAAAAAAAAGTTCCTTAAAACACAAATGGCTCTTAACCCACCATGATCCTCTAAGTATTCTACTTCCTTCCAATAGCCAACAGTAGATAAATAGCAATCATAAATGAAGAAGAAAGCATAAAAAGCAAGAGAACTTTCAAACAGTGTTAAGTGGTGTCTGTACTTTATGAGTAAAATGAATATTTAAAAAAAAATTTGACAGTATTTGAGATTGTTAATTTTGGTATTTAACTTTACTTTAATTTACCTCTTTTATTTTCTCTTCATTATTTTGAAGTGGTTAGCATCTCTAAACAGCTAGGCAAATAGCCAAGTACTCTCTCTTTAATGTTTCCATAGCCAAAAGGCCCAAAACCCAAAATACAAGTTTCAACTTCCAATAGTTATAGAGGTAGGCAAGTATTTCATTGGCCACAGTGGCTCATAAAGCCACCCTAATTTTAAAACAGGTTAATTTCATTTGGATTGCAATATATTGACAATATATATATATATATACACACACACTAGTCTTTATTAAAATATGGATGAGAGCATCCACATCAGCTCTTGTATACTCTTGTATAATAGAAAAAGAGAGAAATTTTACACATCTAACCCACAAAACTTCCCACATCAGTCCGTTTAAAAATGTGTATAGTCTTCCAAATTTATCAACGAGCTACAGTACCCGTGTAAATTTACACGGGCACTGTAGCATGTGTATTTAATTTTTTAATAGTTTTTTCTCTCTCCCCGGCACTGTAGTATGTGTATTTAATTTTTTAATAGTTTTTTCTCTCTCCCGGCACTGTAGCATGACTTTACCCGGCACTGTAGCACTGGGTTAAAGAAATGAATATTTTATTTGAATAAATGTGTATAATAGACAAACTGATATGGGTGTTTTATAAAAATAAGTGTGTAAAATAGAAAAAGTAGATTTTAGACTTGTAAAATGGAAAAAATTTTCCACGGACCGATGTGGATGCTCATCAACTGAGTTTCCATATAATTTGTTCATATTGTAAAAAGGTTCAAATGAGAATGTTTTTAGTTGATTCAATTGCGTGTACCTTATCAAATATGGAAGGGGTAAGCTAGAGAATTAAAAGCCTAAAAGGCTACACTAGGAATGACATCGAGAAAGAGGCTTTGTTGGGCCTAGGCCCAATGGGTTCTAGGAGAGGTTCCAAGGCCCTTGAATGGCCCTTGTGCTGCTCAACCTGAAACTATGTTCATGACCCACACCAAGTTCTATCCTAGCTAACTTTGATATTAAAAGTAACAACCAATCACCTATCGACAAAAGTTTTCGCACAAAGGAAAATGTTTGACCACTCAAGGGAGCTCACTGCACACCCATCCTCCAAACAAAAAGCTCAATAACCGAACTCCCTCAAAACTCAATATAAGCGTTGAAGAAATGTCTACTTATTAGATTAACATTTAATACTCTTAACCTATCGTCACTCGTTTTACACTAAATGTAAAGTGGCAATGCCCCTATTGCATATCTTTGGGGCAAGCATCCTATTAACCCATTCTCTCAACCGACTTAAAGGAATGGTTTGTTATTAGAATTCCGCACTTTATGAGGGAATTTTACCCTTGGAAAACTTATGTAAACACCTACAATTCAAGGAAGAGAGGTATGTTTATAAGAACAATTCTTCTTAGTCTTCATAGTGCCTCGTATCAACCCTATGAACTAACTTAGTCTTCAAGTGCCTCATATCAACCCTTTAGGTTGGTCAAAACCCTAGGAAGTCAGATGTTAATCTTACAAGTTTGGATCCAAATAGTTGAAAACTCACTAAAAGGAATTAATGGGCTTTTCGTCTTCTAGCTATGGATGAGCAGTTGAGCTAAGCAACATATCTATGAATGAGCAATGAGTATCCGACTCACTTTTGAGTCTTCTTCTTTTCCCACGCCTACAAAACAATTACTCTCTCTAGCACTATAAAATCTATTGCTTAAAAAAATCCCTGAGAAAATAAATAAATTTACAGGCATGAAAAGTTAAGAGTCATCTATGCCCAGGGGCAAAAATGGCCTAATAGCAAAATTTGGCAAAATATTTAGCAATTTATCACTGTTTGCAAAATAACTATATTTTTATAATTTGAGTTCGTGAAACCCAAGTTTTATATAGAACTTGAGTTTATAAAAATCGAGTTTCTTAAAATATGTCACGGTGGCATTTGCTGATCTGACATTTTCTAATAAAAAAATTCACTTGAAACTCGATTTCACCGTGATATAAAATTTCTTGGGTGTGTTTCAAACACTTTCTCTAACTTTTCACAATTGTTGACTTATCTCACTAAAAGTCTTTAGATAGCTGCAAAAGAAAGATGCTAGATTTTGTCAAAGAAGATTACCCTTGGCGTCAAGAATAAGTCAACAAGCCGTAGGTTCCGCACTATTCGGTTTGGACAAAGAAGATAACCCCATGGCCTCAGGAATAAGTGGTAGATAAGCTCTCACGTGACCTTGACTAAAGAAAGAAAAAAGAGAGACCCACACCTACCCTTTTGTTTTGTTTGTCTCTTCCTTGTGCGTGCAAGATAAGCTAAAGTGTGCGCATATATTAGTACTCTATTTTAGGAAATTTTTTATAAAAAATAAAAAAATAAAAAATTATTTTGATAGTTTTTTCAATTCTTCAACAAATCTTTTCCAAAATGGAATCCAAAGAAAAAAAAAAGAAAAAAAAAAGGTTCAAGCGAATAAGGAGGAAAGGCCTTTTGGCCATGTCACTTACTTTTGCACTCTCCCTCTTCCAAGAGTTTGCACCATGTAAACTCTGACCCTCGCCCCTCTAATCTACATAGATTGACTCTCCCCCCACTTTCAAGAGTTCATCTTTACTATATACTGTCCCACAACATAGATTGATTTCTCTGAAAATATGACACAAATTCATTTGATCTTTTTCTTTATTTCAAGGAATTGCTTTTGGGTCACACTTCTTACTCTCTCATGCAGATCACTTCTCCAACCATCATACCGTGGTCGTTATTTGTTCTCTGATCACTTTGGTTGCAGCAATCATAGGCAACATAGGCAAGGACACACATTTTGTTCAAATTTTTTTAAAACTCAAGTTTTATATTACAAGAATCTCGAGCTTCATAAACTCAAGTTCTACGTGTAATTTTTTATTTAAATGCCAGATCAGCGGGTGTTACCAAGGCATATTTTTGAAAAACTCGATTTTTATAAACTCGAGTTCCACAAACTCAATTTATAAAACAGTGATAAATTGCTAAACATTTTACAAACAGTGATAAATTTGCTAAATATTTTGCCAAATTGTGCTATTCGGCTAGTCCTAAGCAGTCATCTATGTATAGGATAACAAGCGCAGGGAATATAGCCCAAAAAACTAATTTTAAGAGCCCATTTAACTAAATTGTGGGCTGCAACATTAATAGATCTTCCAAACCCAAATGTACATACAAATTGGAAAAGATTAGTAAATATATCATATTTGTGATGTGATATCCTCTCAACGAGTCTGGAGTTTCCAAGAAGACTGAAATGCTCATTGGACAAAGCCTCCATGCGAGTCCCTATCCAGTGTCCACCATCAATTTCTCGACACCCACAGTTTTAATTGACTGAATGACAAATATGTCAAATACTAATTAATTATTAGTATTTCGTGTTGTGTACTGTAATCTCAAACTTAAAAAGTTTTAAACTGTGAAAAATGCATAAAACTTAGCCATCAAGGAAAACTTGAATTGAAAACAACTAAACCATATAGGTCCTGATCCTACCATGTGTGTGGGTGGGTTGAGGAGTACACCTTACAAATTTGAGGGACACAAGTTTTCATCATATGTCGCTTTTGTGATTAATATTAATAGTTCCAACTTCCAAGCATTATGTTTGAGAGCTAGGGATACCCATAAACCATCTATGGATATTAATAGTACTTTGTAAGCACTAGCATTTGAGGATACAAAAGAAAAAATCTATTTTGCATCTTCAAACATTACTTTATCTATTTCACTAACTCATTTTATAACTCACCCTACATAGTTTTTTTTTTTTTTTTTTAACATACAACCCAATAAAATAATTTAAACTATCCAATAAAATAATAAAAAATATTATTCTCTCTCTTTCCTTCCACTATCTTTTTCTCTTCACACACAACTACAAAATTAAAAATTATTTTTTTTCAACCTATAGCACTACCCCCAGTTGCTATTTTAGAACCCAAGACAATAAAAACCAACTCTATTCGGGTTTGCACACTTAAAAAAATTTGCAACTTATGAATAGTAAGGTTGCATTACTATTCATAGGTTGTAAAGAAAAAAATAATATTTAATCTAGTGGTTGTGTGTGAGAAGAAAAAGATAGTGGGAGGAAAGAGAGAGAAAATAATACTTTTTATTATCTTATTAGGTAGTTTATATTATTTTATTGGGTTAAATATAAAAATAAAAACTGGGATTAGGGGTGTCCACGAGTCGGTTCAGGTCGGGTTTGTGCCCAACCAGAAACCGACCCGCTGACATTGGGTGGGAGGTTGAATGACCCGCCGCCGACCGCTGACAACCTCGGGTCGAGTTGGATCGGGCTCCGGTGGACAATGGTTAGGTCGGTCGAAGTCGGAGTGAGTTTCAACCTCCAGATCTTCGCCGAATCTTCGCCAGAAATCGCTAAATCTTCGCTGGATCTCGCCAAATCTTCACTGGATATTCGCCGGATTTGTTGATTTTTCTTTGGATCTGTGCGATAACCACGGGATTGAAGCAAGAAAGACCACCTCAAGCCCAGATTTGAATGAGAACTTCCATCTCATCGCTGGATCTTCGCCATATCTTCATTGGATCTTCGCTGGATCTGTTGATTTCTCTTCGAATCTGTGTGACAACCACGGGATCGAAGCAAAAAACACCACCTCAAGCCCAGATTTGAGCGAAAACTTCCATCTCATCGCTGGATCTAACCAAAAACTACCAAATTTTCACCAGATATGAGTGGATCTAGGTAGATCCGGTCTTCTTTCACAGGTTTCGTTGGTCGGATCGGGTTCATCAGGTTTTGGAGAAGAAAACCTGCCATCTGACCCGCCTAAATCGGTTTTTCATGGCGAAGACCCGTCGCTAACAGTAACCGGTGTCAGGTCGGCTGGTTTTCGGGTCGGCTTGGGCGATTTGGGCGGATGGATTGGTTTTCGGTTTCTGGTGAACAACCCTAACTGAGATGTAGGATGAGTTGTAAAATGAGTTGGTAAAATAGATAAAGTAGTGTTTGAGGATGCAAAATAAGTTTTTTTTTTTTTTTTTTTTGGTGCATTCCCAAATGCTAGTGCTCTAAATGTTGTATATATGCAACCTTAGTATTCATAGGTTGCAAATTTTTTTAAATATACAAACTTGGATGGAGTGGGTTTTGGCTGTCTTGAGTTGTAAAATAGAAACTGAAGAGTGTTTACACCCTCAATCCTAGTGCTCCTTGCTTCAATCGCTATCTCCCAAGTCCCTACTCCCAAGCATTGTAACTTCATGTGCATGGCTCTGAAGTACTTGGCAGTTGGCAACTCATTAAAAATTGATATTTTCATACAGCTAACAAAATTGATGTGACATTCAAAACTATACATGGAAATGAATTTGTCAAACTATAATAAGTGCATGCTTTCATGTTACTAAGAATGTACATAAAAAGCTTATCAAAAAAGAATGTACATAAAAATTGACTTAAAGCTTATGCGCGAAGTAACAAGGGAATACGATATGAATAACGACTTTATATTGTCATTGTTATGTCAATGAAGTATGAAGTATGAACACGCAATTGTTTGTTTCCTTCTCCGACAAGAAAAAAGTAAAATGTGAAAGCCGAAAACATTATCTGTTTATTTTTTAAATAAGCTAACTTTTGTGTTTTTTTTTCGCCTTCAACAAATAAACTATCAAAAAGTACGAAAATATTAACCTCACCTGACCTAGCATACTATCTAATATAGATCCTAATTCATTGCAACCATTTTTTTTTTTGGGTTAGTGTTCAAACTTTTTGACATATTATCTAATATAGGGGAAAATATCTAATGAGCTTGGCATGCATATATGTTTTTTTGTGGGATTGACATGTGGGCCTCATAGATATACACATGACTTATATAAGATTTTCTTCTAATATAGAGCCTAATTCATTTGCAACCATTCTGCGTTCTGGTTAGTGTTCAAACTTTTGAATTGATGTACTAGTAGTAGTTAGGGTTGAGGTTGTGGCCAAGCTAACCTATAAAGCCTTATGGGTTGCACCCATAGCTTGAGTTGGTAGTTTTTGTTGAGATCTTTTGATAGTACGTTTAGGAACAATATTTTATACAATTGTTGATATGGTTTATTGTAAATTAGTATATAATAAAATTGGTGTCAATAATAAACTTAAGCAAAAATGATGTTACTTTAATCCTAATGGAATAATTATGAAAAATGTTGTGTTTCTACTTTCTAGCAGTTCTCAATAGTCAATCCTATAAAAATGTCTTTTAAATGTATTATTCCTCTTGTTACAATGAGTCAAAGAGACTTTGTCCTCTGGCTTCGAATTAAACTTTCCCTATGGCAAAGTTTGAAGTGTCACCGAATCAAGAAGCTTTCAACTTTCCCTAGGTTTAATTATTTTTTCTTGATGTATTTTTTAGGTTTAATTCTTTTAGTCTAGTAGATATTGATTAAATTACTATGTATACTAAGAGGTGAATTTTCCCCTTCTCTTAAACTCTTTTTAGTACAATCCAAAAATATCAAACTTTATCAATTGTGTCGTTCTTATTCTTTGGTTAGCTGAATAATATGAAGTTGTGAACCCAGGGACTGTTTGGGACTATACGTATCCTTTAGGCCTTTATATTGTCATGCATATATGACAGTGTGAAACTCAAACAAGCTAGCAAAGCATAGAAACAAGTCATAAAAATAAAATGAGATGTATACAATTATTTCATGACCACAGGATCACATGGATTTTCGTCAGAGGGTATACCATATGTGGAATGTCATAATGACACGCCCTATAATAGAGGGTTGCTCTTTTGACGAAATGAAATACTTTGAGGTCTGAGTTTGCCTTACATTTTGGCCATGGTTGGATCCCATTAATTAATTTTGGTGTTATTACACTTTTTTTTAAAACTTTTACATAGCTATAATTGGAGCAAAGGCTTTAGAAACATGGAGTGGAGCATAATATATAGTACAGAAGATTTGGACTCTTATAATAAAGGGTTGCTTTTTTGACGAAATGAAACACTTTGAGGTCTGAGTTTGCCTTACATTTTGGCCAAGGCTGGATCCCATTAATTAGTTTTGGTGTTATTACATTCTAAAAAAACTTTTAAATAATTATAATTAGAGGAAATGTTTGCTACATACTTGTATGTAGCAATTGCTGCATACAGGGGTAATGTGATAACAAAAAGAAATACTTGTATGTAGCAATTGCTGCATACAGGGGTAATGTGATAACAAAAAGAAAACAATGTGTCCAATGGTCATGTCAATGAACATGACTAAGTGAACCCTTAAACACTTATCCCTCTATTTTTGCTGTCACATTATAACCTTGTATGCAGCAAAAGTAAGCACACATGAATTCATGGGTTTAATTTTGTAGGTCAAACTGGAAAAAAGAAATTGCCCCAAAAGAGAAGAAAGAGGGGGAGTTGACAATATTAACCAAAATTTAAACCTAAAACAAGGAGTTTCTTCGTTTTCATGATTCTCCTTTTTGCTGAATAAATAAACAATAATGTTAATGAACAAGAGAGATCAAAGTCTAAGAAGGGGGACCAATCCATCTTAAATAAGATATAGAGAAATGGGAGTGGACCCAAGAGGAACTATCAGTCCAAGTTGCCAAATTATAGGCAAAAGAATATTGGCTGATAATTCTTTTTCTATTCGTTATTCATTAATATTATTTGATTGATAAGGTATTAGAAAAAAAAACAAAAGGTATCAGTATCACCAAGCTGAAAAATATTATCTTCATCATTATCCTTTACACCATATGGAATTGACGGATGAGTCATCATCATGAGAGACATTGATGAAACAGTTGGGGGTAACTATTGCTTTCAGTGATAAATAATACATTTATGCAACTATTTTCTTAGGTCTAATTTCATTATAAGGGATACCTCTACTAATTTAGATCCTATGGCAACTTAATATAAATTTTACTTAAACATCGTAACTAATTTTTTTTAGCACTTCACAAATCTATACTACTACTAATTAATAATTAAATTATAATTGTAATTAAATTATTTGAGTTAATTAGATAAACTGGTTTTTAATTATGAACTTATAAAAAATAGATTCACTAATCTCTTGTATTTAAAAAATATACATAATCTTTACTATAAAATAGACTATTTATGTTATCAATAAATTACAAATAATAATTTGCAACCTTATGAGCTTATTTACAAACTTAATTACACAATGCTATCTTAAGTCTTTATAAATATATATTTTTATACATATAAACATAGAATATCTTATATTATTTGAGTTTGACTTGTTTAATAGCCAAATCTAAATTTAAACTTGATTTTATCATTTGCTAAATATACAAACATAAACGAATTTTTATTTTCTTAAAAAGAAGTTCAAATTATTTATAAACATCTTGATTTATATATTTATAGCCTTACAAAAAATGTTAGAAGGATGAAAGAACAAAAGGCTTATTTAAGGACTCTTGATTTTGAAGCATGAGATCAAGGATTGTGTAAACAAAATAAATAAAAATTATAACAAAACCAAGACAATTGATCAATATAAACATATCAAACAGGTTATTATAAGTTTTTAACTTACAAGTCATTCCATAATGAACAAAATTTATCTCCAACTTGGTCCAACCGGAATCCCACTCCATACATATATGGTTTGATTTTGATTTTTGATTTTTAAAAATAAAACCCAATTTAACCATAAGTAGTGTGGGATTTGTCAGGTTGAAAGAACATGTGTCACCATTTTAAAGTGATTGGAAGGATTTCTCTCAAGACTACTCCAAACTATTTTGGAGAAAAACTTTGTCATTCTATAATACTTTCTCTCTCAACTTAATGAAATTTTAGTTGGGAATTTTAAATGATTTAGTCCTGACCATATATTTAAGTTAAATATGGTTATAGAACTTCTTTGAACTGAAATGTGATCTAAACGAGCTAGTTCAATTAGAAATTGAGAAAAAAAAAACAGCAATGTGAAAAGCTACAACAACTGGCAACCATTCCCTGTAAAAAAAAAATTTGTCCTTCTTGGTGATTCATACTTAGCTATTTCGTTCATTGATTCCACTGAAGCCTCAACCTACCAGCAGAACCAAATGTTAGACAAAATGAGCTACCCTATTTTGCCAGCAATATCTAGTTTTAATGCACTGTACCATTTCATGCTATAATTCAGGTTTGGTATTATAGTGCCATTCTTTATAAAGTTATACAGCCATTGTTCTCTTCTGGTGGGTATTGCGAAAATTGTATACTAATATTATTGAATGGTTGCCATTATTGTTGAACAACAGCACCTATGCTCATCAGCAACACTAGGCAAAACTTGCGGGAGGATTTAGTGGAAGAAAAGGCAACCATAATTAAAAGGTATTCAATTCAATTCATGGGACTGTTTTCCTCCCACCAATATTATTTGTCATGTTGTTAAACATTTAATAACTAACTACTTTTAATTTTAAGTACGGTGAGAATAGAACTGTTGTAGATTAGATTTCTCTTCACTTACGCTACTCGGCCTCCTTTATTAGAGGACTAACAAGTAACAGGTAACAACATTTTGTTGATTGGGACTTTGGGTGACCATAGTTATTATGTACGAGTGACTTGTTAGCTAGCATATAGCTAGACTATAGATTTTAGATAAATACGTACTGCGTAGTGCATACTGACTTTATTATAGAGTCTCCGAATTTCGTAAATGCTTGTAATCATTTTTTTTTTTTTTTTAAAAGGAATGTGGAAAGAACAAAGCAAGATCAAGATGCGAAGGAATTCATGATAGAAACCATGGCAAACAATAGAATTAAATAAATTCCGATGTAGGCACTGGTTTTAAATAACATAAAAAAACAAACAAATAAACAAATTTTGGCTTCAACTATGTTTGGAGTTTTAGGCTCCAATGACCAATAGGAAAGTGATATTTGTTATTGTCATTTGCAATGCACATAACCAAGTGAGTCACCTACGTGGTACATGGCAAGACACGTGTTATCTTTTGATTGGTGGTTAAATCCTAAAATTATAAACATGTTTGGAGCCAAACATTTTTCAGAGAAAAAAAAGGACGTAACACTTCTAAAACAAAAATAATTTACATGAGACCTACTATCCCCAAAAGTTCTTCTAATTTTGCTTAAGATAGAATCGTATTCCATGCATAATACCAAATAGCTTGTGGCTCCATGATATTGTCTAGTTTCTCCCCTCCCCTATATTGAAAAATTATGTTGAAATCCCTTGATTACCACCACCATAAAGAAGAAGAAAAAAAAGCTTAAACAACTTAAATTTTGCATTCAGACTTGAATAGAGTGATTTCTGAATTCTTTAGTTTTCAGTGTAAACTATTAATGGTGTGTATAGGAACCACATATTAATCTTTCTTTCTTTTTTTGAATTAAGATAATTTACTATTATTCTTAATTTGGCAATGCGTTAAGTTGATATAACCATATCATTCTCATATTCTCAACCCAAGTGCCCCTCTTCAGGAAGCTAAATATGCATGTCATTATCATTCTATGTGCTAATCCACCAAACCCCTAACAAAATGTTAGGTTTTCTGACCTCCTAACACCATCTTCCTATATCCATAACCAATATCTAGTTCCAAAAAGTCAATCTGCCATGCATAGAAAAGTAATAAAATAATAAAGAAACGAATTCAAACTGAATGTTCACTGAATACAAAATAGGTTTATATTTGTGAGAGTAGAAGTAAAAACAGCATTACTCTATATGAAACAGTTTTTATACGTACACCAGAGAGCTCAAATCAAAGCTCACCACTATGTACCAACGGTCAAATCCCCAAATCATATTCAAAATAACAACAAACAACAAAAGCATGAAAAATTAAAAACAACCCCTCAAGCCAAACAAGGCCTTAAGTAGTTCTTTTTTTTTACCTCCTCTTGTTCTTGCTTCCCAGTAACAAGGCAAAGTAAAACAAAATCCTGAACAAGAATCCCCAAGCCACAGTGACCCACAAGCAATTCCATTTGCTCAAATCAGTGATCCCTTGTTGCTGCAAAATATCTGCGCCCGTTGTCAAACACGTTGAGCTCGTGAGTTCCATCCCTAGCGTGTTGCTCATGCTACTCAAAAGCTTCAATTTCATGGCATTTGGGACCGACCCAAGAGGCGTGTTGTCGAAAATCTGAACCCCCTTAACAAAACACCTCGTGGGGTTACTGAACTCGTTTTGTAAAACGCCTTCGTAGGGGTATTTCACCAGAGAAATGTAGTGGAACCAAATCCAATAACTCGGGATTCGATCGCGGTTGATGAAAAAGCCACTGAAGAGGAGGAAATAGGCCAAGATCGCAACCACAATTGTGTAACCCAGCATTACGTGCGGCACAACCCCTGATAGGAACGTGACGAAAGAGTTTCCGGCCCAGAACGAGGCGAAAATGATCAGAAAGTAGAACAAGAACCCGGAAAACCCTCCGTCTAGGCCTACCGCCCAAAACGTTATAGCGGAAAACGCCAAGGCGAGGAAAATCAACGATGGAATCGACACAAATGAGTGGGAAAGCACGTAGGACGATCTTCTGTAAGCGTTGTAAGCTGTCTCTCTCATGAAAATGTACCGTTCTTGAAGAAAAACTGGCAATGCATCGGCGCAAGTGTAGTACGTTGTTGACATCGCGAAGGCGAAAAACCCTAATCGCTCTTGAACGCCTTTTGGCGATTCGTCGAGGTGCCAAAACATTGTGGCTAAGATAAAACCAGTGACCATCACAGCGCCCAATCTGATACCGAAAAGCTCCGGCATTCGACGAGAGTTCATCATCGAACGCTTGGCCAGCACCACCATTTCGATCCATAGCGAGTTCGCGAACCTTGGCACCATTGAAGAAGGACTGGCACCGTTGTTTGTGGCGCCCGAGACTAATTTTCCTCGCGAAATGCTCGCACTGATTGCTTCTTTCATCGACAAACCGTGTCGATCTGAAGCTTCGGAGTTGCTAGCGACGTTGTGCTTCTTCATGTTCTGCCATGTCTTGTTGAACTCCACCAAGCTTCTTGTTCCGCCAGGAGATCCTTCGAGCTCGCGAATTAGGTCAAGTGCGAACTCGGTCCGGTTCTCAGTGTCCGGTATCGGATGCCCGAAATCGGAGAAATATTGCGTCAGGTTCATCGGAGAGCCACTGTAAACGGTTTGTCCACGAGATAAGAAAAGCAACCGGTCGAGCAATCCGAGAATTCGGTAACTCGGCTGGTGAACCGACATGATCACTATGCTTCCACTCTGAGCGATTCTCTGTAGAACCTTCACCACCATGTACGCGCTCGTGGAGTCGAGCCCTGAGGTCGGCTCGTCGAGGAACAAGAGAATCGGATCGTGAATGATATCGATTCCGATCGACACTCGGCGGCGCTCACCTCCGGAAACTCCGCGGTGACCTTCGTCTCCGATGATGGTCTTCGCGGCGTTTCGGAGACCTAGCTGGTCGATCAAAGCCTGAACTCGCAGTTTCTTCTTGGATTTTGATAGAGTTCGAGGCAAGCGAAACTCGGCTGCGAACATTAGGGTTTCTTCGACGGTTAACATTGGGAATAACAGATCGTCTTGCATCACGTAAGCCGAAATCACCTTCAAGAGCCGCGACTCCAAAGTCTCGCCGTTCAAAGTCAGGGTTCCTTTCAGGCTTCCCTTAGCGATTCGGTTCGCCAAAGCGTCGATCAGAGTCGACTTTCCCGAGCCGCTAGCGCCGAGAACGGCGACGATTTCGCCGTCGCGAGCTTCGCCGGAAATGTCGTTGAGCAGCGTCTTCGTGCTACTGAAGAAGCTGTCTCCGACTTCAGGTTCGGACAATCTCCGGCGAGAGATCAGCGACGGCAAGCTCATCTTCCGGCGGACTTTGACGCTGTAAGTCAAGTTGCTGAAGGAAAGCACGAACGGTAACGGACGAGACTCGATGCTCGTGTCGCTGAGATCGAGGACCTGGTGCACCGGAGTTTCGTTGCCGTCGCCGGTGGCCTCTTTCCTAACATCGCCGACTTGCTTGAGGAAGTGAGCGAGTGTGGGTGACGCGCTGGTGTTGGCGATTGAGGAATCGCTGAGCTCCATTTGAGAAGAAAAAATCGGAAAAGTTTCTCTCGCCGGCGAGAAATTCTCCGCTGCGATACGAGACGACATTCTGCGTTTGCTGGTATTTATATATAGTAGTAGTGTGAGTGAATAAGAGTGAGTAAGAGAGAGAGAGAGAGAGTTTCTCGGTTAGAGATGGGTGAGTTTGACGGCGTGTTTGGCGTGGAGTTTTGGTTTTAGAAACATGCGTTACAGAAGCTGTTTTTGGAAAGTGAGAATGTGATTTGGTGCTTTCTGCTTAATGCTTACAGAAGAAGAAAGAATCAAAAACACTTTTTGGATTTGGGGTGTGTTTTTGGTTTTGGGTGTGTTTTTGGTTTGGGTTCTGTGTTCTTATAACCCAAGCTTATAATGTATGTGTTTGAAATTGAGAGTATGAACTATGTATTGGGCTTTATATGTTTTTTAAAAATATTTTTCGGGTTTCTTCTATTTTGACAGAGGGAGGTGAGAGAAAGGTGACCAACAACGCCTAATCAGTTGTCTATACGTCTAGATTTTCTTGGACAGAAGCAGAAAGAGAAAAAAAAAAAAAACGTGGTGAGATATAGTTGGTGGGTTAATTGACACGTGGCTTCATGGGTATTTAAGAGAGAAGGGTCAAATGCTGTTGTTTTCGCTTTACATTTGTTACGGGGTACAGGAAATTAGGTTGGATGTTCATCTACTATTGCGTAAGCTAAATTCAATTTTTTTTTTGAGAAAGAAGCTAAATTCAATTTGGCCATCTGGGAAAGCCTAATTTGTGGGCTTTGACTGCAGCTTAATGCCACAGCCTACGATTGTGAAATTGTGATTTTGATATGATTTTGATTAATTGTTATATAGTATTATGTATTTACTGAGTTTCAATTTGGTTTATCCACATTTGTATTATTTAATAAAAAATTTTAAAAAATAAATAGTGTAAATTTATGAAAATGATAAGTCATTAAGATTATTGGCTTCTAGTAACATAAAAGATATTTTCAATTGGTATCATTCAATTGGAAATGATCATTCACAAATCTTGATGGAGGTAGTTGCATGACAGTCATATAACTTCTGGAGCTTAAAATTTAATGCATCACGGTATTAATATTCCAACTAACATCAACAAATGAAATACTATCGTATAAAAGGAGTTACTATTGATTAGTCAGATACTAAAAAGATATCAGTTAATTGGTTCTCATCGTATGTACTAATAGTAACTACGTGTATATTAAATGTAGAAGGTGATTTGATGTTGAATCCGATTCCCATTAGAAAGAGAAAGAGAGAATAAATAAATATTGGCATAAAACTTTCATAAGTACTTTCAAATAGATGAAATTGTTTCCTCAAAAAAAAAAAAAAAAGATGAAATTGTATATGATTATTGGATTAAATTTTAGCATCTTCTTTCCTCATAAGTAAGAAACAAAGGATGAGGTTATGAGATTTTTAATGTCTTGCCTTTCCTCATCCAATGTGTCATATGTATATATACATACATAATTTAATTTCTTAATACTATCTTTACTTTTGTTAGTGTTGTGTTCATTTCATTGAGAAAGAAAAATTCCTTCAACTCATCACGTCGTGCTCCCACCATGTGTAGGACACTCATGATCTAACTCTAATTCTTCCCATTGCAATCCTTAAAATGTGTGACTTGTGTATTACTTGAACAATAATTGAAATCTATGTACTTAAGAAAGTGTAAAAAGTCGAGTACTCAAATTAAATAAAAAATGTAGAAGTGTACAAATTTCCCAAGTTAAGTATGCAATAAAGTCCACATAAAACAATGTATTTGGAACTAATCTAATTTGATTGGCTTCGTTTTTTTTTTGGCCTAGAGATATGCTTAAGGAATTCAATTACTATCTCTTTAATTAAAGAATTTAAGGAACTTAATTTTCTATTAGTTGTATCTCAAAGTTGGCAGACTAGATTGGTCGATCTATAATAATGCATTAATGCATGCATGGGCCATTGTCCAAACTTTGTGCTTTCTCTTTTTCTTTTTTCTTTTCTTTTTTTTCTTTTTTCTTTTTTTTCTTTCGCTAAGCAACTTAGTGTTAGGATAACAAGTGAGCAGAAACAACAGTTCTTCCATTTTGACTTTTGAATGTAAATTTTGTAGTTGTATGACTATTCTTTGAGTCAATAATTGAAGAGGTGTCCTTCCTTTTAGCATACATTTAATTTCTTTCTGGTGTGGGTTTTCGTTTGGAGTGATAAGTCTTGCACTGTTATACCCCAAAAGGATTTCTTAAATGCAAAGCAATCCAGCTTGCACCTTCTTGACACTTTGTTCATAATTCACAACAACAAAGTGTTCCATCGGATTGGTACAAACTCCAAGAAGAGACAGATTTTTAATCCATTACACTCCATGAATTGGGATTTCTAGAAGCCTTTTTTATATCCCTTCTTAAGAGAAATCTTAATCTTTAATCTCAAACTGAACCAAATAGTTAAGTACATAACACATATAAACTAGCTAGTTAAGTTTTAAAAGATTAATTCATCATTGATTGTAATTTTAAATCTTTCAATGAATGTTTCATTGACTTTCTTGGCATGTCTTGCTGTATAAGGACTCTTTGTTTGGTCAGAGCCAATCTTTTGTGAGTTTTGTCTGTTTTTGCAATCTCAACTTTTTAGATACATTATACTGATATACCATTAAAGAATATGCAGTCACGTACACACGCATAAAGTCCTCGCTCTAGCTATAACCAAACTCACAACTTATTATGAGCACACGAAGAAGAGGACAAAGGAAAGTTAAGCTGGTCTGACCCGTTCAAAGTTTCAAACTGCTTCTTGTAATTGAGTAATTATTGGGAAGTCAGATGGGGCAACGCGTACAAAACTACAAATGCAATAGATCATGAAGATACTATTCCTTGGTGAACCTATAATTAATCTACAGGAGATTGCTGTAATTTTGGCATGTTTGGTACATGTGATTAAACTAATGTTTTTAATTTTTAAACAACATTACACGTATTTTTACATACTTTTTTAACTACACATATTTTTAAAAAAATTAAAAACTCTTATTTAAACACATGTACCTAACAGGCCATTTATATCTGAACAGTAGAGCCTATGATAATAACTTTGTCAAGTTTTAGTTACCACAGGGCTCCTTATTCAAACGTATGCATGGATTGTCAATTTGTCACTGTGAGACTTCTGCCTCCACGTTATTGTTTGGATGAAAAACTGGAAAGAAAAGACGGGATGCAAGTTTGATTTTGATAAATTTGTGTAGGCTTTGACAGGAATATATAATGCACCGGATCCAATGAATAATTTCAACTGACTTTGACACAAATTGATGTATTGTCTTTTCTTAAGTCCTGACAAAAGATATATTAATAGTCAATAATCAGAAATCGAGGAAGAATATATACTTCATAAAATGGAAAAAAAATCATGTTTTACAACCGAGATAAATAGAAGGGTTATACTATAATCTATATATTAGACATTGAAGTATCTATTTATCAACACACGCCATTTGCCTTGTAAAAATAGGGTAAGTTATTGAAAATTCAAATTTGACAGTTTTATTTATTTATTTTAAAAACAAATACACATACATAAGGAAGAAGAAAATAGGATATTTGACAATTGAGATAAATAAAAGGGTTATACTATAATCTATATATGACATATTAAAGTGCCCATTTTATTAACACACATCATTTGCCATCTAAAAAATGGTAAGTTTATTGAAATTTCATGTTTGAGAATCGAGATAAATAAAAGGGTTATATTATAATCTATGTATTAGACATTAAAGTATTTATTTATTAGATTCTCAAAAAAAAAGTATCCATTTATTAATATACGCTCATTTGCCTTGTAAAATAGGGTAAGTTATTGAAAATTCATGTTTGACAGTGGAGATAAATAAAAAGGTTATACTATAATCTATATATATTACACATTAAAGTACCCATTTTATTAACACACATCACTTGCCTTCTAAAAAAGGGTAAGCTTATTGAAAATTCATGTTTGATAGTCGAGATAAATAAAAGGGTCTTACTAAAATTAATCTATATATTAGACATCAAAGTACCCATTTTATTAACACACGACATTTGCCTTGTAAAAAAGGGTGAGTTAAAAGAAAGAAAGGGCACATTTTGATTATTTGATGGTAACTTTTTATTTTATATACGTACAAGCTAGTCTGGTAGCTAATGTAGATAGGCCACCGCCCCTTACCGAATTACAAGCTAACACACACCTATAAATCGAAGGTGCTGCAAAAGTTTCCCAAGTCAAAACAGAAACATGGGCGCTAGCGTATCCATGTGCATGAGTATGGAACATATGAACATGATATATATGGCCCAATGAATTTTCATACGAAACTCTTAGTCAAACTTCCTTTTCTACCACACTCTTTGCAAAAGGTGGTAACTGCATTACCAGTCCTTGACTCCTTGTCTTAGGACTCTAGCTTTTTTAACATGGGCAAGAAAAAGAGTTCCACAAACTCAACCTTCAATCTTCAACGTATGCTCATACATGATACATCTGACCCTGTTATTGGTGAGCAAGTTTTAACACACATTTTTACATTTTAAACAATCTTACACACTTTTTCACTCACACTTATATCAAAAACACTCAAACAATATTACTCAAACTCCTCTACCAAACGGGCTAAACACCACACAAAAAAAAAACTCAGTTTGTGAAAAGTAAAGTTACTTCAGGTTCAAGCCAAATCCGATAGTTGACAACCCCCATCAAAAACTTGTCCATCCCTAGCCCGTTCATCATTCTCTAATGTGCCAGTGCCCATCATTCCTTTTAGCAACACTTACTGCATGTCAAATGTATGACTAACCCATGTGAGAAGTGAGGCATGTCATATATCATATGCTAGTCATGTAGCCTCCATAAGTACTGTAAAGTGTAAATTAATGAACCCATGCTAGAAGTAGGGCATGAGAAGAAATTACTAATTAAAGGCTAAATTTATGCCTTGAATTGTTATAGAATAGTGAGAGCTAACCCACCCAAAATCCACTTCATCCAGGTTTGTTAACTTAAAAAAATTTGCAACCTATGAACAGTAAGTATGCAACCTTACTATTCATAGGTTGTAAAAAAAAATATTATTTTAATCTTGTAGTTGTGTGTGAAGAGAAAAAGTGAGTGAGAGAAAAAGAGAGAGAATAGTACTTTATATTATTAGGCAGTTTATATTATTTTATTGGATTTTTTGTAAAAATAAAAACTGTGATGTAGGGTGAGTTGTAAAATAAATTAATAAAATAGATAAAGTAGTGTTTGAGAATACAAAATAGTTTTTTTTTTTTTTTTTGGCATCCCTAGATGCTAATGCTCAGTAAAAAGGCAAAAGCATTGGGGTTCAATGCCCTGACAATTTAGCAATGACAACAGGACAAGATGGGACTAGGTAGGATTAGTTAAAGGTGCCTAATCCTTGATGCAGATGGGGGGAAACCTGCTTGGGAGAGAAGTGGGACACATTAGGTTTGGAGCAAGTTCGTAGGGCCAGTTCAAAAGACTTGAGGCTTGAGGTGATTACTTTTATAAGTGAAATATTTTTGCATATTTATATTTTTTTTATGGTAAGATTGAAAGATCTTTTTTTCTTTTTATGATGAAAGACTTTTCTAAATGAGATAGAGAGAAAAATATACATGAAGTTTTTAATTTTTAGCTAATTTTTTTTTTTTTCCAAAAGAAAAAATAACTAGGTATGAATTATAACTTATTTTAGGTTGTTATACAAGCATAGCATTATACTTTAGCCTTTAGGAGTAAAATTATGAGGAATTATTATTATTCGTAACCATAGGCAATTTAGGAAATTGCCTAGGGGTTAAGCCAACATTCCGGATTAGAGGTATTTTGCCATCCTAAAATAGTTTTGACATTAATGAGGTAGATATGAAAAAGAAAGATAGTGAGTAGTAGAAAAGTAAGTGTTTTATGGATGATAATAGAAATTATAGAATATATAAAAATGTTAATTATAAATTTTAAAAAATGTATAAAAAAATTATATATATATAAATAATTAATAATTGAAATCTCTCTCTCTCTCATATGGGTAAATAAATAAAGGAAAAACTTAACAGATGCTCTAAAGGAATTAGTTTAGAAAATAATTATAAAAACTTTTTTATAAAAAAAAATTGATTTTTTTGACGACTTTTTATATTTTTCATAAAATTGGTATATATAAATTTTTTTTTAAAATTATCCATTAACAAATACTTTAAAAACAACCGTTGAAATTTATTTATTTTCATAAATAAATTTCAAAAGTTTGGGGGCCATCCCTCGGTCTACATGTGGATAATGTGCTTGCTTGGGCAACACTCACAGCTCACTAGTGCAAAAATATCTTGTGATTTCACTTGGACGATCATACTCATCGTGTGGGCTCTCCCCGTATTAAATACGCTTTGATTATTTGTCACGAAAATGGTCCTCTCCTAGACTGATAATCAATGAATGGGGACACTATCTCTCTCATTTTATTTTTAAATTTTTTTCCTATTTTTTTGGGCCGGACTCTACACCATCGATCGATCACCATATCTTTAGCATTGGGACATCAAGAACACTTCTTTCAACTTCCCTGTCTACCAAAAATGGTTAGAGCTTAGTAGCTAGTCTCAATTCTGGAACTCGAAATTTGGCAGCATTGACAATTGACAAGAGAGCAGCAGTGGTCGCTATTGTAGACAAATATATTGATGGGGAAGAAGTGGTTCACATGCTTAACAACCCCATCTAATAAATATGAGCAATAAATACTACGTAATACACAGTCATGAGAGCAAGATTTTCTGGTCCAAATTAACGTGTAGTGTTTTTTGGACTTTAATACCGAGGCCCTAATACAAAGTAGAATATGGGCAGAATTTAAATCGCCGACACTACGTGGTCAAATCAAAAGCAAGGGGATTTACTACATACCCACCAAACCAAGTTGTAACTTGAAAGTAATAACTCATCCTGTAGGAGGATCTGGAAGAATAATGCAAACTCCATTTATGAGTAAATTTCTAACAAGTTAAAATTTCATAAATTGAGGCCATTTCTTTGTAACAAAATTGATGAACAAAACTTCATTTGTCAGTAAAGGGACAGCCATAAGCGTCCTTGGAAGTGAAGCTGAAACAGCCAGTCCCTTTACAAATTAAATTATGCATGTTAAAGAACAGACAAGAGTGCTTTTTACATTTATGTTAAAAAGATACTACAGAGAGTCATAATTAGATCTGTTCATGGACCAGGCAGGGAATGCAAACATTAAGATAAAATCTGTAGGGCCCAGGCCTTGCTTCGACCTTGGGCCTCAATTCAGTTCCTGAGCCTGGCCCAAAAAGTTCCCAGGCTCAAGCCCAATAACTGACTAAATATAATAGTAGTCTAATTCAAGATTAAGAAAGTCAAAACATTCAACTATCTTTTAACAACTTTGAAGTCAAGGTGAATAACCTGTCCTTGGGCTCTCTTTATTTTTTTCCCCTCCCAAGTTCTCAAGCTATAAACTGAAATTGCAAGTAACATTTACGCCAAACAAAAGTAAATAAATTTTTTTATATATATAAAATGGGACCATTTGTTGCTTTGTACCTAGCCCATACGTGGCCCAAAAATTTAAACAGGTTTACAACTTACCCCCAACTAGGCCCATAGAGCCTTAAGCCCAAGCCCGCTTTCAATGAATGCAAGCTCCATGAAGAAAAGGTATATAATATAAAATGATATTACATCAGTCATATCAAAATCCAATAATTAAGAGACACACAAAATAACCATATCAACATTATACAACTAATCTCAAAGGTGTTAGTGGATCCAAGGTTTATTTTGAGCGTCTCCCATTTATTGGATTTTGATTAATATTGATACCAAATACATTCTTTTCAGGCGGCCAGCCGATCCCTGTACAGGTCTAGACTAGTAATCCATACCAAACAAATGTAGGCTACGTCTTCTCTGCCAACCTGTTATTTTTATTTTATTTTTATTTATTATAGGACCTGTTAATTCTCTTAACATGACAATCTCAATGAAGTTCTAACAGAAGAGCTAACAAGTTCAGCATCTCAATCTGGAGCACGATGCTAGCTGGTTATCATGACTCATTTACTGAAAAATTAGGAAGGTATATATAACAAAAGTTACAACACTGAAAAATCATATATCCATGGATTGAAATATTAAGATGTCCGCGAATAAAGATAAAATATTATTCTCTGCTGAACTGATTATCAAATTGGAATTAATTGACCATATTTTCAGTTCGTTACCAAAGACTGTCAAACATTGTGTCATGTATGACTGTAAGCATATGCCAACACAAGGCAATTTCATTCAGTGCAACTACAGCAACTTGCATATAAAACTTCATCCAAATGATGCAATTTCTTGCTACAGATGATCAAAATAATCCAAGAAATAGGGAATCCTTCCATCAAAGCAGGCTTCTCCAATTATGCTTGATCATCTGTATAGTTAACAGCGAGATCCCAGTAATTACCAACACCAGCATCAGCAAAAATTTTCCGGGCAGCAGCTTCTGTCATGCACTCATGAACTGAAAATCTGTTGAAATTCGGTTTGGCAACATTCCCTTGCCAAACTAAGACGCATTTGTTAGGAGGTTTATCATCACTTTCATC
Organism: Quercus aquifolioides; assembly: GCA_019022515.1. NCBI lineage: Eukaryota > Viridiplantae > Streptophyta > Magnoliopsida > Fagales > Fagaceae > Quercus > Quercus aquifolioides. The sequence continues at coordinate 10,109,684 of CM032329.1, read as the reverse complement.
ATCATCTTCATCCTCCTCTTTTACAGCAGAAGCCCAATTTATGCGTTTAAGCATAAGCTTGCCATACCTCTTTATGGACTTGTTTCCACCTTCAACAACCACAACACTAATACCATCACAAATCACAGCACATCCACTCAAGCGGTTCTCTTGGGCATTAACATCAACTTTGAAGCGTGTCTGAGGGTGTGACAGGTCATTGATCTTGTAAACTGATACAATGGCCTCCAGTGTATTTGACTCATCAAAGAGCTTCCGCTCTTTTTTTTCCCGGCGCTCAGCAGGAGTGAGTTTACGAGCAATATTCCTGTCTATGTGAGCTTGCTCACGTTCAGCTGCTGCACTCCTGATTTCCTTTTCAAGCCTAGTTGGATCTTGGGTTGCTTCAGAGCCAAGGACTTTCATCAGATTGCTCATTTTCACTTTTGGTTTTGGAGGCTCAATCAGGCCTTGTCTTATCAACTCCTGCTTATCTTTCTCCCTAGCCAAACGTCGCTGAGTACGGAGTTTCTTCTGCTCCTTCTTGGTTAACTTCAAGGGTTGAGGTGGTGGAGGAGCTGGCTCAGCAGGGGGCTCAATTGGGCGAGGATGTTCAACATAGATAGTGATCTTCTCCAACTTTATATTATCCATGGCTTTATCAGTAATGTCACCATAAGCACCAGTTTGCAAGAGAGGCACATCCCTGATGATTCCAGTAAACATAATCAATAAAATAAAACTTACACCCAAAAAGACAGATGGCTAAGCTAAAGTTCTTAAGACTAAAAAAAAAAAAAAAAAAAAAAAAAAAAAAAAAGCAAATAGAGGACAAGGAAATGGATTGGTCCTTTCTGCTTCATCCTACAGTAAGTCCAATAGTTTTTTATGGGTTCATGTGCTCTTTTTAGTGGTCAACAGTGTGACAAGACAATGTTAACCATTACAGTCAAATGGCAATAGTTATAGTTCAACCCTCAGCCATTTCAAAAATCAGAAAACATACAAACAAATCCAATCATGCTTTTTCAGAATTCATGGGTATTCACAGAACAGTAAAGAATCAGATGTGACTCTCAAACAACAGCTTTCTCTGCAATCAAATAAATCTCTAACATAAAGCCCCACCTAGACTTAGTTTTTCAGCCCTTAGTTTGGCAGTAAAAGAGAACGATAATCAGATTTAGCATTACCAACATAGCCTTTATATCATATTCATTCCCCTAAATCATGATAATCAGACTAACAAAGTGCCTCAAATAAATGGAAATGATTCAGTATAAACTATGTAATAAGAATTCAATATCAACTTACCACCACTCAACATCAGGAATTGGGTCCTTAGGTTTTTCTTTGGTGATAACTCTCTCTGCTACCTCTATTAAATTTGGATTAATATCAGGTGCTGCCTTTGCCTTAGCCAACTGTGCCTGTTTTGCCCTCTGCTCTTTTGCTTGTGCTTCTCCAAATTTACTCTGCAAAACCAAAATGTCTACAAGTAAAAAATACATGTGTTGAATTGGTAGAAGTTATAAAGGAAACATAACAGCAACAACAAATACCTTCAGTTTAATATGCTCAGCATCTTTTGACCATTTGCCTTCTTCAACAAACTGGAAATTCATCCTCTTAGGCCTCAAAAGCTTAGTTTTGTTAATACCCATCCTTTCATCAAAATGAGGATTTGAGTCTGGATCAACATCTAATTCAGGTTTCAGAATCTGAAATGCATCCTTTTTCTGTTTATTAATGTTGACCTGGAAAATTTAGAAGACAGGATTAAAGCACTCACAAAATATACCTCAAAAATTATTTATACATGTCTGAACAGATTAAAATACTCACAAACCTTTAGAGTGCTGAGGTTGCTTGGTTTAGTCACATTCACCACATTTCCATGTTCATCTATCTCCCTACCAAGCGCATCAAGACGAAGAACAGGAGCCTTGGTTGGCTTTTGTGGGACAGCAACATCTGTTGCCACCTGACCTGGAAACAAGTTTATGAGAGGAGCAAACTCTGGGTCCTGCCGAAAACCCATCCTGGCAGCAAGTTCCTGTGCACGTTTTACTGCTTCAAAATTGGGTACAGCTGTGAGGCCTGCAGAAGCACCAGGATCAGCTGCAGCAGATGCAACAGGTAAGGCTGATGAGCTTGATATCACCCCTGCTGAAACAGATGTAGGGGCAGTTACCAGAACCGGCCCTTTCCCTGTTCCAGTAGAAACAGATTGTGCTTTTGGTTCCTCATTCAATCCTAAGTTTGACCTGCCCTCTGAACTTGTGCTAGCACCCTTGTTCAACTACATGATCAAGATTTTAATTAATACATACTGAAGAACCCCTACAATCAAGAAAAGAATCCCAACAAGAAAAAAAATCTGCACACAACTTTAAATGAAAGAGGGATAGAGAGGTTAAAGCACCAAAAAAAATCACTGTAATGGCTACACAGAACATCGTGCGGATGTATTCTAAGATGAATGACTTACAAGGGGAATTTTCTTGAGCTTCTCTGACAATTCTTTCTGCATTTGTAAAGCTTTCTTAGCTTTAGCTAAAGCATCAAGAGATAGACTTCCACTTTTTCCAGCAGCTGAAGATGTCCCATCTGTACTAGATTTTCCAGGAACCTCATGAGATCTGGTAACAGTAACTCCCTTATTTTCATTTGTGGTAGAAATTGAAGATACCTTTGTAGGAAGGGGATGACCAGGGGCCAAAGACATCTCAAGCACGCTGCTGGATTCCATGGTGAGTGATTCCAGAGCAGCACCCTGTGTCAAAAAATAAACCATAAGTTCATCCACTAGCCCATCAGAGCTAGATAATAGAAATGAAAAACAAATTACAAGCATCATGAAGGAGGTGCACACAACTTTCCTCAGCCACTGGAAGGATTGCCTCCAAGGTTAAATAAACTCACAATTAGAAGGTGAAAAAAACTGTCATCAAGGCGAATCTACCAGGTGCTACAGAATTTAAAAGGTAAAAACGCCAGATACTGTTTTATTATATACAGTTTTTTTTTTTTTAAAGTCCATAATATCCTTGCCTCATGAATGCATTTTTGTTATATAGCAGTTAACTTATAGCATTTGTACTCACTAACTTAACCAACAATACTCATGTTCATCCCCCAATTGAAACTGCACTCACACTTTAATCAATGCAATAAAGTCACAAAATATCGTATTTTTTATGACGAACTGTACAGTACAATAGACTAATAAGGTTGATGGGTTGTATTATGCTAAACCAGTATAATCAAACTATGTTGGAAAACTTGGCATTTTCACAGCAAAGCTTGAAATTAATCCGTCCCCCATATAAACACTTTGAACAGACAATGTAATTTGACGATGACATGATGACAAATTTAGAGAAAAAAAATAAAACAGAACACAGCGGTCATTCACAAAGATAAGTACATTAATTATCTTCATCCTCTGGGTTAAGTCCATATCAGAAAAGGCAAGCAGTTGAAATGTGTGGGTAGTGCATTATCAAAATGAACCTCATGTACTAAAATATAACAAACACTAATCCTATATGGAACTGTTAAAAAACATCTATGTATAAATTATACCCGAGCCACCTAGATTAGAGTTCAACAAGACCATAAAGAAGTATCTAAATTCATGTCACGTTCAACTCAATAGAATAGATTGACAATCACTTTCATTACCTTAACCTGGTCAATATTAGAGCAAACATGTATCCTTCCTATCACAATCCATTCAGACGCTAACAGCCCTAACTTCAACACTCTCAAAGACTTAAATTTCTCAAACCTCCAAACTTCAAAGGTTAAACTTCAGCGTGAGCACCCCATTTAAGCAAGAACCAAAGTTCTTTTTATGAGAGGTGTAACTTTTATTCAAATGAGAAATAGACCAAGCAAATAATTGACCAACTCGTAAAGAATTACAATCTCAGATTCATAAGGTCTATAAACTATTAAACACTTAGAAAAGAAAGTAGCCAAGATGCTCCACAAAACAGTCATACACTTGTATAGGGACCTCATCAACTCGGAGATAGGATTCAAACTTAGTACCACCTAATTTGATACATGATAAACTATCATCACAACATACTCCTTGTAACAACTTGAACATATCATCACAAGCCACAATGGCTTCACTAACCTATAGTTTCAGCTACATGTTTGGATATGTGCAAAACCATAAATTTGAACTACAAATCATCTACAACATCAAAAACAAGAATTGTAAATAGAAAAAGGTCAGTAAACAAAAAACTTACATTACTCGCAGAGGCGGTGCCACGGCGGCTCCGGCCATTGTCAAAAAGCTCATCACTCACCTCTTCCTTGGCCTTAGAATCAATGAAATTCACTCGCTTCTCATCTTCAAAGCCCCTATCAACCTCAATTTCCTCTTCTTCCTTTACTCTATCTCCAAACTTCCTTCGCTCCTTCTTTTCCTTCCTCCCTTCTCCATTCTCTGCCTCCTTCCTCTCCGAAACCCTAGCTCTTTTATCAACTCCATCGCCTCTCTCCTCGCTCGCGCCTCTCTCTTTCCTCTTGCGCGATGAAGAATGCCGTCTCTCCACGGACCCGTCCCTATCGTACAGTCGCTCGAGCTCCTCATCATCGGACGGCTCGCGTTTCGCGTCGCGATGCTTAGTCCTATCCCTCTCTCTACTCCCTTCCCTCTCGTTCTCGCGCTTCGAATCGCGGTCTCTGCTCCCTTCTCGATCCTCGTGAGAGCGCTCTCGACCAGATCGGTGGCGGTGAGAAGAAGAGTAGTGGTGGTGATCGGAGGAATCGCGGTCGCGGTCGCGGTGCTTGTCGTCTCTGGACGATCGGTGCTTGTGGTCTCGGTCGCGATCGTCTCTGTCGTCTCTGGTGCGCTTGCTTCTTCTGTCTCTCTCCGAGAGGCGGTCCATGCTAGGGTTTAGTTTTGCAGATCACTCTCTCTCTCTCTCTCTCGCTCTTTCTCTGTGTGTCTCTTCCCCTCTTTTTTTTTTTTTGAGGGTCTGTCTATGAATGATTGATGCGAAATTCTGAGGAGATAACGGCTCAGATTTTAATCTATAACCCGGTTCCTTTACGGGTTGACTGTGCTGAACCGGGTTTTATTGATATTTTCATTTTGTGACGCAATCGTATTACTACTACTACCTCTGTAATTCATGAATAAATATTTTCTTTTTCTTTTTCTTTTTTTGATATAATTGAATTAAAAAATTCCGCATTAAAATAATTGATCATCAATTAATTTTTGATATATTCTTCACAGTCCTATTTGACAACAAAATATTTTATTTGAGCGAACTATAACTCATGGAGCATAGAAAAGCTTTATTTAAATTCTAATAAGAAATCTTCCTTCTTCTCCTTTTTTTTTTGGTGTTGTTTTACCTCATTTATTATTCACATATGCAACTTTCTTTATTAATCATTTTTATTTATATAGTATTTTAGTCATTTTTATTTTTTTCTCTCCAAAAATAAATAAATTCTATCTCTTCCCTCTCCTTTCTTATTTTCTTCAACATATCCTCCATCTTCAACACTCCTTCTCTTTCACATTAATAATTTCACATTTCACATTTCACAAATCACAATACTGTATAAGGTTGTAAACCAAGCTATTTATTAATGGCTTGAACTCGACTTGTGAAAATGTTTGTTTTCGTTTGTTTTTTTTTTTTTTTTTTTTTTTTGAGAGTCATGTTTTCGTTTGTTTAATAAACAAGTTAGACTTCTGCCCAAGTTTAGACTTGATTATTAAATTAATCAAGCTAAAATATAATAATATGTTTGTGAACATAAGGCTTTATTAAATTATTAAAAAAAAAAATATCTGTATATGTATATTTGTCTGTACACACACACACACACACACACTTGAGATAGGATTATGTTAGTTTGTAAATATCTCCATATGATATCAAATTATTATTTTGTCGTTTATTGATATATAAACGATTCATTTATAGTAAAAATTCATAAATTTGTAAAATATAAAAAATTTAAAGTCATGGTTTTATTATATATGAAAAAATAATAAGTTAATCAAGTAACTAGTAACTAACTAGTGAACAAGCTCGAGTTTGTTCAATAAAAAAATGACTCAAGCTTAAATATATAATCATGTTTGGTAATGAACTCGAGCTCAGCTCACGTTCAATATAAAACTAAATGAAAACACTTGAACTTTTAATACTTAGCTTGACTAAGCTTGTTTATAGCCCAAATTCCAAGTTCAAAACTCAAAAAATACAAATCATAAATTTACAAAACTCTTCCACAATTTTCCCAAATTTAGTGTTCTCCTAAGCTTTGATCAGAATCGTGCCTAGTTAAATCACATGTTTGGATCAATGCAACTAGACACCTAATGCAAAGGTAGTGATGGCTCCATAAAATTTTCTCAAGGTGGCCATTAAGAAACTGATAAGGGTACCAAGAGTTTTAGTGAATAATTTTGTCTTTAATCACTTGTTTGAGGGTATTTTTTAATGGACTCAAATTTTTTTTTCAGGGTGGTCAACAACCATGTAATTTTTTTTTTAAATACAAAAAAAAAAAATTAGGATATATAAATTTTTTTACAAGTCAGGGTGGTAATAATGTGACCACCCTCACCAACATGTAGTGCCGCCCCTATACAAAGGCTGTTCCAAGTTATTTAATGCAATATGTGTGCATTTATGTAGCTTTCCCTTTTTGATATTATGGATGTCAAGAATGTTTTCTATGGAAGTTAAGTTTATAGCCAAACTTTCTAATTGGTAAAATGTAACTAAACCAAAAGAACTTGGGGACTTGGTTTCCACGCTAAGAGAGCAAGAAATATCATTCGATGGCCAAGTTTTTTTTTTTTTTGGTTGAGAAGATTCTATGGCCAAGTTGGTTTGGAAAGCTTATATAGAATGATTGGGGAGCATGGGTTAGGAAATGTTCTAAAGTATCTCGGTAGGCTTAGCATAGTAGGGTGGGCTGGAGAAGCGGTGGCCCATATTCTTGAAGGGTTCTTATCGGCCCATTAGAAATGGTGAATACACACACGGTGTTTCAAGGTAACTGGATTGGTAAAAGCCTTTTTTTTTTTTGTGTGGAGAAACAAGGATTGGTGAAAGCTAATTGCAACTATGTGGTCATTTGCCATAAGCATCATAGAAATAGAAATAGGCTGGTTTTCATTCCCTATGGGGTTCAACTAGTTGGGCTTATACCAAAGCTTGTCCATGCATGTTTCCATACGGACTTTGACTTCTTTTCTGTTTTGGGATTGATATTGATTCCCAATGGCCCAAAACGTACAGGTATGGATCAAGTTAACTTTAGAGACCGCTGTGATAAGTGATTTGTGGGCTTTCATGTGAAACAGAAATAGTGCATAACTTTGGGATATAAGGGATGATCTGTCCCTTGCTTCATGTATGCGTTTTATGTGTAAAGTGGCTGAACTAGATGCCTTGACGATAGTTTATTTTCTTGATAGCGCTATTAAAGTTTATTTAGGTTTGACCTCACTGGTGGGTGATTGTATGTGTCTCTTGTGGATCCTTATCAAACGTACTTTGAGACTCTTAAAGCTTGGCTCGTTTAATAGTCAAGAGGATATACGTACTTAAAGCAGTATTTAAACTCATATTCTTTTTTAACCTCCTACAAAATGACATGATTGCATTCCATGAATCACAAGAGCATGTCTGTAATGCAAGTCATTGTCTGCTAAACTGGCCTCCAAACACATCCTGTAAGCACTAAGCAGTAGAGAGTAGAGATTTTTAGTTGGGGGCACAAAATTTTGGTGCCCAAAACATACAGTTTGTTCAGTTACGTTCCACATGTTGTTTATGAAATAAGGTACCAGGGTTCATGATTCTTGGGAGCTTGGCTAAAGAACAAGGTTAGGCCTGTGTGTGTGTGTGTGTCTGTGCATGCCTCTTTAGTTTACCTTAGTGATCCACTATAATGCTTTTCTACAAAATACCTAAGATGACAAGTACGTTTCTTGTTTTGCTACCTTAAGTCAGAAAAAGAGATTTTGAAAGCATAATGATAATATACGCAGTATAAGCATAGCAATAAAAACCATAAATGAAGAAGAGCCACGCATAACCAATCAGGTCTAGTACTGCAAATGTTATATTGGTGTACTTCTAGGTAGGAATTTACACATTTAATCGAACACAAAATCAAGCTAATTCATCATAAGGAATTCCAGGCACACCCCTTATGTACAATATCCAATACTCATTTTGTTGAGCTCAATGTAAGTCTTTTTTGCTTTCTACATTGCTTCACCATCATCTACCTCGTATCCTCTTTCACCATTTGGGCAAAGACCTTACTCATTGAAATACCAGCAATGTCACCCACACTTCCCATGCTGAATTGTGCGGTGGATACACTAATCTCCAAGTGATTGACATGACTAACTTGTGAAGATAGCTCACCAGTACAACTGGATCTTTGTTCATTACCATGAAGTTGAAGTGCACACTCCAAATTCCATAACACATCTCCCATTGAAGGTCGGTCAACACCACATTCTGCCATGCATTTCTCTGCTATTTCTCCAAACTTCATTAATGAAGCTGGTTTAATTTGACCTGCAAGATGAGGATCTACAACTTCCTCCAATTGCTCTCTTTTCTGTGATTTCATTGCCCATTCAACTAAATTCACCTTTTCCCTTGGAAGGGATGGATCAATGACAGGTCTCCCGCAAAGAACTTCCAACATGACTACCCCCAAAGAGTACACATCTGATTTTTCTGTCAGTTGTTGCCTTGTCAAATACTCAGGATCAAGATACCCAAAGCTTCCTTTTACTGCAGTAGTGACATGCGTCTTATCAATCTCAGGACCAGTCTTTGAAAGCCCAAAATCAGCAACCTTGGCCATGAAATTCTCATCTAGTAGTATATTTGCAGACTTGACATCACGATGAATAATTGCCTTGGCAGAGCCAGTGTGAAGATAGTGAAGTCCTCTTGCTGATCCAATGCATATCTCAAGCCTTTGCTGCCAACTTAAGCTGGGGAGATCAGAACCATACAGATGGTTCTTTAGGGTCCCATTTTCCATGTACTCGTAAATTATGATCATCTCATTCTGCTCGTCACAGTAACCAATCAGAGATACCAGATGGCGGTGACGAAACTGAGATAACATTTCTATTTCAGTCTGGAATTCTGCAAAACCCTGTTGTGAATGAGAAACCCCCCTCTTCACTGCCACTTTTGTTTCATCTCTCAACATTCCCTTGTAAACCTTCCCAAAGCCACCTACACCAATAACTAAACTTTCACTGAAATTATCAGTAGCCTCTTGAATTGCCACAAAAGGAAAGCGATACCCAAATTTTGAGCTAGAAAAGATAGCAGCCCCATTGGGTGAGTTATTCCCCATTTCATTAGGGGCAAAATTTTCTACTGTCTTTGAATGGCTGATATGTGCATATCTTCGTCTTCTTCTTCTGCAGAGCACGAAGAGAATGATAGCCAAAATAACAGCTGTGAACATTCCACTGGCCAATCCCACTATCAAACCAACTTTCATCTTAGAACTTTTTTTCAAATCAGACTCAAAGACAAGGCTGTCCTTGGAATTGCTTATTTTCATGATCTCCAGGCCATTAAGAATGGCATTTGGATAAGTATTACCAATATCAGAAGTGCCAACACTGACATTCAGCTCAAGGCTATCGCTTAACCCTGTGATGACATCCATATAATAAGGCACACCCAAGCCTGATCGACTGCTAAGATCAAAATTTCTTTCAACAAGCATTGAGTTGATATAAACATTGAAGACTATACTAGGTGAAGACATACTCCCAATGTCACAAAAGTGAAACCGGACCAAATACTCAAAGCCAGGATCAACATCAAAACGCCATGTCACATTTGCTTTGGTATTAGGATCACGTTCTGAGTCCAACTGAGTGGCAGTGCCATAGACAGAAGAGGGAGCGATAATATCTGTAACCCTGCCTTTCGTGAAATTGACAGCTGTAGTGTTTGACACAAACTTTGCAAGATTATTGTGTATCAGATACGTATCATCAGAGACCCAAAGACGCCATAGGGTATCATCTTGGGGATACACACTTTTGTTACCCATATTTACCCTGTCAACTGTCTCTAATGCCTTATTCGACACACTGTAATTGTTGTGTGTTACAATTGCTTGCGCACTCTCAGGAATGAGCTCATCAGGAAGCAAAAAAACTTCCAAGGCATTTATGAAGGCGAAGGAATTGGAACTGGGGGTAAAAGTAAGAGTCAGATTGCTTTGAGTTATGTTCAAAGAGTATTCCTTTACCTGAGGAGGACCACTTTCTATTTGGAATTCTTTGAGAAGGGTGATATTTTGAGCTGAAACTGAGAATTTTGCTGTGCTCAGATTGTGGTTTTGATAATTGAAAGGGAAGAAATATAGGCGAATCCAATGCCTCCCATGTTTCTTAATTGGAAATGTGTAACTAGAGGGTCCATCTAGTATTCTTGCAGTTTGGAACAGAGTTGAATTATAGGGAGATGAAGTAATTTCCAGGGTTGTGTTTGCAAGAATCTCTTGTGGGGTTGAAAGAATACTGGAATCAGAGTTATCACCCACAAATATGCGATCACCCACCGATTCATTGGTGCGGGATCCACAGTCTATCAAATAATTGTCTATAGGATCAAACCCATATGAAACACATATCAAACACAAAATAGATGAAACCCACATGAGCAAGTCAAAATTTTTAGTACTCATTCTTAGTTAAACAACACACTCAACTGAGAGAGAGAGAGAGAGAGAGAGAGAGATACAGAGTGGGGTAGGATCTTGAAGCAAAGCGGATTGAAATAGAAGTAGCAAAGCTGAGATAGTATTAGAAGGTTGCTACAAAAGTTGCAGAACTAGAGGTGTGAGAATACTAGGATATTACAAAAATCTTCACCACTAATGTATCAGTGACACAGTACACAAAATCAAGAACATATATGAACGAATAAACAAAAGGGGTCAAGGTTAAAAGATCACCTGGAAATGGATGAAGAGGAAAATCCGGGTTCTTTTATCAAAACCCAAGATGAAAGGAACATCTGAACTAGAAATATCTCACTGCCATGAGCTCCCAAACTTGTTCAAACTAGTACTTTAAAAACGATTAACAGGGACACCATGTGTAACGTACAAAACGTTAATAGACCACCACTGACAAAATTCACAACGACCGTACAAGTGTTCAACTTTTTTTAACTCATTCGTATACGTACGTTTTTGGTTTTGACAAATTCACGAAACCAAGTGTAAAGTTACAAGTTCCCTGGCTTTTGAGTTTGAGTGAAGTTATATAATGTGATTTTGTGTTAAAATTTTTTTTTTCTTTGTGCGTATTTATTTCTTAAAAAAAAAAAAAAAGTGTAAAGGTACAAGAATGTAAAATCATAGAGGAGGGTGAAGATAAGGAAGTCAAAGGCTTTTGATTTTCTGCCAGGTATTTATGTTGAATAAAGTCGAGGACAGCTTTATCTATCTATGGATGGCTCATGAGTCATGACCTTTCTACGTGTGGCCCTATAAGAGTTGTTAAAGATTAGGTTCCAAGATTTTCTTTTGTTTGTTTGTTTTTTTTTTTTTTTTTTCCTTTTCAATAATAACAAGGACATAACTCTTTTTAAAATATGTTTCACAAAAATTGTGAATGTGCAACATCGGCTACTACAACAATAATGCATGGTGCTTTGAGCCTGAAAGGTACTAGTCTCGATCTATCTTTTTTTTTTGGTTGAAAAGACTATTTCATTAAACAAAAACTAATCGGCCTCTAAAACAGAGGAAACAACCCGGTCATACAAAGTTCTAGCCGCATCGAGGCTGAGAAGGAGAGCTACATCAGAAGGAGGATCAAGAAATATAGAGAAATTCTGACTAAGAGAAGCATCCCGTCTAGCGAGGGCATCCGCACATTTATTCCCCTCTTTATAACAGTGTTGAATCCTGACTATGGGGATATTCCTAAGACTATTCCTACAGTCTGACACCAAAATATCTAAAGCATTAGGATTGTTCAACTCATTCTTCAAAAGATCAATAACAATCTTGGAATCCAGTTCAATCACCACCGCATGGAGCTTGAGAGCAATACATAATCTGATGCCATCTCTTAGCGCCCAAAGCTCAGCAGCTACACTAGTTGTGGTCCCGATTGCACGGGCAAATCCCTTCACCCAATCACCCTTCTCATTCCTAATGAGGCCACCACCACCAGCCAAACCGGGATTGCCAAGAAAGGATCCGTCTGTATTCAGCTTAAACCAATTTGGAGGGGGAAATAGCCAACGAACCTGGATTCTCTGCTTAGCACGGCTCTACTTGCCATTAATACCCAGATATAGAAATTCAGTTTCTTTGGCCACTGTCTCAGCTTTCAAATTCAGATGGTTATGAGCTTTATCAAAAACAACATTGTTTCGATGAAGCCAAAGACTCAAGAGCGCAAAAGGAAATAGAATGCTCCATTCAATGCTAGAACCTGCACTGGACTTGAAGCTTTGGCAATTCAATTTCAACCAATTCACCAAATTTGCACCATAAAACAAGCTTCTTTGTATGGGGGGATTTAAGGAGTTCCAAAAGCTTTGAGCCGTAGGACAATCTCTTAAAGTGTGAATGATAGTTTCAGAAGCATTATTACACATGGGGTAGAGAAAAGGAATATCCATACCTCGCTTATACAAAATGGCACGGACTGGTATGCTATGGTGACAGCATTGCCAAAGGAAGCACTTGATCTCCGGTAAGGACTGCACTCTCCAAACCCAATCTCCTCTAAATGATTGGTCTAACTCGCAATTGTCCTCCCAATTTGCTAGACGATAAGCCTCCTTAAACTTGAAAATATCATTTGGGGAAGAAAACCAAGACAAACGGTCACCCCCTTGGCTGGAAAAGGGAAGAGGGGTGGCCTTGATTTCAAGAAGAATATGCGCTGGGAGAACAAACGATAACCCCTCCCAATTCCATCCTAAAAACCCAGCAATGTCTTTCAACATAAGACTTTCCTCACCTTTATTAAGGGGTCCGGAAATCAGACTTCGCAAAGTGCCAAAATTCAGCCATTTGTCAAACCAGAGAGACAGATTACTATCCTTACCCGCAATCCATTTGGTGCCCTTAGAAAAGATGCCCTCACCTTTCTTAAGGCCAGCCCAGGTAGGGGAGCAAGATGAGAAGCCCGTTATACTCCTTTGAATTCCTACATGTCTGCGGTACTTGCTAGTCAGCACTCTCACCCACAAAGAAGACTTTTCCGCATGAAACCTCCAATTTAATTTGGCTAGCAGAGCAGTGTTTTTAGGCTTGGCTGCATGAATACCTAGACCCCCTTCCTCTTTTGCTTTTGTAACTTTTCTTCAGCCAATGAGATGAACCTTTTTCCTATTTTCCGACAAACCCCAAATAAAGTTCATATTCAACTTGTCTATTCCTTGCAGAATTTTTGGAGGCAGCGCAACGCTTTGCATCACATAATTTGGAATGGTGGAGGTTACGGACTGCGAAAGGATAACTATCCCCGCAACAGATAAAAGATTAGCTTTCCAACCTGCAAGCTTGTTCTGAATACGCTCCAAAATAAAGCCAAAATCTTGCTGAATTCCTCTATGTTTTAAGGGGAAACCCAGGTATTTCCCAAGGGTAGGGGTAGACCTAAATCCTAGCACATCACAAAGGTCACCTCTCATACTTTGGTCCACATTAGGAGAGAAAAACACACGGGTCTTCTCACCACTGACTTTTTTCCCGGAAAGATCACAAAAAGACTCCAAAACCTCCTTGATGGCAACACAATTTTTCCGGTCAGCTTTAGCAAAAAGCAACAGATCATCGGTGAAGAACAAATGCGAGAAAGCTGGCCCACCTTGAGAAGCTTTCACTAGATTCCAAAGATTCTCTTTGCACTTACCCTCAATTAGAGCCCCAAGAACTTCCAAGTATAAGATGAATAAGTAAGGCGATAAAGGATCGCCCTGACGGATTCCTCTCGATGGTTGGAAGGCATCCAAAGTCCCCCCATTAAAAAGGATGGAAATTGAAGTCGTGGACACGTAGCTCATGATCAAGGAGATCAAATGGTGAGGAAATCGGAATAGTTTCAAGGTATCTCTAATGAAGCTCCATTCAAGGCGATCATAAGCTTTTTCCAAGTCAAGTTTGATTGCCAAATACCCTGTTTTGCCTTTCTTCTTTGACATCGTGTGAATAAGCTCTTGGACGATGATGACATTATCTGTTCCCTTCCTCCGTGGAACAAACGCTGTCTGGAGCGGAGAAATGAGGTCAGGCAGGAAAGGCCGGATCCTTCCAACTAAGATCTTTGTTACTATCTTGTAGGTCATGTTACACAAACTGATTGGACGAAAATTTGAGAGAGATTTCGGGCTTCTGCACTTGGGAATGAGAGTTATGAGAGTCTGGTTCAAATAATCCGGAACTACCCCCGAATTAAAAATGTTTTTGACCTCATGCCTCACTGAATCACCAACAACCAGCCAGAACCGATGAAAAAATCCTGCATGGAGACCATCCGGGTCGGGTGCTTTAAAAGGTTTGAGAGCCCAAAGACCCTCGGAAATCTCTTTTTCAGTTAACAGGGCATCTAAAAGGATTAAGGCATCTTCACTGAGATGGTTGTTCCAGGCAGAAGGGTCCCATTCAGCCAAAGGAGCACTAATGTGATTTGAGGTGAAAAGGTCCAAGAAACCTTGTCTGATAAAATCTGCGATCTCCCTCTCCCCATTCAGCCAATTCCTCATTCTATCTTTCAAACAAAGGATGCGATTACGCTTACGGCGCACAAGAGCTGAAGTGTGGTAGAAGGAAGTATTCCTATCTCCCTTAACCAGCCACAGGATACGAGCTTTCGTAGCCCAAAATTCTTCTTCAAGTTTCGTCACTTCAGCAAATTCCAATCTTAGCTTGCCTTCTAGATTAATCAGGAAAGAGTTAGGCCTGAGAGACAAACACTTTTGAACACCTTTAATTCTGGCCAGGAGCCTTCTCTTCTGATGGAAAAGGTTACCAAAATGGATTTTGTTCCAGCTACTGGCCTTGGAAGCAAATTTAGACACAGCTTGCTGGAGAGAAGAAGGATTTGACCAGGCATCGCGGACCACATCCGGAAAATTTAGGTGCGAGAGCCACATAGGCTAGAAGCAGAAAGGTCTGGGAAACCGAATCCCACCAAACTTCTCAAAGCACAATTTAACAGGGCAGTGATCTGAGTGAGTATTCCCCAAATGGTGCACCGCTGCTTTAGGGAAGGAGGCATTCCATTCAGCATTCATAAAAACCCTATCAATTCTCTCTTGGACCAACTGAGAAAGGGGACGGTGGTTGGACCAGGTAAAACGAGGCCCGGAGAACCCGATATCAATCATTTTGCAGGTGTTTAGACAATCTTGGAAATGAAGAGCTCTGTTAATATTAACTGAATTTCCACCAAACTTATCCTCCCCCATGAGCACTTCATTGAAATCACCTGCTATAATCCATGGCAAGGAGTGCAGACTTGCCACAGATTCCAAATTCTCCCACAACAAACGTCTTTCAGCATAGCGGGGACTGGCATAAATAGCAGAGAGGAGCCAGGGAGGTTTTGAAGAGGAATTAACCATCACATGGATTTCCTGCTCAGTGGAAGCTAATTCCGAAATATCAACTTTGTCAGAATCCCAGAGAATCCACAAACCTCCAGATAAACCAATTGAGTTTGCAAAAATAGCCCCGTCAAGATTAATTCTATCAGAGATCCTTCTAGCTCTTTCACCACAAACTTTAGTCTCACCAACAACCATGATAGCAGGGGAGTGCATTTGAATCAAATCATTAATAGTATCACAAAAGGTGGGGTTTAGGGCCCCACGGCAATTCCAAATTAACATATTCATTGATAAAATAAATAAAGGAAACAGAAAGAACAACTAACAAGAGGGGGAGAAAACACCTCCTTGATCAAGTTGCATGGGTGCCTCTGGAACTGCACTTTCCTCAGACCGGCTATACCCATAAACCTCCATCTTCTGGCTCTGGTCAACCAATTGATCAACTCCTCCCTCACCCTCTTCCTTCCTCGCTTTTGTAGGCCTGAGGGAAGGGTCAATTCTCTTCAGAAACCCATTGGGAATCTCCATTTTCTCAGACTTCCTACTACCTGTGGCTTTCCCGTTCACGGGAAGAATACCATTGGAGATCTCTACAAGAGGCCGCCGCTCATGACAAGGTTGTTGCTGAAGTTGCATATCAGAACATGTAACACCTGAGGTAGCACAGCCCATCTCGGCATCTCCTAGTGGAACCAGCGCAGCTTGATCATCAAAGAAGGCCACGGAAGCTTGACCCACCACCATGAGAGCCTCCGAACCCGATCCACCAGCCTTGAATCCTTCGAACATCATACCCGAGCTCAGCACACTCGGATGTTGTTTCTCATCTGTCATTGGAGGCGTTATCACAGCCGGCTTACCATTTACTCTCTTCCATTCCGATGAAGTACTAGGCCGGGACGATCTCTGGTCCATTTTCTCAGCCTGATTCGGCCTGGGTTTCTAACTCCTACCTGCTATTTTGTTTCTAGTAGCATGGCTCTTTGATTTGGGTAGGTCTGGCTTAAGAGATGTATTGTCACTTTCGAAAAGCACCGCATCAGACATACAGTCAGTAAAAGGGGGCAGTGATTTTTTTTTTTTGTCAAGGCCAGAGAAAAAAGATTCCACCGCTGGGCTCGAAGAGCGAATGGGCTTTATTGGGCTTTGGTTAGACTTACTATTTTGGGCTAGCATCTCAGTATCTTTAGTCTCTCTTTTTCCAGATTTCCTATTCCGTGAAACCATAATCCATGGTCCGCAGTGGCTTTCGTCAAGTCCAACCTGCTCCGTTGTCTTGTTCTGAGATGAATGATTCTCCATGCCGGCATCAACATGGACCTTCGCCGGCTGTTGAACTCTGTACGGACATCCCTCCGCTTTGTGTCCCACTCTACCACATGACAAACAAAGAGAGCTGAGTCCCTCATATTGCACTGGTTGCCTGATCCCACCAACCCTGATAGCCTTCACAATGGGTTCATCAAGGTTCACTTGCACACAAATACGAGCAAACCTCCCCCTAACTTCCAGAGCAGTATGAGTGTCCACTCTAAGAACAGGTCCTACGGCTCTACCGATGTCCCGGAGAACTGACTCTTCATAGTATTCAATGGGTAATTCTGGAAGGCGAATCCACACCGCAACTGCTGACATATTTGCCGACGACGGTTGGAAGTTGGGTTCCCATCTCCTAATGGACAAATAATGTCCAGCCACAAACCACAGCCCATTCCTCAGCACTCTCGAGTAATCTTCCTTCACAGAGAACCTGATGAGAAAAAAGTCGTGTCCAAGAGCGATGCAAACCATTTTGCCCTCTAATTTCCAGAGTTTTGTAAGGCTTGAAACCAGAAAGTGGTAACCTACTGTTTTGCCGAAAACCTTGACAATAAGCGCATTGTTCCAGGCAGCACGAATACTAGCTTTCCTAACTCCAGATAATCTGACCGCCACCTCCCCTAGTGGCAGGTCCTCTTCATCAGCATCCGACTCCACCTCAGTGTCCATGTCGTTCTCAAAAGCAAAGGTGTGCTCATATGCACCGGTGTTAAGCCCTAATAATTTTTCTTTGTAAGACCTACCTTTCCCATCTCGATCCAAGGAAGGTAGCTCTGAAGATTCTTCATTCTGATAGCTAAACTTTTATTTTATTTTATATTGTTATAATTTAGCTCCGAAATATCCCTATCAGAATTCAGAAGTATTACACGAATCTTCTCACTCTCTTTTTTTTAAATATAAACAATTATGGTGCATTGATCTTGAAAGATACTAGTCTCAATCTATATCATGTATAAAGTTTTTGGACTGTTTCATGGACAGAAAACTTAATTTTTTATTTAAAAAAATGATACCCTAAACTTATTTATTTTATATTGTTATACTTTAGAATTGAAATATTCCTATTCAGAAGTATTACACGAACCTTCTCACTATCTTTTTATATACAAACAAAAGATCAATCAAAGGGACAAGGCAGCATTATGCTGATCTCTCTGTTTTTTTCTCGATAATAATGGCAGAAACTATTATGCCCTTTCAGTCATGTCAGGTGGGGAAAACGCGTTATCCCCACAACCACCCAACAGTGTGTCGCTAATGATGGATAGTGACAGTGATAGTGATAGTGATAGTGAGTAGCAATTCTCCTATTAACATTTAACACACGATTTATTATACACACTTTAACGTAACTGTGTAAATTTGTTAATAAAAAATGATTTATAATCATTCATGTGTCTAAGTTTTGTTAAAGTGTGGGAACGTATTAAACTTTTTGTAGCAAGTAGCATGGACTAATGAAATTGGATGACATGAGAAAAAAATATTATGAAGGTGTGAAATGCTCATGTTAGTGAGATATTGCCTTAAACGTTCCGCGGCAGAAAATACATTTTCAACAATAAAGTGAAGAGTAGGTTGCTGGGCCTCCGGGCTAGTGCTTCGGGGCATATAGTGGGTATAGTACTGGTCGGTGTCCCCTAGTCTAATCCAAGCGGGCTCAATTGCCAATTCTGAAAACTGGAATGTTCTTTACAACCACTACTAGGAATATTGAGATCAAGGGATATTATATTATATTGGGTGTAATTATCATTATTATTAATTTTATCAGTCGTTATATTAAAAAGTTATTTAAAAAATTAAAAATAAAATAGTTAAAACTTTTTGTATCTATCCAATGGCTAATGTGAAAATATCGAAAATAAGAGAGTAATTAAATAATAAACTTTTAGTATCAGCCATTAGATATAATTGCACTTGATGGTCGGTGCAGTACACTGGATCTCGATTCGAAAAAAATCAATGGGTAGAAAAGAATAGAAACTCCAATATGGTGAAGGGTCAATGCATATGTTGTTTGTTTAATTTGCATTTAAAAAAAAAATTAAGACAAGATAAAATTTAAACCTACAATTTATTTATTTATTTTTTAAAATAGTTTTAACTATAGCGTTCACTCTTGATAATAGTTTTTTATCATCAAATTAAGACACAAATTAATTTTTCGTATAAGCGAGAATTAAACCCTGAATCTTTTATTAAACTATCAGAGACTTTACTAATTGAATTAACTGAAACCACACCTACGATTTAATTAAGTACGTAGAAGTTAGAACCCATAAATCTATTTAAGTTGTTGGTTGAATGGGATTAGTGCATTATTAGTCTGAAGAATGTTTTTATTTTTTATCAACTTTTCAACATTTCTTGTGCATTCCGCAAGTGTATTGACCTTTTTCATATGAATTCTCAACATCAATAAATAGGAACAGGTTATTTAAATCCAAAATTCATATCTTTGTTGATTGTAACACTATAATCAATAAGGAATGTTGAAAGAAACAACCTAACAAAGAGTATTAAGCACTTAACAACTTTTCCAAATAACTTAAAATGGAGCAATCAATCAAAATAGAATCCTTTGAAAATTGAAAATTTTCACACTACTAGCTAGAACCTAAAGAAAAGTCATTGATATATGGAAAAGGAATGTTCAAATCTGTTTTCTAAGGATTTTCCACCTTTAATTATTTGCGTGTTATACCTCAAAATGACTAGTCATAATTAAAGTTTCTTATAATTATTAATAAAGCTCAGGCCACATCTGCACTATATTTTAAAAGGACTAGTTACAATTGAGGTTATTTGTAATTGTTAATAAAACTCAATTCAACCCAGTATGTACCAGATATGGAACTCATCACACATCAATACACATCACACAATCAATCAAATTGGGGCATCACATTAAGTCCAATTCAAGGCCTATAAAAAAAATAAAATAAATAAAAACAGCGATAAATGAGAGGAAGAATCGAAGTCTGACCTTGTGGAAAATTTTATCACGGTTACAGTACAGGTGGGAAAATCGGCGGTTTTATGAATATATAGACATAAAAATATTAGAATGTCACGCCTTGACAGTGTAAAGTTAACCACCTAAACCTTACTCTTTTTGAATTTCAAAGACTTTGGTGCCGCCCACCTTTGTTGACCTTTGTGTGAATTGTGATGGCCCTCGTGTTGTTGAACTTGAATATGGTGAGAGTCTTGTCACTTGAAATATAATAGATCATCATCGCTGAATATGAAAGCTCTTTTTTGTTTATTTGTTTTTTGATAGGATATGGAGGCTCTTTAGACTATAATATACAGGCAACATCAAGAGAACTATAGCTTGGAGGAATTAATGGAGATAAAAAGGCAAAATTATGGTGCACAAATCTTTAAGCCATATATTAATGGAGAGAGGATACGCACGTTGCCACAATAAATTATAAGATTCAGTTACAGTAAACTACTAATATATTTTGAAAATATGCCAGCTTTAATACAGAGCCTATTTTAAGTTTTGTTTCCATTTTTGGAAAAAATTTGTCCAGAATTAAAAAGATAATAACAACTTTTTTAATTTTCGAAAAAATATTTTTAATACAAGTCACATGTTTCTTTTGCTGTCCCTTCACCATTTTTTCATACAAGTCACATCATGTTAGTAATGCATGCACTACCTTCTGAAGTTCACTCTCTCAAATCATGATAGTCTGCCCTAATCAAATATCAGTTTGGTACAACTGTTTTTTCAATTTTTTGAAGATAGAGTTGTTTAAAAAAAAAACTTTACCTAAAAAAAGAAAAAAAAGAAAAAGAAAAACATTCTCAAGAATATTTGCAGCCTAACATAATGAGGGGAAACAATATAATTAGTTGACAAACGTTTGAAAGGATTTTGTAAAGTAATATCTCGAGTTTTATAAACTCGATTTATATTGGTGCTGAGCGAAGAATCTGGAAGCACATCAGAAGCAAGAATCTGGAAACAGAGGAAAAATCTGGTTTGAGATCCACTGAAGAACATCAGAAGCAAACAAAGAAACATCAGATGGTTTGAGATCCACTGAAGAACATCAGAAGCAAACAAAGAAACATCAGATGGTTTGAGATCCACTGAAAGAACAGGGGAAGAAGAAGAAGACGACGAAGACGAAAAGCTCATCTGAAAAGAAAGTGGTGGAACTCGAGTTTCTAAGACTTGAGTTCCATGTGGAATACATCAAATCTTGCATCTTGAGTTCTAACATTGATCTCGAGTTTTAAAAACTCGAGATGCTAGTTTTCCAGTTTGTTTTGCAACATGACAACTAACGATATTCTTAGAAAATTAACGCTAAATAGAAAGAAAATTCAAACACTCTCTCCTCTTGGTTGATTGAAGACCACAATAGAAATGAGAAATGAGGTAAAAATGCTGATGTGAACAGTTGTGTGGGCCAGCAGGTCCATATATGATCATGCCTAAATAAGCCCATGGACCGATATGCAAACGCAAAGGGCCCAAGGGCCACAACTTCTCCATATTTTTGTGTAGCGTGTACCATGTCAAATTCTCATTCTGTCACGGTATTGGGTAAGTATTGCTTTGCTTCAGCTCTGGAAGCAGCATAAACCTGTCCTATTCCTTGACTGTATAGCAACAGGGCACATTCAAGCCTGCAACTCATGAATCCCCCCCAAAAAAAAAGGAAGCAACTAATATTAACCATCAAGTGGGTATGTGTTTTGAAAATGAATTTATTTTCTTCAGTAATTATAAGCGAATTAATTGTAAAGAGGGTAAGGAAATAAGGATCTTTATCATCTCACGGATATGTATATATATTAAAATGGTTTACTCAGGAATGGAAATAAAGGACTTTCACATTGATAAACACAATTATTTTGAACCACACTTGTAAAAGTAGAGAATAGCAAGGTACAAATCACATAACAAACGTATTCATTTTATAGTTCAGATTTTTTTTTTCTTGGATTTAAAAGTGTATACAATACCACGTTATTTAATTAAAATTTTAAATGATCGTGATTCTCGATACACTTTTAAAATCATAAAAATATTTAATCAAAACCATAAAATGGACTTAGTGAGAATTTTAATCTATATTCTTCATGGCTCTCCTGTCTCCACTTATTCCTTTCCCTCCAACTCTGCTCTTCAGTGACCTTCACAGTGTTGATTTTCGGCCACCTTATCAGTACCCTGTTTCAGCAACTCCGATAACCTCTTAGCCAAACACTCCTTCGCTTCAGGAGAAACACCATGTTTGCCAATAATGGACTCCAGTACTGCCTCTGATAGTAGTTTATTCTCTATTACTGCTTTCCCAACTTCAGGTATTGACCCATCTTTAGAGAAGCCAATCTATAGTAAAAAAAAGGAAGAAAAATGTAAAAATTATCACTTATCTTTCATTCTTACTAACAATAGGATTATTGATTAACATATATCTACATGGAATTAACAATTTTAGAACTAATCAAGAGATCAAATTTGACATATTGGACATCACAAAAAAGACATTTTTGTAATTACAAAATATTCTAGTATCAAATAGGCAATACCACTTACAAATACGATGTGTCTTGATGTGAATTAAAATGACAAGAGTTTACCCTTTCATATTATCAAATGAAAACTACAAATTAGCTATGTGGATATTGACAATTTACTTATTATAATTATGGCTAAATGATTAAATTTATAAGTTTTTAACAATTTAAACTTTTAGAATAATAGGTAATTAGTAAATATTGATTTTTCACTTTACCTCCTATTTAAAATATTAAAAATTTCGTATTTTGAGCCTCATTTATTAAAAAAGAATGTTAAGATTATGGTTAAATAATTAAATTTATCATTTTTTTTAATAATTTAAGCTTTTTGAAAAATCAGTAATTTAAAATACTGACCGTCAATGATCCCTTGGGAGATTGCGTGAAAAGTATAGAAGAGCCGGGGGTGAAGTTCTCGTCCTTAAAGACCTCAAGGAACTTTTCAACAGCTTTGGTTTCTGCCTCTGTGTAAAGTCCAACGGATTTCCAAAAGGCAACACAATTCTCTGTCACCTTCTCTGAGTATTGTTGGCCGGTTAACGGCAAGATCGTTGTAACCTGTGTGAATTTCTCAAAGGGGCCTACATGTGAATAGTAATAATGTTCATATTATTCATCAAAATAATTATTTAAAAAAAAAATCTTATTACAAAACTTTATGAGTAGTGCTATAAGTACTGCAAGTTTTATTACAATCAAGGCTGGCCCTAGGCCTAGGCCACTTAGACCATTGCCTAAGGACCCCTACTAGAGAAAGACCCTCAAATTTTAGGGCAAAAATTGATTTTTTTTTTTTTTTTGGAGATATAAGGGAAAAAATTAGTTTTACATTTTTCCTATACTTTTAAGAAGTCTCAAAGAATTGATTAATGTTAGAGATAATACAATTTTAAATATATGGGTCTTACAAATATATGTGTACTAATTGCAAAAAATAATTCAGATAAGAAAATACTAGAAGTATTATTAATTTTACTTGAAAATCTTTACAAATTGATGTGACAATTAATATAATATGTGAAAGTCAACAACCTATTAAATACATTTTTAAATTATTTTTTGTGATTGTTGATACATCTTTGTAAGCTTCATGTTGTAAAATTTATAGAGAAATGCTAACAGATGCCCTTAGGGCAATGGTTAATAATCCATTTAAAAAAAATTATTGGAAAAGAAAAAAAAAAGCAATTAATATTTTTAAAGTTTTTTTCATTTCTCATAAAAGTTGTATCAAAATTTTCTTAAAATAAATTGTTAACTATTGTCTCAAAGGCACTCGTTAACATGACCCAAATTTATAATATCTCTAATATCACTCATTGAAATACTTGTTTATTATCTTTTTGAAGTTTCATTAATCATATTCATTGCTATATTGTTTGTAAGTTTTTTAGTAAAATTTACTATAGCTTTAGTATTTATCTATAAAAATAAATAAATAAAAAAGCATATTACAAAATAAAAATAATGAATTTTTGTTACAAAAAATTATAATATTAAACTCTAATTAAATATTATTTAAATGATAATAAAAATATCTCATTTAAATATATCGTCTCCAAATTTGTTGACCTGCCACTACAATAAAATTATAGACTAATGTGTCATGAATAGAGACAATTTAGATATTATTATTGGAGCTCAATCACATCTATTACCAAGTCAAATTTTTTTTTAGCTTTACCGAGTCAATTTTTTTAGACTTTATCAAGTACAACCTTTTTTAGCATAACAATAAATAAATAAATAAATAAAACTTGTACTAGCTTTTTTCTCCAAACTTTAAACATGAGTTGTCAAAATGCCCATAAACGACCAGGTCAAATTAACGAAGATCCTGAAGGAACCCAGGGCAGATTAAACTGTAAAAACTATAAACAGTTAAGTCCGTTACCTGTAACGATATCCCTGAAGAACTCAACGGATTCAGTCAACTCCTCCGCACTCTTTCCCCTCCACTTAACGGCGAGCGACGGCACTGCATTATCCTCCAAGTACACTCCGATCGCCGTGAACTTCACGAATTTCCCTTGAATCTCCAACCCTCTCACCCCTGCGCACGTTAGCAAACACCACAAACCATACTAAATATAATAAAAAATTAAGAAAAAAATAGTAAATTATCAACTGTCACAACCGTTTAAACCGTAAGAAAATAGTAAAGAGATTGAAACCCATGTATTTGTAAGTAAAATAATTTTTTCATCACGCACTTAAGTTTTTTTGTGCAGGCAGAATATCGTGATAAAAACATAGATTGACCCAACAGCTTTAAGAATTAGGCGTTTTGAAAGCCTATAAAAGTACATTTTTAAAACTCAAAACTCCGTATCACAGCAGTAACGTCCAAAACACTGTTTTACAACAGCTTATCCGAACGCATCTTTAGGAAACGATGAATATAATAATTTAATCTAACCAACAGAAAGAAATTAAATACAACACACAAAAAAAAGGTGTATACAAATTGCGGTGAAGCTTAATTAAGATTTAAGAACCTGCGCCGCCGAGGAACAGTGTGTTGGTTGAGCCCGGAGGTTTTGCCGTGGATGGGAACGCCACGTGTTCGACCTGAACTCCTGGAAGAGACGCTGCTAGAACCATTTTTTGCTCTGTGAGTGTGAGAGTGTCTCTTTGTCTTTGTTGTTAATTTGTGTCGGTGCGTACGTTTGACTGGTGAGAAGAACGGTGTTTGATAGTCGTTTTATAACGTTAAATGTACGACAATTTAAGGCGGTAGATGGGTAGATGGGTGCACGTGTGTTGATTGATAGGTCACGTGCGAGGAAGGAATCGAACGAAAGCTTACCGAATTAGTCGCTAGCAAATAATATCCAATGTCCAATGACCACACCTACCTTATCCCAATTTGGTAGACTTTAATATGGTATATGACTACTCATATGAGTGAGAAAACGAGGACCACCTCTTAATTTTCAATTTTTATTTGGTAAGAACAATTTTGTTTATGATTTTTGTTTTTTGTTTTTTTGTCTTTAATTATTTTTAGGAAGAACAATATTGCAAAAGGTTTCATTTCATACAAGGATAAATAAAGGAAGGAATAATGCGTCAAATGTATGATATACTATGATTACTGACTAATATTCAATTTGTTTTTTCCGTTATTAGGCTGAATTGTTGTGGTTGTGTTTGGGGACTCTACGTTTTGTATGAGATGAGAGGAGTGTTTTATGGAATTGTTATACTATATATTTACGGAAAATTATTAGGTGCTTCCAAAGTACCATAAATGTGCACTTCCCTCTCTCACATAAATGGTGAGTCTCACAATGAATTTAATTAGTGAAATCCATCATTCATGTGAGAGGAATGAGTATGCATTTATGACACTCCAGGAGTATACAATAATTTTTCATATATTTACTACATAAGAGACCCATATTTCAAGATATTAGTCAGTTTTGCCAATATGGGCACCGCTCAAGTTTTCCTTATTGGAATAATCAAGTAATGTCACTAAGTTATAAAAATCTTGAATTTTGATATATCCTACGAGTCAATATCAAATAAGCATATGACTTTCATGGATATGCAAGTTTCATGCGTGATATAAAAATAAGTCTAATAACCATGGTTTTAAAAAATCAAACCATGTGAACTTCGTCTAAACCCTATATGGTTCTCTCTAAAATTTAAAATTATATAAATAAAAACCCAAAAGTTTGCTGTTTTAAAAAATCAAACCACGTGAATTTTGTCTAAACCCTATTGGTTCTCTCTAAAATTTAAAATTATATAAATAAATAAATAAATAGAAACCCAAAAGTTTGCTGGTTTAACCAGCTAAATTAGGAACCGGACTGATATATATATGTATATACTAGTTATAGGCCCGTGCGTTGCACGGTTTTATGAAAAAACTTATAAAATATATGTATAAATAATTATATATTTTAATAATTATTATAACAACATAAGTACTACTAATTTGTTAGTGACTTGAAGTATTGTTAAAAACAATATCAATGATTAAAAAATGTTAGAAGTATTTTTTTCCTTTGGAAAATCTTTGAATACTTATTTGTACATATTTTTTTAGAGTATCCTTGTTCTTCTTCGTCATTGTTCTTTATTAAAATCTTTAGATATAGTATTATAAAAATTGGCAACTTTTAAGAGTTAGAACTATTCGAAGAATAATAACCTTTAATTTGTTCTAATTATAGAACCTATCATAATTTTTGCTTCGTGTACGTTGCACGATTTTATACATAAATTCATATAATACAAAATTTATTTGAGAAACAAAAAGAAAATGAATAGTTTGAATTGTATGAGAGACACTACGTGTAAATGGGAAAAAAAAAATTCAGAGCTCTACATATAGATTACACACCTTTCTTAGGATGCTTTGAATCTTTTATGACAAACCTGGAAAACAAAATCAAGAAAAAAATTAAACCGAATTAAAATAAAATAAAATTTGAACCATATAGATTGTAAAATTGCATATGACTTTATGACCATTTAATCCCAAGCTTTAAAATAAATTTTTTTTTTCTATATAGAGCTATCATTTCCACTTTGATTTTACTACTTTAGTCAAATAAGTTCCATAATCGCAAGGAAAAAAAAAACCTATTTTATAATGATGGTCCAAAATTTTGCAATTTAAAACCAAAAATGTAAAAAGATTAATGAAGAATTTGTTGGGAATAGAAAATTATAATAATAATTAGCAAAAAAATATTAATTAATGTTGCAAATGGGTAAATAATTCTATGCACACTTTACATAAATAAATGTTGATATTCAAAATAAAAATAAAAAGTAAAAAGGGAACAACATGAATAAATCATACTTGACAAAATTTATTTCATTTTGTTTGATAAATTATATAAAATAAATCCTATTAACTTAGTTTTAGTGTATTTCAATGATCTAGAAAAATAATGAAGCATATACTTTTGAGGCTAATCACACCTAGCAAAATAATAAAGCATTCAAAATATTGAAAGGAAATTTAAGTTCATATATGCTTGCATGAGTAACGTACATGTCCATAGTAGCAATGGAAGCCTCATCTTTGAGATGAAGAATCAATGTCATGATAATAAAAAATAAAAATAAAAAAAGAGAGAAAGAGAACGTGGTTGATATTTATATATATATATATATATATATATATAAATGATGCAAAAATTCATATCTAGTTAAACATCTAGATGATGAAAGACAACCTGCAAAAATGACAAATTTAATAAAAAGAAAAACTATACTATCAAATGAATCAGCAAAAAAAAAAAAAAAAAATTATCAACCACTGTGGTTCAACAAATTAATTACTTTCATGATCATCCCAGCGATTACACTATTAAAGCCAGCAAATTTTCTCAAATATGATGAATTAAGAGCACTATAAACAAAATTGCTAATTGCTAAGCAGATTTTGAAGTAAAAGGAAGAGATTAAAGTAAGTACATTCTGATTAAAATTACAATAAATCGATGAAATGCGAGTAACAAAAACTTTATAAATAGAGCAGAATGTGAGTGACATTATTAATAGAAACATCCAAATCGAACAGAAATAATACCCTAAAAAGCGAATTTCTCAGACTTCTAATAGATTTTTTTTTTTTTTTTAAATGTCAACATCGTAGAAATTATCAAATTAATGGAGATATATACTGTTTTTTGGCATAGATAAATATTATCAAATTAATGAAAATATATATTATTTCTTGGGATAGATTTATATTAATCACCTCTTGAAGAATTTGGATTTTGCTTATCCCTTAATAATCAAGTTTTGTAACTTGATATTCTGATAAAATAATATTAATTTAATAATAATAATAATTAATAAAATTTAAGTTGCAACTTGAGGAAAATAGAAACAACAAAAACATGGGATGAGATTTAAATTTAGAAAAATTTTAAAATAGACTTTTAATTAGAGTAGAATTAAAATTTTGAAAATTTAGATGATAAATATTATCTAAATTAAATTTTTGTGTGTTAAATATTATCCCTTAATTTAAGAAATATATCCTAACAAATAAAAAAATAATGTTAATTAGATGATATATATTATCTAAATTAAATTTTTGTATGTTAAATATTATCCCTTAATTTAAGAAATATATCCTAACAAATAAAAAAATAATGTTTATCTAATTTTATTTAATGATAAGAATGAATTAGAGTCTTGGTAGTATACTATTCATTTTTAGTTCTTTAAAAATCTAAAAATTTAGTAAAATTTCTACAATTTGGTGAAGTTACGTGGCGCAACCACGATGTCTAAGCCCAACTTTTATTATATATAATATGATATGATTTGAGAAAAATGAACCGGACCAATTAGATTGGTTTTGTATGATACAAAAATGTAGCTGCTTTGGCAAAACTTCTCATTAATACAATTACATTAATCTAGTCAAAGTAAGAGTGGAAAAGTTAATTTATTAAGAAATCACATCAATGCAATAAAAAGCAAAATATAATGCAAATATTAAGAACCTATTTAGTATAAGTTTTACTAACAGATGCCCTTGGAGTCTGGGACATCCATTAATAAACAATTTTAAAACAAAATTTATATAAAAGTGAAAAAGTAACTAATTTTTTGACAGTTTTTTTAAATTTTTATTAAAAAATTCCTTAAATGAATGATTAAAGGATGCTTTAAAGACATCCGTTAACCGAAACTATTTATTATTTTATATCGGTTTTGTTAACAAGAGCTAGGCAGCACCTGTTAATGAACCAGCTGCTAGGCCCCACTTGCATAGGAAAATGGTAAAAGTTAAATTTTCAGATGGTATTTATTTTAGGCGTGAAGTTTGGTTTCTTTGATAATTATGTAACAAAAATGCCTTTTAACATATTTCCCTTCATTTCACTTTTTATTTTCCACTTAATTTCACTTTATCAATATTTTACTCTTCATCTCCTTTTACTTTATCAATATCAAACTCACTCTTTTCACTTTACCATTATCAAACGCACTTCAAAGAAAATAAGAGATGAAGAAAAGTTCAAATGTTCAATGAAGGATTAAGAAATTATTTTTCCAAGTACAATAATTTTATTTTATTGAAATCATTTTATTTTTTAAATATATTTGATTATGAGGTTAATTTTTAGGGGTAATTACACATAACCCACCTGTGCTTTGGGCGAAAATCACTTTACCTACATGTGGTTTGAAAAGTATCACTTAATCCACCTGTGGTATATTTCTGTCAATCTCCGTAACCCACCTCAAGCTCAGCCGTTACAAAAACACCTCTTAACCCCAAAACACAACATAACGCGAATCAAAACACACAAAACTCAGAAACTTTTCGAGAGAGAGACCTGTGGTGAGATCAACGTGTTCTTCATGGTTTGGAGTGTCTAGAGCGGGAGAAAACACGAGTTTCGCAACATTGAAGCTAGGGAAGGTAGTTTCGGTAAAGAAAATCAAGGTATTTGTGTCTATTCTCGATTTAGGGTTTCGAATTTTGTTCAAGTGCCAACTTACTATGTGAAACTCTAAATTTGTACTTCCCAAGAATCGTGTTTTGTTGATATGTCTTCATCAAGTGGTAATTTCTCAGGTTCATGTGGGCATATGTGCAATGAGCAAACTTGTGTTTTGAGAACAAGTTTGAGTTTGTATAATTTTGGGAGGAGGTTCTTAGGTTGTGGCTGTTATAAGGTTGGTCCTAAGTGTCCTTCCCTAGCTTCAATGTTGCGAAACTTGTGTTTTCTCCCGCTCCAGACACTCCAAACCACGAAGAACACGTTGATCTCACCACAGGTCTCTCTCTCGAAAAGTTTCTGAGTTTTGGGTGTTTGATTCGCGTTATATTGTGTTTTGGGGTTAAGAGGTGTTTTTGTAACGGCTGGGCTTGAGGTGGGTTACGGAGATTGACGGAAACATATCACAGGTGGGTTAAGTGATACTTTTCAAATCACAGGTAGGCAAAGTGATTTTCGCCTAAACCACAGGTGGGTTATGTGTAATTACCCCTAATTTTTATGTTTAATACATGTTGTATATTACAACACCAATGGATGAGAATTTAATTGTAAGTGAGACTCATCAAGTTATTAAAAGGAATTATTTTGACTCAAATGAATTACTTCAAGAATGTACTATTATTTTATTTTATTTGTATCATTTTTTTTTTCATTTATCCTAGAGTGATTTCTCATTCACTCTCAAGTTTTGCGGTGCTACCCAATGAGCACAAACATCTACACTAGTGTTGTGTACTCTTGAAGCCTATATAATTGGTCATTCTTTTACATCTAAAAAGTTCTATCTGTAAAAATAAATAAAAAAAGATAGTTCTAGACCAATATTATAGGTACAACAAACATAAAATCCCAAGTACTATATAAGCCTAGTGCTGAAATCTTCTAAACAATACACATGATAGTGCATTAATGCTTACTATTGTAACTTAGAAAGTGACAATGGAGCTCAGGGCATCTAATCATTATTTTATTTTATTTGTATCATGTTTTTTTTAATTTATCCTAAAATATGATGTCCGTTGTTTTAATTTAGCTTTAATATAGCACTAATAGATGAGAATTTAGTTATAAGTGAGACTCATCAAGTTGTTAAAAGGAAATGTTTTAACTTAAATGAATTACTTCAAGAATTAACTATTATTTTATTTTATTTGTATAATTGTTTTTTCATTTATTCTAAAATATGATATTGATTGTTTTAATCTTGTTTTAATGTAGTACAAATGGATGACAATTTAGTTGCAAGTGAGACTCATCAACTTGTTCCAATGAATTACTTTGACTTAAATGAACTACCTCAAGAAGGTACTATTATTTTTATTTTATTTGTAGTCTATATTTCATTTAACGTATAATATGATATTGATTTTTTTTAATTCTTGTTTTAATATAGCACAAATTGATGATGATTTAATTGCAAGTGAGATTTGTGGAAGTGTTTCAAGGAATTGTGTTGAGTTAAATGAGTTTCCGAATGATGGAAAAAATAATAACACTTGTGAAGGGGAAATAATTGATTGGAATGAATGTCCAATAGAAGAAACTGGGGTTATTAAAAAATATGAGGATATAAATTCAATAGAAAATGAATTTAAGCCTTTTTGTTGGTCAATGTTTTCTTAGTGAAGAAGAAGCTTTCATTTTCTATCAAAATTATGCAAATCAAAATGGTTTTACAATTCGAAAAGGTCATTCGGAGAAAAAAAAATGGAGAAATAGGAATACATAATTTCTTTTGTCATCGGGAAGGTAGACAACCACTAAAAATGGTGGGCCCATCTAAGGAGCAACGAAATAGAAGGTCTTTAAAATGTGGATGCAAAGATCGTCTAACTATTGTATTGCGAAAGTCAATAAACATTTTTCCAAGAAAATGACATGTCACTATTTTTTTTGCATATCACAATCATGAATTGTTGTCCCCTTCGGGAGTACGATTTCTTCCGGCCAATCGAGTTATCACTGAAGATGATAAAAATTACATTCTCTTATACAAAGAAGTTGGACTTTCAGTTAGAGAAATAATTGTAGTTTCAAACATTTTGAATTTTGGGGTTTGCTTTGTTGTCACATTCTTAATGTATTTCTTCACAAAAATTGTTACCATATTCCACCCTTGTATTTACTGTACGGCACCCATACCCGAGCCCACTTGGGCCATTAATTCTCATGCGAAGATACGGCCCATACTCCTATTCTCTCTCTCCCTCTGCAGGCCCATCCCGAATTTACACAAGTCGCTGGCCCAAATTCGCCTCCTGTTTATGATCGGTAAGTCCTTACCGATCAATGTTGTGGACAGCGTCCGAACATGGCGTCCAATGGATGCTCGGCATCGCCTTTGGGTGCACTGCTGCCGAGCATATCTGCGGAAGTGGAAACCAAGTTCCAAAGCCATCCTCACCCTTTCCCACTCCCACCTAACCACCCACTTATGTTCAATGATACTAGACCACCCGCTGCACTAACCAAAAAATAATCATAACCTCTCCACTAATTTAGAACTATAAATATGAGAAGTTTGGGGAGAAGAGGGGGTTGGAAAATTACCTGAAAAAGAGGGAGATATAGGAAGAAAGCAAAGGGAGCAGAAGGTGATTCTGGCAGTTGAGGAGAGAAAAGTGATCTCATTGAGTCTCAGTGCTGAGAACGACCCAGTGTAGGAAATCCAAACCCACCATACAAATAAGTTGTGAGCCCGAGTGAGCCCTGGCCCATTAGCCTCATTTTTGACGCGCACAATTGGCGTCGTCTATGGGAATCTCCTACAATGCCGTAGTCTTACTGAGACTCGATCCCGGGGAGGCAGATGTCTGGGAGACGCTCTAGGAGTGACGTTGAAAGTGGTTCAGCGGGATCTTCTCGGGGATCCACTTGGCGAGAAAGAAGGCAGAAGAGATGTGAAGACAGGGACCGCGACCGAGAGGAGTAGTCCGGCCTCGGGGAGGGGTCGTACCAAACGCAGCACACGATTTCGAATGCCTCGGGGCACAGGCAACTCGATAAGAGAGACGAAAAGCTTGAACGGTTGCAGAGGTTAGTGAGAGACCTGGAGTTAGAGGCAGAAAACAGGCATCATGGAAGGGATGGTGAAAACCGAGAAAGAAGAGCCAATACCGGGGAAGATCGTCGTTAGGCGGGGTCCAATCAATCTAGGTCCCACAACCACCGAGAACGCTCCCATTCATGGGATTCTCGTCGGCGAAGGGAACGGGCTCATTCATGGGAGTCCTGCCATCACCGAAACCGTTCAAGGTCGCGAGAGTATGCAGACCGAGGATCGGATTCCCCAGAAGAGCAACGGCCCCATAATGCGGCCATGGATGCGATGAGTCGCGCGCTACGAAGAGCTGCCCGGTCCTTCTTCTCGGCTGACATCGAGAGGGCCCCAATGCCGGACAGATTCACGCGGCCACCTTTCAACTCCTACGACGGGAAAACGGACCCAGTAGAGCACGTCAGTCACTATATCCAGATGATGTCTCTGCATACCCACAATGACGCACTGATGTGCAAGGTTTTTCCCTTGAGCCTAGGTCCCACCACTTTAAGGTGGTTTAACGGACTGCGGAAGGGTTCCATCCATAATTTCGCCGAGCTGATACAGGAGTTTGGCATCCGGTTTGTAACTTGTAGCCGGGTACCACAACCGGTAGACTCCTTGTTGTCCATGAAAATGAGGGTAGGGGAAACCCTCCGTAGTTATGCTAGCCGGTATTGGGAGCTGTACAACGAGATTGGCGGGGGGAACAAGAAGATTGCTGCGAGCACCTTCCAGATGGGATTGCCCGAGGATTCCGAGCTGAGGGAGTCGTTGACTAAAAAGTCTCCCGAGGATATGAGGCAGTTGATGAGGCGCATTGAAGAGTATAAACGGCTGGAAGATGACCGGATACAAAGCAAAGGCAAAGCGCCAATGATAAATCATCCTCGCTCTAGTGTCTTTCAATCGAGGACCCAGGGGAATCTGAGAATTCAAGAACTAGAGGCACCAGTAGGGGAGGTAAACGTGACGTTCAAGGAGCCGGTGCACAAAATCGTGGACAAGATTAAACACGAGCCATATTTCAGGTGGCCGAACAGGATGGGGGGTGACCCCTCTAGGAGAAACCAGAACTTGTACTGCACCTATCATAAAGACAAGGGACATACGACCGAGCAGTGCCGGGTGTTAAAAGACCATCTTGGGCAGCTGGCCAAGGCTGGGTATTTGAAGGAGTTCGTGCTAGATGCGGGGGACCGGGGGACGGAGCAAGGAGCTACGCAAAGGGGCAACCCCCTTCCACCCCCGCTCAGGATAATTGAGGTCATCCACGCTCCACTGAGAAGTCTTGTCTCGGCGAGAAAAAAAGGGGTGCTAAATGCGGTCTTAGTGGAGGGCAGCTCGGGCACGCCACCGGCGAGGAAGAAGATGAAGCTTACCCGGGAGCCTATCACTTTCGGTGACAATGACCTAAAGGGAACGGTCCAGCCGCACGACGACGCGTTGGTGGTTACCGCCCAGATATGCGGGTTCTTGGTGAAAAGGGTGATGATAGACCAGGGGAGCGGGGCCGACGTGATGTATCCAGATTTGTACCGGGGGCTCGATTTGAAAAACGGGGACCTCTCTAAGTACAGCACGCCTTTGGTCGGGTTTGATGGGAAAATCGTAACACCCGAGGGGCAAATATCTATGCCCGTGAATATGAAGGGCAAGGAGGTGGTAGTGACATTTATAGTGGTGACTTCTTTCTCCCTGTACACAACGATACTCGGCAGACTGTGGATCCATGCAATGGGGGCCGTCCCATCCACACTGCATGTGAAAGTGAAGTTTCCTACCGAGCATGGTATTACTATGGTGAGGGGAAGCCAGCAGACGGCGAGACAATGCTTAATCACCATGG
Source organism: Quercus aquifolioides (assembly GCA_019022515.1). Classification (NCBI taxonomy): domain Eukaryota; kingdom Viridiplantae; phylum Streptophyta; class Magnoliopsida; order Fagales; family Fagaceae; genus Quercus; species Quercus aquifolioides. The sequence goes on along the minus strand of CM032329.1, from coordinate 10,074,800 downwards.
TTAACCAAAAGAAGGATACAACCGATCAGGGGGAGTGTGCCTAGCAGAAAAAGCTGCAGCAGGGGGCCCCGTTATAGCAATTACAGGATAACCGAGGAGAAATGGGGGGTGGTTGTGCCGAGGAGATGATAAAAATAAAGATACTTCCGAATGTCAACAAGTATTTTCATGTAGGGAAAGCCATGGACGAGCGGGAGAAAGTGGAAATGTTGTTGCTCCTCATATAGAACGCAGACGTGTTTGCATGGAGTCCATATGAGGTGCCCGGGGTGGACCCCGAATTCATTGTCCATAGACTTAGAGTTGACCCTTCGTTCCCCCCTAAGAAGCAAAAGCCGAGGAGATCGGCCTGGGAGCATGTCGAGGCGGTGAAAGCGAAAGTCCAAAAGTTGAAGAATGTTGGGGCGATAAAGGAAATTTTCTTCCCGGATTGGTTGGCAAATACCGTGGTGGTGAAGAAGAAGAGCGGCAAGTGGAGAGTTTGCGTGGACTTCACGGATCTGAACCGAGCATGCCCAAAGGACCCCTTCCCGGTGCTAAAAATCGACCAATTGGTGGATGCCACGTATGGGCACCCGAGGATGAGCTTTCTGGATGCTTTTCAAGGGTATCACCAGATCGCCCTGGCGCCCAAGGACCAAGAGAAGACGGCATTTATCTCCCCAGAGGCTAATTATCACTACACGGTAATGCCCTTCGGACTAAAGAAGGCCGGGGCTACATACCAACAGATGATGACGAGAATGTTCCGAGACAAGATAGGGCGCACGGTTGAAGTGTACATTGACGATATGGTGGTGAAGAGCAAGCAGGTTGCACGACACACGAACAACCTTCAAGGAGTTTTCCAGGTTCTTCGACAGCACAAGTTACGTCTTAATACCGAGAAGTGCGCGTTCGGTGTGGGGGCCGAAAAGTTCCTGGGGTATCTGATCACTAAGTGGGGAATAGAGGTCAACCCCGATTAAATTGAGGCTGTGAAAAGACTGAAGCCACCAAGCAGTCCGAAAAAAGTGCAAGTGTTGACCGGGATGCTAGCCGCCCTTAACAGGTTCATTTCCAAATTCGCATATCGCTGCCGACCATTCTACCAACTTTTGAAGAAGTGGACTGGATTTCAGTGGGACAAAGAATGCGACAGAGCTTTTATGGATCTGAAGGACTATTTGGCACAGGCACCTATGCTAACGACACCAGAACTAGGTGAGGATCTTTTCATGTACCTGGCAGTGTCTGAGCACGCCGTGAGCACCGTGCTACTGAGGGACCAGGGAATCCAACAACCCGTGTACTACATCAGCAAGACTCTAGCTGATGCAGAGACGATATACTTACCTCTGGAGAAGCTTGTGTTGGCTCTAATACACGCCACGAGGAAACTGCCACACTACTTTCAAGCTCATATGATTTACGTCTTAACCGAGTATCCCCTACAGTCGCTGTTGAGGAGGTCAGACTTCACTGGCCGAATAGCAAAATGGGGAACTCGGCTTGGTTCTTTTGACATACGGTACAGACCCCGAAGTTCAGTGAAGGGACAGGTACTTGCGGATTTTGTCGCCGAGTTCACGCCAAAAAGTAAGGGGGAGATAATTTGCCACATAGAGTCTCGCCCGTGGAAGGTGTACGTGGACGGGGTGTTGAGCTCCACGGGGGCCGGCGCAGGGGTTGTCATAATCACCCCAAAAGGAATACGGTTAGAGCACTCATTTAGGTTGGGCTTCAAAGCCTCCAACAACAAGGCAGAATACGAAGCCTTGCTGGCCGGACTAAGGACAGTTTCAAGTTTGGGTGCTCGGGAATTAGATGTGTATTCAGATTCGCGTCTAGTGGTTAATCACGTGCGGGGCAGTTTTGAAGCCCGAGATCTCCGTATGAAAGCATACCTGGAACAGGTGAGGCAAGCTATAACTAGCTTTAGTACGGTAAAGTTTTTCCAAGTGGCTCGAACGCAAAATAGACACGCCGACTCCCTCACCACGCTGGCATCATCAGTAGCCGAAGAGATACCCCGACTAATCAAGGTCAAGCTTGTTCCAGAGCCGAGTATCAAGATAGTAAGTGATCTGGGAACTATAGGGGTCGATATCTCAGCGATTGCAGCACTTGCGCCGTGTTGGATGGACCCCATTATTGACTTCCTGGCCGAGGACCGACTCCCGTCTGACGAAAAGGAGGGCAGCAAGATCCGAAGAATGGCCCCTCGGTATTGGCTATCAGAAGACCAAACGTTGTACCGGAGGTCCTTTGGGGGGCCATACCTTTTGTGCCTACATCCGGAGAAGGTGGGCAAGCTCTTGGCCGAGCTACATGATGGAGTGTGCGACAGTCATGTGGGAGGACGTTCGTTGGCACATCAGGCAATGACTCAAGGGTTTTGGTGGCCAAAAATGTAGAGGGACGTCGTTGAGTATGTACGTAAGTGTGAGCAGTGTCAGAAACATGCCCCCCTAATCCATCAGCCCGCAGGCCATTTGAACCCGATCAGCAGTCCCTGGCCTTTTGCGCAATGGGAGCTGGATATCATCGGCCCATTCCCCCGGGCGACGGGTAATCGAAGATTCGTTTTGGTGGCTGTCGACTATTTTACCAAATGGGCGGAGGCGGAGGCTTTGGCCAATATCTGGGATGTGGATGTAAAGAAATTCGTATGGAAGAATTTAATCACAAGGTTTGGGGTGCCGAACTCTCTTGAATCAGACAATGGGCTGCAATTCGACAGCCGGGCATTCTGTGACTTCTGCGGTGATCTCGGCATCAAGAATAGGTACTCGACTCCAGCCTATCCCCAGGGTAATGGCCAGGCTGAGGCGGTAAATAAAGTAATTGTAAATGGGTTGAAAAAGAGGCTGGAGGGTGCAAATGGAAACTGGGCCGAGGAGCTGTCAAAGTCTTGTGGGCATACTGGACAACTCCCAGGAGGTCCACGAGGGAAACCCCGTTTTCTCTCACATACGGAGTGAAAGCTGTGATACCAACCGAGGTGGGTCTATGCAGTGCACGAGTCGCGGGATTCGATCCCGGCCAAAACGATGACATGATGGTGGGATGCTTGGACAAGTTGGAAGAATGCCGTGAAGTGGTGGCTATACGGCTCGCGGAATATCAGCAAAAGCTCATCCAGAGACATAGCCGAGACATAAGAACGAGGGAATTTGGCGCAGGAGATTTGGTTCTTAGGAAAGCCGTGGGGAATATGTGGGATACGAACGCCGGGAAGCTCGCGTAGACCTAGGAAGGGCCTTACAGGGTCATTGACGTCACTAGCGCAGGTGCGTATTACTTGGAGGACCTGGACGAGAGGCCACTTCCTCGACCGTGGAACGTCCATAATCTTAAGAGATTTTATCACTAAAGAACAGTGCTGTAAATTGTAAGGTTAATGTAATATTGCATGGTTTTCGCTAATAAAATGATGGCGTTCATTCGGGCAAACTAATTCGATTTTGTTGTTGCTTCTCTATTCGACTTCAATTGCCAAGAACCCAAGAACCTTTAGTTACGAGTTTTAATAAGGATAGAAACCTGCTTCTCGGTTCGATCTGTATCGCCGAGTAGGTGGAAACCTTAAAGAGTATTCTAAGGCCAGAAACCTGCTTCTCGGTTAGATCTATATCGCCGAGCAGGTGGAAACCTTAAAAAGTATTCTAAGGACAGAAACCTGCTTCTCGGTTCGATCTATATCGCCGAGCAGGTGGAAACCTTAAAAAGTATTCTAAGGACAGAAACCTGCTTCTCGGTTCGATCTGTATCGCCGAGCAGGTGGAAACCTTAAAAAGTATTCTAAGGACAGAAACCTGCTTCTCGGTTCAATCTATATCGCCGAACAGGTGGAAACCTTAAAAAGTATTCTAAGGACAGAAACCTGCTTCTTGGTTCGATCAGTATCGCCGAGCAAGTGGAAACCTTAAAAAGTATTCTAAGGACAGAAACTTGCTTCTCGGTTCGATCAGTATCGCCGAGCAGGTGGAAACCTTAAAAAGTATCCTAAGGACAGAAACCTATTTCTCAGTTCGATCTATATCGCAGAACAGGTGGAAACCTTAAAAAGTATCCTAAGGACAGAAACCTGCTTCTCGGTTTGATCTATATCTCCGAGCAGGTGGAAACCTTAGAAAAACACTCTAATAACAGAAACCTATTGTCCGATTCAATCCCCGCCTTACGACGAAACAGGATTCAACTACCCGGACCATTACAACGTAAGCGCAAAGCATATAAACAGCACAGCGAATATTCCAAAACTAAACCATCATATTAGGAATTAAAGCAGTAGCCTGACCACAAAATCAAGTGGCCATTTAAGTGTCAAACGAGGCAAAAAAGCAATTGTCCGGTCACCACAGCCCGGTGACATAGGCGAGCCAACTAAAAAAAAAAAAAAACAAGAAGAAGAGAAACTTCATTAAAGGAAGAAGTCACAGTTCGGCAATTAAGAAGCGGAATCTGCAGGTTGTTCCCGAGTGCCGGTTTCCACGAAATGCTGTTGCGCCGAGGTCTGAGGGGGGTCCTGGCCGAGCTAATCTCCAGAGCGGGGCTGGCTGGCCACTTCCGTTTCCTCCATCTCCACGTGAGAATCTATCTACTCCACCAATTCCCTAAGGCTGGTCGTCTCTTCTTCATCAATGGGCCTTTGAGGGTTCTGCGAGCCAGGTTCAGGGACCGGGAACAGAATCTGGCCGGGATTTCTCAAAGGGGAATCCTCGGGGACTCCCAAAGCCTGCAAAGCGACCAGCCACCCCTCCTCAAAACCCAGCTTCCAAGCATCCCTTATGACGGGTTCAGCTGAGTTCTCCGCATCAGCAAATCCCTCATTGTACCACTTGCTCTCGCTGGCCTCAAGGGCTGCTTTCAGGTCAGCCAGCTCCTCGGAACGCGCACTGTTTATGCTCACGGCTTCCACCAACCTGAGCTCGGTCTCTCCCACCTGAACTTGCAGCTCTGAGTACTTCTTTTCTGCAGCCACCCTCGCTTTCTCTGCCGCTGCAGCTTTCTTCTCCGCGGTCGAAGCAGCCACAACTTTTTTCTTGGCGTTCACCTCGGCAACATCCTTAAGAGCTTTCTCCCGACCAGCATCCTCGGTAAGATCCTTAACACGCCTATCAAGTATGTATGCCAGTTGCACGGCCTAATAAAGTGACAAGAACGGGCACCAAACCCCCGAAGACAGAAAATTAGTAAAAAAACAAAACAACAAACAAATGAACAAAACTTACCGCGACGATGTGCCACTGCAGCCTCCTTCCCATCGATTCATCCGTGCCCTCTTCGAAAGAACGCACGTCCTCGGGCAGCAGAAGGCCTTGCGCTAGGGTTTGGGCAACGTGACCACCTGCCCCCTTTCCCCAGACGTGCACACTTGCGTCTGAAGGGAGAAGTTTGCCATCCAGCATGAACGAAGGCTGCCACGCGGGTACGGCGTGGGAAGAGGACACCACATGCGCCCCGGTTTGAGCCGTAGGTTCACGGATTACAATGCCACCAGATGGCCGGGGAGGAGTATTTGAAGGCACATCACCTGGGCCGACGGGGGTCTGTTCGGTTGTACGCTGCTTTTTTCTTTACCGACTGGGGGCTGTGGACGGAGGAGGAGGGGTTTGGCCGCGCCCCTGGGCCTACTGCTGCTGCGCGGTAGGCCTGGCTCCGGGAATGAAACGACTGATCGTCATCATCCCCCGAGTCACCATCTCTTCACCTTGGTCGTGTTCAGTTTCAAGGTGGTCGGGAGATTCTGCAAATGCTTCTTCGGCGTCCGGGGCTAGGGGCTCCTTGGTTGACGGGACCTTCTGGTTGAACGGGGGCTTCTTGCTAAATTTGCTCGTGAGCTTGTTCTCGGTGAGCTCGGGACACACGCTCGGCTGACTCGTCCCACACAGGCTGGCGCTTGTCAGAGCAAATATACCGAGGACCTTGGTCACGGGCCTCACCTACTGTAAACTTCGAAGGGAGAAAATTAGCATGCCGAATGTCGATATAAGACAAGAGTGGGCTATCGACCAGCAGGGCTTGGTTGAAATATTGCTAGGTGGAATACACGGGATTAACCCCGAGAATCAGGTGGGAAGCTCGGAGCTGACCGTCCGAGTGGACAAAAATCTCGGACCTGAGCACAAAGTTCAAATCCCGCACATGCGCGACTCTGACGTCTGAGATGAACACTCTACCATCTTTGATAACCCACACGAATAAGCGTCAGAGTGAGTAAAATGTTCACAATACGAGATAAACGTACATTCATGCATGAAATTAAATAAGAAATGAAAGCAGGTCAGTGATCGGGATGAACCCACTTCGCACCTGGTGAGGGGGCAGGGAAATTCACTGGCAAACCAATTACCACGCACTCGAACAAACTCCCCGGCGGAGTTCCTATTTGAGTCAGGTAGGCAGGAGATCAGCCGTACCCTCATGTCTCTAACTTTTAAATAATAATTCTTTTTCTTACTCCCACATAAACTGTACATGTGGTTTATGTCATGCTGATTCGACTGTAAACCGTACATCTGGTTTAACCGACTCACACAACTCACTACTCGGTAAAAATTGGGAGGGAGTTGGTCGGGGCACAACCCATAATACCTAAGGGTGTCTACTAGAAGAGGATCTACGGGAAACCTCACCCCACCCTCCAAAACTGCCATCAAGGGAAAAAAGGTAGTGTTGCCCCCTCTATGAAGAGCGATCTCGCTCTCAGGGCAATATGCCACCTCCACATCGCTAGGGGTGTCAAAGGCTTGCCTGAAAGAGGCTAAGGCCGCGTCCGTATCTAGAAGGTATGAATATCCCATCCTAAACACTAGAAGAAAAATGAACGAAGATGCGGAATTAAAAAGGAAAATGTAGAGAACTTACTTTGGGCTCTAAGATGAGAAGAGATTCTGGGCTGGAGAATGAGTGCGCGGATGAATGTACGGCGGAAAGGGGGTCTCAGAGGGTAGAGAGCGAAAAAAGTAGAAGAGTGATTTGAAACGGGCCTTTTATAGAAGTCCTGAGGAGGGTTAGTGACAGTTAATCAGCCATTATGAGGATTAATTAACAGGCCTCACTAGTCCCAACGCCAAACTGGCATCTGCGCCACCTCGGTTCACGAAGCGTCAGGTAATTATGAAGGGCGAACCAAACGGCCAAATCCTGCGCTTGTTTTTAGGAGCGCATTAATGGGATTTCTAGAGTATCCTAGACGTTACCTCTCTGGACCTCCCGTGTAACATACGCCATTTTTACTCCTTGATTCTCGTCGAGGCCCGAGCACAAATCAAGGGGGGGCTAATGTACGGCACCCATACCCGAGCCCACTTGAGCCATTAATTCTCATGCGAAGATACGGCCCATACTCCTATTCTCTTTCTCTCTCTGCAAGCCCATCCCGAATCTACACAAGTCGCTGGCCCAAAGTTCGCCTCCTGTTTATGCTCGGTAAGTCCTTACTGATCAATGTTGTGGATGGCGTCCGAGCATGGCATCCAATGGATGCCCAGCATCACCTTTGGGTGCACCGCTGCCGAGCATATCTACGAAAGTGGAAACCAAGTTCCAAAGCCATCCTCACCGTTTCCCACTCCTACCTAACCACCCACTTATGTTTGATGATACTGGACCACCCGCTGCACTAACTAGAAAGTGATCATAACCTCTCCACTAACTTAGAACTATAAATATGAGAAGTTTGGGGAGAAGAGGGGGTTGGAAAATTTACTGAAAAAGAGGGAGATATAGGAAGAAAGCAAAGGGAGCAGAAGGTGATTCAGGCAGTTGAGGAGAGAAAAGTGATCTCATTGAGTCTCAGTGCCGAGGACGACCCAGTGTAGGAAACCCAAACCCACCACACAAATAAGTTGTGAGTCCGAGTAAGCCCTAGCCCATTAGCCTCATTTTTGGCGCGCACATTTACCATAACGTTGGTGTTGTGAAGCCTCATTAATTATCCTCCACTATCGAAGAAAAAAGGTCGTCAAAAGCAAAAACAAATGAAGAACGAAAAAGAATTAGGAAAGAAAAAGAAGACTTGTGGACTTTGCAAGCATGTTGGTCATAACATCTCTAAATGTTTGGAGGAAAAGACTTGCACTTCCTTAAATGGTGCAAAAAAAGAAAAACATGTACTTCAAGTGAAATGGGATTGTATCCAATAATTTTAATAAATGTAAGACTACAATTGCAAATTAACCCTTAAATTTTATATCAAATCCACAACAATCAAAGAAACAATTAAATTTTAATAAATAAGAAAGGACATTTGATAAAGTCACTATCTTCAAAGAATATTTGCCCTTGCACAAAATTATCAAGGGGTTACGAAAAAGCATATGATAGGATAGAATGAAATTTTCCAACTCTTAGTTTCTATGGCTCGTATTTGGTTTGAGGCAACAAAGGCCATTTATTATGTGAAATGTAAAATTATTTTTTAAGTTTTGATTCCTAGTCACATTCTACAAATTTAAATTACATTAAATTAGTACCAATCTGCTCCTAATGATTGCTCATTATCATTAGGCTAAGACACTAATTGATTTTTTGAGTAGACAAGATCGAACTCTAAATCTCTTTATCATTAATTGATGAAGTTTGAAGATTAATCTTCCAACAAAGAAATTTGGACATTAGATTACTGCTATAAAAAATAATCTTATTTTTTAAGCGTGTGGGATTAGAAATTTCTCCCCCTTAACCCCTAACATCATTAATGTTCGAGAGAATAGTCAAGTATTCGATAAGCTTTACATGCATATGTTAATAAAAAAAGAGAAGAAAAAAAGATACTACTTGAGTTTATTATACTAATTTGAATGTGAACTAAATATTTGCTTTGTCTAGGGGTGAACCTCCTGACTTTTAAATTTTCTCCCCTCTATTTCTACCAATTTTATAGAACCTCTTCATATTTAAAAAGAAAAATTATACAAACATTTATTCAAGTATTAATGTCTTTTTTTTTCTTTTAATATTTACTTTTCCCACACATATGTTTTCAAAATACAGAAAATATTTTTAATGACATAGTTGTAAATAAATTAAAAACAGTGAATCCCACTAATTCGTCCAAACTTGTTTATCTCTTAAATTAAGGAGCTTATCTTCATAAAAAAAAAAATGATCATACTTCAAATTTTATCATTATTAAAAACATTTTTTTTAAGGTATATGAGCTATATTCCTTTACCATTATTAAAAATTAAAAAAAAAGGTAATCTACACATTGCATTTCATAAAATTAAAACCAAAAAAAAAAAAAAAATCTTAGAAATGGCCTTCCAAACATCTTTTTTTTTTTTTTTTTGCTTTCAGTATTTTAAAAATTCTTCTTAAAAATGGGTGCTAAACACATATAATATAAAAATTATTATCTAAAAATTAATTTCAATTTTAATTTCTTTAAAGCTTGTTTTCATTCCGAATAAAAAAAAAACACACACACACAAATTCTTCAACCAAACAAGCCCAATATTTTTGTTTTAAAAACCGTGGTACCTAACATTACTGAGGGGTGATAAAAAGTCAAGACTCAAGTCAAGATAAAGCCAAGTCTTTAATGAGTTAGGTGAAACGTGAGAGTGGATAAAACCAAAGGGCATTTTGATCCGGTTGTAAGATAATTTGATTTTTCCCATCAAAACTAACACACGCTGAATACTTACCATAGAATGGCTAGTTTTAATATTTACCATAAAATTTCAACTTATGATTGTTTATTATCATTAGTCTAAAAACACTAATTGATTTTTTATATAGGCGAGTTTCAACTCTAGATTTTATATATAATAATAGAATATTTTGCCAATTAACTAACTAGAACCCACATATAACTATATATTACGTAGATTCCTTTTAATATCTAATACTATTTTTTAAAAGAATATTTAAAACTATTTGTTATATAAGTTATGTGTAACAAATTATGAACATTATTAAAAATATAAACACTTATTAATATTATCAAAGGTTGGCACATAATTAATTGGAAAGTTTTTATACTTCTATAATTTTGAAATTATTAATCAAATTGTTTATGATGCCACGGGTCAGACTTAAGAATCAGTAATCACTCTTTTCTTTTCTTTTTTTGTTGTTTGACCGATTCGATTTTTAAAACCATGCTAACAAGATAAGTGTTTCATAATTAATTAATTTTATATATATGTGTGTGTGTGTGTATATGTATGTATATATTATTGATACAGTCCTTTAGTTATCCACTTTTCAATACTCTCCAAAATTTCCTAACATAGATTTAACATTATTTCTAACCAAAAAAAAAAAAGCAACGAGGATACAAAATTCCTTAGAATGAGGCCACACACCCACACATATATTATATTAATTATATATAATATGACAAGAAAAGGACAAAAGAAAAAGGGAACTCGCTGCTTGTTCTCGGTGAGACAACTCCCACTAAACAAATTAACATGATAACATATTTTGAAAATGCAATTATTAAATTACATGTTTTTTATGTTCCTAACATATATATCAAATTTCGTGTCAATCAGATGTTGTTTACTATTTGATTCATAAACTTATTTTTCAAGTATAATTTTAGACTACAAAAACTTGAAATTTAAACATTTAATTGATGACATAGTTATAGATCTTTGATATTTTGGAAATTTGTAAGCATGGAGGATATAAGAAGGAAAATGTAATCCAATGGTAGATTTGTTAAAATTCGCATCCAATAAAAAGATATTAAGTTGAGTTGTAATATTAGGATACAACCAAGTTTGTAACCAAACTTTGTCCCTATCTTAATATCTTTTTCATCTATTTTCTTCTTCTTCCTCTTTTTATATTGCAAATTTCACAACATTATTATTTTTGCTATTTTATTATTTTAAGGGAAAAAAGAAAGAAAAGAAAGAGCCTCCACTGGCTGTGACAAGCTTAAAACAATTGAGACTCAATTTTTAAATTTTTGCTCTGTTTGATACGAGTGCTAGCAAGGAAGGAAAATGGGAAAACGAATAGAAGAAAGAGATTTGCTAGAAGGTTTATGATACGGGCGCACCTACAAAGAGGACTCACTTCGATCTTCTTCTTCTTCTTTTTTTTTTTTTTTTTTTTTTACAAGATATAAATTCTACTCTAGCCTAATCTAAGTGTATATGTGTGTGAAGCTCCCTCCTGGAGACTTGAATCCCAACCCTTACCCCCCATACTTCGCATGCACTTATACTTGTGGAGTGACCATCACATCAAGGGTGTGCGGTGGACACTTTGATCTTCAATCTAAATAGAAACCATTTTTATTTTTTTTAGCTGAATAATCTAATAAAAGCCATTTGTCTATCTCTCTCTAGTCTCTGCTACTAAAATTCAAAATTGGCAAAGTTTGTTGGGTAGGGGTTTCGTATGTTACACCTAGTGAGGTGTGTGAGACTTGTGACTGTCAAAGAGTTACAATTTATTTGAAGTACGTTACTTCCACAATTCTACTTATACCCTAATTTAGTTCTTATACTTTTCCAATTTCTAACATTGGATATTTTTACCGTGGTTGAAAAAAAAAATCAAATATAACATTTTAGTATAACATAATTTTGAATTTTGTGATGCATACATACATACATATACATATATATATATATATAAAGTGAATTAGTGAATGTAATGGTTCTAATTAGAGGTGTTTGCGGTGCGGTTTAGTCTGGTTTTGGGCCAATTTAAGCACCGCTCTTTGCGGTGTGGTTTGGCCAAAACTATCACCGTATTACACCTCAGTTTTGTAGTCACGTGCGCGGTGCTGTGTGGTGTACAAGGTGTGGTTTGGTCAGTTTCAGGATGGTATATTTTTCAAGATGTCATAGCCAATTACTAGTTTACTATTAATAACTATGATAATACGATAGTAAGTTTATATATAACGTGCGGTGTGGTTTGGCCAAAACTATCACCGTATTGCACCTCAGTTTTGCAGTCACGTGCGCGGTGCTGTGTGGTGTACAAAGTGTGGTTTGGTCAGTTTCAGGATGGTATATTTTTCAAGATGTCATAGCCAATTACTAGTTTACTATTAATAACTATGATAATACGATAGTAAGTTTATATATAACGTGCGGTGTGGTTTGGCCAAAACTATCACCGTATTGCACCTCAGTTTTGCAGTCACGTGCGCGGTGCTGTGTGGTGTACAAGGTGTGGTTTGGTCAGTTTCAGGATGGTATATTTTTCAAGATGTCATAGCCAATTACTAGTTTACTATTAATAACTATGATAATACGATAGTAAGTTTATATATAACGTGTATAACAAAAAAAGAAACACGAATATATAGAAGACAAACAAAAAATCATGACAGATTAACAGTAAACTAAAAGTACTACAAATATATACAAAATGAAAAAAATAATATTAAAATTTTGAACTTTTGATTTTGTGTGAGTGAGAGTGAGAGCGTGAGATAGAGAAGTGAACGAGGTTTTGAACTTTTCATTTTGTATTTAACTAAAATGAAGCCATTTTTAATGTGAAATTGGAACACACTAAGGCTGGGTTGGCCACTTATTTCATATAATATTAAATTAATAATATATATTTAATATATATATATATATATATATGTGGGTGTGGTGTGTTGCGATTTTGTGCGGTTTTATTATCATAAAACCGCACACCGCACTGCACAATGCGGTGTGATTCACTACCACTTGCGGTGCGGTGTGATTTCTCCATTTTGAGAGTGATTTTGGTCAGTTTGGATGCGGACATGTAGTTTGAGCAATTTAGTGAACACCCCTAGTTCTAATATTAGGTAAGGCAAAAAAATATTGTTAACATTTTGGCAAAGTTGAAAATTATTTTAATTTTATTCATTCATCATCACATTCTTTACTTGTAATTTGAAAAAAAAAAAAAGAAAAAAGAAATCACATTCTTTACTTAAACATATTCTTCCTTAGCTCAGCAAATTACAATAAAAATGGAAAAACATTGTTTAACAAAAATTATTATACATTAAAATCCATCAACACATAATTTCACCCATAGATATTTGGGCATATGAGTTTTATTGATGTAGTGGGTTCTAGTTAGCTCAACTGGTAAAGTTTCTGATGGTTGTATAAGAGATTTAAGGTCCGATCTCTGCCTACATAAAAAACTGATTGGTGTCTTGGTCTAATGATAAAGAGCTATTATCAGGAGCAGACGCCATAGGTTGAAACTCTCTAAAAAAATGTTATATTGATGTGAGTAATGCCCATTCAAGATAACGTATCTATTAATTACAATCCCTTATTTCAAGGGAAGACCCTTTGATTCCAACCACGTTGTCTTTATACATAAGTTTATTTATTTTTGCAATTGAGGGGATATGAGTTTTTATTTATTTGTGGTTGCACCTAATAATGCATTCAGGTTGCTCACGTACCCTTGGCGGGGATCAAGCCAATTCGTTCTTAAATTGAGGCTTTAGATTTAAAAACCTCAAATATGATTTTGTCAATTTCAAGTGATGAACATTTAAATAAAATATTTTGTATTTAATTAAGCATTGACTTAATTTTATTTTTGGGTGAGATAATTTATTTTAATCTCAAGGATAAGTCAAGGGCCCATGTCTCTCTTTTTGAAAAATTTAATGTCCAAACAGATTTCCATTTCTTTCATTTGCTTCTTGGTAGGAATTTTAGATAGAAATGACATTTTGATTGAAGTCCCTAAAATTAATTAAGAGAAAGAAAAATCTTTTGAAGCAATTTTATATTCATGAACATCTTTAGAGATTGGGAATTATAAATTTCTCTCAAATCAATTTTATGATCATTTTATTTTGGAAATTAGAAACTCCAATTTTGGTTGAAGAATTAGGAATCCCAAAGAATTAATCATATTGGAAATAAATACTCCATCGATTTAATTTGAAGGGATTAGAAACTCCACTATATTTAAAAGAAATTGGAGAGTCAAGGACTCCATTGAATCATATTATTTTAAATTGGTGGAATCTAGAACTCCAAGTTATTTAACTGATAGAATCAAGGACTCCATTTGAATTGATGCGAAGCAATTAGAAGCTCCACCCCATTAAAAATAATTTGGGCAACAAGGATTCCATTGGATCGTATCATTTTAAATTAGTGAAGTGAAGAACTCCAAATTGTTTAGTTGGTGGAGTCTCGGGCTCCATTAACTTGTTTTATTAGTTGAGTGAAGGACTTAATTGAATTAATTCATAATGGTAGAGTTAATGACTTTGTTGATGTATTTGATTTGGTAGAGTGCTCTAATATTTAAAGGGTCGTGCTAATGAGTGTCCTTAGGGTAATGGTTAACAATCTATTTTAGCGAAATTTTGACACCACTTTTATGGGAAATGAAAAAATCTGTCAAAACATTAATTGTTTTTTTTTTTTCCTTTTCCCATGAAGACTTTTTAAAAAAATATTGTTAACCATTACTCTAAGTGCATCCATTAGCATTTCCCATATTTAAATTGTTAGAGTCAACTCAGTCAAGGACTCTGTTGAATTAATTCATAATGATAGAGTCAATGACTTCGTTAATTTGTTTAATTGGTGGAGTCAAGGACTCCATTGATGCATTTGAATTGGTAGAGTCAAAAACCCAATTGTTTAAATTGGTAGAGTTAATAACTCTATTGTTTAAAGGGTCTGGTTTAGTTCCAGTGTCCAATGACACTAAATCTGTTGGGATTGTAACACGTGTTCATTTTTAGACACATGTCACCATCTCAACGGGTCCAATGCACTGAAAATACTCGACCCAAACTGTCCTTTGTTTAAAATAGTAAAGTCAAAGACTCAATTGACGTATTTAATCTAGTAAAGTCAAAGACTCTATTAAATTAATTAAAATGGTAGAATAAATAACTCTATTAAATTAATTAAAATGGTGGACTAAAGGGCTCCATTGAATTAATTAAAGCTTGGCGGAAGATGGGGAATAATTACTTCATTACTTCCTTCTATCACACGTCCTCACGTTTATGTTTTTGTTCCTTTTAATTTTTTATTTGTTGTTTTCGGCGAAAATGGGCAGCTAATTTTTTTTTCCTAACTATCTAGTTAGTTGTTAAGGTTTTGAAACTATATTTTTTACTAGCATCTCGAGTCTAAGAGACTCGATTTAGGGGCTATAAATCGAGTCCTTGAGGGTCGATTTTCATGTTTTGATCGGGTCTGAGTTGGCATTTTTTCCACATAGCGTCCACATGGAAATCGAGTATCTGAGACTCGATTTATAAACCCATATATACCGGAACAGCTCCAGATAAATAGAAATCAGAGCAGAAGAAAAGAAAAAAAAAAAAACCGAAGAAGAAGGAAGAATCGACCCAGGGCAGAACCCAGGCCGCGTGGCCTGGCCGCGCGGCGTGAGCTCTTTCTCTCTCTCTCTCTGATCTGGTTTTTCTCTCTCTCTGATCTCTGTTCTGGTCTCTCTCCCTCTCTATGATCTGATCTGATTCGGTGAGGTGAGGCTGTGCATGAGACTTCAAATTTTTTTAAATTTTTTTGTTTTGTAAATCGAGTCTTAGAGACTCGATTTCCACGTAGTCGCCACGTGGAAAAAATGCCACATCAGACATGAACAACTCATGAAAATCGAGTCCCAAAAACTCGAATTATAGCCCCTAAATCGAGTCTCTTAGACTCGAGATGTTAGTAAAAAATATAGTTTCAAAACCTTAACAACTAACTAGATAGTTAGGAAAAAAAAATTAGTTACCCATTTTCGCTGTTGTTTTCTCTTCATTTGATGTGACGTGTTGCAACTTGCAACTAATACAGTGTTCTTCTTCTTTTTAATGAGTGGTGTGTGACATGAGGTTATTTTACTCAGCCACTCGTCCCACGCTGTGGCAGTACATTGGTTTTAAATAAATAAATAAAAAATTAAAGTTCAAAAAACATACATTATAGTTTCTCAAAAAAAAAAAACATACATTATATCGTATCATATATTATATATTATATAATAAAAATTGGACTTAAAAATGACTAATCTCACTTTTTTTTTTTTAATTTTTAGAAAAAGACTATTGATTCCATTAAAGGGAAGTCAAATCGGTCTAGAGAACAACATTAAGGTGTGGTGAAATATTCTCTATCTACACATAAAACTTTAATAAATTAATTTTATATTATTTGTTATAATATATTTCCTCGAATTGAGGGATAATATTTAACAATTGTTTTATTTAAGTAAAACTTTATTATTTAAATGTCAACAAATTTAAATTATATTCAAACTAAAAGTCCATTATACTGTAACAAATTCTAAACTTAAATCCCAAACAATAGCCCACATTTTATTTCAAAAAAAAAACTCACGTTTTGATTTCTACTCTAACTAAAAGTCTATTATCGATATTTTAAGAACAATTAATTAGTAAATTAATTTTATACATTTCAATAAATTTAAATTCTATTAAAACTAAAAGTCTATTATAATAAATTTTAAACTTAAATCCCAGACAACAACCTACGTTTTCTTTCTAAAAAAAAAAAACAACCTTTTGAGTCTATTATCAACATTTTAAGAAAAAATAATTAGTAAATTAATTGTATATAATTTTTATGATATATTTCCTTAAATTAAGGGATAACATTTATTGTTTAATTTAAATAAAACTAAAAGTCTATCATCAAAATTTTCTAAACTTAAATCCCACACAATTCACATTTTTGTTTTTGTTTTTTTCCTCAAGTTGCATCTTATTAAGTTAATATTTTATTAGGATGTTAAGCTACAAGACTCTTGACTCAGGGATAAGATTTAAAAATATCTCTTAACCAATAAAGTCGTCCCTATAATTAAATCTCACACAATACACCCATTGTTTTTGTATTTTTTTTCACTTTTTTTCCCCAAGATGCAACTTACTCTTATGTTTTAATCTAATAATTTCATTTTTACTTATTGTTCTTTACTTCTGAATTACATGCATAATGTGGGGTCATGGGCCCAGATCATACAATTGGATTTTGAGCTTAAGGCCCAAGCCGAGGACGAAAGAGACAAGTCCAAGGTGCCATGAAACATAGCCGAGGACGATCCTGTCCTCAGCCAGCCAAGATCACAGGAGGGAAGAGCGGCATGCCATCAATGGCAGTCTCCCAGAGCATCCCAAGGAAAGGAACAGGTACGATGGGCCAACCATAGGAGCACGGTGGAGGAGCGATCTAGGGAGAAACTGTCACCTCTGCATTAAATGCCCACAACTAATGTCCTGACCGCATTAATGAGGAAATGACCTGTGAACAGTGCTACCTCGGTTACCGCAACTCACAGAACGCCAGAGAAGGTGTCTGATGGGACAAGCACTCAAGTATAGGCTTGGATGATCAACAAGTGGAAGGCGAAGATCGTTTAAAGAGGACTATATAATAGGAAGAACCCTCCATAGAGGGAAGGGGGGGAACAATCTCAAGAACCCCTGTAATCATTCTCGTTCAATATTTACTAGAACAAAACTCCTCGGATTGTGCCGAGAACAAATTCTCTTAGATAATCTCAAGTTCATCTCGGTTTGGCGGTCACGAACACCATATCGATCTTTGTCCGTTCACTAAAGCCTAGTTATTTGGGCCACTCTCTACAAATTCATTGTATTGGGCTAGTTGGGTCTGAGTACACTCATCAATCAGAAGAACTGCTCAAATCCAGTCCCTACAATTGGTGCCGTCTGTGGGAAGAACTTGTGCATTAGTGAGTGCGACGGTTAATCATGGTAGGATCAAGCTCCCATCAGTAAGAGTCCCTGAAGAGGGTCATTCTGGCGGTGGTGCATGCTACATGAAAGCTTCCCCACTATTTCCAAGGACACACACAGTTGTTGTCATAACTCAGCTTCCGCTCAGGTCCAAGCTTCGAAGCACTGATTACACGGGGAGGATTGCTAAACGGGGCACAGTTCTAGGGGCTCCTGACATCAAGTAAATGCCCCGTACCTCTGTCAAGGGGCTGGTTCTCGCGAGTTTAGCAGCCCGGTTCGCTGAATCCCCGTTGGAGAAAGAAGCCAAGAATCAAGGCATGGATGGAAAATCGGTTGGCACCATCTCCCTGCAAAAACTTCTATTCTGGAAGGAATATATTGATATCCTGGGATCTTTTGATGCGGTTAAACAGAACCTTAGCTATGTCGGGTCCCTCAGACCTCCTGCTAAGAAGAACCTTAGCTATGTCGGATCCCCTCGGATCTCCTGCTAAGCGTTATACAGAGCCTTAGCTATGTCGGGTCCCTCAGACCTCCTGCTAAGAAGAGCCTTAGCTATGTCGGGTCCCTCAGACCTCCTGCTAAGAAGAACCTTAGCTATGTCAGATCCCCTCGGATCTCCTGCTAAGCGTTATAAAGAGCCTTAGCTATGTCGGTTCCTCAGACCTCCTGCTAAGAAGAACCTTAGCTATGTCGGATCCCCTCGGATCTCCTGCTAAGCATTATACAGAGCCTTAGCTATGTCGGGTCCCTCAGACCTCCTGCTAAGAAGAACCTTAGCTATGTCGGATCCCCTCGGATCTCCTACTAAGCGTTATGCAGAGCCTTAGCTATGTCGGGTCCCTCAGACCTCCTGCTAAGAAGAGCCTTAGCTATGTCGGATCCCCTCAGATCTCCTGCTAAGCGTTATGCAGAGCCTTAGCTATGTCGGGTCCCTCAGACCTCCTGCTAAGAAGAACCTTAGCTATGTCGGATCCCCTCGGATCTCCTGCTAAGTTTTATACAGAGCCTTAGCTATGTCAGGTCCCTTAGACCTCCTACTAAGAAGAGCCTTGGGTATGTTGGGTCCCTCGGACCTCCTGCTACGTGTTAATCAAAACCTTAGCCATGCATGAGTTCTTGGACCACATGCTTTGGGAAATTTAACACGTGACATTTTTCTTTAAGTGTTAAGACAAACCCAAAATTATAACCAACTCCCCAGATTGGTAGCTCTGAAAGGAGCAATTTACAGTACAAATATGGGGTGCGTGAAATGGCACTCTCCCGGGTGTAAATCAAAGGATCAAAGCAGAATTATCTCTTAAGAATTCAAAACCCCACCTTTTTCCTCGAATGGGAGGAAAAAACCGGAGTTTTGAGGGGCTATTGTGGGGTCATAGGCCCAGATCATACAATTGGATTTTGGGCTTAAGGCCCAAGCCGAGAACGAATGAGACAAGTCCAAGGTGCCATAAACATAGCCGAGGACGATCCTGTCCTCGGCCAGCCAAGATCACAGGAGGGAAGAGCGGCATGCCATCAAGGGCAGTCTCCCATAGCATCCCAAGGAAAGGAACAAGTACGATGGGCCAACCATAGGAGCACGGTGGAGGAGTGATTTAGGGAGAAACAGTCACCTCTGCATTAAATACCCACAACTAATGTCCTGGCCGCATTAATGAGGAAATGACCCGTGAACAGTGCTACCTCGGTTACCGCAACTCACAGAACGCCAGAAAATGTGTCTGATGGGACAAGCACTCAACTATAGGCTTGGATGATCAACAAGTGGAAGGCGAAAATCGTTTAAAGATGACTATATAATAGGAAGAACCCTCCATAGAGGGAAGTGGGGGAACAATCTCAAGAACTCCTGTAACCATTCTCATTTAATATTTACTAGAACAAAGCTCCTCGGATTGTGCCGATGACAAATTCTCTTAGATAATCTCAACTTCATCTCGGTTTGACGGTCATGAACGCCATATTGATCGTTGTTCGTGCACTAAAGCCTAGTTATTTGGGCCACTCTCTACAAATTCATTGTATTGGGCTAGTTGGGTCTGAGTACACTCATCAATCAGAAGAACTGCTCAAATCCAGTCCCTACAATTGGTGCCGTCTGTGGGAAGAACTTGTGCATTAGTGAGTGCGACGGTTAATCATGGTAGGATCAAGCTCCCATCAGTAAGAGTCCCTGAAGAGGGTCATTCTGGCGGTGGTGCATGCTACATGAAAGCTTCCCCACTATTTCCAAGGACACACACATTTGTTGTCATAACTCAGCTTCCGCTCAGGTCCAAGCTTCGAAGCACTGATTACACGGGGAGGATTGCTAAACGGGGCACAGTTCTAGGGGCTCCTGACATCAAGTAAATGCCTCGTACCTCTGTTAAGGGGCTGGTTCTCGCGAGTTTAGCAGCCCGGTTCGCTGAATCCCCGTTGGAGAAAGAAGCCAAGAATCAAGGCATGGATGGAAAATCGGTTGGCACCATCTCCCTGCAAAAACTTCTATTCTGGAAGGAATATATTGATATCCTGGGATCTTTTGATGCGGTTAAACAGAACCTTAGCTATGTCGGGTCCCTCAGACCTCCTGCTAAGAAGAACTTTAGCTATGTCGGATCCCCTCGGATCTCCTGCTAAGCGTTATACAGAGCCTTAACTATGTCGGGTCTCTCAGACCTCCTGCTAAGAAGAGCCTTAGCTATGTCAGGTCCCTCAGACCTCCTGCTAAGAAGAACCTTGGGTATATTGGGTCCCTCGGACCTCCTGCTATGTGTTATGCAAAACCTTAGCCATGCATGAGTCCTCGGACCACATACTTTGGAAAAATTAACACGTGACATTTTTCTTTAAGTGTTAAGACAAACCCAAAATTATAACCAACTCCCCAGATTGGTAGCTCTGAAAGGAGCAATTTACAGTACAAATATGGGGTGCGTGAAATGGCACTCTCCCGGGTGTAAATCAAAGGATCAAAGCAGAATTATCTCTTAAGAATTCAAAACCCCACCTTTTTCCTCGGATGGGAGGAAAAAACCGGAGTTTTGAGGGGCTATTGTGGGGTCATGGGCCCAGATCATACAATTGGATTTTGGGCTTAAGGCCCAAGTCGAGGACGAAAGAGACAAGTCCAAGGTGCCATGAAACATAGCCGAGGACGATCCTGTCCTCGGCCAGCCAAGATCACATGAGGGAAGAGCGGCATGCCATCAAGGGCAATCTCCCAGAGCATCCCAAGGAAAGGAACAGGTACGATGGGCCAACCATAGGAGCACGGTGGAGGAGCGATCTAGGGAGAAACTGTCACCTCCGCATTAAATGCCCACAACTAATGTCCTGGTAGCATTAATGAGGAAATGACCCGTGAACAGTGCTACCTCGGTTACCGCAACTCACAGAACGCCAGAGAAGGTGTCTAATGGGACAAGCACTCAAGTATAGGCTTGGATGATCAACAAGTGGAAGACGAAGATCGTTTAAAGAGGACTATATAATAGGAAGAACCCTCCATAGAGGGAAGGGAGGGGGGGGAACAATCTCAAGAACTCCTGTAACCATCCTCATTTAATATTTACTAGAACAAAGCTCCTCGGATTGTGCCGAGGACAAATTCTCTTAGAGAATCTCAAGTTCATCTCGGTTTGACGGTCACGAACACCATATTGATCGTTGTCCGTGCACTAAAGCCTAGTTCTTTTGCCCACTCTCTACAAATTCATTGTATTGGGCTAGTTGGGTCTGAGTACACTCGTCAATCAGAAGAACTGCTCAAACCCAGTCCCTACACAGAATATTATGCAAATTGCCAATAAAAGTTTACTATAAAGAAGTAAAATAATAGACACCAGTTTAAGTTCTTGGTTCTTTTACGTAAGTTTTTAATTTTGTTACTCTCACTAATTAGTAATTTAATTTTATATTATTTGTTAGGATATATTTTCTCAAATCAAGGGATAATATTTAACAACTTTTTCAATTTAGGTAAAATATTATCATTTAAATTCTATTCAAACTAAAAGTCTATTATAAAAAATTCTAAACTTAAATCTCAAACAACAACCCACGGTTTCTTTCTAAAAAAAAACCACGTTTTGACTTTTACTCAAACTAAAAGTATATTATCAATATTTTAAGTACAACTAATTAGTAAATTAATTTTATATTATTTGTTATGAAATATTTTCTCAAATTAAGGGATAACATTTAACAACTATTTGATTTAAATAAAACTAAAAGTCTACCATCAAAATTTTATAAGCTTAAATCCCACACAACTCATGTTTTTGTTTTGTTTTTTCCTCAAGTTGCATCTTATTAAATTAATATCATATTAGAATATTAAGTTACATGACTTTTGACTAAGGGATAGAAGATTTAACAATAATTTAATTTAGATAAAATTTTATCATCTACATTTTAGAAATTTAGTATGTGTTGCGGATCCACGTTTGCGTTTCAACCGTTTCTTTCCTTTTCTTTTTCTTTTTTTTTTTTTTTTTTTTTGGACAGCCGAATGTTTTGACTTTCCGTGCACTGTTCACGGGTCCAACAAATTTCAATTTTCAGCAACTTTTTCATTAAAAATGGGTCCCACGGCACTATTCATATATTTAAAAATTATTTTGCTACAATGTTTTCAGTTTTCAGTTTTCAGTTTTAGCAAAATAAGTTCTATCCAAACGGACCCTTAAATTCTACTCCAACTAATAATGTATTATCAAAATTTTCACACACACACATATATAATGTCATGGCTTTTCAATATAATATCTCTTAACCAATAAAGTCATCTCTATAATTAAATCCCACGCAATTCACCCCATGCTGTTGTATTTTTCTTTTTCATATTTTTTTTCCCAATATGCAACTTACGCTTATTTTTTAATCTAATAAATTTATTTTACTTATTGTTCTTTGCTTATGAATTTGTGTGCAATATATTATGCAAAATGAAGTTTACTATAAAAAAAAAAAAAAAACAATGGACACTAATTTAAGTTTTTGATTCGCTTATGTAAGCTTCTTGATGAAGCCATTGTCTCCTTTGCATTAAATGCATTGTACTAGTTAATCATGCCGCATTAATGACTAAATGACCATTTTGAACAGTGCCCCAATAGCCTGTTAACTACTCAGCTCATCCTCAAAATGAGGGAAATGGAAATATGTGACAAGTATCTTACCTGAAGGATCATCCACTCTACAAGTGGACCACTAAGATGGAAGCACTAGAACTATAAATAGGAAAAGATCACACATGCTGTGGAATTGAGAATTACCAAGCCTAAGAGAGAAAGAGAGAACATTGTTAACACCTGGGGGAATTTTGTCTTGTATTCATGCCGTTGTAATAGTGCTCATTGGCTATTCCGAGGGGAGTTAATAAATATCAAGATATTGTTTGTCCTTAATCTGTCCTGATTCCAAAGTTTCTTTTCCTGACTTGAGTCTATTTTCATTGCTTAAGTTAATCCAATGGTTCATCTCTTACAAATTAATTATTTGGGACAGAGGCCTAGCCCAAAGAGGGTTTCTTGGTTTTTAGCCTATACAAAAAAATATTTACTTATTTTATAATTTATTATACTACTTATTTAATAATTTTGTTTCAATTATATTATAAACAATACAACTTACATATGAATTTTTATCGAGCCATACATCGCATCTATATATAAAATTAATAGCCAAAGTTCAGAGAAAATCCAATTAGATTTTAATTAGATTTTTAATTTTGTGTCATGTGTCCTATTTAATTTTTAATTTTGTGCCAAGTGAATTATTGAGTGTAAAAATTAAAGAGTCCAAATTCAATTAGATTCTAAATTGGATTTTAATTGGAGTCCAATTTTTCACCACGTGTTCATCTAAGTTTTTTATTTTTGTGGTAAATGAATAATTGAGTGCAAAAATCAAAGAATCTAAAGCCAATTAAATTATATATATGTGTGTGTGTGTAAAAGGAGAAATCATTACATATTTTAGAAATATATAGTTTTTAAAAAAGTGTAAGTTAATACCATGTATAATTTGAACATCTTCTAAAAAAATATATAATTTGAATTATATAATTGTGATTATTTTTAATTGTACCCTTATATATACACGAGACTACACACTAGTGGTAATAATACTAGTAAATTAAAATAAATTTATCCAAGCACTGATTAGTTTTATTTTTAAATAATAAAATACCCAATAGGTGTGTGACATAGTGTTAAAAGTGTGATTATTGAATAAACATGTGGGACCCCAGCCTTCTATTGTAGTTGACATTGTATTTGTATGCTCTCATTCCTCGAGAAAATTGGGGTTTAAATTCTCCACCTTCCATTGTCGAGAGTTTGAAACTAGTGACATTAAAAAAACAAATTTAAAAAAGAAGAAGAAAAAGTTCTATGCTCACGGGGCTAGGCCTAATAATATACGATCCATATGACTGTGTGAGACACATATGAGGAATGAGTACTCCATTTAGAATGAACGGGCCAGTATTATCGGCCCTATTTGTAACAGCTAATTGGGCTAAACTGGCCCAATGGATATCAGGTGGACCTATCTCATTTCATCAATAAAATTGGTGGGAGCTCATCTCTTTCTTGGCCCAAGAATGAGTGCAGTCATACCACATTGCCATGACACAGTTTATTCAATAGGTGGACTTTTTATTAATAATTTTGAATCTTTTTTAAAATTATAAAAGATCAAAATGATGTCGTTTTGGGACACTTAACTGCAATTCTAACAGAAATGGATGGAATGACTTAATTGAATAAAATTAAAAGTTAGAGGATTGAATTGAACGAAATCAAAATTCAAGGATTGAATTAAATTCTATGATTGATTTGAATTTTAAATAAAATTTAGAGAGTATTTTTTTTTTTTGAAACAAATTTAGAGAGTATTGTTGAAAATTCCAATTAAGTGAATCATGTGAATAATTGAATTGTTGAAGAATCCAATCGACTGTCTTGACAAAAGAATATTGATACAACACATTCAAAAATGTCTACTTGCAAGCTTTATGTGATTATGACATGATCAAGTATCTCAAGGGAAATCTATAAATGGTCAAGATTTTCAAATAATACATTTTAAAATAGTAACTTCTTGTGAATAAATTAAAGTGATCCAAGGCATTAATAACTTTTTTTTTCCTTCTTTTAATTATATACCAAGTCTCTGATAGTTGTATAAGAAATCTTGAGTTCAATCTCCATTTATACTAAAAACTGATTGGTGTCTTGGTTTGATGATAAAGAGTTATTATCAGGAGTAAACGCCATAAGTTGAAACTCTCTCTCACTCAATATATATATATTCATGTAGAGCTTCAATTGTTATCTTCATAGGAGTATTATTTTCCTTAGAGGGCTACCTTTTCACTTTTCAAATATTATTTTCTGAAACTTTGTTTGAATATAATTCATTCAAATAATATATTAAAGTGTAAAATAGCTTATGGAAAGAGCTTGAGTTTAACTCGTCCTTCATAATACTTCTAACAAAGAAAATTAGGATTTGAATTCCCCTTCCCAAGTATTGTAATTATCAATTATTAAAATAAAAATAAAAAGTAACTGTGGGAGTGTCAAAAACGGTGCTCTAACGTCACAATTAGTTTATGAAGATTAGGTAGGAATGAATCCACAATGGGAGATTTGAAAAAGTGTAAGAAACTAAGAACATCAATCAAGAACACTCAAGGAAAAATATCCTTCTTTTTTTTTTTTTTTTTGAGAAAGAAAAATATCCTTCTTTATTCTAAAGAAATTTCCATATTACAAACACACATTCTCACTCTATGAGTTTCTCTTAGACGTGGCAAAACGGGCGGGTCGGGTTGATCGGGTTGGCGGGTCAAACGGGTCACGGGTCAATCGGGTTGCGGATCGGATCGGGTTGACCCGTATTTTTCAAATTTGTTTTTTTCAATTACAAAAACAAATCAACGACAACCTATTTAGAGAGAATGAATAAAACCAGTTAAGCAAATGAATTGCACTTAATGCCACTTGTTAATATCCTTCAAATTCTAACAGGTTTTGACTTTTGAGCACGACAAAATTCATGATGGAAAAAGTCTTTAATGTTAATAGTTTACTGTTAAAATGCATATAATTACAAGTTTACAACTTCAAAAAGAGATAGATCTTAAAACAAACAAAATAAGTAAGCTAGCAAAGTAGCAAGTTATTGGTATTCTTAAATGCACATGTTCCTGTTGCATTTAAAATAATAATTGATTAAAGCGAGGAACTCAACTTTAAGGTTTCACTTTTCACTTTCAGGTTTGTTTGTATAAAGTATAATTGATTGTATTGTGCATTTTGACATTTTGTGCTTTGGCTTTGCCACTTTGGACAATGGATTATGGAGTGAACTGAGTGGAGTGGTGGACTACAGCTAGCAAGCAAGCATTAAATGAGGAATTATTTATTTTTTATTTTTAATGGTTGTGACGGCCTTGGCCCTTGTGTAGTGACACTGTGACAGTAGTGTTGTGACTTGTGATGTTTTGTTACTGTCAAGCACAGTAGCACTGAAGCTATAACATTGAATATATTATTACTAGTTTTGGTATTTTGTGCTTTATGCACATAGTATCAGGACGTAATTAAAAAACAAAATTAGCGAATTTTTTTTAACGGGTCGGGTCAGGTTGACCCGTAAAAAAATCGGGTTCGGGTCATGTATTTTTCGGGTCGGGTCGGGTCCGAAAATTCTGACCCGTATTGCCATGTCTAGTTTCTCTCTCTCTCTCCATACCCCCCCCTCTTCTATATGCTTTGCTACTTTTTATACTCTCTTTTGCCTTTCTCCTCGGAATCATTTGTGACCGCATAGCTGTCAAGATACTTGTCCCATTAGATATCTTTCTCTTTCTTTTCATGATGGATATGAACTTTTGGGCTTGAAGCACTGTTTAGACCAATCATTCAGTAATAAATGCGACTGCATCAGGCAGGTGAATATAATTAATACAAATGTGACTATTACTATATTAGGAAGCTTACTTGTCCCATTAGATATCTTTCTCTTTCTTTTCATGATGAATATGAACTTTTGGGCTTGAAGCATTGTTCATAACAATCATTCAGTAATAAATGCAACTGCACCGGGCAGGTGAATATAATTAAACGCTTCTCGTTTTGATCCCTGCCGTTACATTAGAGACGGAGAAAGCTGACGTGGCAAACGGCAGGAATAAACAATAATAAATTAATGTCCACGTGGCCTAAATTAATAATAAAAAATGTTTTTTGGCATTAAAAAATGCCACGTCAACATCTAAATTAGAAAAATTAATTTTAACTAATTAAAAAAATTAAAAACTAAAAATCATATGAATTGAGATCTAAGTGTGTCTTGAACAAGAACAATAAGAACACAAACCTAGATCCAAGAACACAAACCCATAAATTAAAAAAAAGAAAAAGAAAAAGAAAAAAGAACGAACTAGACATCAAGAGATTGAACTAAGAAGATGAAAGATTTGGTCCAAGACACTTTTTCAAATTCCAAATGGAAAACCTCTTCCTATTCTTCCCAATGTTCATCACGATTTATCTCATCGACTACTTCATCGTTTTTCGGAACTGAAGCCCCAAGATCCGACCCGAAGCCATCAGCTGCTTTATCTCCTTTGCTCACGGCACACCGACGGTTTTCTTAGCCACCTCCGCCATACTCGGCGACTCGAACCGCGGCTTCGACGCCTCGAACATCGAGCCCGAGAACTCAATCCTCGACTTCAGCATTTCCTACTTCACCATGGACCTCTTACACTACCTCACCTTCTACCCCGGCGACCTCCTCTTCATCGGCCACCACCTCGCCACGCTCTTCGTCTTCGTCATGTGTCGGTTCCTCATGTCCCACGGCGCATGCGTCATACTCGCGCTGCTCATCCTCGCGGAGCTGACCAGCGCGTGCCAAAATGCGTGGACGCTGGCCAAGGCAAGGAGGGACGCGGTTTATCTCCTCCTGGGTCCATTTCAAGCGCATGGACGCCATGGAGAAAGGTCCTTCGACTAAGCCTTGAGTCAACGACTCCAATAGCGACGAAAACGACAACAAGAACGACGAAGGGCTCGACGAAGAAGAAGATCTCGCTCAACAACCCAGATCTTTCATCTCTTGATGTGTAGTTCGTTCTTTTTTTTCATTTTTTTTTTTTTTTTAATTTTTGGGTTTGTGTTCTTGGATCTGGGTTTGTGTTCTTGTTGTTCTTGTTCAAGACATACATAGATCTCAATTCATATGATTTTTAGTTTTTAATTCTGTTTTTAATTTTTTTTAATTAGTTAAAATTAATAAATTAATTTTTATAATTTAGATGCTGACGTGGCATTTTTTAATGCCAAAAAACATTTTTTATTATTAATTTAGGCCACGTGGACATTAATTTATTATTATTTATTCTTGCTGTTTGCCATGTCAGCTTTCTCCATCTCTGATGTAACGGCAGAGACCAAAACGAGAAGCGTTTTTCAGGATAGGGACTAAAAGCGATAAAAATAAATGGTTAGTTTGTTATCAATTTGTCTCATTTACATATGTGACAAGATAGGACCAGTTGCACATATGACAAATCTTAGCAATCTGAGAAAAAACCAAATTTGAAAGATAAATAATAAAGGAAACAATTAGGAAAATTAGCACGGCATTAGCAGTCTGAAATCTAAATTATACAGAAATGGATGACCGAAAACATGCTTTAGTTTGAAATAAACTCTATTATAGGAAAAGCAAATGCTTGGCAACGGTTGACCTAAAATGCCTGCCATGTTACATTTGGTAGTTCTAGAATTGCAGGGGATGCACATGAAAGAGATAATGCTATGGAAGTACTCAAATTCTCAAATATACCAAAAAATGGCAATGATTATGAGTTAAGGCACATAAGAAGTCCATTTTTTTTATGGATCATGCTAACGAGTACCCTTAGAGCACTCATTAATAATTCATTTTAGGAAAGTTTTGATACCACTTTTATGGGAAATTAAAAAAGCTATCAAAATATTAATTATTTTGTTTCTATTTCCCATAAAAACTTTCTTTAAATGAATTATTAATCAGTACACTTGTTAGCATCGCCCTTACTTTATTAAGAAGCTTGATTATGACTCCTTGGATGTTTCAGTGTCTCTTTGTATCCCTCATCAGGCACTCCGAAAGCCACTTGATGGTGAGGCTGTTTCTAACGCACCTCGGCAGGAGGACATCCTCGGTTCCAAGATCCATCTCCCTTCTATTGGGCTTGTAACCCCATTTTGTCAAGAGGAAATGGGCCAATCTGCCCACCAGGCCCAATGCTTCCAAAGCTCAAGGCCACTTCTGAGTAATTATCAATTATTATTAAAAAAAAAAAAAAAAAAAAGATAACAAGAAGTACACAAAGGAAGAGTGTATGGTTTCATAGATGCCAAACCCTCGTGAAAGACAAAACTCAGAAACATCATATATTAAAGTGGACTGGTAGTTTGGCAGGTAGGCATTTTGTACTTTGTCCCGGGTAAAACGACTAGCCATTAGCCGTAAAACGACACCACTCCATTTCCAAAACGTTCCAAATCCATAAAAAATTCCTCGCACGCACACAGACAGCTATCCAAAACGCCAAAACCGTGTCCAACACAGCTCCCAAACACAACAATGCTTCCCCCAATTCCCCATTTCTAAATTCTAATCTCTAAAGTAAAAACCCAAAACACAAAACAAATTAACAAACACCTTGCATGCACGATTTCAGGTTCTCCACAGTACTCTCACTCTGTGTTACTCACACACACACACACACACTCTTCGTCTTCCTCGAAATAGTAAGTCAACCTCTTGACCCCTGTGAATCGCGAAAAAAAAAAAATGTCGTCGTGGATAAGATCTGCGGTGAGCAAGGCCGTCGAGGTCGGCAACAAGAACAACCTCACTCGCACCGTCAAGAACTACGCCGACTCCGTCGTCCACCACGCCGGTCAAGCCGTCGCTGAAGGCGCCAAAATCCTTCAAGATCGCATTGTACAATTACTCTTCCTCTTTTTTTTTTCTTTTTTTTTTTCGCTTTCTTCTATTACTGCTAACTTTCACAGTATCGGTTTTGATTTGTTGTTGTTGTTGTTAATAGTGTTGCAATTTTGTAATAGTCACTGCTCTGTTTGGTTTAGTTACGTACTATATGTATAGCTGGAATTGCTTTATTGCTGCATTTGGGGTTTTGAATATTTGTTTTTCGTGGAAATTGAAGAGGAGGCAATCCGAATTAGGAAGTTTATTGAAAATGGCATCTAATTTGACAGTCTGAAAGCTCTAATTTTGTCGGAAAATGTAACGAGAATGGAAAAAAAGGGAAAGAATAGATTAGACATAGAAAAGCGAAGAGAAAACAAAGCATATTGTATTGAATTGTTTTGATTAAACTAGAGGGATAAAACTGTCAAGTCGCCTATGTAAGACGGTTTCTCTCCTGTTTTGCTCCCTTTCTTCCACTTTTATACTCCGAAAAACTAGTGAAAATAGCAATCCATTTCCCATTTCCATCCACCGTGCCAAATGCACTCTAAGGCGAGTCATTTGGGAAGTTCACATGATTCACTATTTTGTAAAGGAAGATATAAGAAGAAGATTTGCATTACGCTATTTGAACTTTATTTTTTTGATAGGTAAGAAAAATTGTATTAAGAGAAAACTACTCCATTAAAATAATGAAGTGGGCAAAGAAAACATTTACAAGCGGCAAAAAGAAAACAGGAAATTATGTACAAGAGGAAAGGGAACCTAAGAACAGCGGGATGGATTCCCTAGAAGTAAATCCATCTATTTGAACTTTCATATGTGGTTTTTGAAGTTGATGGGAATGGTCTGTACTATTTTGGGCGATACTTGCGTCCTTGATGATAATTGTTTGATACAAATGATAAATTACTTTTTTAGCTTGTATGTACAATGTATCTCACTTTTATAATCTGGACGGGCGTGCAGGGGGCTCGGAATTATAGAAGTGTTAAGCTGACCGTTAAAAGGTTGGAAGAGGCTGCTGTTTCATGTAGGGGCCCTGAAAGAGTTCAGTTACTAAGAAGATGGTTGGTTGTGCTTAAAGAGGTTGAAAAATTATCTGGACTTCCCCTTGAGGATAAAGAGAAGCCCCATGAACAGCAGGTTGCTTCAGATGAAGCAAAGGATAGCCCAAGAAGACCACCTCTGGTGAGTAAGCTTTCTTTTCTTTATTTGGATTCTTGAAACGCCATATTGTAATAATAGTATAAGAAGTTCAATCTTATTTTCTTCGTAATTAGGTGTCAAATTATGTTAGGTATTTGTGTTATTGGAACCATTTAAGTAAAGGGAAGTAACCTTCCCACATTGAATTAGTGTCTATTACCAATTGTCAATAGTATATTTTTTTATTATTATTAATTTTTTGTTAATTTTTTTAGTTTTATATTGACCTTTAATAGATTCACTAATCCAGAGTGATTTTTGAATTTTTTTTTTTTTTATGCTATTCCCTCTCATTCTTCGTTTTTATTTTACTTTATTATGTTAATGAGAAGACAACACCACCAAATATTGTTCTAGTTACATTGCTTTTATTATTATTTGTTATTTTTTGTTGTTATTATTATTTTTATATCCTTGGACATGTTACACTGGTGAGAAGCTTATTTCAGTTAATCAGTTATTCTAACAGCTTATGACTGCATTGGTAATAGTTTTAAGTAATTCACCGTGTTCACTGGTTTTCCTTGATAAAAGACCTAAAGGACTACTATGTATCATGTTATTGCACATTGTTTTTGAATCTTAAATGCTCACTGCATGACTGTAAGTTGGGCTGAAATTACTTGTGCGAAACAGTTGGTAATCAGAATAGAATGGACGTTATCTTTTTTTACTGATTCTCTCTCTCTCTCTCCCTTTCCCCATCTTCTCTTATAGGTTCTGTACTATGACTCTGATATTGGTGGTGAACCAATGAATTTTCGTGATGTTTTTCTTCAGAGCCAGGCTTTGGAGGGCATAACACTGTCTATGGTATGTCAAACCAACTTCTGTCATTTAAACAGATTTACTTTGACATGTACTTAGAAATAGTTGAAAGTAACTTCATTGTGTCGTATGTACTTATAAGAAACTTCATTCTATTGATTAAACTATGTACACTGGTATACTTTGATCAAAATGGTAAAGAAGTACAACTGGAGTGTTTAGTTGGCCGAAATTTGTACTGTATAAGATGCTTCAAATTACAGAGATAAAGACAGTAATTTCATAAGTCGCCAATATCCTAGGCTATAGTCCATTTCAGTTTATTTATGAAAAATGGTCAGGGAGATTTACAAGGACATTTCCATAATATTAGTGTTTTGTTATGAGGTGGTGATGTGTTCTTAAGTGTTATGTGATTGTGTTATATCTGGCTAGTTGGGGAAAAAAGTTTTTGATGCAGTTATAATGCCAGTTATGGCAGTCAGGAATTGAAAATTTTAAGAAATGGTTCAAGTGTTTAATAAGTTGGCCCTTAATATGCGCACATGAAAATTTGCTGATGTCTGGTTATGTTCAATGGATGATTCTGTTATCTACAGATATAAAAATCTACTGAAAAAAATTGATCTTATTGATTTTTTTTTTCCAAGTATCTAAAGTTAATTTATTTTGATATACTTGAATATTTTGCTACTTTACAGGATTTTTTATTTATTTATAATAATCTATCTAAATATTGAATTAAGGTAAACTTTTGCTTAGGTTGTTGATCAGGACTCATTGCATGGGTTTTCGTCATTATTCAAGCCTTATATAATGACAAAATGCTTTTTTGGGTACAATGTTCCCCTAACCTTTCATATCAACGCAATTCTAAAAGAATCTCCTATGTCTTGTAATTGCTGATTAAGTAGGTTAACCGCAGGTTAACTCTTTTCTATGCCTCAGATTCTTGAAGCACCAACTGAAGATGAATTTTCTCTGCTCCTGGAGATGTTTGGGTGAGTCCTCTCACTATTGCAACTGTGTCTAATGCTGGATCTTGGTTGGAATTGCCTGCATTTATTTAATTTCTCACTGGAATGAAAACAATATTTTTCTTGTTAATAATGTAAAAATAATATCACCTTGGGGTTATAGAATATTTGATAAATTAGATTTTAACATGAGGGAATGGTTTTGTTTTTCCTTCAATTTTATTTTTTGGATTTTATTTTTAAAATTTTTGGTCTTTTGCTAACAAATTTACTAGTGAGTGTTAATAAAATGGCTAGTGAGTGATTGAATGTAGGTTAAGACTTAAAACAAGAACAAAAAGCTAGGAACCTTGTAGGTTTGTCTTTAATTAGTATGAGAACGAGTGGAGGCATCACATGTAAGTTTTAATCACAAGTAATTTTTTGTGGGGTTCCTTTAGAGGAGTGTTTCAAATACCCTTTGGTGGCTTGGGAAAAGTTTGTTTACCTCTTGAGTTGGGTGGATTGGGGATTCGGAGTTGGTGTCTTTTAATTAGGATTTATTAGGGAAATGGTTATGGAGGTATGACCATGAAACTACTCATCTTTAGCGGAGGGTTATTGCCATGAAATATGGAGAGGGGAAAGGGGGTGGAGTACTAAAGTTTGTAGGAGGGCCCATGGGTGTGGTTTATGGTGAAGTATTAGTGAATGGTGGGAGAGCTTTTCTAAACACTTGAGTTTTGTGGTAAGTGATGGTTTTCGTATTCTTTTTTGGCATGGTAAGTGGATTGGGGATAATCCTCTCAAAACTCTTTACATTGGGTTATATGAGTGTTCAGACAACAAGGAATCTTGCGTTTATGATGTTTTGTGTCTTCCAGTGGGTGGAAATGACAGAGTCTGGAACTTACGATTTTACATGGATTTCCATGACTCGGAGGCATCTTTCTCTTTTCTTAATTTTATTCAATCTTGGATTCCTAGGGTGTTGGAAGTGACAGTCTATGTTGGGGCCTTAATGGAAGGGGAAAATTTGATACTTGGTCTTTCTACCATAATATTCGGGATGTTCCTACTTCTATTTTCCCTTGGAAGGGCATTTGGAATGCAAAGGTTCCTAAAAGGGTGGCTTTTTTAATGCGGACAACAACTTATAGCCATATTCTTACATTGGATAATCTTATGCTTCGAGGTCGCCCTTTGGCAAAATCGGTGTTGTTTGTGTTGTAATGAGGAATTTGTGGATTACCTTCTTATTTTTTGTCCGTTAGCTCATTCTTTGCGGGTGCATATGCTTCAGTTGTTTGGGATTCATTGGGTCATGCAAGGTTCTGTTGCTGACTTATTATTTTGTTGGCAGCAATGGCTTGGGAAACATAATTCCGATATTTGGAATTTGGTTCCAGGCTTTTTGATGTGGATTATTTGGATAGAACGTAATCGGCGTTCTTTTAAGGATACTAAGAAATCGTTGACTCAGTTGATAGATTTGTGCCAACGGACTCTCTTAGATTTGTCTTGATGTTGGGGTTTCTTGGATTGTTCTTCTCTTATTGAAGTTCTCGTCTCTTAGCATAGCTTCTTGAATCCTGTGTTTCTTTGCCTTTTGTTTTGTTGTTCTTTGTTCATTATCGTGAACACCTTGTATTCTTTTTCCTTTTTCTTTTTTTAATAATATTACTCTTACCTATAAAAAAAGAAGTTTTAATCACTATAGGTTTGTATCAAGGATTAGCATTAAGTCCATATCTCTAGGTACTTGTGATGGATGAGTTCACTAGATTGATTCAAAATGAAATCGTTTTTTATATGCTTTTTGTAGGCGATATTGTTTTAGTGGATGAAATTTTAGGTGTGAAGTTAATGTCAAGTTAGAAATTTGGAAAGATGCCTTAGAAGCAAAGGCTTCTAGTTAAGCAGTACTAAATAGAGTATATAGAATGTAATTTTAGTAAAAGTTGAAAGAAAGATGAAAGAAGTGAGTGCTTTTGATATCTTGGATCAATGTTTATAAGGATGGAGGGATTGAAGATGTGAATCATAGGGCAGGGTTGATGAAATGGAGAAATGCATTAGGAGTATTGTGTGTGACATAGAATACATATTAAAGTTAAATGGCTAATTTTATAAGATTGCTATATAAACCTATCAATAAAAAAAGATTGCTATATAAGACTGGCTATGCTTTATGGTATTGTATGTTAGACTATAAAGAAGCAACTTGTTTATCAAGTGTGTGTAGCTAAAGCAAGAATTTTAAGATGGATAAGTGGAAATACAAGGAAAGATGGATATTGAAATGAAGAAATTCGCTTAAAGATAGGGGTGACTCCTATTGATGAGAAGACGAGAGAGAGTCACTTGAGATAATTTGGTCATGTGCAATAGAGAGTGATTAATGCACAAGTGAGGAAGATGTGAGTTGATTTAAGCCGAGAGAACAAAAAATAGAGAGTAGAGAAAGACCTAAAATAACATTATTAGAAGTAGTAATATATGACATGTCAATTAAGGAGATAATAGAGTATAACTTTGGATAGGATAGAACAGTGAAAAAGGAATACATATGGCTGACCTCGATTAGTTTGTTGAGGATTTATAGACGACCCCAAAGTTTTGGGACGATGGCTTGGTTGTTATTGTTGTTTGGTCTTTTGCTGAAAATGTAAAATAGGTTGTCAGTATCTTACTTGTGTTCACCCATAATCAGATCTTAATCTTTTCTATAATATTATCACTTGCAGGATCTGTCTTACTGGAGGAAAAGAAGTTCATAATGCAATAATGAGCAGTATACAGGATCTGGCAAAAGCTTTTTCAAGCTATGAAGAGGAAGTCTTGGTAAAGACATGTTTAGAAATATGCAAATTATAAGAAACCACTCTTTTAAAATTATTTTCTTTGTATGGGAATCATGCTTAATGATTTTTGTAATGTAGTTCTTGATAAAATATAAATTCCTTAGCAAAAGTGTCATTACCAAGTCCACTCAATGGGGTGGTAGTTTATACCATTATTTCCCTTGTATATTTCTTTTTGTCCCATGATAGGAAACTAAACCTGTTTATTTATTTATTATTATTATTTTTAAATTTTGGGTAGTGAAGTGCAACAATATTAAAGGCATCAAGAGTAAAATAACCTATTCGGAAAAAAAAAAAAAACCATGTCACTTTTAAAATAGAGACACATGATTGTGATAAAAAAATCTTATGGCACTCTCTCTCTCTCTTCAGTTATTTGGGAAAAAATAAAAAAAACACTCCCTAAACTTTAGGTCAAAATCAAACTGACCCCCTCTTCTTATTTGAACTTATAGGTCCTTAAACTTTGATAAATGGCAAAATTGGTCCTTCTGTTTGCATTCTGTTGGTTTAACTAAAGGAATTAGGAATTACTATCACATGCTGTGCACATAGCAGCGTTTTAATAAATAATTATTTTAAAATTAAATTTAATAAAATTCTTTTTTCTTCTGTCAGCAATATTGTGATATTGAACTCTGTTTAGACTCTTATTGTTTGATGGGATGTTATCTAACCTATCAATTTCATGAAGTATGTCCATAAAGTTCCTACTGGCAGCAATATTGTGGAGGAGTAGCCCCATCAATTCCATTGCGTATTGAACACACAGAGGAATGCCATGTAAATCTCTAATTCAAAATTATCAGAGAGCAGTGCCATTGCCGAACTATTACAACCACAGCAGCAACATTATCATCCCATCCATTTCAGCCATACTCAGATTATTGTCATACCACTCAAACTCATGAACCATAAAGGCCGGATCAAGCTAATTCCACATGGCCATTCTTAGAACCACAACACTGTGAACACAATTTGATTCAAATCAAATCAAGGCCTAGTTCTCATTAGCACATAAAAATCTCTAATTCAAAACTTAAAATTTTTTTAAAAAAAATTCCCAAAAATTTCTCTGATTCAAAACTGTCCCCTCTTGGCCAATGAAGAGAAGCCTAGCAACACTGCCTGAAATGGATGAGCAACGCTACCCTTGTCTGTCTTTGTGCTGTTGCAGGTCAGTCTCAAATCCCAAAAGAAACCCAAAACCCACTTCAGTGGCTGTGGCACAACAGAAGTGTGTAACTCGTTGTGATGGTGGCACCGCCATCCTGAATCATTCAATCTGCCACCCAAAAGCCACAATCACCAGCTGACTTCTCCCGTCACCTACCCTTCTTTCCCCCTTTGTTATTTGGATTTTGTGTGTGTGTGTGTGTGTGTGTGTTTTGTTTTCTCTTGCTGTTACAGAGAGAGAGAGAGAGAGAGATTTTAAAACAGATTTTTAAAAAGAATTATTTATTAATATGTTGTCACGTGCACAACACGTGATAGCAATTCCGTCAGTTAAACCAATGGAGTGCTAACATAAGGGCCGATTTTTCCATTTCTCAAACTTTAAGGACTTAGAATTTCAAATTAGAAGAAGAGGTGTCAGTTTGCTTCGACCTAAATTCAGGGGGTGTTTTTGATTTTTTCCCAAAGTGTTTATAGTTATGTTATGCTTGTAGGTAGCTCCACTAAAATCATAGCCCAAAACTCTATTATTTAGATTTCTAACAATGAGATCAAATGTCAAGCAGGCCTTAGCATTCAATCATTATGTGTGCATGCTGTCAGTTTGCTTCGACCTAAATTCAGGGGGTGTTTTTGATTTTTTCCCAAAGTGTTTATAGTTATGTTATGCTTGTAGGTAGCTCCACTAAAATCATAGCCCAAAACTCTATTATTTAGATTTCTAACAATGAGATCAAATGTCAAGCAGGCCTTAGCATTCAATCATTATGTGTGCATGCTTTTTTTTTCCCCCTGTTTGTGCTTTAAAGTGAGGATTTGCCGTTTGTTTTACATGTATACTTGATATTTAGGTGAAGCGGGAGGAGTTGCTTCAATTTGCACAGGGTGCCATTACAGGGTTGAAACTTAATGCTGATATTGGAAGGTTTGTAAGATATAAGAACCTATAATTATATATATCCTTCCAATATTTTCTTTTTCGTTTGGCTTTGTGTCTACCTGTCGTTTTATGACTTACAGATGTGCGCTGTTTGCTGTTGTCGAAATGACTGTTCAAAATTTTACCTTGCTCTTGTATTTGCTCATTGGAGATAATGATAGTTTCATCCTTAGGATGATATTTTATTTCATTTTGTTCAGAGCAGTCTTGATTTTCATGTTTAATTGAGTTTTTTACTGCTAAAATTTTTGCTTTATTGTGAAGTGTGAACAGCTTTTCTCATGATTATGGTTCTTTTGAATCCTGTTGTAATTCATTAATGAAGAATTGAAGATATCCACACAGTTTCTTAGTACAAGATTGTCTCATGTCAATCTCAACTAACCTGAATGCCATATAGTCATGGTCCTGCCTTTTGTCATTCTTGCTTGTGTGCATGTGATGGACATCCACCTAGTTTAAGGGAACTTGTCAATTTTATGTTAGTAGAACTTTAAAACACTGTCAGTATTTTGGGCCATGCACTTGCCACTAGTTTAGGAGGTGAAAAGGTCAGGTGGGCTGGGGTGTAGTTGGGGAAGGTTCAGGTTTGAATCTTGCTTAGCAAGAAAAATCAGATGAAGGTATTTAGGGTGGTCTAGTGGGAGTTTGCCTTGGTATCCTACACTTACTAGAGCGATGCAGGATTGGGAAATGACTTTTGTATTAGGCCTTTTTAAAGCTTATATTGGGGGCTGAGGTGAGTGGAATTACAGTGGGTTGGTTTCAAACCAATAACACAAAATTTTAAAATGAGTTCTTACTATAAGGTTTCTAAGAGATGGTGTCATGATTCAGGAATCTTCCTTATTAGTAATTTTGGAATTTTAGTGCATACTTTGGTACCCAACAAGGTGGCTTTTCTTTGTGTATGAGGTAATGATTTATTAGTGTCATATATGTTGAGTGGTGGGGAATAATCAGATTATATCTTGTTTTATTGCAAGATTTTCACTTTATTCCATTTTATATGGAGTGAATGGTGCTTTGAAATTGAGGAATGAAGGTGATCATAAGTCGGCTTTTGACAAGTCAAGAAAAGAAGGATGGCCCAAAAAGTGGCGCCACTTTTTATTATACAAAGCTTATGCGAGGACAGAACAACTCAGTTGCAGAAACTGATTTTCCTCTTGCATAGAAAATCTTATTTTCTGACAAGTTTTTTGATCTGTTGCAAGGGTTAATTTTTCTTCCTTTTTGTCAAATCCCCCTCCCCCTCCCACAAAAAAGGAAAAAAAGGTCTATGGTGCTTTGCTAGCCAATTGGGGCTTACGTCTCTTGGGTTTATCACTTTTGGCACTTTTTTTTAATGAATTCCTTAATAGAAAAAGAAAAGAAAAGATGAAGAAAGATAGTTTTAGGAATTCCAAGGAAGGACCTTAACTTTTATATTTGGTTTGCAGAATAGATGCTGAAGCTGTTAGTCTCAAGAGAAAGCTTGATGAAATTGCAGCTCCCCAGAAGCCTTCTGATGAAGGCCGTGAACAAACATCTGAAGAAACAACTTTAGCTACAATAGAGGTGAGATTGGTTGTGAATAGGCAGGCAAATACAGTTGAATAGAAAATTAGCACAATTGTGGTGATTTTGTTGTTTCATTAAAAGCAGGTGATAAAATTATTGCCAATGCATGAATCGTGATTTATACTTCCATTAAGTCCTTTTGATTTCCAATTCTTTTGCTTGAATTTTTATTGTTTTTACTCTACCTGAAAGTAATATATTGGACTGCGGCTTTAGGCAAGATTTTAACTATTGATAATCTACGGAAGAGACACTTTGTTGTTCTTGAGTGGTGCTTTATGTGCAAAGGGTGTGGGGAATCTGTAGATCATCTCCTCCTTCACTGTCCTTTTGCTTTTGAAATGTGGAGTATGATTTTCTGCTTGTTTGGTATTTGTTGGGTGATGCCGCAAAGGGTAGCGGATTTGTTGGATTGCTGGTCTTGCAACTTCAGGCGTCATCGTAATTTAGTTATTTGGAGGATTGTGCCGCATTGTTTGATGTGGTGTATCTGGCGGGAACGGAATTCGAGAAGCTTTGAGGATCGTGAGCGGTCCACTCTTGAGTTTAAGTCTTTTTTGTTTTCTACTCTTCTCGAATGGTGTTTGGTTTTACCTTCTTTTTCTTGTATTTCCCTTTCTGGGTTGCTTGATCATTGTACTTTGTTTTCTTGATGTTCTTGCCTCTTTCGTACATTTCCTATGTACGGGGCTGTGTTTTTTCAATATATTTTTATGTTATCACCACTCTATATTTCCTTCCCGGCTGTGTATGGGATTGCTTATTATAGAGAGGCATCTGTGGCCTCTTCTCTCGAAAGGTTAGGATCTGCGGATAGGAGAAGCTGGAATGTTCGATTACTCAGGGGCCCAAATGATTGGGAGTCAGGTGAGGTGGAGGCTTTCTTTCGAACCTTGGGCTCGAATTTACCTAAATCAGAGCACGGAGACCGTATGAGGTGGAAGCTGTCGAAGAAGGGGGATTTCGACATCCGTTCTTTTTATGATAAGCTTCGGAGTCCCTCGCCTATTATCTTTCCTTGGAAAGGTATTTGGAAGGTTAAGGCCCCTCCGCGCGTCTCTTTCTTTGTTTGGTCTGCAGTTTGGGAGAAGATCCGTACAGGGGACAATATGCGGGGTAGAGGCTTTGATTCTGTTGACTGGTGCATTATGTGCCGATGTAGCGGGGAGACGGTGAATCATTTGCTACTCCATTGTGTCAAAGCTCATCAGCTGTGGAGCTTGGTTTTCAGATCTTTTGGGATCTCTTGGGTTATGCCAAGATCAGTTGCAGATACGCTTTTTGGTTGGTGGAATTGGTTGGGAAAACACTCCTCTAGTATTTGGAATTTAGTTCCTCTTTGTCTAAATGTGGTGTATCTGGAGGGAGCGAAACTGGCGAACCTTTGAAGACAAGGATAAAACCGATGACCAGTTGCTAGCTTTCTTCAGTGGCTCTCTTTTTGATTGGTCTAGGGCGTGGGGACTCACCTCTAGTGACTCTCTCCCTTTGTTCCTCAGTTCTCTTCTTTGTTCTTAGTTTTTGTTGGTTGTTTGTTTTGTTGTTTTTCTGTTTGTTTCCTCCCCTGTATCCTTTGCCTGCCTTATGTTGTTTTCATGAGGTAGTTTCTTGAATATACATCTTTATTACTTATCAAAAAAAAGTGTAGGCTGAATCCAGCCCTTTCTTTATTGTTGCTGATATTAGCAATTGTTCTGGAAAGCAAGTAATTTTTTTTACCATTTGTTGAGGGAAGTTATGAAACATTGAGTTTTGTTGTCCCATGTTTGTGGCAGGCTTTGAAAGAAGCACTTGCACAAATTCGAGTTTGTTCTAGATTGGAAGGGCTGTTACTGAAAAAGAAATTCCTAAACAATGGAGACACTCCAGAGGTTCATGCTCAAAAGGTATGCTTTTCTCTTGCCGTTGGGGGCCTTGGGGCATTGCTTGGTTACTTTTTTAAAACATGGCTCTTGTTGTTGGTATCTTGCTTGTGCTTAACAGTTATGTTTCCAATTTGTGGAAGTGTATATGATTTTCAATTTAGCATTTACCTGTGGCTGTGGTCCACACTGCAACTTTCAAGATTTAGATATATACGGGGTGTGAATTTACTAGGTTGAACACTTTTTAGTCTGTGTGTGTCTAAAGGAGTGTAGGAAGCAAAAAAAAGGATGGAATTATTTTTCTACGATAAGCGGCATGTTTCATGAGTTGTATGAATGCCAATATTTGTTCCAAGTGTCTGATGGTGTTCTCTGTGCAAGCTACATTGTTATTGTCTGGAAACAGTCCAATGTACCATCTCTGACGGGGAGAAGTCTCTGACAAACCATAGCACACAGACCTATGCCATACATAGATCATCTCTCTTATATATATTAGCATGATATACACATCAATTCTTCACTCTTGGATACATTTTCCTGACATAATATTTAAATGTAAAACTTATTAAAAATCAAGTGTGGCGCCCATCTATGTATCCACAAACCATAGGTTGGATTTATCTCCTCTGATTGTGGGTCCAAATCAAGACTAAGCATAATGGAGCATATTTTATATGTTCTGTTGTGCCAATTTCTTGGCCTTAATTTGTGCAACTTTCTTTTCCCCTTCTCTCTCTCTTCTTCCTCCCGCCCCTCCTTTTTCTCCTAGTGATTTCTATTTGTATATTTGAGTGCACGTATTTATTTCTTTTCTTTCTTACCTGTATTAATCAGAAAATGCTTAGTTTCAAAAGCTACTGTCACCACTACTATTTGTCTTGTTTTTATGAGCAGGTTGATAAGTTAAAGGTCTTATCAGAATCTCTTGCTAGCTCTGCTGCAAAAGCTGAAAAACGTATTTCCGATCATAGGTATAAATCAAACTAACTTTTCTTAAAGATATTGGGTTATCTCAAATGATAAATTTAAGAGCTAGAATCTGTTTTTCATTTAGTTATTATTTTTTTGTGTGAAAACACTTTATTTCATCTTCTTAGAAATTCAACTTGTAAATAATTTTAAAAAAGTATTATGCTATCCTGTGGGAAGGACCTATAATTAATTTTTTGAGGCTTTTTATTATGAGGAAGAAAGGATGTGGTATTATACTAAAGATGGATTTGTATTAGGCAGAACTCTGAGTGGGGAATAGCATGTGATAATGAAGATATTGATAAGCCAATATGCACTGATAATTGGTTTCATGTTGCCTTTTTTGTTAATGAAAAGATTAGCATTGTTTTACCAAGATTCTTTAAGGTTTCCAAGTCATCACTTGCTCCCAAAAGAAGCATAGCGTTTCCATGTATCGAACACTTATTGAGTCCTGAACATGCTTGGCTCCTTACATTGTATTATTAATTAATTGTTTCCCCAGGGTTTTGGTAAATAACATGGTGTCATTTTACCATTGGAGTAGCTCGTCACTAATTTACGTCATTATGCTCTCAGTCAGTCCTTCATGCATGGATTCTAGGATTACTAGCTACTAGTGCTGGCTAACAATATTAGGCTAATTTGAGAATGAGTTAACTATATATCGGTTTCAGAGATGGAAACCTGGATGCAAGGAAAACCTGAACCTCATTACATTTCCTTCTGGGTTTCTCTGATGGATACATGATATCTTAAATATAATAAATGGCATGTCCTTTATGCTTAATTTACTGTTGACTTCTTGATATTAGGTTTATAGATGTTCTTTCCTTGTTGGCAGATTGCAAAAAGAAGAGGCATTAAAAGTTCGTGTGACCAAAGCAAGTGAAGTTAGTGAAAGAGAAAAGGTAATGCACACCCACAAGCATTGTCTTGTCAGGTACCAGTAGTGACTAGTGAGTAAACTTTAGCAGATAAGAAAAGACACCATTCTTTGGTGTCTTTTCTTATCTAAACAATGGCATATTTTCTTATCTACTATAGTTCAATCATTCTTTGCGTTTAATCAATAAAATATTTACTTATAAAAAAAGAAAAAGAAAAAAAAAAGGCACCATTCTTTTGCAGTTATAGGTAGGAACATGAAAACCTGGTATGATGATTTTTTTTTTTTTTTTTAATAGTTTTTAAAATTTAAAAGAAGGCTTGGTATTTTCTCAACTTCTTTCAATTATGTGT
Source organism: Quercus aquifolioides (assembly GCA_019022515.1). Taxonomy (NCBI): domain Eukaryota; kingdom Viridiplantae; phylum Streptophyta; class Magnoliopsida; order Fagales; family Fagaceae; genus Quercus; species Quercus aquifolioides. The sequence continues at coordinate 10,031,562 of CM032329.1, read as the reverse complement.
CTATAATTGCTTCAAATTATATGGAAATTATGGAGGGTTATAGGAAGGTTTGCTAAGTGGTGTCGATGTTGTTAACTGTATAGAAATTATTATGAAGATTTACCCTTTGATGTCCATTGTTATTATTGTTATTTTTTAAAGCTGACAGTAATGGTTTATGTAGTTTTGAAATCATTGAGAACATCCTCATCTATGTGCATGCATCTGCCACTATCAAAACATCTTGTTGCTTGGTTTTGTAATGTTTTACACTTAATGGTACTGCATGGTCTTGTAACAGGAGAGTAGCTTCCTTTTTAGTTGATGATCTTCCTAGGCTGTATGATATACATGCGGTATAAAGCCCATGATTTGCTGTTCCCATTTGTTTTAGGAGAAAAATTATAAGTTCTTGTTCACAAATATGTTTTCAGGAATTAACAGCTGAGATATCAGAACTCGAAAGACAAAGGGATGGTCTTGAAGCTGAATTGAAAAAGGTTTTTCTGCTCTCCTTCTCTTTCTTACCTTAAACCAAAAAAAAAAAAAAAAAATACATTTAACGGGAGACACTTTCTTGTCATATTTAATTCTTATCACTCATGTAATTCTATCTTTCCTTATCTGTTCCAATACTTGAATCTACTGTCTTACCTCACTGATGCTGCTTCCAGATTATGATTTTTTCTTATATTATTCCATCAAAGTTTTATGAGAATAGTGTTTGCAGAGTTGATGCCATTTACCACTTATTGTTATCAGCATTGCTTAATCCAATGATTAACTTTGAGGCTATTTTGCATTCTATGCATTGTGGCTTTTTTCAGCTAGCATTAGCTTCTTGATCAAAGCTCACTTTTCCTTTCACAAAATGTCGTATATCAGGTGGCATTCTAGTCCTTGGAACCTATTAGTGGCTAAAATTATCAAAGAATGTATTCTACTTCCCACAGAACTATGATTATGTGACTAATTATTCTTATGAGTGATCACCTATTACATACCTTGCTTTCTGCTCCTGTTACTTGGGAACACGTAGGCCTTTTTTTCCCCTTTAAGAAAATTATATAGTCATACTTGAAGCTTTTTTCTTTGATATCTATATGCCACAGGGAACACATTAGTGGTTAGCTTAATGGAGTGTAATTAAATATTAGCATTTTGCATACCTGACCGTGTTCACTGAATTGTGCGAATGATGTGTTAAGGCATTTAAACTTATTTTAAAGTCATGATTCTGCAGTCTTGTCCTAAGGATATATTAGCTTAATGTCCAAAAGTAGATTGACATGGGTTGGTCAATGCTTTTTCCCAAGATTTTTAGTAAGCTTTCTTTGTAGGTTTGTGCCATTTGACATACCCTTCATTGATTCTGAGCTTTTAACAATAGTACTTGTGGTGCAGGTTAATATATCCTTGGCTGCTGCTAATGCACGCCTTCACAATGCCAGAGAAGAGAGGGACCAATTTGAGGAAGCTAACAATCAGATTGTTGCACACTTGAAAACGAAGGTTTGCATTCTTTTTTCCTAGTTTCTCTCCAAGTTTTTTCATAATTAATTCTGATCATAAATTATTCTGTCCTCTGGCTTCTCTTATCATTTTAATGCCTGAAATATCTTAAGAAATTTGCTGATAGGAAAATGAGCTTTCCAAATCCATAGCCTCATGTAAGGTAGAAGCAGGTGTTCTCAGTACATGGACTAATTTCCTGGAAGATACTTGGGTTCTCCAACGCTCGTATGTGGAAATTAAGGAGAAGCAGGTCAAGTATGTACATTGACTGAGTGTTTTAATAGTGCAATCAGTATGTGTGAGTGTGTGTTTTAATTTTTATTTTTAAAGCATTTGTCAAGCATTTTTTTTTTAAACCTCGCACCTAGAAGATAAAAGATCCCTGTTCTTTCTTATGTGTCATGCGTTCTTACTTTAAATTATTTGCATATCCAAGTGATGAATTGGAGAGGCATGAGGACTATTTTGTGAACATGGCCATTCATCTCCTTTCTAATTACAAGGTATGTATTATATTCTTTGTATTAAAGATTTATTCCAGCAATGGACCTAAAGTTGTGAGCCCTTCCCTCGTCCTTATTCAACCTTGTACCCTTGATGCAGAAAGAGTTGGGGCCTTCAATCATCCGTATCCGGAAATTTGTGGAGAACTTGAAGAATTTGAGTGACGGGTAATATCTTTTGTTGCACTGAAATGGTTCTGACCTTTCTTAACCCAGTTTTAATTTCTTCTTACCTGATGAGACAGGTCGGAGAAGGCACCTACTTTGGATAATGAGGATTCCACAGTATTAAACCCTAGGAAAAATCTCGAGGAGGAATATTTGGATTATGAAGCCAAGGTACAAATCTCTTATATTCATAATTACAGCACTAAATTATTGATCTGTTCATTTTTAAAATTTCAAAGTTTCATTTATAGTTTCTCTTCAACTATATAGAAAATTCTACCTTCTGGCTCTATTTTCTTTTGTTCTATCGTCATCAGAATTTTTGGTTCAAAATTGCAAAAAGCTTAAAACCACTTTTACCATTTACCAGTTCTGTTTATCATGAATGAGGTTGATAATTTTGATTTACAAGTGTTTATTAATATATACATGGCATGTCAATCAAATCTAGATTTATCACGAAAATGACCTTTGAATTCCACAAGTATTATCAAGATTTATTTGTTATTTTCTTTGTCCATGCACAACCTGAAACTCCCCTTTGTAACCTCCTTTAATACTTACACTTCTGTACGGTTGGAGGAAAGGCCAGTAGGGAAGGAGGGAAGGCATTGGACCCAAAAAAATGTGAGGGAGTGAGAGGAAGCTACCTTTTCTTCCATGTGTCTGGTTCTCTGTGGAAGAAGGAATAATGAAATAGAAATGCCTTTAATGGATTGGTTGGCTGCATTGCGGAACCAATCCTTTTCATCATTTCTTGATTTCTTAGATTCTTGTAATTTTTGTTCTTGATTGTTTGATCCCTTGTACACTCCCTGTGTACTAGGGTGTTCCATTTTTTGAGATCAATAAAATTTTTACTTATCAAAAAAAAAAATGAATAGAGATGCTAGACCTAGTTTATGCGTCTGTTGATTTGCTTTCTTGTTGCAGATCATAACCACCTTCAGTGTAGTGGATAACATGAAGGAGCAGTTTTATGCTCAGCAAGGCAAAATTTCCAGGTTTGATATTCTGGCAATAACCTTACCTGTTTTGTTTTTTTACTTTATTTTTTTTTGTTTGGGTCCAAAATTTCCCTCAAAATGTAATACTTGGCTCCCATTTATCCAGGAAAGATGATCCAAAGGTCAAGGAGCTTTTTGATGAAATTGAAAAGTTAAGAGCAGAATTTGAGTCTATTGAGAGACCAAATTTAGAAATGGAGACTCCGACCCCGAAGGATGAAACTCAATCTAGTGAGAACCCACAGAAAACTCCATCCCCTCCTCCAATGCCAGATTCTGAGACACCAAGAGCTGGTATAGATGAACAGCCCAAGTCACCTGCAATCAAGGCAGAGCAGGTGCTAGATACTGAGGCAGAACTGGCAAAATTGGAGTCAGAGTTTGGAAAGGTTGGTCGAGACTACTCTGCAGAGGAGATTGGTGACTGGGAATTTGATGAGCTTGAAAGAGAATTAACAGCTGGTGATTCAGCGACAAGCAAATAAATTTTTAGCTCTCCTACACAGATATCCAGTGATTCAGGTCTAATAAACGAGCATGCAAATGTATAATTACGATATAAATTTGCCTGTGACAATCTGACCTCCACAAAGCTGCTTTAGATCTCCAGCTTCTCATTGTAACATTTTATGGAGTTCCAATTAATTCATTCTTATGTAAATTCTCAAACTTGTCTCTTGTGTAATGAATATATTAAACAAATGAATGTAAGTTGTTAGGTTGTAAATGTGAAACCTTAACAATTCTTAAGGACTATTCTGCTTGCATCATAGTTGCAACATTCATGTAAAGTGGGTAGGGTAACGGAAACATCGTTGTTTCTTTCTTTTTCTTTTAGGTGAGGCTTGTCTTCCAATATATTACATGTTGTTGTTGTCCTGCAAATATCTTACTGTCCCAAGACTACCTACTTTGAGTGAGAATGTGGCCAAAATTGTCTCTTGGAGAAGTTGGAGGGGAATGACCATTCAGTGTTGAAGGGGGCCTGTCGTGCCTTCGTGCTTAGAAATGAAGGAAACAAGAGGCAAATGTGGGGTTCTAAGGTCTTTGTTAATGTTGATTTATTGAAAAGTTTCCTGAGTTAGAAGCTGCAATTTGTTTTATCTTTGAAGAGCATCATGATTGTACGTGATGTCTATTCTTTCAGCACCAGGGTACAGAAGCTAGTGGGCTGGGAACACCTTACCAAAAATCCCTTAAAAAGGCAGTTTGTAAATTGACTACCAAAAGACATTGGTTGGAACTGTTTAGGTGCTGTCGCAATTTTCTTCTTTTGTTAGTGCTGGTTGAATACCCGGCAAGGGAGCCACTGTACTCGAACCAGAGAGGCTCTACTGGTTGATACTTGAACCAATCAAATTACTCTAGCATCTTGATTTTTTGGGTGGTGGGTCTTTCGGATGGATATATGAATGGCTGTACTTTGCTCCTACTTTTATGCGTCTGTAAGAAGAATTAATCTTCCATAATGTTCATCCAGCGTGTTAACAGTGACTCATATTCTCAATAAGAGTAGGTTAGCGTATATTGGGAAATTCAATGTATCAGGTTAGGTCCCTCCCAAAAAAAAAAAAAGAAGAAGAAGGAAGTATCGGGTTAAGGACCAATTTGGATTGAGGAGGGAGAGAGGAAGAGTAGAGGGGAATAGAGTAGAGTTGGCTAAAAATAGGCTAATTTTGGGCTAATTTCACTCTACTCTATTTTGCTTCCCCTCCCTCCCATTCAATCCAAACAGACCATATGGTTTTTTGGGTAATATAAATGTATTGTAAATCCTCATTTTTTTAAGGAATTTTCAACCATTCACTCCTGTGAGCGTAAGTACACAACTAAACCATGTAAATTTCTGTGTTGAATTTCTCTCTATCACTAAGATTGCTTAGAACATAAATCCTCAACACAACACTTCCGGGCCTGTGTGGTAATGTAAAAGCTACCAAGGGGGTGACATTTGGATGTAGGCATAGCATGCTCTTCTTACAATTATGATCCAATGGCTAAAAAATATTTCTTTCTTGAACCTTGCATTGGTCAACATGTTTCCAGGATGATATAATCTAAAAGACAAAACTTCTGTCCAGTGCTCTGGTGGATTGGTAGCACTAAACGGGACACACGATAAGGACACACGGTTAATTTTGGACATTTGATCACGTTTTGTCGCGTTCAGTATACTGAGCATTGGATGCAAGTCAAACTCTAATCTAATTGCTTGCACTTAAACCATGCACACCACAATTCTGGTGGTGTGCTCCCTATGGCTATAACCACAATACTTGTGAGCACAGCAGCTATAACAAACTGTCTCGATTTTGAGAATGGAGGGCTCCCTATGGCCTTGTTATAGTGGATAAAATTAAGCATCTAAGAGTGGAAACACGGAGTGTGTTAAAAGAAGAAAAAAAATCTCGAGCTTCGCATGCATTCCATCCAAAATTCCCATCCCCACCATGAATTGTCGGATCATGTGTTGGTCCTTTCTGAGGTCAACAACTCTCTCTCTCTCTCCCCCTTATTATTATGTCACCTTTGAGTTAGTGAAGAGAATACAAGCTTAAAAACTATGGAAAATCTAAGAGGATATAAAAAGAATATTTACTAAAAAAGAACAATAAAAATATCCAGAGACCAGAAAGGTGCTTAATTGCAAAGAAATTTAACGAAATTTTTTCTCATAAATGATTAAAAAAAGTAGTTACAAAAAGTAAAAACACACCCAGGAATCCAGTGAAAGTGATAAAAGCATGTAGTATAAAGCGATTCCCTAGTTCTAAGTATTATTCAATATGGAGGACCTTTTTCAAGTTTGTTTTTATTAGTTATGGTGCATAGATAGCAATCAATCAAATACTACTTCCTCTATTGCGGGTGTGCAGAAAAGCCATGTTTTAAGCTATGAGCTGGCTTGAAGTTTGAATTTGGATGTGGTTGATAGGGGCTTGGTGAGTTTTGCATAAAAAAAACCAGAAATATGTAATTGCTTTTTAGGTACACGCTCTTAATCTATGGTTATCTAATTCACTAAATAAATTGAAAAAATCATGCAGATTCTCCTACTCTTTTGATGCAATGGGAGGGGTCTAGAATCCACTAGATAAAAATAATAGAAAACATCTCTGAAATTCTATTAATCAATAATTTGAATGCTTAGGGACTACAATCACTAATTTATCGTAAAGAAATCTTGGTGCAATTAGGATACGCTTAGGAAACCCTAATTCCTGTTAGACACAAATTAAAATAAAAGAGGTTAATATGATAGGACTCTAGGAAATGTTCTAGAATTGATAGGACCTTATGCAAACTCTTATTTTGAAAATTATAACAAAATGAAAATATTATGGGGCTTTCATCTCTTGCCTCAGAATCAAATAGAGTTGACCCATCTCATCTATATTCCTCTTTTTTTTTTTTAATAGATTATAACTCTAAAATTGAAATGAAGATATATTTGGAAGAATTATAGAAAAAGATAACCGAATAACTACAATATAAGTTATAAACAAAAAAGAAAAGAAGAAAATAAATCCAAAACAGAGAAAAAATGCAATCTGCCTAACGTAGTCATCTAATAAAATATTGATCTCAAGAACTTAATCTTAGGTTCTTGAGAGATAAATATCAGCAGCAGAAAATTTGTTATTAGAAATGAAAAAGTTTGAGTATAATTAAAGTACACAGGGAGTACACTTGAAGACCCCGAAAAGCTGCAGCCTAAAATAAAATGAAAGAGGGGAGGGAAAAAAATGTAAAAGAGTCATGTTAGGAATTCAATAGTTAGGAGAGGAGTATTTGAACTCTGACTGTTTCTGTTTAAAAACACCCGGGAGTGTCAATTGAACTACAAGACTATTAGCAATTTTCACAATCATTTTCTTTTTTACGATCATTGATGTGGTAAGTCATAATTAGAGTGTCATCATTTTTACATCGATCCATCGTTGACATCACTTTTATCAATACTAATCAAAACATATCATTTCAATAGTTGTGAAAAAGATTATGAACTTATTATAGTTAGAGGTAGGGTATATCAAACATGGAATTTTCATAGAAAATGGTATTTGCAAATTACTCATTTTTTACACAACTAAGTTTGGCTAGACAAATGCCAACCCTAGTACTACAACAGTGCTAGACTGCTAGGTGAATCCTTCAATGATCAGATCCATTTCTCTGAATATCTGATAATCATATCAAATCAATGGGGGATGATTCATTGCTCATGGATGTAGTCTTCTGATCACAATTTAATTTGAGAATCTGCAATATGGCATATGGTCCCAACAAATAATCAAGTCTTAATGATGCCTACAAAGTGCTTTGTAAGGAACAATGAGCCCATGACAGAGATACTATAATACTGCATAATTCACTGATTAAAATCATTACTGGTTTTCTTTTTACTTCTTTAAAGAGCAACTTTTAAAACAAAAGAGGCCATTTAATAACTAAATATATAAATGAGAAAAGCAGTGAGCCACAAGAAAAGAGAAATGTAGACATGAGTCAGTGCTGGGACATTAAAAAAGCTCCTCAATGTTTCTAAATTTTATATTTGGAAGCATTCAAAGATATTGCAAATTTCGGACAATAAAATTTATTTCTTTCCAAAATTGGCATCATCCACACTTTAAAGGGTGCACTTGCCCTCTTCCCTCCTCAGAATGCTCAACTCCCATAAGCTACTTCATTGAGAGAGAGAGAGAGAGAGAGAGAGAGAGAGGTCCATCTTATCAAAACAGGATTGAAACTTGAAATGGCTGTGAACCTCCTACCATGTGAGCAAGCAGATGATGACTACATTGACATGGAAGTAAGCTCATACTCTCATTTCCTTTCCCATTCTCTAAGCTCCCCTCCACACCCCAGAGAATTTGAGTTCCAAATGTCTTCCATCTCTCAAGAGAGAGAGCCTACAACTTCACCAGCTGATGAGCTCTTCTACAAAGGAAAGCTCCTTCCTCTTCAGCTCCCACCACGTATACAAATGGTAGAAAAACTCTTGCAAAACTCCAGTCCTGCTTATGATACAAGAAAAGACATCTTTGAAGAATTCTATAGCACCCCATTAACCACTAGTGCCCCGACACCAAATTATAGTACCCCATTTGAGTCCTGCAACATCTCACCCTCAGAATCATGCAGGGTCAGTGGAGAGCTGAACCCAGATGAGTATCTCTACGAGTATTCCAATGAGGTCAGTGGCTTCATTGGTGAACACCCAAAAAAGTCTTGGACCAAAAAGCTCAAGCAGTCCTCACTTGGCTTAAAGCTGAAGGCTTCCAGGGCTTACCTCAAGTCCTTCTTCAGCAAATCCGGTTGCTCCCACGAGTCCTGCACAGCTGCTACAAAGGATGCAGATGAAGGATCGGTTTCAAAAGCCAAGGAATGTATGAATAAGTACATGAAGGAGTCTAAGAAAATCCCATTTGGACAAATTAACAAGGACAAATGCTTAACTTCAACTAGTAGTGTGAGGAGCATTGACAAAGAAAAGAGTGCAGAGATTGGTATTGTTGGTCGCCATAGGAGATCATTCTCCATGGCTATCAAACGCCATTCAACAAAGAAGTCTTCATCCTCTTCAGAATCATCTGGATCTTCTTCATCTTCAAGCTCAAACAATTCAAATGGATTCCATGAGTTGCAATTTCTCAAGAGATGTAACAGTGCTAGTTCAGATATTGAGATATCAATCCAAGGAGCAATTGCTCATTGCAAGCAGTCTCAGCAGCTCTTCCATTCCAGAAAGACTGTAACTGAAGTTGGGTTTTACTCATTGTCAACTTCAAGGATTGCAGTTCTTGAAGATCAAGAAAGGCCAGACCTTTGCAGGGGCTGAGAGAGAGAGAGAGAGAGAGTCAGAGAGAGAAGAAAAACAAGGGCAAAGTACAAAGTTGTAATTGGCTAATGATGTGCTTTCCTTATTTCATAATTTTGATAATGACTATGCTTTGATCCAAGACTTATAATTGTGTATGGCTTTTTGCAATTTTTAGATCAGAGCAACCTGTGGAAGTTTGTGAAAACTCTGAATAAAAGTTCTCTTCCTCAAAACAAGTTATAATCAGTACAAATGAATGAGGTTCTTCATATAGATTACTCCACTTAAGTGGGATTTACCAATATTAGTTGATTGACATTTCTTGTTCCCACATCTTCCTTAAACAAGAAATCATAGCTCCGTCTATTCAAAAGCCACTTTGGAAAATTCTGTACAAAAAAATCCTCTTTTATGCACAGGCTGTGTTTCACTTTTGAACACAAACTACAAAAGTTTCCCACCAAAGGCCTCTTGACTTAATGGCGCCTCCAGTTCCCCCAAAGGGGTGAACTTGGGTTCAATCCACCAATTCCACTTTGGGGTAAGCTTGACTTCTTTGATGTCCATGAAGTTGTTACAGTTTTATTTTGACGGACACCAAAAGGAGTTACAAAGATCATCCGCATATATATACTGCCATATTACTTGATCTACATTCGTGTGTGAAATTACAATATTGAGTATAGGGCAGCTAGTGTATTCAAATATTGGAAATATTCCCAATAATGGTACAGACACCCGTTTTATGTGATTCAGGACTAGACCTGCTGGCTCCCGAATCCTCAGCATAACCAACATGGTAGATTAGACTCCATGCACGTCCCATCACCTGGCTATCAAGTTGACTTCAGTAACTCCAATCTTTTAAGACATTAGTATTCAGGTTGTGGATATCACAATGAATTATAAGGACCAAAGTATAAGAATGAAAAATCAAGATAGCATCTATTTTATATAGACCTTGCTTCTCTTAAATGATCCTAACTAATTCAGGGAACATTGACATCACTTTTGATTCTTCAGGTGTACTGTACAACTAAAAGTCTGATATTGATAGTAGGATTTTATATCCTTGTTTCTTCTGAAATGGAAGCTATTTGAATCTAGGCTTATTCACCTAGATAATAACTTAATAGGGAGTGGATCTGATAGTGATTGTTTATAATGAGAAATACAATCTTTTCCAATTTTATTAAGTAGCAAAAAGTAAATGATCATGTTCCGTAACTGACAGTTTCTATCATGGTTATTAAGTTAAACAATTGGAAGATATAAATTATAAAAAAAATTCCAAGCTTGTCCATGATTTTGCAAAGCTTTCCTAATGACATTCAAGCATTTCCCAACATAATTCTCAAAGCCTCCCTAATTTCAACTTTGTTTTTAAATTATTAGGAGAAAAGAAAAAGGATACGTGTGTTTGGCCAGCTTATTTTCCTCAAATTTATTTGCTTTTTACTTTGGAGAAAAAGAGTGACTTTAGCAAATAAACTGGCTTATAGTTACCTATTTATTCCAAACAAATAGAATTATATGTTGCTTACCTGTAAAGTTAGGTTGTTCTAATCACCAGCCATCACTTCCACAAGCTGACATGGTTTCCTTCAAATACATTACAAAATAATATAAACTACACAAAGATGAGTATCATTATGTTCCAGACAATTATCAAATAACAGAATTAATCATGACTGTAATACTAGAAGCCCACTTGTCCACCCCTCTAAAGCAACTAAGAGACACCTACGGCCTCCCTTAAATTTCTTATCACTTCTGACAAAAAAATGAAACATTCTTTAACAAAGTTTTAGAAAACCGATCAAAATGTTGGAAAAGTGTTAGGATTAAGCTTAAGCCGCCCATACTTGCACGGTTACAATATTCAATACCAACAAAGTTAAGCTAAGGAAAGACAATAAAAAACAAAATATAAGAAGAGGAAATCTTTCAAGTGCAGACAAAAAGCTTTTCAGGTGGCTCTTTTGCCATTCTTTTTATTTAGCTATAGTGGGTGTACAGTGTACTATACCTTAAACTAAGTAAACATGTCAGCCAGAACTTTGACAGGATAAGAGGCAATGGAAAGTTATAAAAAGGCCAGTTTGATGTTGTTGAGCACCAAGGTGAGAAACCCTTTTCCCCACCCAGCTTCTACAGGGACAAAGAAGGAAATGGAAGGCCTCACATACCTACTGGTGTGCCTGATTAGTGATTACCTCAGCTTGTTCTTTTGTAACTTACGTTTTCAAAATGACCCCCAAATCAATTGCACAAAAAGTCAGTGTACGGACACTCATTAGTGTGCACAGTGCACACAAATGGCCTTTCAGGATCATGAAGTTTGGATGCACAGCTAAATAATGCCTGATATATTTGCAGCCATTACATCTAATCTGACATCTGAATATCTCACTTTTGAGAGTAATTGATTTCACAATTATGTAGTGCCAAGGCGGAACTAGGATTTTTACTTTTTTTGGGGGGGGTGGGGGGAGACTATACTATCACATTGATTCACAATTCAAGAAAAACTCAAAAGTACCACACATACATAAGTCTTGGATTTTTAATTCCAAGGTGAGTCATAACTCATATTTATATTGCATACAAAAGTTCTATTTCTGAAAACTCATCTTATATAAAAGCTTTACATTTTTCTAAGCTCTATTGAATATACAAAAGTTTTCTAACTCGCGTCATAGCTGGGGCCCAATTATTTTCTTGGAAGAGGGGCCAAGTCTATATAAAAAAACTGGTGAGTCTTATATTTGCCTACTGGTAATTATTTTTTAAAAATTGTGGTGGCAGCCTCCTTATATTAGACATGATTCGCCCTTGATTCAACCTATAATTATTAGGTCATATGACATAGTATATATTTTGAAGTACAATTGATGTGAATACTCTACACCAATATATACCAAGTAAGCTAATATTAGAATTTATTGGTATGGAGTAGTACATCACTATAATTTGAGAATAACTAATAATTTTCTGGTGTTGAACTTTGTGCTTCACTAATGATCAATATCGGTTTTTAAGGAAAGAGTTTATGGGTATGTACTTGTTGGAGTATTATTAACACAGGGAAAAAAAGTTCCCCAAGTTTACTTAAAAATTATTTGAAGATAGACTTAGTGCATGAAACCTTGCACACCTAAACAAAGTTGTCTCATGTGATCCAGGTAACCTTGTGAAAGTACATCATGCAAATCAAAAGAATGAATGTTGTTGCTATCCATTTAACAGCCCTTGTTTTCCTGAGAAAACTGTTGGTCCCAAATCCCAATGGAATAAAAAAGGAGCTTGCAGAATATATATAACCAGAAATGTATATATAAATGTAGCACTTACAGGACAACAAGAATCACTGGTTAGGTAAGTTTGAACTTTGAAGGCTCGGAGGACCGCATGACGTTGGTATGTGTTAGGATTATTGCTGCTAAGTGTTAACAATTCAATAATAATCTCATGCCTAGCTACCACCTGAACCGAAGTTAATGGACTCTAGGTTGGCTTAACCAATGTAAGAAGGAGCACCGAATTCCTCTTAAGTCTCCTCTAGTGGGTCCATCTAGCTAGAACCCTGAACTATTATTTTTTCAGTTGGTCACACCTAGAACTGCGACAATTGCCACCTTTTTATTCATTAACAAACAAAAAGAAAGAATCTCTGGAAGAAGAAGAAGAAGATGGGTCTTCGAAATGTTAAAGAAACGAATTCCCTTGATCAAGGGCCCAATGAACAGAGTGGGGTAGAGCAGAGATGGAAATGGGGCCATTTCAGTTATAAAATAGAGCCCACTGGCCATGTATACAGACGAGTTGCTCACTCAGCACAAAAGAAAATGAATAACAAATAAAATTCCTATTTCTGTCAAAAGTTTTGTAATTCAATAATATTGTTTACATACCAATTTAGAGAGAGGTCTCATGTAACCTATACTTTCCGCTATGAAACCTATACTTTTGGTTAGAGCATGGCTTTGGTACCATTTGTAATGACCTTGCTCCAACTCTGTAGATATTGTCTGCTATGAAACCTATACTTTTGGCTAGAGCATGGCTTTGATACCATTTGTAATGACCCTGCTCCAACTGTGTAGATACTGTACTTTGGGGAGAGAACAAAATCGTGAGGGATATGGGCCCCAAAGCGGGTGGGGTCGTTACATCTCATAAAAGCATCTCGTAAGATACCCTCTTGCTCTGTAGCTACACTACCTTGTTGTAACTCAGTAACTGAAACTGTGAATATACATAATCGTTTAAGGGTCAATCTAACGAGTAATTTTAGTGTATTGGTTAACAATTCATTTTAGGAAAGTTTTGACACCACTTTGGAAATGAAAAAAGCTGTCAAAATATTAGTTACTTTTTTTTTTCTTTCCCCATAAAAACTTTCTTTAAATTGATTATTAACTAATACCCTAAAGGCATTTGTTAGCATTTCCCTTCAACAATAGAAAATAAAACGACGTTGTTTAGTAAATATTGAATAGTGAAAGGCTCTTGTTAAAGGTATCAAGCCCAATTATAACCAAGACCCAAGCCCAGTCCTTATGGTGCAAAATCAAGTATCCTAATTGGTACTTGTAGTACAATTCAATTAACTATGGTTTATTGCAAGGCCGGCTTAACAACTTTGAGGGCCTTAGATGAAAATTTTAAGTGGGGCTTTTTTTATATTTAAATATTAATTAAATAATATTTATTGAATTTTTTTATTTTTATTTAAAATATATTAGACATTTATAATGAGAAAATATTTTTAGATAAATAAAACACAATTTATAATTAAAAATGACAATTTAACAAAAAATAAAATTTAAAGTATTGAATAGTAGAACCTGGTTATTGCAATTTTTCTAAAACCGTTACCACTTTATACTTTAAAGTCTAAACCTACACAAATAAATTTTATTTATTACATGGTTCAATAATAAATTAGTATCACTATAATACAAATGAGTTTTTTTTTTTGGAGAAAATAATACAAATGAGTTGATATGATATACATCAAATTATTAATTGGTGTGATAACTTATAATAATTGATAAAGTAAAGTTTGCTTAAAAAAAAAAAGGTAAAAGATACAATGGGTGTGTGCATATACATTGAGTGTGAATGTGAGTGGTTGGGTTAGTGTGTGGTCGGGTGGCCTGTAGGGGCCAGCTGTGAAGTGTGAACAATGCACTATAGGCTTATGGCTAATGGCTTGTCAGAATCAACATGTGCTCATTTGTAGGTATGCACTGTGTAGAGTGCAGTGCTGTGGGTAGTGGGCTGTGCAAGAGAGCAAGACTAGTGTGTTGTCCTAAGAGGCTATCAATCAAGCAGATTAAAAAAATATAATTTAAAATATTTAAATTGAATAAAAAGCAAACTTTTTGTCGGGGGCGAAAAAGTTTTCCTTTCGACAAATAAGATTTATAACGGGTTAGGTGGTCTAAACCAAAACTCAACGATGGGCTTGATGCACGGCCCAAAGGCTATCGGTGAAAGTCCAAGACGTCCACTATATTTAATGCCTTGGGCTTAGATTGGAACTGACAAGAGTGGTCCATGAACAATCCCTGCAGCGGATATGTCAGCACAGTTTAAAAAGCATTCTGTATGAAATAACCCAGCAGTAAAATGATTCTGCAGAAAATAGCCCAGCGGTAAAATGTTTCTGTAGAAAAACGGCCCAGCGGTAAAGTAATACAAGCAGAATAAGCTTCAATTTGTTGACTGCTTCACAAATCAAGGGAAATGTCTATGTTTTCAGACTCATCTTCTGTTAGATCTGGAGAAGAGTCTTCTAATACGACAATATGGGGGAAAAATTCTATAGTAACAATTACATCATAACCATTAATAGTAAATGAATAAATAAATGTCATGAGTTCCATAATAACAAATAATGGAGAAAACTTAGTGTGAGATGAAGGGAGAGAGAGAGATCCCAGCTAGCGCAGCAAGATCATTATGGTGCCATGGCATGCTCATGAGTATAGTATATGTAGTGAGTAGAGATAATCATTTGTGAGTAATATGAGTAATGAGTGAGAGAATATAGTGAGTAGTATGGGTGAGAATGTATAGCAATGAGTGAGTAGTGTAAGCAATGAGTGAGAGTGTATGGCAAAAGCTGATTGAGCTTTCTGCTGGGGCAAGTAAACGTTTTATGAGTGGAGCTATGAGAAGTGTTTGTGAACTAAGAGCTGGGGAACTTAGTTTCTCAGCTTGAAACTAAGAACTTAGTCATTCTTCAGAGCTTAGAGAGGGCATTTTGCAAAAAGGTCTTCAGCTTAGTGAGTTGGTTGAGTGTTTGTTGTAAGTTAGTTGTAGCATTAATGGAGAGTTCCATTTATACCTGAGTTTTTAGGGGGTAATTAGCAAAATAATCTTTGCCAATCTTCAGGAAATCCTTAGAAAAACGTTCCTAGGATTTTTTGCTAAGAGTAGTAAGCTCACTTTTAGAAGTTTATTACTGTTCTGGGCAATAACAGCTGGGTTTCTGGCTTAGCATTAAATGTTGATTAGCCTTGGCTGATTGGATTAGAGCATGCTTGGGGCTAATGATCTTGGGTATGCTACAACTAGAATCAGAGTTCCCAAGGGCAGATTGGACCACCCCAAGCCAGGTGTCAACCTTGGAGCCCTTGCTGAGAACTCTGCTGGGATCCCTTTGGTGCCCTCCAAACCACATTTCCCTAAGTTTTCCCATTTGGGGTTCAT
Organism: Quercus aquifolioides; assembly: GCA_019022515.1. Taxonomy (NCBI): domain Eukaryota; kingdom Viridiplantae; phylum Streptophyta; class Magnoliopsida; order Fagales; family Fagaceae; genus Quercus; species Quercus aquifolioides. The sequence continues at coordinate 10,015,840 of CM032329.1, read as the reverse complement.
GGGCTTGGTTCATGAACCAGAGATTACATATTTTTAGTATAAAAATGAGCTGGTTTCATCTTGATTAAGGAGCTTTGAAGGCCTTGTCATGGCAACTTTGAGTCTTTGACTGAAATGGGTTGAAGAAGAAGTGACAGCTGACTGAAGCTTTTCAGATTTCTGTCACATCCACTTCAGCTTTATGTCACATGAGGAGTGATGGGATTCCAGCTTGTGAAGGAAGGATTCAACCCTTGAGGGACACATGTCTGCTTCTGATTTGATTTAGACAAGTTGGGACTTGATAGGAAAGGCTCCAGCTGTTTGTGCTGGGATTTTGGCTGATTACTTTACGTAAGCTTTCAGCTGTTGGATTCTGTGTGTGGGCTGGGCTGACCCAGTTGGGTTTTGTAAATAAGCTTGCTTGGGCTTGGTTAACCCTACAAAATGAGTAGTTTTGCCATGGGTGATATTCGTGGGCTTAGTAGTTAGTTGAAGAGAATAGACATAGTTTCCCACAAATTTTGTGAGAGCAATATTTTTGAGAGATGAGTAATTTATATTTCCCATGAGTTAGAGACTTTGTATATGTAAAGCAAGTGTGGAAATAATATTTGATTGTGCCAAAATAATATTGGGCTTTTAGAAATAGTGCCAAATAAATAATAGTGCCAAATGAATATTTGGGCTTTGTAAAAATTGTGCCAAATGAATATTTGGGTTTTGTAAAAATAGTGCCAAATGAATATTTGGGCATTGTAATATGATTTAGAATTTTGTAAAATATTTGCCGTGTAGCAACGGACTTGGTAGAAGTGCCGTATCGTAACGGGCTTTGTAAATGGTGCCGCATCGTAGCGGGCTTTTTGAATTTGCCACATAGTCGTGGGACATTGAATTAGTCACATCGTAGTGGGACTTTGAATTAGCCACATCGTAGTGGGACCTTGAATTAGCCACATCGTAGTGGGACTTTAGGGAGTTTGGGCCTTCTTTGGGTTTTGCACTCAAGCTAAATGATTTTGGGCTTTTTATGGAGATAATGTAATTTTGTGGCCCAATTGTGATAGTGGTATGGTGAGTATTTTTGTGAAAACCCAAGTTGGATAATATGTGGGCTATAATGGGTAATATTTGTGAGAGGGCCCAAGACAATTTATGGGCTTGTGTATGGAGTATTTATGAAGCTCCAATAGCATAGAGAATATTTGGGTAATATATATGATAATATTTACGCGGGCTTAAAATAATGTGTGGGATCATGTGGGTATTTTGTGATTGGGCTTAATAGAAATCTAGGCCCGAAAATTTGTACCTCAACACTTTTTAATGTTAAATATCGGAAAGATAGAAAGGGAGAGAGGGGTTACCTTTGCTATGCCCACACCGTCCCTCTTCAATCTTGAATCTACTGTGAAGGGTAGTGAACAAAGAATGATTTCAAGCTATTACAAAGAATGATTGAGCTTATAGAAAAAGATCAAGATGAAGAAAAGAAAGGTAAGAATATATATGGAGAGAGAGAAATAGAGAGATGAGAGATTTTTTCTTTTGTTTTAGAAATTTATAATCTCTATTTTAGCATATTTCAAGACAATTACGTTTTATTATTAATGAATTTGTCTGGTATTAATTTTGATTTTAGCATATTTCAAGAATGAGTTAAAGAATTTTTCTCCTAAAATTTAATTTTGTTAGCTGAAGTTTGACTATTTTTGTTTTTTCCCTTTTTAATTTTCTGGATTTTAGGATACAATATGACCTTTTTTATGCATTTTATTGACCAATAATAGTATTTAATTTTTTTTTGTAATTAAAATATATAGACAAATAAATAAATAAATAAATATATATATAATTTTTTATTTTATTTTTACAAGTGGGGGCCTTCTTTTATTTGGGGGCCTTAGGCGGTTGCATCAATTGCATTTATTGTTCATCCGGCCCTGGCTTATTGTAGGGTTAAGTTAGAGTTTAGTCTCTTATAAATTACCTAGGAATTGAGATTATAGTGAAGAAGTATTCTACTCCTTCACAATCTTTGGCTTTTTTTTTGGACCTTTTGTTCCATCAAACCTACATCAAATTCGTTCCAAAAATCTATATATATCTAAAAGTGTAGCATTTATTGTTGCTACGCTCTAGTTGAGCTACATCAGCTCCACGCCATTATCTTTTTTCTTTCCAATTTTCCTATAATTGTTTTTAACATTTATTTTTTAAATATTTACACTTCTCCAACCTTTCTCCTTCCCTTACCTTTTCATTTCCCCACTACTTCTCTAACCTTTCTCCCTCCCTTACATTTTCATCTCTCCACTACCCTCTACATTAATATCATTCTTCCTCTTTCCCTTCATTTTCCTTTATTTTTGTCTCTTCTTATTCACACCTTCTTACTATAAATTTGTCTTTACCTCTTCCATTATATGCATAGTTTTCCCTCACCAAAAAAAAAAAAAGGTTCTCTCTCTCTCTTGCAATTTTGTAGTGGATTTTTTTTTTCTTGCATCTCTGCTTTAGGTTGATAATTTTTTATATTCTTTAAAACTCTACTTTGGGTTAATGTGATTTAGTTTTGTTTTTTAATTTTTTTTTTTTTTTTTGGTCTCTTTGATTGTTAAATGTTATCCTATTGCATTATAAAGAATTAAACATAGCATATAAAAATATAATATTATTCTATTATATAGTATGATTTGGATAATTTGGTATTTATTGTAATTTGGTAGTTATTCTATTATATAGCATGATTTTTTATAGTGCTCAATTTAGATGTTAAACTATGAGACTTTACTAATTTTTATTTATTTTTTAATCCTTTGTGGTGGACAAAGTATTCTTAATAGTTGTATTAGAAGTACTCTATAATGCCATTTATTTAGAGAAAAGTAAAGGTTAGCCAAACGAAAATAATCGGATGGATGATAAATTTTAGCTTTTGCAATTTTATTTTAATTATTATTATTATTTTATAACAATGCATATATAAAAATTTAATTCTTAGATTTTACTAATAATTGTTTATTAAATAATATGTTTTTGTTGGACGAAATTACATATTTTGCATAGAAAATAACCTTAATTAGGGGTGTGCAGCCAACCCGCTGACCCGCCAAAATCGACTCGACCCGACTCAACCTGCTGGGTTGGGTCGGTTTTTAGGGCTTGGTGGGTTGGGTTGGGTTACAAAATTTTTTTTGATAGCGGGTCGGGTTGGGTTCGGGTCATAAAATTCTAAACCACTAAACCCGACCCAACCCACCCATATATTTAAAATATATTATATAATTAATAATTTTTTTTAAATAACCATCTCTTCCTCCTATCCTATATAATAGTCAATATTAATGTATATTAGTTCATATATTAATGTATAACTGAGTTGGAATATTAGTTCATATATTAATGTATATTTTGTTTATCAACTTAGGTGGCAGGTGAGATATATTTTTTTGTGCTCAATTTAATAATAATAATAAAAAGTCCAACCCATGGGTTCAACCCAACCCAACCCGACCCATGTGGGTTGGGTTGGGTTAGACTTATGTGATGGATTGGGTTGGGTTGAATTTTTTTTAACCCACCATGGTGGGTTGGGTCAAAAAATCCCCTTAACTAGGGATGACAATGGGGCGGGGCAGGGCCGAAGGATGGGATCTTCGTCCCCGCCCCGCATGGTTTTGTCTTGCCCTATTCCCGCCCCACCTCGCCCTGCATGACGGGGAAAACTTTCTCACCCCATCCTCGCCCCTTGGCACCTTGCGAAGCCCTGCCCCACCCCGTAAAATTCTACTTTTTGTTAATTTTCTCTACAATTAGTACAATTTTTTTAATGAAATCTATTTCATTAATAAAAATATATTTGAAATTACAACTAAATTTATCTCATCAAATCAAATCAATTTTTAGAAAAAATTGAATAATATATCAAAGCGTTTAATAAGACAATCACTAAAAAAAAAAAAAAAAACACATAGTATAACATATAACAAAATAAAGACAGAGAACAATATTGGGTAGAATAAAATAAGCTAATATTGATATGTTATTTAAATAGTAGGGTTTTAAGGTATGAAAAATTTATAATTATAACTCTTAGCAATGCGGGTGGGGCGGGTCTAAAAAGTCTAAACCCATCCCCGCCCCGCCCCGTGGTGCGGGGCTAAAATCTTGCCCCATCCCCACCCCATCACCTTTGTGGGCCGGGGAAAACCCACATGGGGCGAAGTGGGGGAGGGGCGGGTTAAGCAAGGCGGGACAAAATTGCCATCCCTACCCTTAACCCGATCCAACCCGATCCATGCACACCCCTAACCTTAATAGATTATCAACAACAATTAATTTTTTAGATTTCCTAATTAGTCCAATTAATCATTGTTAAGTTTTATTAATTTTTTAGTTACGTTTTTCAGTGTTTTGGATTATAGGTAGAAAAAATAAGGTTTGAGAAAGTTTGTTTAAAACTAAAAGAATAATTTTCAAAATTTATATTCTTTTTAATGGTTCACAAAATGTTATAAATAAATTTTTATTAAAAATGAATATTTTCATTGACTTGCCTTTTAAATTTTTGAGAAAAATTGTATTATTTTCATTTTGGTACGACAAAATTTATATTTATTATTGTTCTTATATAACATTTATGGTTGTTCTTATAGATTATGAAATAAATTGCTCATTATTAAATTAGTTTAAATTATAAAAAAAATAAAACTATCATAAAAATAATTATCATGCACAACGTATGGTTCAGGCAAGTAAAAAATAAAAATCAAGCCTTGTTCAATGTACCGCCGCTGAAGCCTTATCGAGATATTGCAACGTTGCTGCTCAAGCTTAGCCTTTAAGTGCTGTCACCTACAACCATGTTTAAAGCCCAAATGTTGCAAATTGACAAAATTGTGGCAAAGCGTGGCCCATCCAATAGGAATTTCAAAGCATGATTTAAGTCTTTCTATGCCTACGACAACCACGTGTTGTTGAAGATGCTTATTGTTTTCAAAGGCTTCAAAGACTATTGAACTTTAAGCAAAAGCTATGTCCTACTACACCTATGATTAAATTGTTGTTGGGTTTTAGACCGCCCAACTAATGCATGCCCGCAATCAACTTCACAAACACAGTTGCTAATATGAACTGATCTTTATTGCTCTAAGTTGGCTTTTATACGTTGTAAGTTTCTATGGCCTCTATTAATTGCAAGATCAGGGTTGTCTTTGTCACCATCACTGCCTACTCTGTAGGATCATCCTAATTTATTCCTTGTCATGAAAAACATACGAACAACCTCGATGATCTTGGTGATTACTGCTTCGCCAATCGGTAGCCTCATATATATTGTCTTTTCTTTTTTTATCATGCGGCTTCATCACGCCTCTAATAAGTAGCCCCTACAAGTATAATGTGCACCACTCTTCATTGGAATCTCAATCATTGGTGCATTTGGATTTCATTGAAGCCTTTGATCATCGCATGCATCTCACCAATTATTGCTCTATTTAAATCGGGTGTCTCACTTTGTTTTTAGCATGGATTATGATTTTGGGGTCTGTTTGTTCGTGTGAGTCACCCAAATTACATGAATTGACAATTTTATATTTGGGTTCAACATCTTCGACATTATTAACTCAGTCACATACTTCATCACAACGTTCAGTGTAGGCATCCATAGGCCATAGCAGCCTCTCCTTGGTCAGTGATGCACCCTTCCTAAGCCCTTATTATCTTCTGGCATTCATCAAATGTTGTAGTTCATTGTCATAATCAAAAGTTTACGGATTCATTCTACACGATTCATTCTCCATCCATGTTGGTCATTCACAGTCATCTTTTTCAAGACATTTGAGGCGTCTTACTTTCCAAACTCAAGTTGTCTTCAAGCTTCCACTTTGAGTTTGAGTGGGTGCTAAAGGTATCAAGTTCAATCATAATCTAGACCTAAACCCAATCCTTGATGTGCAAGTCAAGAATCCTACTTGAAGTACAAGTCAATTAACTGCTGTTATTATAGGGTTCAACCTCTTATAAATAATACCCCTCATTGTAACACAAGAATTGAGATTATAATGAAGATATAGTTGTCAAAGGCTTTCCTCCATACACAAGAATTGGGATTATATTGAAGTTATAGTTGTCAAAGACTCAAAGGCTTTCCTCCATAAATATAGGCCGTACTTTTTGTGTTTTCTCATTCTCTCTATTCTCTCTTTTATAATTTTAAAAATTCTAACAGCTCCATATGCTTTGAGATAAAAGTATTTTTATGGTGTTTTTTTTCCCCAATAAAATAAGTAAATTTAGAAAATAAAAATAATGTGTTTTAATTAATATTTTAGTGTTTAGTTGCTCTGAACATTCCTATGTTAAAATTAACAAAAACAGACAAATAAGTCCATGATTGTAATAGCAGGGAAGGTACAACGAGTAGAGGGAAAGGGGGAGGAGCAGAGGTGGTTAACTACTGTTACTGAGATCAATATCTGTACTTACATATCTCATATTAAAAGTAACATTACATGATTTTATCATTCCAAGTTTTGGATCCCAAAAAATAAGCCTGCAGGGATGTGGGAATACATAGACATGCACAAGAATGTAACTGTTAGAGGTATTGTTTCTTATTGAATGCCAAAGCGATTCTTAAAGGCATACCTAAACACGTTTGTACTCTGTTCTGCATGCATTTTCCAGTCTATATAGTCCTACATACTTCCAATACTAAAAGTCCCCCAATCAAAGGGCATAAATCCGATGATCAACTTCTGAGTTGGAGAATTCAGATTGCGGCCACGAGTTGGACATGCTCCTACTCTTGTCTCTCTTCCTTATTGAACGATTCCTCTTTGACTTCACCACATAATAAGTCATGGTGCCAAGAACCCCAGCCATTATTGCTCCCCCCACAACTGTAACCAAAATCGCAGCCCATCTATGCTTCCTCCCAACCACAATATATGAGGATGCCATAAATGCCACCGAAGTGCACACAGAAGCCAACCACATCAACTTGTTAATTATCACCACTACCCGTTTTTCTGCTTTTGTCTCGCCTCTGACCAGTGTAATTTGAACAACCACAACAGCCAACGATGTAAAAAGTGCAATGGCATTGGAGACGAAGAAAATTTTAAAAGAAATTGTATTCGCCACCACAGCTGAACCATCATTACCATCCCCACCCGGCAAAGTGAAAATAGCTGCGAAGGCAACTGTGGCAAATAGCACAGCCACCACAGTAACTGAGTTAGTGGCATTGTTGATACCTTCTCGGTGAAGTTTCCTGAGCTCTTTAGAAATATTATGAACATTCTTGTTAGTTTTCCTCGTTTGTTCAAGCTGGATGTGAACATCTTTCTTAATTTGAGTCACAGTTTTCCTCAACTCATCCCTTGGTTGGTTCAGTTCATTAGCTCTGAGAGCACCATATTTTGAAAGGCAGTCCTTTATATCTGACGATTCTTCGGAAAGGGGAAGCTCTACAGCTATGTCAAGAGCTGTTTTGTGGTCTCTGGTCAGTGCATTGACATTAGTGTCAGGAAGGGATAACAACTCAGTCACTATCTGCAAGGAGAAAAGGGAAGGTCAGTTCCAGGACAACTCTTTCCCCCCTAAATGTATATATGCAGACTTCAAATAATATAAAGCATGCACAACTGGAACATGCAATCAAATGAGTTATCCGTTATGAGAGGAGAGGGGGTGCATCATAATATAATTTACTAACTTGGCATAAATGGAAAACACAGAAGTTGGATAATTTTAGTCTAATATAGACAATTATTGTGGCTTGGTTCAATTCCATTGTTAATTCAAATGCAATATAGTGAATTCAAATTCAAAGGAAGAAAAAATTTAAGAAAAATAAGCATGATATACATGAAAGAAGCAATTAATACATACTAGTTTTCCTGCTGCGGTGTTAAAATATGAGGAAAACATTTGAGGTGCTAAAATAGGAGGAAAACATTGATGGTAGAAGACCCAAGCAACATGATATTTTTCATCTTGGGCATTGGAAAGATTCAAAGGAAGTAGTAGAGAATGCATGTAAAAGAAAAGTCGGTACAAGAAAAGAGAGAGTAGCTTGATTAGAAACAAAAAAGGATGAAAGACACTAATTCAAAACTTTAGTTTTAGGCTGAAACTAGGCATCAATGAAATTTAAAGTCATTGACTATAATTTAAAATATACGGTTTTATTATTATTATTATTTATATGTAGAAGATACAAATATTATTAGCATTCAAAAGATATGTGAGCAATTGAATCTCTCAAAGCATGCACTTCTAATTCTAAACAAAAAAAGTGCAGCATCACCAAAAGAAGCACCTACCTCTACTCGCTTTTTCCTTGTGGCTACATGTAACGCTGTATTGCCAAATTTATCAGGAAGCATAACAATTGCAGCATCAGCATGAAGAAGCGATTTCACCACCTCACAGCTCTGCCCTTTTACAGCCATATGCAGAGCAGTCTGCCCCTTCTTGTCAGTCCTTCGTGCCAACTGTGGATCTTTGGTCAGCAATGCTTCTACAATGCCAAGATGCCCCTGTCGGGCAGCCAAATGCAATGGATTTTTCCCATTAGACCTAGAGATTTCCAACAAGCTACAATCCTTTGACAGTAGTTCATTAACTACTTCTGTATGGCCTCTTGCAGCTGCAGATATAAGAGGAGTTGCATTTGATGGGCCGATTGTTTTGCTGAGCCCAGGGTCGCGATGTAGTAGCGCCTGGACAATGGCTGTAATGGAAGAATTATTATCAGTGCACTGTCAATTGTATAGAAAACAGAGATTTTGCAACTAATAGCATATTTTACATAAGTAGTCATTATGACATTCAATTCTTTGGTCTCCATATCCTTAAGACTGAAACAGGAATCGGGGCCAAAATCAATAAAACTAAAAAGTGGAAATTCGAAAGTAAGGAGCCAATTACAATCCACTTGAGCTCACCATTTCTTTTTGATAAACGATAATCTTCTCTAAGTTAACACATATAAGCTAATACTGAACCAAAAGCCATAGACAACCTATATAACTGTTAACTTGTGTGAACATGTGCTCTATAAATTTTCAATTTTGATATCTATCTATATATAGGCATGTAAAGGACAACTACAAAGACATCCTTTTTCTCAGTAAATAAACTTGGTAGTTCACGAAGTTGCAAGCTGCTACTTCTCTTAATTGCAATCAAACAGAGCCCAACTGTCAATACCTTATATACATATCCTTCAACAATTACCATAAGCAATGCATTTTACCCTATATAACAGCATTCATTGAATAAATTCCACATCTCTAACAAACCCAATACCTATATAAGCTTAACTTTCATCTTTAATAATCTTTACCATTATTCAAACTAAAAAAAAAAAAACCATACAAAAATTCATAAACCACATAATCAAAAACAAGATGAAGCTACTTGATCCATTACCATGGTGCCCTTGACTTGCAGCTATATGCAACGGATCAAACCCGGACCGGTTCTTCTTCCTAAGAGTTTCTGGGCTCGAATACTCCAACAATTCCTTCAAAATATCGAGGTACCCTTTCTCCGCCGCCGTAAACAGCGCCGTCTCTCCCAACTCATTCACTTCATTCACAACCGCAGCCCGGACCTCCGCGACTTCGGCAACAAGTTCCTCGCCGCTCAAAGTACCCACCATCTGCGAATCGATATCTTCCAGTATCTGCTTCACGGCGGCCAGATCGCCGCGCTGCGCCGCCAAGTGGAGCTCGGTGTCGTTGTGCCGGCCAGTCACCTGCTTCACGTACTTCTTCTTCCCGGCTTGGTCGATCCGCTTGCCGGAATTGGATAGGACTAAAGCCGGAGCCGTGGCCGTCGCCGATGGAGACGGAGACGGAGACGGCGACGGCGAAGGCGAAGGAGAAGCCTCGGCGAGAGGGTTTTGAGTCGATGATGGCGTTGGAGTCATCGTCAGTCCCTTCTCTAAGTCTCTCTCACCTCCTGCTCCTATTGAACAAAAATTAACAACTACAAAGTCAAAATACAATACCTAACAATTTTCTTTAAATCATTGAAGAGAGAGAGAGAGAGTACCTTGTTCGATTTGTGACGCCATGGTTGAATTGGAAAAGAAAGTGGAAACCCTAGGGAGTTTGCTGCTGAGCTTAGGAGTTCATCCACAGAGAGAGAGAGAAGGGAAAGGTGAGGTGTGAGATTGAGAGAGAGAGAGAGGAAATAAAGAGGAAGTGGACAAAGGAAAAAGGAGAGGAGAGGAAGGTGCAGAGAAGGAGAGGGAGGATGCGTTGGAAGTACGAGTGAGAAAGGCTTTTTGGAATTTTCGTTTGTTTGTTTGTTTCTGATGAAAGATAAATAGACCATTGCTGTTCGAGCTTTTACTGTAGTCAACAAAGAAACTGGCCCACTTCATAGTCTTCAATACTCTCTACTACTCTATACAGTGCGGCCAATCCATGTAGTTGCCGCGAAATCACCAGTAAAAATAGACTTTACTGTGGCCGTCCGCGGGTGTTTAAATTCCTAAAAAGTTTCTGTTAGGTAAAACAAATGAAAACACGAGGGACGGAAAAAAAGAGCAATGCGCACAAAAATCTCAACTTTTGTACAACTTCCTACTTGGCGACGAGATATAACGGGTGGAGGCCTAGATTCATAATTTGACTCGTCACATGATAAATTGTAAAAAAATTTGTTGTCTTTAACATTTTTGAAAGAAAAAAAAAAGAAAAAATCCTGCTCATTAATTCTTTTTATTTATTTAATATAATTAAACTACATTGCAAATTTCTGAATTTATCAAAAGAAAAATAAATAAAATAAATTTATATATATGTGATGGGTTAAATTGATTTAAAAAACTAATTCCAACCCAATCCAACCTGAGATTTGAATTCAAATTCCAATCCATCAATCCATGAAAACCAACTTGAAGTATTGAGAGTTGGATCGATTCCTCTGGTTGATGAAACAACGTTTAAGTTATAACTTACAATTTATCATGGTCTCTCTTTGTTTATGATAAATGATAGACCTTGGTCTTTTTTGAGCTTTGATAACGTGAGTCAACAAAGAAACTAGTGGGAGTGTGGGACCCCTTAGTCTTCACTACTCTACAGTACAATCACTGCTGTTGCAACGAAATGATTAGCACTATAAAAAATTTAATAATTTTGTACAATAAAAAACTATTTTATCTATTTTACTATCTTACTTTATAAAATACTCGACATAAATAGTTTTATTTTAATATTTAACACAATAAATAATATAAACAATATAATAAAATAATATATTTATTACAATAAACAACAAATACCTTCATCAATACAATAAAATAATATATTTTTTAATAAATTTTTTTTTTTTACTATCTTAACTATAGTGCACCGCCAAAGAATTTGGCTTTTCCTCAACTGACGTAACTCACTTTTGTTATATTTAGTTGGTAAATTTAGCATTTTAGCAATTTGTCTCCATCAATAGTAATGCTCTAATAAAGGCTTACGCTTAATTGTGACTGTCCACGGGTATACTGTTAGGTGAGACAAAATTCTCTCTCCCCTCTCATAGGTGAGCTTAAGAGCATTCACGTAGTTGTAGTATTTGTAAAATAAAATAAAAAAGTTTCACATTTTGCCTAATCAATCCTCAAAATCTTACTCATCATTATATAATTGAGTAAAAATTATCTACAATTATAGTAACTATATAAATTTATATTAACACTATTTATTTTGTAGTGAATGATAGTAATTGTGTGTGAAAGAAGAGAAACAATTAAAAAATTAAGAAAATATGATATGTTAATGAAATAAAGTTTAAAATAAATTATTTGATGAGAGTATTTTTGAAAAATTGTTATATAAAATAGAAAAATTAAGTTTTTATATTAAAATAAACATTAATTTTTGCACGACTTCATATGAATGCCTTATTTCTTGAAATTTGATTAAAAGAATAATTAGAACATTCATTAAACCTAGAACATTTTAATAATTTAATCATGTCTAAAAATTAATTGGCTGTTAAAATAATTTTAGACATTCCATTGCTAAAAAATTCATCACTACTAAAAATAATCAGAGAAAAATAACCAGATTTTTTAGTCTCAACAACCACATTTCCCTTTTTTGCTTTGGGCAATGACATGATCAGTTCATTATAATAAGTAGCTACAGTTGACTCCAAGTCTTGGCGATGAATATTATTTTAAGGACAAAATTTAGTTATAAAATTGGTTGTAGCCTTAGGCTACAACCTTACTCAATATCTTTTTATTAGAGATGAATTTTGACAAATCCACCATTGGATTACATATTCTTCTTATATCCTCTATACTTGCAACATTTCTAAAAAATTAAATATCAATAGCTATGTCATCAATAAATTATTTAAATTACAAGTTTTTATATTTTAAAACTATGCATAAAATATAAGTTTGTAGATCATACAATAAATAATATCCGATTGATACGAAATTTGACATGCGTATTGAGAGTGTAAAGAATATGCAATTTAATGGTTAGATTTTCAAAATATGTAATAATGATTATTTTATTGAGTAAAATTGTAGTCTTAGGCTAACAACCAATTTTGTAACTAAATTTTGTCCTTATTAATTTTAATAATTATGGTGTGTTTTAAGTTGAGTGGTAATAGTTACACGCTGTATATACATGACACATAACTAAAATTATGTTTTAAAAACACAATTTCAGTTGAAGTGTGTGCAACAATATATACTCACCGTGTGCAACAATAATTAACGTTTTAGCTCTTTGCCGAAATGAGATGCAATTTTACTTTCCAGGTCAAAGCCTTCACACGTGAACTTTCACAATGGGAAAGATCGGAAACATTTCATAGACAAGACAACATGCTGGATGATATATAGTACAGAGCAGCCTCATGAATTATTAAGAGTAAATAGTTACAAGCCAGAGAGTTGAAGGTCAAAGTTGTAGTCTGTAGCTTCAGGCTTCTGATCCAACTTGAACATTGAGGGTCCCTTCGGCCTGAATTTCCTAGAAATTGTACAAAGAAAATTAGAAAGTGAGACAAGGAGAATAGCTAGCAATATTGATGTTTTTGGCATTTCTACTTTCATTACTGCTTTAAACCTGTCTTCCACTTCCACTAGATGTTTGTCATTTTCATCATCCGAATATGAGGTTTGGAAAATATGCCTCAATAGTGGAAAATTGTGGGATGTAGCTACAAATGCTTAATGGAAACGATGAATTATAGTAACTTATAATATATTAATATCTCCTGGTAGGGTTTGTAATGAAATGGCGTCACAAACTCATAGGACAATAGAAGCCAGTGATTTCTTCTCTGATAAAAGAAACCTCTATTTAAAATTAAAGTAAATGGTGAAGTGCTTGAAAAAACCTCTATTTATGGGTAATTTTGATTTTGTCTCTCAAATTTCAAAATTTAACGGAATATAACATTTGAATTAGAGAAATGATAAGTCTACAACATTTTTACAACAAATCCTAAGTGGCAAGTTGTTACTGGTTGTTATTGTTGAGGCAAAAAAGTAATCTTAGTGCTAGGTTCAAATTTAAACCAATAACAACTAACCACCTATGATTTGTTATGAAAATGTTATAAAAATGTTATGGACGTAGCACCTCTCTTTGAATTAAAGTCTTTTCATTTCTGTTGGTCCGTTTGGATACAGCTGAAAACTGAAAACACTGTAGTAAAATAATTTTTAAATGTATGAATAGTATCGTGAGACCCATTTTTAATGAAAAAGTGGCTGAAAAGTGAAATATGTGGGTTCATGAACAGTACACAAATGCACTGTTTACTGTGAAAAAGTCAACAGATGCGGGCTGAAAAAAAGAAAAAAAAAAAGAAAGAGAAAAACGCCGAACAAAAACGCAATCGCCACAATAATTTGAATCCAAAGTGGTACAAAGTAGTTATTAAATGCCATTTCAACTGAAACCGACACAATTTTAGAGGCACTAAAATTACGTTGTTTTGTCCACATGATCAGTATGCTTTTTATTAGTCCTTATAATTAAAATTTTTTTCTTGTACATCTTTTCTTATTATATTTGGGGCTCTGTGTGTGTGTCTCCTTCAGCCTTCGCCACTGCCATTTAAGTTTGCCGTCACCACCTTCGCTACCATTGTTTGGTTCATCCTTTGCCATCTCTATCCGATTTTTTATTGACATAGACAAAACTATGTAGTTTAAATATATTTAAACTACGACATTTTGGGATGAGTTGGCATTTAATGAGCATCTCATCCACAAAAAATTATATATAAAGGTGTAATTCTAAATGAAAGGTAATGCTGGAGTGTGAATCAAAATTTTGAAATTTTAAGGGACAAAATTAATATTATCCCAAACTTTAAACAGTGTAAATAGCAATTTAGACAATTAGAAAAATTCAATCAATGGGATAATTGGGGTTATTAAGTAATTTCGAATCACTTCTTCCCTTTTTTATTTTTTATTTTTGAAAGAAATATTGTATGAAAAAAGAGTAAAACTCAAGTATATAGAGTAAATTATAATTTAAACCCCATATTTTATGGGCGGTCTCAAATTGAATGCTATAATTCAAAATTTTCAAATCAAACTCTAAAGTTTATATTTGTCACAAATTAAACTTTATAATTTCGTGGGTTCCAAATCAAACCTTAGATCAGGTTTGATCAGGGAGTTAAATTAATAAAATTTTAAAAGTTCATGGTTTAATTTAAAATAAATGAAACGGTAAGATTGAATTTATAATATTCTTGATTTTCATAGTTTAATTTGAAAATTTTGAAATTATAAGTTATTACCCCCACAATTATATATATATATATATATATATATATTTGATAGAATTTTAACATATGACGTCTACTTTTAATAATTGTGTTATTTATTATCAGACCAGTCCGCTTTTGATGATTGTGTTTTTTATCATCAAACTAAGACAGTGAAGACTGAAGATACCAATTGGTTTTTTGTTTAGGTGGTAGTTGAATTCCAAATCTCTTATTCAATTATTAGAGACTTTACCAGTTAAATTAACTAGAACTCGCACTCACAATTATATGGTTAAACTATAATTTGTTCTAAAAAATTTATAACATATAAGAAATAAGCCATTTATTTCGAATAAGCTCACGGCCAAAAAGGCCACAGTGGCTTGCAAATTGCAATGGTGCATGGGATGGGGAAGGAAGGAGTTAATTAAATCCTTCCACGTGCTGTTTGACGAAGGAATCGTTACTAATATCTATGTGTTAACAATTAACAAAGCCATCATTGATTGGACATGTTAAAACATTTTGTGCCCGTTTGTCTCGACTTTAAGGGGCCGAGGCGCACGTTTTCTAACCCAAAACTCAAGTTGTATCTAACTCATGGACTCATTTTGTCAAACAAACTACATGAGTCCACAAAATGTCGCTTTCATCTTGCAATGGTTTTCTTGCAAATTAGGTATTTGCATATGGATTTTGGAGAGTGGCAGACAAGGCCACCAAATGGTGTTTTTCATTTTGGGTAGTTCTGGTGTCACAATTTCTAACATAATTTGTGCTACAACTCGTTCATATGGTGAGTTGTGGTTAGAAGAGAAGTGATTGTAGATTCATGTGGAGACACTCTTTTACCAACTACAACACACCACATAGGCGAGTTGTGCCACAAGTTGTGACACCAGACTTTTTTTTTTGGTCCAACGTATAAAAGAATCATTTTCTGTGAAAACTTTTATTTTTCTTACTGGTTAGGTGAGTTTATTCTGAGTTTATTACTTTATTTCACTCTTTTTCATTTAAACTAAATTGTAAATTACATTCTTAAAATTTAAGGTGATTTAAATTTGGTTCACGAACGTTTAAAAATTTGTATTTGGATCTCTAATGTTTTGTAATATTTGAAACAAGTTTTCTCCCTTAAAAATTAAAAAAGAAAAGAAAAAGAAAAAGAAAAAGAAACAAGTCATTTTGCCCATACTAAGTTTTTTTTTTAGGTAAACAATGGAAGAAAGAAAAAAGTGAGATTCGAATCATAAACATAAGACACTACAAACTACAAAGAATATTATAATTACTGAATTATTACATGAAACTCTGTCCATATCCTATATTGATATATTCGTTAAGTGCAATTTAAACTTATAATAAAAAATAAAAAATTGAAACTACATTATTTTGATCCCATTTAAGCTACAGTAGCATGACTTTTATTAATCAACTTAATAATTTTTTTTCTTTAAGGGGTATGATTTGCAATTTAGTCTTTTTTTAACTGATTTAACTTAGTTGTTTATCTTCAACACTTTAAACTTCATTTTTTAAATTACAATTGTAATTTTACCCCCTTTAAACAAGTCCAGACCAACACTTATTTTTCAGTAATGTTAGTTTATCTGGCATATGTATAGCATTTTAATACCTTACCTTTTTTTTCTACAACTTATTTTTACCTAGTTTATGTTTTAAGCAAAATAAATCAATGAAAACAAACTCATCCAAACATACTAATTAAAGGTTTTTGAGAGGATTCAACCCAAAACATATATCACAACTTGTTGAAATAGTCATGTGTGAATGGTGTGACTAAGTACAAAAGTAAATGATTAATGTAACATAATAAGATTTGAATTAAACTTGAAGAATCCTCTCCTCCAGCCATTGAGGGGTTGTATTTGATTCTCAAATTTTCCTTCAATGAAATACACATCAATATCTTTTCTATAAATAAAAAATAAAAAAAAATCCCTCACATAGTCTTTTTCAGAGACCATAAACAATAGTACTCTTGGAAATTGGCTACATGTAGACTTTGGGCTTGGGCTAGGTAAAGATGTGGGCCTGGTGAGATGTCAAACTCCAATTTTTTTTTTTTTATAAAATAAGAATAAAAATAAAAGAGAAAGTATTGGTCATCTTTTAGCATGTGAGTGACAATTATGAGTAATAATAACGCAGCATGGTGGTGAAGATTGATTTGGAGAAAGCCTACGATCGCTTAGAATGGAGCTTCATCAGGATGGTGCTAATCCATTTTGGGTTTCCTGATAACATTATTAAGCTCATTATGAGTTGTGTGACAACTACTTCTGCTTCTCTACTCTTCAATGGAAGCAAACTCCAACCATTTTGTCCATCAAGAGGTATCAGGCAACGTGATCCTATTTCTCCTTATTTGTTTCTCTTATGCATGGAATTTCTTGGGGCTCAAATTACTAGGATGTGTGAAGAGAATAGGTGGGATATGATCAAAGCTTCAAGGAATGGTCCTAGCTTTTCCCATGTTCTTTTCTAATGACATTTTACTATTTGCCAAAGCCAATTCTAAGAATTGCAACGCCATTATAGAAGTGCTTAATAACTTTTGTAACTTGGCTGGGCAGAAGGTTAATTACGGTAAATCTAGAGTCTTCTTTTCTCCAAATGTTACTGGTAGGAGAAAAAGGACTATGTGCAGAAGGCTTGGAATCATGGTTACCAATAATATTGGTAGATATTTGGGTTTCCCCTTCATAAAGGTAGAATTGGGAATGCCTTCAATTTTATTCTTGATAAAGTCCAAAGTAAGTTGGCCGATTGGAAAGCAAGGTTACTATCGAGAGCTGGGAGACTTGTGCTTGCTAAATCAGCTGCTGCCCCCATAGCTGAGTATTTTATGCAGTGTCATAGCCTCCCGGCAAAAATTTGTGATTCCCTTGACAAGATGATGAGAGATTTCATTTGGGGGTCAATTGATGAGAGAAGGAGAATGCACATGGTGAAATGGAGTACTGTTACACTACTCAAAAAGTTGGGAGGTTTGGGGCTTTTTTCAATGAAACATAGAAATGAAGCCATTTTAGCTAAGCTTTGTTGGAGGCTTGCTCATGAGGAGGGAAAGCCTTGGACTAATATGTTGGCAGCTAAATATCTCTGTCCTAACAGAGTGACTGAAGAAGGAAGGAACTTGCCATGTTCTCGGATTTGGGCAGTGTGTAAAAAGGGAGGACCAATATATGTAAAAAGCTTGAGATGGACAGTCAGATGTGGAGAATCTATTAATATGTGGAAGGATTTCTGGTTACCTTGTGGGAGGTTGAGAGAGCTTATTGAGGGCCCCTTGACTTGAGGAGAAGATGAGTTAACTGTTAGACAATGTTTAATGAGAATCATGTGTGGATGCCTTCAAGCATTTCTTTTGAGCTTCCAGGTAATGTGCTTAATTCCATTCTGGCCACTTTTTTCTCTTGTGAGCCTCAAAATAGTGATAGTCTCATGTGGGCCTATTCCAAAAATGGCTCTTTTTCTATTCAAGCAGCCTATCTTATAGCAAGAGGCTTAAACCCCCTGAACCCAGTTTCTTTGTCTTTCAAGTGGGTTTGGAAAACTGATACTCTTCCAAAGATTGAATTCCTAATTTGGCTATGCCTCCATAACAGTCTTTCCACTGCTCATGTGCTGGGTTCAAGAGGTTTAAACCTCAATACAATGTGTAAAGTGTGTAACAGGAGTTTTGAAACCATAGAGCACTTGTTCAGAGGATGTGAGTTTGCCCTTCAGTTCTGGATGCAAGTTCAGGTTCCCTATTGTTCCAAACACTCTTTCAATCTTCCCTTTAATGAGTGGCTGGAATACAATTGCAAGGATGTGATGAATACAACAGTTAAAGGGATGCCTTGGAAGGTGTTATTTCCTATGGGTCTGTGGCACTTGTGGATTCACAGGAATGACTTTTTGTTCAGGATAGGAACAATTAATTCTTAGGTTTGGAGAAAATGTATTCAAGGCAGTGCTGAATTCTTTTCAATTGGGCTGGTGACTAGGACCAAACAATTGAAAACAGTGGTTCCTGTGGGATGGGAGAAGCCACCAAGAGGCTGGTTGAAGCTCAACATGGATGGTTCAGCTATGAAAAATCCGAATAGAGCTGGTGGAGGGGGTTTGATTTGGGATCATGATGGGGCTTAGCTGAAAGGCTTTGCAAGGGGGCTCAGGTACACTAGCAGTGCCTTGGCTGAACTGTGGGCGCTTAGAGATGGGTTGATTCTTGCTAAGGAGATGGGGATTCAGCAGCTAATAATTGAACTTGATGCTTTGAGTGTTGTGATCCTTTTGAACAATGACACTGAAAATTCATTAATGGAACCACTTCTAACCGATTGTAGGAACCTTTTGAAGGAGTTTCCTCGCAAGTGCGTGATCCATGCTTTTCGGGAAGCAAACCAATGCGCTGATGCATTGGCTAAAATGGGAGCGCAATCATTGTATAGTTTTGATGTTTTTTGTAACTCACCGTCTGTGGTGGAGGCTATTTTGGCTGCTGATAAAGCTAATAAGTATTGTGATAGACTTGTAAATCCTTAGTTTTAATTTTAAATCATGGTTTACCGAAAAAAAAAAAGAAAAAAAAAAAGACAATTATGAGCACTTCTGTGACACGACAGAAAGTATTTAAACTATGCTTATCGATTAGAGAATGTATGAAGGGGTAATTATTCAATAGTGTCCAATTATGTTTAATATAAAATAGAACGAATTGTCTTAAATAGACTCACAATTTTGATACCTATGATGATAAATATAATAAAGGTATAAGGTATTATATATTTTATTATAAGAGTGATAAATTGAATGTGACTGTTAACATTTTTTCTTTAATATGAGGAATCAATCTCGTGTTTGAATCTCAAAAAATTTATATTGGGTTTTGTATAGTTTTTCTATTTTGCATTTCTAAAAAGTCACTCTTTCTATCTTATATAACCATTTTAATAATATACCATATAACTCTATTTTTATTTTACAATACATTATATTAAAAATAATCTTAAAAAAAAAAAAAAAATCAACCTAAACCCATCGACCATCGACCATGCTGAGCCTCGGTTTAACATTTCATGCCATTGTTGCAAGCCTTCTTCACGATGAGTCAACAATGAGAGTGAAGATTTGTGGGTCAACAATGAGTGAATTTGTACAAGTCTATGAGAAATTGAGTGAATTTGTACGTCGGTCAACAATGAGCGAATTCATATAAGTTAACAAGAAATTGAGTAAATTTGACAATGAGTGAATTCGTACTAAATTTGTATTCGCCTCCGCCATGTCATCAATAAGTGAACTCTGAATTTGACATACTAATTTGTATCAATGAGTGAACTCTAAATTTGACAGTGAGTGAATTCGTATACTAAATTTATATTGTCTCGCCGCAACACAAGCTATAATATAATCTTGTCTCTCTCTAACTGTAAGGTATAAAATTAGTGAGCTATTAATGGCTTTCAGACACTGCGGCCTCGTAACCATGACTCCCATTGCAGAAAGCCCAGATTTGCCGTTACTAATTTTGTATATGAATTGATGGGAGCGTCATCGGACGCTACCCTATAAAAATTGGCGTATGCCGCTATCTGCGGCGAGCACACGGTATTCTTTAGTAAAAGGCGAAAGAATAGTTCGCTCTGTGCTCACCGCACGGCTCCGTGATTCTGAAGCATTTTAGCGTGTTTCTTATATTCAATTGGTCTGGTTGTCACTATACACTCCTTTTCCATGTGGGACTTGTAGTTCTGAACTATTTCCAATGGCTTCCCAGTTATTTTCTACTACCATTTCTTGCTCTTCTATGGTGTCAAAACCAGCTTCCTCTACTACACACCCCAACTCACTTTCATTAAGTCTAACATTTCCTGGATAATCTATTATGTGACCTATGTGTGTGAGCAAAGTTTGCTCCTCCATTGAATAGCTCCACCAGTCCTCCTCCCAGGGCCTCCATAGATAATTATATAAAGTTTCTTACTCTCTACTAAGTGCTCGTTTGGCTGGCACGTTTCTGAATCACGTTTGACGTCTGCGTTTTTTACAGCCGTGGGACCCAGCTACAGTATCATAAATAAACGCCCAAAACAAAACGCTGAAATGCAAATTGAAAGAGCACTCAACGCACCGTTTCATTAAAACGTTTGTGCGTTCTCAAAACACAAAACTCTGCGTTCACAAAAGGGGTTGAACCACTACTGTTCACAAAACTCTCTGCACTAGTTGAAGCAGAATGACCAAAACGCTGCGTTCTCTCCAACGGTAACTCTTTGAGCGATTCCTTTCTTCCTCTCACCTACCGTGCACAGATGGAGTCAATTTTCATCAATGCCCCGTCCTCCTTGTCTTCAATGAGAGGCACCTACCCACCATCCCGCAATAAACCATCAAAAGTCACACTGAAAAACGGTAATTTAGCTCCCACAGAGAACAAAAGAACCCATTCCTTCGTGCTTCGCTCGAGCTTAGCTGCTCTCCGCTTGGGACGTCGTGGCCGCCACAGTGGGTCTCTGCATTCACGGGTACTGTTCTGCCAAACGTTTCATACCTTTTGATCTATTGGTGTCTAGTTATTTTGTTTTCCATGAACACACTTCAATTTGTGGTTTTGTACAAAACTTGTGTGTAATTTTAGTTCAACGTTTGTGTGTTATTTTTGTGTTTTCCATGACATTAGTATGTAGGTTTCTCTTTGCTTCATTTTATTTTGGGTGTTTCTCACCAAGTGTAGACGCGTCGGACCTCGTCGATTTCTCTGGTGGGCGCGGAACTCTCTTCTCTGGTGGGTGAGGAGTGATTAGCAGAGAGAGAGAGAAAAAAAAAGGGGGGTTTTCAGCTGAGCTACAGTAAAACGCGATTCTTTATATATTTTCAGCTGCGCTACAGTACCCACGTTTTGCTACAATATTTTTCAGTTTTCAGTTTCAGTTTTCAGTTTTCAGCTGTATC
This sequence comes from Quercus aquifolioides, assembly GCA_019022515.1. Taxonomy (NCBI): domain Eukaryota; kingdom Viridiplantae; phylum Streptophyta; class Magnoliopsida; order Fagales; family Fagaceae; genus Quercus; species Quercus aquifolioides. The sequence goes on along the minus strand of CM032329.1, from coordinate 9,994,108 downwards.
CAAACGGACCCTAACTCAAAGGAAAAAAAAGAGTTTTTTTGCTCTCTACGAATTGCCCTTGTTTCAAACTGGGGTTGTGGGTTTCTTCAGACAGATTCATTAGCTTTAGAAGATTCTTTGTAAGCTATTGAATTACCATAAGCATAACTGATTCAGATCTTCTAGATTTCCTAGGGTACTTTACAATGTAAAGTTCTTTAAATCTCAACCTTTCTATTAAAATAAATTGTTAAGATGGTGACACATCATCAATTAACTTATACAATCTTAAATTAGTCTTTCAAAACACATAAATATTCCTATTTATCCTAAATGCCTTTCAACTTCTAGACTTATCTCTCAAATTTTTTTTTTTTTTTTTTTTTAAATTATGGACTTATCTCTGTTACTTCTTTTTTCAGAAAAATCATCAACCCAAAAACAATGATCATTATAACTTAAGCATTTATCTCCACGTTTCTCTCTTTAAAAACTAAATAACAACCCAATCATTTTTCATCAAATGCTTTTTTCAAGGGTATAGCTTGCATCTAGCGTTGTTGGCAACAAGATCTTTAGAGTTGGTTCTGGATTCTTGAACCAGTAAAAAGCGTTTGCATCTCCATCTGAATAGAATTACTCAAGCAATTTTATTATTCTAACTTGTTTCATCCTTGGGAGGATTAACCATCCCAATGTTAAAGATAAACTTAGCATTAAGACTTGCTCTGGCTTGGGAGTCCACCTTGACGGCTTGACCTCATTGGTTCATTTCTTATTAAATGTTAATATTAATATTCATTTCTCGTAATGTCAATGTTTACAACACCTTAAGTGTACTTTTTGTATTTTAAGACTAATTTAGGGTTGTATTTATAAATCGATAACATGGCAGGATTTTAACCATTTATTTTAAAAGAAATGTTGAGATTTAAAAAACTCTACATTGTAGAGTACCCTAAGAAATTTAAAAGATCTGAATCCTAAGCATAACAAGTTCTTTATTGAATTTGCTCTAGGAGTATGCTAAGTGCCAACAAGTACTAGTTGGACAAATATTTCTTTTGTATAGAGTTTGGATGAATTTTTATCCTTCATTGAGAAAATTTTAACCTTTGAAACAAAGATTAAAGAATGCGTTTGGCTTATTTTGATGGGCTTGATAGAAAAATTTGAACTTTGAAACGAAGAAAACCTTTTCCCCTCTTTAATTGGCATTCAAATGCATACTTATAAATGGTTAACTACAGACTAGGCTTCAGATGTAATTGCAAATTTTGATCTGGGGTTGTTTGTCACTGTTAGTCTCAATAAACAAGAAAATCAATTTCTCAGAAAAATGTCTTATTAATTTATATAATTGAGACCCGAAATTTAACTAATTGAGCTAGCTTGAGTTGAGGAAACCAGGCCTCTGCGTCTGAGCTAGATAAAACTAGACCATGGTAGGCCAATTCCATTGCATATCTTTTTAATATTATAAGCCAATCACACCATCCGATTGTACCATTTAGCTGAGATTTCTCATTTCTTGCATAAAATTGGACAAAACAAACTTTCCAAGATTTGAACAAAAGAAACTTGAAATAACACTGGCTGTAAAATATTAAACAAGTTTGAAATAGAATTGGTGGGGAAATCCAAATAATCCCCCTCAAAAAATTGGCGTATGCCGTTTTTCACGGCGCGCACACGGTATTCTTTAGTAAAAGGCGAAAGAATAGTTCGCTCTGTGCTCACCGCACGGCTGCGTAATTTTGAAATGCTTTAGTTGCTTTACTTTGTAGCGATGGGGTTGGCTGGTTCTTTCCTCTTCTTTTCCGTGTGGTACTCTTTTTAACTTCTTTTCTTATACTGACTCAGACTCTATTAGCTTTCTCATTCCCACTTGTCTCTCCCACTGGCCACTATCTCACACCTTTGTCTAACACCACACCAGCTCAGGCTTTTAGGTCGCCTCTCTTTAAAAAGATGTGGTCCTCGAATGTCAAATGCAAAGAATGCAAGAAGATAGATAGAAAAGCCAACTAATTTTGCTTACCTTCACAGCATTAAGAACAACATATTACTAACTTATGGCTATTTGACAAGAACTGGCAACTTGGATTTCAACACAAGCTTCTGCTCAGTACTACTTATGTTTAACACTTTTGTTCAAAACGATTTCTATTCAGATTTCAAATATATGAGAGAGTAGAGAAGGGATCTGTTGGATAAATTTTTTTTTTTAAATAATGTATATGGTGTGTCACATTATTAAGTTATTTTGCATTTTAAATAATGTGACAAAGTTAAATTGAGATGATCATTTTCCCTATACTTAAGAGAGTTATTTTTTTTGAGATGTGTGGGCTACCCATCCATTGTGGGTGGGGGTGCCCTTTAACCCAAGGGCAAGGGGCATGCTGAATATTGACTCCACATAGTGGACAAACCAACATATTAACACCACATCTCACCTAGGCAATCCTAACATACATCTAACTACTATAATGTCCCAACTTGGTTACAAGCTTGCGTTACTAAGCTTGGCTACTTAAGAGAGTTATTGATACAGTGCTAGCAAACTTTTTCGTTTAAAATAAGCTTTGATGATATGGCAAGTCATGTGGACAAGTCTGTTAGGCAAGTGCTTAATTGACTTAGAAGTCAGACATGTGGGAATTAGCTTAGTTTGTGATTATTTTAGGATGTTACAAACCCATTTCTACATGATGTTATCAACTTATCATAACTAACTCTTTGTTGTATAAATAGGCCATGCTTTGGCCTTGTAAAGGAAGTTCTTGATAATTGAACGATAATTTAGCCTTTGTGAATTGTATTTGAGGCAAGGAATGACTCCTTCAGGGTTGATGATTAACTCTCCACCAGCCAAATCAACTTTAGGCTGAAAGTTGTAGAATTTTCCATTAAAATCTCTTAATATGATTCTGTGTTTTGGTGCCTCAAAGTTTCTGATTTGGGATTACCTTAGAGAATCCAAATACGACTGCTTTGGAGTATTCTTGTATTTGTCAAGTATTACTTGTGGATTTGAGTAATCGCTTATTGGAATAAAACGAACAAGGAATGAAGCCAACTCCAGCCAAGATGCAAAAAATTCTGTTCTTGCATGAACCAAAAATTCATTAAGCAATTGAGAAGGCAACAACAAGATGGTGCAACACTTCTTTTAAGCCAAGAGTATTAAGCAACATTTGGATCATCTTAATTCATTAAGCAATAATATGAATGCAGTTCAAGTCAGTACAATTTTGTGTTTAGTCTCCTATGGTGCAACACTTTAGTAGTTGTAAACAAGTGAGGGACATACTGATAGACCAGAGGAAACTATGGTTTATTATATTGATTATCATATACTTTTTTTACAATTTATAAATTTTTGACTTGAATTGGCAGGGAATTCTCGTAAAAATCCCCTCTAAAAAATTGGCGTTCACCGTTTTTTGCGGCGAGCACACGGTATTCTTTAGTAAAAGGCGAAAGAATAGTTCGCTCTGTGCTCACCGCACGGCTGCGTGTGTTTGAAATGTTATAGTTGCTTTCAATATATAGCGACGTGGTGGGCTGGTTCTTTCGACATCTTTTCCGTGTGGTACTGTAATTTCTTTTTCTTTATGAACTGCATTAGCTTTCTCCATTTCCCACTTCTATCTAACCACTATTCTACACGCCCATCCATGATGAACAAGCTTAATTAGTTACAAAGAAGAGGGTCATCAAATTTCACTCAAGGTTTATGCTTTAAGAACTCACATGGGAACAGTTCTAAAAGTAAAATGAAGAAGCTTGTTCATCAGCAATTGGAATCTTAAGAAGTTGATCTAGTGCATCCTAGTTCCTACAGTCTCATAATATTCACGAAATTTTGGGTTCAAAACCTTTAGTCAGTCTCTTGAGATCACCCCTATTAGCAAAAATAAAAAAATAATATTAAACTCAAAGCACAATCAAAATCCAAATCCAAATTAGTTAATAGTAAATGTTCAATTTTAGGCTGAAAGTTGTAGAATTTTCCAAGAAAATCTCTTAATATGATTTTGTGTATTGGTGCCTCAAAGTTTTGATTGGGGATTACCTTGGGGAATCCAAATATGACGGAGTATTCTTGTATTTGTCTCTTTAGGGGTTGTTTGGTACATGCACTTAAACAACAGTTTTAGTTTTTAAATAACATTACACGTATTTTCACACATTTTTTTACCCACACGTATTTCAAAAATCGATTTTTGGAGACGTACAAGGAATGAAGCCAACTCCAACCGAGATGAAAAAATTCATTAAGCAATTGAGAAGACAACAACATCAAGATGGTGCAACACCTCTTTTAAGTCAAGAGTGTTAAGCAACATTTGGACCATCTTAGTATATTTTGCGTTTTGGTGCCTCAAAAGTCTCTGATGGTGCAGCACTTCTTTTAGTAGTTGTAAACTAATAGCAGTAGTCTTTAAAACTAAGATGATCCAAGATACCATATTAAGTTTAGTGAGGATAAAAATACTAAAGCCAAAAGAAAATTATAGCTACCTACATAGATTAACATAAACTTTTTCTAATAAATAAATTTTGGACTTGATTTGTTAGGGAATTCTCAAAGAAATCCCCTCAAAAAATTGGCGTATGCCGTTATTTGCGGCGAGCACACGGTATTCTTTAGTAAAAGGCGAAAGAATAGTTCGCTCTGTGCTCACCGCACGGCTGCGTGATTTGGAAATGTTTTAGTTGCCTCATTATATAGCGACGTGGTGTGCTGGTTCTTGCGACTTCTTTTCCGTGTGGTACTGTAATTTCTTTTGCTTTATTGTACTGACTTGAACTGCATTAGCTTTCTCCATTTCCCACTTCTATCTAACCACTATTCTACATGTCCATCCATGAGGCTATGAGTAAGTTTTAGAAGCGTTGTTCACAACTTCACATGATGAACAAGCTTAATTAGTTACAAAGAAGAGGGCCATCAAATTTCACTCAAGGGTTATGCTTTAAGAACTCACATGAGAATAGTTCTAAAAGTAAAATGAACAAGCTTGTTCATCAGCTATTGGAATCTCAAGAAGTTGATCTAGTGCATCTTAGTTCCTACATTCTCATAATATTCACGAAATGTTGGGTTCAAAACCTTTAGTCAGTCTCTTGAACGCTTATTAGCAAAAATAAAAATAAAATATTATATTAAACTCAAAGCATAATCAGAATCCAAATTAGTTTATAGTAAATGTTATCTAATTTTACACCATGTATTTAATTTAATTTTCTTAATTTTGATGTCAACTGATTCATTCATAAATCATAATACTCAACACATAAACTCAAATGACCATCTTACTTACCTAAGTAAAATCATTTTATCATCACTACTGACGAATATTTTGTGCCTAAGCACCGGTTACAATATAATAAAGGCCAAAAAAAAAAATTGAAACTTGAGAGTTATTATTATAGACATACAATGGAAAAATCCATTGTGGATCACAAGCTAAATGCGGTCCTAGACTCAAAAGCCCCATTAGGTCATTCAAGGGTTGCCCATTGCATGAGGCCCAAACGTAAACGCGGCATGACTTACGGTTTTACCGTTCGTTTGTTGTGTCAGTTCCAACCTAACCGCAGTAACGACCTTTCGTTTTTTTTTTACTTCTCCTCTGTTCTAACTTCTAACGGCTCGTTAAAGTAATACTATTCAAAGCTCAGACTTTTGAGCTCCAAAAGAACCATGGCGTCCCTACCTTACGCTGACGTGGATTCGAGTCTCAGAGCTCTGGCGGGTCGGGCCGAGGGGTTCGGTCGGTTCGCGATCGGAGGCCTCGACGGTCCCATCTATTGCGTCACCACTCTCGCAGGTCCTCTTCTCTCTTTCGCTTTCAACCATTGTGTTTTTGTAAAACTTAGGGTTCTTTACGTTTTTTGCTCTCTATTTGAAATTCTCATTGTGTCCCTTTCGATTTATTTTGTGTTTATGAAGCTGCTAATTTCGGCATTGCAATCAGGATCCACAGTTTAGATTTTGCCAAAATTTTCTGTTGCCAATTCGGTATTGTTTGTATACAATTTCATGTCGTACATTAAGTTCCGGATCATGAAATTGCTAATATGCGGTTTCAAATTTTCAATTCGATTTGTAGCTTAGATTAGTTAATTATTTGTTTCCAAACTCTTAGGTCAGATGATGCGATATATTTTGTAATTTTAAATTATGGTAATGTTAAAAAAACTAAAATAAACCAAAAACTTTAATGTCAAATCATCGTAATGTGTATCACATCAATGACACATCACAGCAAACCAAATGCCTTCTTATGTGAATGGCACACTAATAATGTAATACATTAATAAAGCACCATTAGCCTTTTGTCTTTTTCTTTTTTAATTTATTTAAGAGCAATCCTATAGACACAACATTTTTAATAAGCTGTTATTGATTCTCATATGACTCCACCATTGACACTACTTTATTGTATACCGTTAACAACTTATCACATTAGTAATTATAAAAAGAATTGTAAGAAAAGTTGTGACTCTAGAATTATTGTTCATTTAATATTGTTTATTGGTATCGTGCTAATATTCAAAAAAAAAATCACAAAATTTTCCTTTTTATAATAATAATGGTATTGGATTTAACATTTTTTAATAGCTTAAGCTTTTAGGATAATTGACAGTTTATCAGTGTCATTTGGATCTCTAGTGATTATTTGTAAGGTTTGTTGACATACCATCATGTATGAAAATGACTTGTTTATTAAGATTCTACTTTTATGCAAATTGCTAAATGTTTTGAGCAAAAGTTTCTGATATTGAATTACTTAATATCAAATTGTGTTCTGTCTTTAGATGATGGTCCAGGATCCCTTCGTGAAGGTTGCCGTAAAAAAGAGCCACTATGGATAGTTTTTGAAGTTTCTGGTACTCTTCATCTTTCTTCTTACTTGAATGTGTCGTCTTATAAGACAATTGATGGCCGGGGTCAAAGGATAAAGCTCACCGGCAAAGGCTTAAGGCTGAAGGAATGTGAACACATAATCATATGCAACCTTGAGTTTGAAGGTGGTAGAGGACATGATGTTGATGGTATTCAAATAAAACCAAATTCAAAGCACATATGGATAGACCGCTGCAGCCTCCGTGATTATGATGATGGACTTATAGATATCACTAGACAAAGCACAGATATAACTATTTCTAGGTGGGTTGATATCTCATGTTGCAGGATTAGACTGATTACTGGAGGTAAAAAGTTCTGATATATTATTCTGCCTTTGTCACCAGATGTTACTTTACACAACATGACAAGACAATGCTTATTGGGGCAGACCCCACTCACACTGGTGATAGATGCATTCGGGTGACAATTCATCATTGTTTCTTTGATGGGACACGGCAAAGGCACCCTCGTGTTAGATTTGGAAAAGTTCATCTATACAACAATTACACCAGAAACTGGGGTATATATGCTGTTTGTGCCAGTGTAGAATCTCAGGTAAATGGCTATTTGTTTTCTCTTCTGATTAATAAGTGTCTTAAGTTTTCTGCGTCCTCAATATATGCACACATTTTTTTATCTGATTTTTTTTCTGTTTAACCTTTATTTTTTTCAGATATACTCTCAATGCAACATATATGAAGCAGGACAGAAGAAAAAGTCTTTTGAATATTATACAGAGAAGGTAAAGTATATTTTGCTCTGCATCGCATAGCTGAAATTTTGCCTGATTATTTATGACCCTTCATAAAATACAGAGCACAAATTTGAAGGTTCAAAATTCATGTAAGGAAAAAAATATAGATAGATGATATGCTCAATGGAAGTTTATTTTAAACAGCCTAAAGTTCCATGTTTTAGAATGCGATGCATTAACTGAATTTTTAAATGTTACTTTGTAGATACATTTTGTGCCTTTTTAAGAACTGTAGTGTCTTTTCATTATTTACCTTATCTAATATAGGAGATTATTCCTGTTGGTTCCTTATCTCCATAACCAATATTGAACAGATGAGTCTGTACGTATGAACCTGGATGCATTTATGGCTGTACATGTAAACATGTTTTTAGTTTTTCATTATGCATCATTGAAGTTTTATCTTTTGTCAAATCATTCATCATCATACACACCTTATTTAGCATTTAACTCCATCCAAGACTATCTCACATCGTATGTCACCATGTCTTACATCTATTCTTAGGATTTTCCTTAATTATGGTAGTTTTGTTTTAACTGCAGAACACTGCAAAAATGCTTGTCTAGTTATACAGGACAAAAAGGAAACCTTATTCTTTACAACCAATGAAGCACCTGATTATTTTAATAAAATGAATATTTCTCATTGAATATTTTTGAAATAGAAGACATTTACTTTATGATATTCTGGTGAGTGTCTGTGGTTGAACCAGTTATTTACTTAATACCTTTGTGCTAAGTATTCTTCCAAATGAGAAGTGCTGCAGGCAACAATGAATGAGGGATGTTGTCTTTGAAATCTAAAGATCTACTCCAGAAAATAACAGCTTCAGATTTGGTATAGTGCTTCAATTGGAGCATACCAGATAATCTGTCATCCTCAGCCAATTGACCGTGTATCCCTAAACAACGACTAAGTAGTGTATTTTCCTTAAAGTAAGAGTTTTCTCACTAAATATCTTTATAGTTAGCGTTTTCTCTGTAAAATGGGCAACTGGACAAGACCTTTAAGTGTTTGAACATTTTGGCCAGAAAAATAGCACTTCTTTTATATTTTCCATAAAGAAATAAAGAAAAGAAGGGGAAAAAAAAGCCTTTGGGTGTCTCATGTATACTTAAGAAGAGGCTGAATCACAGAGGGGTCCTTGTGGGTAGACTGGAATGTGGGGAACTAATGTTATTTAGTAACTTTATTCAAACTGCGAAGTTACAAACTATTTATATGCATTACTTTGTTCTGAATAAGTAGAATGGTCTTATTTCCATTGGCTGTTGACACAATATGTTTCAAATGCTTGCTCTTTCGATGATTCCATAGGCAGCAGATCGGGAAGAGGTAAAATCTGGCTCAATAAGGTCTGAAGGAGACTTGTTCCTGAATGGGGCTCAAGCTTACTTATCAACAGTGGCCAACGAAGAATGTGTGTTCCATCCAAGTGAATTCTACCTGACATGGACAATGGAAGCACCCTCAGATTCTCTTAAAGATATTCTCCAAATTTGTACAGGTTGGCAATCCATTCCCAGGCCAGTGGAGCAGATGGTAATTGGATAGTTTATTCATTATCTTGTGTGTATGCAGTTTCATGTTCCTCTTACCTCTATAGGTTTTCTCGTCTCTCTGAAAAATGTTGTTGAAATTTGAAACGTTATGGTTGGCACCATATATTTAAATTATGTCAGACTTGTTTTCTTGTAATTATATTTATATACAAAATGTTGTTTCAAAACTTAGTAAGTCAAATTAAGACAGGTTTGAGCTTAGAAAATTTCAGTTGTTGACACTTGCACTTTTTATTGTAATATTCACAAGTTTGTTGACTTTAAGCTAATATGCCTGACCAGATCTCTTCAAGGTTAAGATTTCCCAGTCAAATATATCAACCATCAAAGTATTAAGTATTTTCTTTTTGCGTTATCTCTTTATATAAATAATTTCCCAATTCAAATAGCTCCAAATGAATTATATTCTATTCTTATTTTATGAGCTAAATTGTTTCAAAATGTTACTTAGCTTATGATATAGTCAAACTTCAAAATCGGCATAGATACATATTTAACTTTCAATATTTGCAAGTTTGTTACCTTTTATGTGATTCAGATATTCCAATTGAAATTATCAACTTAATACCATATGAAAATTTTCTATGCATTCAAGTCAAAGATTATTTGGCTAGCCTTGTGAATTTGATTGGAATATTTTAGTTTGATGATGAAAATTAAGAATGCCCAAGTAAAGGAGTAGTATTGCTAAAGGGTTATCATTCATACATGGCTCACGATGAATGATCTTATTGGAAAATCTGAAAGGACCATTTCAAAGTGACCAGTACTAATCATAACAGAATTACATGTACTGGATATGAAAATTAGACTTAGTTTGCATGGTAATGGACATACATTGTCATTTCAGCGGGGTATACATCTCTGTGACTGAAACAATGACGAAGACGATGTAGAACTACCTGAGGTGGAAGTCCCATGGAACAGATCTGACAAGTAGTTCCCCAAATCGTCAGGTGAAAACCTTACAAATAACTCCAAATTCTTCTCCCCAGTCAACATCGCCAAATACATATCATAAAATTCTTGATACTCCGGAACCAGTTTCTTTGCTATTGACACTTTCAATTGATCCCTTAATTTCCCATCTTGTACAACCCATGATGTCTGTTTCCTGTATGCCTCTTCAAAAGTCACATTGAACCTCATAAAGCACTCCTTTGCCATTTCAGGAGTTATTGCTAGGGTATTTTTCTCCGGTAAAGATGAGAAGACCTTAGTCCAAGCCATTGATTCGTAGTTTGAAGCGTATTGTTTAACTTTCTTCGTGTGCTTCAACACCCAGTCGTGACCTAGGAGGTACTTAAGGTTGGTTGAACGTACCTTCTCAACAATGAAGTGGAGATTGTTTGCAAGAAAGAGGTATGATAGAGACACATCTTTGTAGAGCTCAGCTTTGTTTTCAAGCTTGCACAAAAGAACTAATATGAGCCAAGCTAGGTGGACTGACACTGCTGGTGTTGAACCATTGCCAGAGGTCGGACTCTCAAAGTAAGATTCTGGTAGTGGTGAAGTCCTTGCTTGTGGATTATCAACAATGATACTGGAGAGAATACCACTGTAATCTGCCAGTGAAGATATGAATGTCATTGCAGATTGGGTCAGCAGGTGAATGCCACCCCCAAAAACTGGAGTTCTTGATGAGTCCTTTTGAATTGTTGATTCAAATTCAGATAGAATGGTGCGGATGGAGTCACCGAGTTTGACCAGTGATGAAAGAGCTTGTAATTTAACAGCCTTGGTTGATTCAAAGTCGAATATAAATTCAATCTCTGGCTTCAACTCAAAGACTGCTTCATAAAGTTCCATTAGTTGGAAAACTTCTTCCCGCGAATGCCTGCTCTTTGTGATGAGTTCAGGGAATCTGAATAGTCTGAAGGCTCCTTCTTTGGTTATTCCCGAAAAGCATGACTCTCTAATCTTCTCAGACTTTGAAAACACATGATTGCATAGAACTATTTCTCCAAAAAACAGCATTTTCACAGCAATCTTTGTTACAGTTATCCACTTCTTAATGATTTGCTCAAGGTCTTCTCTATTCATCTTATGAATTTGAGAAGATCTGAACTTTTCAATTCCAAGATGATACAATCCTTCTTCTACTGTGGATTTTCTGATAATTTTGTATATCTTCACACACTCTTTCCCATAACCCAAGCTAATCATGCATTCAGCTATTGATTTTAAATCCGTCATGGCAAGTTCTGAGACTCTATCCACCTCAGTGATTGAGTCACCAGCAATTTCCAACTCGTCTTTGGATTGAACGTCATCTTCATCATCAGAATTGCTTGACCCACCCAAGGATTGGCCAGATACTACTGATTCAGGATCAAGATGGTCACGGTTTTTAGACAGTATCTGATAAAACTCATTTTCAAGCCTTTTCATGGCTATTTGCATTAGGTTCTGGGCAAGTATGAGCTTCTTGGATGTAGAATTTTCACTGATTAAGAAATGCATTGCTCGCCGCAAGTCCTTGACAGATTTGAGAAACTCCTGGGCTTCTTTTCTGTTTTGTTGGAAGAGAGAGGTGGCTTTGTAGAACGAAGAGTTTAAATCCCATTTGGAGATTATTGATTCAGCATTTTCAATGTTTTCTTCCATCATGGTCTCAGAGAATCTGATATGGGTGGAAGGAGTGTGAGGGCTTGGAAATGATGACAAAGAAGAAAGGGTTTTTGAGGAAGAGAAGAAGAGACTTGACATTAATCCGCTTGGCATGTTTTTATATTTCTTTGGAGTTTCTGACAGCATCATTGAGCCTTTAAGAGCAATGAACTCAAAACTTAAGAGAGAACTTCAAAGCTCAAATATGAAAGCCAATCTAATATTTGGTTATTGAGAGAGAGAGAGAAGGCTTATAGTTACATATTCTTGCTTTTGGGGTTTATATAGAGGAAGAAAGCTGCTAGTTTCCACTTCAGGAAGGTGTGTTTGATTGGATTGCAAGAACAAGAACAGTTGACGGACCTGGTTGAGTGTCTACCTATAATTACTTACTAAAAATTTATATTAGGAACAAATTAACGGCTTCTGTTATTAAAAAAAATGAGGTAAAACAGATCTAGCCATACATATCCCAGTAAGTACGAGCATGAGTGAGTCATTAGTAGTGAAGCAAATTTAGCAATAAGAGCTGGTTAATTCTGATAGACTATCCTAAAGTTCTTGGTAAGTTGTCTTTCATTTATGTATTTCTTTGAAATCAATGGAAAAATTACTTAGCTATGGAGTAGTTCCTTAACCAGGGCAGTAGAGATCTGTTTGACTACTTAGCCATTACTAATTCTTCAATTTATATACGTATTGTACTAATTGTCTATTTTCAACAACAACAAAAAACTATACATTTCTTTTTTCTTATATGTTCTTATTTTTCTATAATTTTCTGTAAGCTATAACTAGTGCAGGCCCGTTGGGAAACAACCTGGAAAGAAATGAAAAGGATTTCTGTTAGTAATACAATTTCTCTAAACCCATGAAAATGTGACATGCTTGTCTACAGTCAACCCCTCTTATTCAGCTCATCATGTTCCAAGTCTTTTCATTAAAACAAAGTGACTGACTTTTGTTTTTCTTTTTCTTTTTTGAGAAGAAAAATAGCCTCCCTTCCCTGAGAAAAATAGAGAATGGAATAAAATGTAGGACATTTTGAATGGTGTTATCTTAGCTTAACATTTAGTATCAAATGATAGAAGTCATAGGCGGAGCTAGGGAGGGCCAAGGGGGCCTTGGCCCGCCTAGCTTTTGAAATTTTCCATTAATATTCTTTTACATTTGATAATAAATCTAAAAATTACACAAAAATGTATTCACCGGCCCCTTTGAAAAAATTTCTTGGCACCACCACTGATTAGAAGCACTTACAAAAGAGAGAGGCTTTGAAAGTTTCTGTCAATGCATTGCTTTTCAGTTTTTTTCACTCATAAAAGGTATTAAGGATATCGTGCTTTTCAAATTGCAAGTGATTAAAGGTTAAATTCCATGGAGGGCTATGTTATTGGGCTACATATACTTTTGTTGGATGTGAATTGAAGTTTATTTATCCCATGTTTTTTTTTTTCTGGTACTCCTTTATGTTCATTTGTGTGTGTGTGTGTTTTTAAGGAATTTGGATTTGGACTGGTGCACTTTTTATAGAGAATTGCTTTGATGTGAATAAAGAAAATTTTATTTTTTAAATACCATCACCATGGAATTTAAAATCTATATTGTCTACTTACCCACCAAGAAATCATATCTTGGTCTAAGTAAGAAATTGCGGCTTGCACAATGGATGTATGTGCTTGTACTATACCTATAATGATATGACATTTTTTTTTTATGGGGATATGACATCCTTTGTTAGTATCTATATTCTCTAATCGTAACGGAGTCAAAAAAGTTTAATATATATTTCTTTATACAATATAAAAATTCTACTCTAACCTAATCTAAGTGTATATGTATATTAAATTTCCTCTTAGAGACTTGAATCCCAGCTCTTGCCCCCCACATCCCAAAAGCACTTATACTTGTGAAATGACCAATGCACCAAGAGTGTGCAGTGGTAAAAAATTCTAATATTAGTATCAGGTTATCTATCAACAACAATGATTAACAGACAAAACGATTTTGCAAAATACCAAATTAGTCCACAACCAATCCTTTTTCTTAATTTCTTTCAATATCATCATAGTTATAACGGTTTTATTTATTTTATCGTAATTTTTGATCATTTGCAGGAATAATGTGTGTTTTTTTTTTAAGATTATAGAAAGTTAGTAATAATGGGCCATGTTAACCGTTAACGGGTGTCCTTAGGGTAATTGTTAACAAATCATTTAAGTAAAGTTTTGACACAACTTTTATTAGAAATTGAAAAGATTATCAAAATATTAATTACATTTTTTTTTTTATAAAAACTTTCTTAAAATGATTCACTAATAAATACCCTTAAAGTATCTGTTAATATTTTTCCAGAATTCTTAATGAAACTAATCTGAAAATGTAAAAATAACGGAATTTCTTCTTGCCAGTTGCCACACTAGCTCGTGGAACCCCATATGGACAGCAAGCTTTTCCAAATATCTAGAAAGTTATGGTGCATTTACTTTTTAGCCGAAAATATAAAAACACCACTGATTGTGTGGACTCGGTCAATATAAGAATTTCCGAAAGTGATTTAAAAAATTGTTAGGACTTAGTATTATCATATTAGAGTGAGAAGCATTTAAAGGTTAATTAAAACACTTTAATATTACTTATCATATTCTTCTCCAAACATATTATTTCCTCTCTCTCTCTCTCTCTCTCTCTCTCTCTCTCTCTATATATATATATATATCATAAACAAAGTTAACAACAAATTTGCCATAGCTACACTCAAAACACTTATAAAATATATAAACAATTCAAAGAAGAAAAACTTGTCAAAAAAGGACAATAAGTTTGTCTTGTTTTTGAAAATTATGTATTATAACACCTAATTGAATATTTATTATTCTTTAGTTTATGCCCTTATGTCATTCATTACACTCCGTCTGTTTCACTATAAAATGTTTTAAGGAAAATATTTTTAGTATTTTACCTTTGTATCATTGTAAAATTTGGTCAAAATTGAAAATTGTTATTTTAATGTTTAGGGTTTAGGGTTATGGTGGGCCCCATTGACCTCTTGCCTCAGTAGCTTCACCCTTGCATGCATGTATTGAATAGGAAAACCTGTCTGTTGTCTCGATCCTGTGTGCATTTGTCAAATAAAAATAATAATGGGTGAATATTTTTATTTTTATTTTTTTGTCTTTTGATAATTTGATAGTTAAAAGAGAATGATTTTTTTTTTTCTGGAAACATAAAAGAGAATGATTTAAACTATAGATGTTTTCATTGAAAAAAAAATAGAAAGTAGCAACCGGTTAAATGCTTTTTTTTTTTTTTTTGAGAATGAAAAATGGGGGCCTTTATGGTTATAT
Organism: Quercus aquifolioides; assembly: GCA_019022515.1. Taxonomy (NCBI): domain Eukaryota; kingdom Viridiplantae; phylum Streptophyta; class Magnoliopsida; order Fagales; family Fagaceae; genus Quercus; species Quercus aquifolioides. The sequence continues at coordinate 9,978,930 of CM032329.1, read as the reverse complement.
TATACTCCCGGGCAGGGCGCCAGTGGCCTAGGGGAGTTACCCCACTAAGGATGCCCACCAACGGACTCTTGCAGGGCAGCGGGATTCGAACCTAGGTATGGTGCACGAAGTAAACGAAACCTTACCCACTCAGCCAAGCCCCCATTGGCCAGTTAAATGCTTTTGATTGTTCTAAATTGTAATGTTTAAGAATAATTGGACCTGTCATTTATTCACAATTTAAGGTTATATTTACAAACAACTTACTGATCTTCAAACCAATTAATCTCTAGTATTACAATTTTCCTCAATATTGTGAAACATCCAAACTCCCCTAAATTTCCCAAATAGAAATCTATCCACTCCACTATGGTATACTTTTCAAGTCATGGCTTTAATTTTAAGCTAGATGTCTAATACGGATACCGTAGTGATAAGGGTTTTTTCCTGTCAATAGCGTAAAGACCATTCTATAATAATTAAAAACTTTGACAATGAAGTTATTACTTGTACAGTTGTACGTATTGTTTGCCCATCGTTTTCATTTTTTAATGCTTGGTCTTTGAGGACAAACTAATCTTCCAGGTGGAGATAAAGAGAAATAATTTTTTTATTATTTTAAATTATGTTGAAAACCCATTATTTCAGCCACTATATAGGAAATATATTAGGCATAGTGGATAAATTCTGGTTTAATTTGTCAATAGGAGAGTATACATTGAACCTTCATATTTCTAGAGTTTTATATTTAAAAAAAATAATCCAAATTAGCATGACTTCTCAAAAAAAAAAAAAAACTTATTACACAATTACACCAAGTCATTTCTAAGGCCTAGCAGTACAGTTCAAGCTAGAAAGTAGAAACTTCAAAATTCTTTATCATGTGCTTGGAGAATTTACTCAATTAAAGAATTGTCGCTTGCAACAAATTTTCCTGAATTTCATGTGTAGCAGCTAGATGTGCATGATAAAAGTCCATTTTTTGTTATTCTTAGCATAGAAAATGGCAACAATTGATGAGAAATTATTACATTGACCATGTTCATAGACAGTAGGAGAGTATTATTATAGTATGCATGTATATTAGACTCAGCTTAGCTCCAGTGCACTGCAGCCGACACAATACAAACACGTGTCTGATTTTTGCCATATTTCTGCATCGTGTTGACTCTAATACACTGGAGCTAAGCCTTACTCTATTTATTAATACTATCTAAGGACTATAAAATGTATCTAGTGACAATTTGTTGTGTGCTTCTTAACAAACTTAATTATTGGGTTAATTATAATCAGCCACTCAAAATTGTAGACATATTTGCAATTAATATCCACCCTAAACTTTAGAATTTTACAATGGGAAATTAACACTCTAATTCGATGTTGATTTGTAATGTTTATCCTAGGGTTTAAGTTAGTGTAGAAATTAGCAATTTTTAGTGAAATATAGATGGGTGCTAAATTATGAAACTATCCACCATAAACTACAAGAGAAATAATTTGCAAGGTACATGCATCCTACGATATAAAAGCATTTGCAATATACACCACTAATTTGTATACTACTTTTAGATTATAGATGGATATCACAAATTATTCTCAAATGGGTTATTAATTACAAAAACTAGTTAACCTTAAATTATATTTAGTTTGGCAAATTTTCAATTTTTCATAGAGAGAGCAAAATGTTATAGAGGGCTAATTCAAGTCAAGATGACGTGGTTCTCAAAAAAAAGAAAGTCAAGATGACGTCATTCTCCAAAAAAGTCAAGATGACGTGGCAGAAACTTCTAGGCTTATAGCTGAGCACGTTTTTTATTTTATTTTATTTTATTTTTTCTGCATATGGACCAAAATATTATGAAGTTTCTGATTGAATAACTATAATTACAATTACATAACAAGATTATTAATTTTGACAAACAAAGCTCACGAATGTTTGAACTTTGAATAACGAACTAAAGTCTAAATGACTTTAACGTTATTTTCTAAATATTGCCCACAAACACTTCATCATGGCAAATAAAAAGGTTCAGTACCTTATAGTTGAAATCCATATCATCCACACATGGGTAAAGAATAATAATGACATGTTATATAAATATATATTTTTTTTTTTTAGAAAGTGTTATATAAATTTCTTGATTACTTATTTTATTTTGTGTTTAAAATCTGTGACCCATCAATTTGTATAATTAATGTAATAAAAATTGTGATAACCTTAACATCACTTAACTATTAATTCTTTGACCTCACATAAAGTTAATGTTATCCGACAATCCTTAACCTATTTTTTTTTTTTTTTTTTTTGAGAAAAAAAAAATGGGGGATTTTATGGTTATATTATGTCCCCGGGCAGAGCACACAGACTTAGCGATATGATGCCCACCAATGGACTCCTGCTGGTAGCGGGAATCGAACCTGAGCGTGTTAGGCAGAGCGAACGAACCATACCCAGCTGAGCCAAGCCCCCGTTGGCATCCTCAACCTATTTTAACGGCTTGATAATCTCACGTTCTTAATTTGTCTTGAAACATAATATTTGGCTGAAAATTCAAAATTTAAGAACTATCATTAAACTCATTATAGAGCAATTCATAAAACCATTAATGTATAGTTTTTAAATAAGTCACGGACCCATTAAATATATAGAACACATGACGAAAATCATACGTGAATAGTTTTATTAATTGTGTAATAAGTTGGAAAGATTTTCTTCCAAACTGGTTTACAGATAAACTTTTTTCCATTGTGAAATCAAGTTTTTGTTTGCTCCTCATTATTTTCCTTCCATCACATTGAATTGTAATTTTTTGCATAAATTACAATCTTCCAAGTAATTAGACCAATAAATTGGCTTTGAAGTAAGGTTGGTGTTGAATTAGACTTTAGAAACATTAGAGGTGGGTTTACAAACTTGGCGTTCTGTCTTCCCTTCTATACCATCTGCAATTCTACAATCTTTGAATATGTGAACAAAACTCAGCAAATTGAAGGCTCGAAAGCAACGAAGATGGTATAGACCACGTAAATACAATAGGCATAAATGGAGTAGATGTGACGGGTTCAGCTCCTGATTTCATAGAATGTGACTTGTGAGTTGCGACCACTACATCACAAAGTTGATTCAACTCTATGCGATTGTGACCACCTCAAAGTTGAAACATGAGATTTAGTCTTGATGAATCGGAAAATAACAAAATTGTCGTTATGACATTGACGAGCCCAATATACGTTATTCATTGCGAGCATTTATGCCAAAGTGTAACGGACGGAGCAATTACTCTCTCCGTCTCAATTTGTTTGTCCTGTTTGAAAAGTCAAACTTTTTAAGGAAATATCATTTATTATCTTGTCTACCTCATTAAAATGTATAAGTTTACAAAACGACCCTTAAATAAATTTATCAGCTTTTTTTAAAAGAGTCATTCTTAATGAGTCAACTAAAAAGGTGCTCCAATTAGATTGATTTTTTTAAATATTTGTTAGTTTTCTTTTCAAATAGTTTTGAAAATAAAGTAGGGGTATTGTGGGGGAGAAAAGCCCAACCCAACTTATTGGGCCCAAGGCCCTATCCGAGGACCACTGTTAGTCCGAGGAGACCAGGACACAGTCAGAGGCCCATGCGAAAGGAGGATGTCTGCAGGCGAACACGTGCACTGTCCGAGGAGTTGTTCATATGTCCGAGGAGACCGATACACTCAGACCCGACGAGGTTTTTGTCCGGCACGTGTCAAGCGATCTGTCTGACAAGTGTCAAGGGAGAAAAGGGACCTCGGACACACAAGAAGGTGACTGGAACAGAAAAATATCAAGGAGACAGACTTCAACCACCGCATTTAATGCACTGCACCTACCCTCCTGGCCGCATTTATGTGGAGAAGACCCCTGAACAGTGCATCCCCAGCTACCGCCACTCAGACAGGGCTAAAGGGGGAGTGTGATGGGATATGCACTCAAGTGGGCGCCCAGATGATGAACAAGTGAACGGTGGAGATGTAGGAAGACAGTACTATATAAGAGAGAAAGAGGTCCCTGATAGGGGGATCGAAAGTTAAGAGAGAGAAAAGAGCATATTATTTTACTGTAGTTCCAACATTTGTAACCTAAGTCCATCAATGAAGGTCACCTCCTCGGACGAGTCATTCACCTCTGTCCGAGCACATATTCATTCAAGTCTTCTTGTCATTATGGCCGTTTGATGCTGTTATTTTCATTATTAGCCTAGCTCTTTCACCCACTCTCTACAAATTTATTGTTTTGGGTTCAGTAGGCTCCAAATCCACATCTTCTTGGGCTTGGGCTGCAGAATCTGACCCTACAGGTATAATAGGAACATTAGTAAATTAATGATTTTTATTTTTAGAAACATGACAATATTTTGGAACATCTCAAAATAGAATAGAGGACAAACAAACTGGGACGGAAAGAGTATAACAAAGGAGCTATGCATATCAAAACACCAGTTTGTAACACATTAACCGTTGCACATAAATGCAGAGATTCGTTGCCCATTAAGGCCAACATGACTATAAAAAGAAAATGGAACGAAACCAAAAGGTACACAATTTTCATCCCAAAAACCACTCTCAAGTCGAATTCTTTCACAACACACTTCAAGTGAATCTTTTTCTGATTTAATCATCAGAGAGTTTTCGGCAAACACCACACCGGTGTATTCTTTTGTTTTTATCTTGAATCTTATTGCAGATTACTTTCCGAGACAAATCTAACCCCGTCGTCCATCAACACTGACGAAGAACTCAACTACTGATTTTTCGCATCATCAAGTCTCATCACTACACTCAGCAAATCATACATCACATATAATAAGGTCGTCGTTCCTATCACCATGATGACATCATTTTTTAGAAGAAGAAAAAAAGAATGTAATTAATGAGTTAGAAAGAAAAAATGTCATACAATATTGAAAACTTTTAGTACTAAAAATTTGTAGTAAAAAATGAAAGTTGTCGGACCGTGAGTTATGTCATTCTACCTCAAAACCAATTAGTGATGAGAAAGACACTCAAATCTTTTATGGCATTCGACATCACGTCATGTGGGCCTGTTTTTAGAATGGTTGTAGGGAGTCAAATTGTGGTCCCCCTAACAATCCCTCCCTCACAATGACACTCTTGTGACTCGAACCCATGACCTTGGCTCTGATACCATTTGTTGGATCGTGAGCTGTGTCATTCTATCTCAAAACCAATTGGTGATGAGGAAGACACACTCAAATCTTTTATGGCATTCGATATCACGCCACACAAGCCTGTTTTTATAGTGGTTGTAGGGAGTCAAATTGTGGTTCCCTAACAAAAGTCATTAATAAGTTAGATATTTTTATTTTCACCGGAGCAAATTACAGTTTTTTTTAATCATTTCTTGAGATAAATTTTGATTCCTGAAAGTTTGAGCATCTTGAGTTAAAATATCCAATCTTTATTTATTTTTTTAAGACAGGTAAGCTCATAATTTTTGGAGTAAAAAAGCATAACAAATTATATTTTATAAACTATATTTATAGAAAATTTGAGGGTCATCCTAAACCTAGTTTTGTCAGTGTGTGTGTATATACATACATATGTGTTTGTGACTCTATGGTTCAAGTTAGACATGGTATAATTTTTAATTATTATTGTAACTTTTAATCAAATTAATATCTTGAAAATTATATTGTTATATTATATATTATCTTCGTGCTAAGGATACATGTCAAATTCTATGACTACTCGATATTATTTACTATATGGTCTATCACAACTCATCTATTTTGTATATTTTTTTTAATGTATAAAACTAAACTTCTAAGTATTTTATAGATGAATAGTTCTAAATCTTTGATCATCTTGATATTTAGTGATAATAAAAATTATTGGAAGAGTATGGTATAAAATAATAGATTTCTCAAAATGCTGATCCAATCAAAATTCTTAAGGAGTACAATATTGATAAGAGCTACATTAAATTTAAGTTGAATGTAATATATATCTTGAGATTTTTAGTGATCCTCGAAAAAGATGAGATGAAAACAGTCAACTATTTCTTGGCAGTAACACACATTTACAAAGAAAATAAAATTGTACAAAATCTTAACTTTTAAATATTTTATAGATGAAATTTTAATATTTGAGTATTACTTACTTTGTATAGAGATTACAAGGGCATGAATTCTGGTACCGAATTTATCGATAAGAGTTACATGAAGTATAATTTGAATCTAAACATATTCTTAACACCCAAGCCCTAAACATAGGCCCATGCATTAGACCTAAAAATTATTATTGCCCTTATTGAAAATTATAAATTATTGCCAAAAATTTTGTAGTTCAATTAATACTTTTTGCGTTTCCAATTGATATCATGGTTCAAATCTTCTCTCTTCTAACTATCAAATTATCAACCCAAAAAAAAAATTAGAAGCTATTCATGTCATAAATTGTGTGATTTTCAATTATTGATGACTTTCTTTATTTTATTCTTGCTGCAGGACATTGGATGGGGACACAAGCACAAAGAGTAGAGGACTAAGTTGGCATGTTGGGCTGCTTTGTGTAATTGGGATAGACCCGTTTCCATCTCTTCTCTTTCTCTTGGATTTTTTCTCCGGAAATTGAGATGGGTTGGGTTTTGCACTCTTTCTTTAATTTTATCCTTATTCATGGATATAAAAAAAGAGGATTAAACCCCATGGTTATACTTATATTGTAAACTAAAGTTTGATTTTGATTACAATTTTGAACTTTGTAGACTACCTAGAAGATCTAACGGCTGACATAAAAATACTAACCACAATCAACCAATGAACAAAACAATTGTTTCTTCGAATATCTTGAACATGTCACACCTAGTTTCTTTTTTCCTAAAAAGGATTTAGTTTTGTCAACATATTGTGAACGACTTGTAGCACTCTCCTTTTTCCTTGTCTCGACCATGGTCTCTTCTCTTGAACAGTTGAACCCCAGCAAAGCATGATGATAAAATCTACATAGAATTAGTTTTTAAGCCCAATCAAATCCATTGGGTCTGAATTACAAACCCACGGCCCACAAAAAGAGGATGGACTTTGCAAGCAAAAGGCCGAGCTGCCAATAGAACAAAATGTTAATCTTACGTAACATGTGTGAAGTGTCAATTGTGAAGTCCACCAAATGTGTGTGAGGTGTTTCACGAGCCAAGACTCATGAGAAACTTTCTAAATTCTGACTACTACGGTTAAATAAATTTTTATTAATCACTCTCATTTTGTAATTAATAGGGATAATTGCAATAAATCACTTGTGGTTTGGTCCGAAATCACTTTACCAATCCATGATTTGAAAAGTATCACTTTAGGATTCTGTAACCCACGTCATCACTTTTTCAATTAAAACATAACAAAACCAATGAAAACAAGATAAAATGAAGGTCATTCTCAAAAAAAAAAAAAAAAATTGATAAAAAGAAGGTATTTGTCCAAAATGTTTTACTTTTTTTATGAAGAACTAACCTTTCATGGAAAAAAAAAAATGGAGATTCTTTTTGTTAAGACATATTACTTGCAAGTAAGAAAATGCACTGTCCATACATCCAGCAGAGCAACTCTTGTCTATTTCTACTAATATATGCAAGTATGTTTTTCGGTTATTTTATTTAGTTATAAAAAATTTCCCTTCACTTAAGTTTTCACTCCTCCCAAGCCTGTAGTGGCATAGAGGGCAATTCTTTAGGGTTTAGATGGTCTTTGGGAAAGTGGGACTTGTGGTTTGATCAACTTGGTTTAATAATGAAATGGTGGCAATGGTGGTGAAGTAGCAGATTGGGGGTTTGGGAAACAGATCGGCTCTGGAGTTTGGTTACTAGAGGTTTGGATCTCGCTTTTGGTATGTTACATTGTGGCAGATTTGGTAATTGTGTGGGTGAAAAGAATTAGAGATAGAAACACCATACAAACCCAAATTGAATTTTGAGTGTAAGGTGTTTTTTGCTATTGATTATGGAATATTGATTATATTTGTTCTTAAATTTTACAAAACCATAACTTTTTTTTATCATTAGTTCTCTTGTTTTTGTGTGTTTTTTATGCTTTAGAAGGAGAGAGACATAAAAATGGTGCAAAAATACATATTTACCCTTTTTTACAAATGGAGCTTATGTCATGTGGATAAAATGATATTAAACAAAATGAGTTCAGGGAAGGTCTAGAGCATTCTCATTAAAGGTGCTAAAAATGCTAAATGCTATTTTTTAGCATTTTTAGCACCTCAAATGATAAAAATACACTTCCATCAAACATGCTAAATCTTAAAAGATTTAGCACCAAGCTACAGTGAGCTGTTATCAATAACAACTCACTGTAGCTGGATTGTAAAAAAAAAAAATTATATTTTATTCACCAACGGATCTATTTCTTTTCTATCTCTCTTTCCTATTTCACTTCTCTCTTCCCTCTTCTCTCTCATGTGGGTCATGGTCTGTTGTGGTCCAGCGTTGTCTCTTCTTCCAAAACCTAATCTTTGCTCGTCGCCGATCTCTGCACGTCGCTAGCACGTCGCCGATTTCTCTACTCTTAGTCACTCGATCTCTCTACTCTTCATCTGCAACATCACTAGCACGTCGCCGATCTCACTACTCTCAGTCACTCAATCTCTCTACTCTTTGGCCGCAACGTCGCCAAATCGCCGTTGTCTCCGATTCGCCTTCCCACTCACCTCACTAGTTCTAATCTATGATTAACTCTCTCTCACGCCTTGGGTTCCAATTTGCAAGTTGTGGGTTTGTACAGGGGTTCTGATTTGGGCATATTTTGGTGGGTTTGTGATTTGGTTTTGGATGGTTATGGTTTGTGGTGGACCTGTGGCGGTGGGTATTTGTTTGATGGGCTTTCGCGGTGGACCGGTGGTGATTGATGGTGGGTGGGTATGAGTTTTCTAGTTTGGTTTTGGGTTTGGGTTTGTGATTTGATTTTGAATTTGTTTTTATTTGTGATTTTGGGGGTTGGGGGTTGAGGTTGTGGGCGGTGGTGACTAGTAGCAGTGGGTGTGGGCAATAACAATTGGTGGGTTTTGCAGTGAGTTTGAGAGAAGTAAAGAGAGAGGAAGAGATAGATTGAGAATAAAAAAGAATTAAAAAAATAATAAAGAAATAATATTTTAATAAAGTGGTAAAAATATATAAAACTTTTGATGTTAGGTATATTGTAAAGTGGTATGTTAAAATTGATAAAGTAGAATTTTAATATATTAAATGCTAAAATATTTGCATTCTTTTATGAGAATGCTCTTATTGCAATTACCAATAATTTTTATTAACCACTCTTCTAATTTTGAGAACCCCAAATATCAGACTTGATTTACTTTTTTTTCCCATATATAGTACATATAAATATAATAACTAAAAATTTTTATCCCTTTACAAATCTATACTATAATTAAATATAATTAAAATTACATTCTTGTTAAAAAAAGGTAAAAAATATATTATACAAATCAATTAAATATAGTGATTTTTATTTATTAATTATATAAATTAGATTGGAAGATAATAATATATGAGATCAACCCTAACTAATTTGTTAAGAACAAACCCAAAATTTTGGGACAACTTTTTTATTGTAGCAGTTGTAACTTGTAACACATACAAATTAGATTCTCAAACATTCTGTGATTAAGAATCAATAACTCTCCACAAATCACGAATGATAATTTGATAACATATAACTTGTTTACAAAGTTATTCATTATAACATTAAGTCCATAAATAAATTTTAATACATGTCTACATATATGTTTGAAATTTTAATACAGCTTCATATTTCCCAAGCATGTACCAAAGCCACCAGACCACATTATTATGTTTGAACTTTGAACTCAACTTGTTCAACAATCAAGCATAAGCTCTACTCACTTACAGCCATGAATAAACCAAATAAAAATTCTATGTTACAAACTTTCTAAATAAAAAAAAAAACAATAAAATCATCTGTCCTTAAGAAATGAAAAGGAAAAGATATTGGAAAGACTGACTTTATCGTGTATGGTCATGGTGAACATTGTTCATTTTAAGAAAAGAATGAATGAAAACTTTGTGACAAATAAAAATAGAGAGGGGAAAGGACAATTAACGCTAAAGTTCTATGCGAAAGGAAAAATACTCTATTTAAAACTGAGAACTGTTGAAACACAACATCCAACACAACGCAATGATTAATATTATGACCTGAAAATAGACATTAAACTAAGCATAGGCATTTCAGAGGTCATGACACTCATATGTCCATGGCTGGACATTCCTCATAACATGAAATGGTACAAGAAGGATTACAAATTTACAACAAAATGACGCAGAATTAATAAGGCGTTAAAAATAGCATTAAAATAATACTGACATTCACGAAAGAAGGATATAAATGCATACTTTTAACTCACACACCAAATAACCTAAAATCTCACTTTTAAGTTTTACAATGTCAAAACAAAAACATAAGATCAAGTCCCACCAATATGAAATTAAGATTAAGTAAACAAATGGCAAAATTTGCAAACCAAATGGATTTATGGTAGCAAGGTAGCAAGATCTCATAAACTAAAGGCCCTACACCCTACACCTTGATAGCATACTTCCTCATGGGGAAATACATCTCCTTCTTCTTCTCCCGTTCAGTCTTCAATGATGCCTATGCAAACAAAAAGAAAGTAAAACAAATCAGGCAATAGCCAAGCCAGACACTCCAAGCACAAATATAAACATGCTAATTGGACAAGACTATACAAGTACACAACGCAGAGCCATCACACAACTTATAATCTAAGCAAACCAACAACACAATAGTAATAATCAAAGCTAACAAGAACCCACTTTTGCACTATGGAAATCTCATGGTCAATGAGCACATTAAGTGATTTGATCGTTATATCCTAAAATGGTGTGTTGGAACTTTCATATGATCAGAAACCATCTAATAATGACTTTTTCTCATTCATTTAAACCGACCAACAAATACCAACTATGACTGATACAAGCAGAAGCAAAAATGGTCCCTAATTCACATATATCCTGCTCAACGAATTACCAAATGCACAGAGTCAGTAAACAACTATAGGAATTCCAGACAACCCATTGGTTAAAATCGAAAACATTTTTCTTATTAATAAGCAACTCTTTTTGATGTATGGGCCTGCTCCATCTAAGGGTGATGATTTCACCTAAGCTAAACATAAAATTTGTCATCCCAATTCCCAAAATGTTAACCCTTCTTATTTTCTCAACAAGCTATGAACAACTAAAAGGTGAAAAAACCTATACAACATTAGTCCTACAATATTTGCATTTCCAATTAAACATTTTTCAATTACCCCATATTTAATAACATAAACAAACACACAAAAAACTTTAAAAACTATCACCATAGATGAACCAAAATTAAAAATAGCAAACCCAATAAAGTAAAAAGTAACAAGCATTAAAAAAATGCATATATGAATCAAGCTCGCAGATAGACATACCTGGCGCTTGGTAAGCCTTCTCCTAATGGCCCTAGTCTTCTTGGGACGCAGATCGAGTGGCAAGTACTTCTTCTTCTTGTAAGCTTCTCTCAGAGCCCCCTTTTGCTTCTGTGAAATCACAGTTAAAACCTGCGCAATAGACAGCCTCACAACCTTTCTGCATAACCCAAAACGAAAACCCAAATCAGATACCAAAAAACCAAAAGCTTGTTTATTGAAAACACAAAAAAAATAAGCCAAATAGAGAGAGAGAGAGAGAGAGAGTACATCTTGGAGAGCTTGTTGGGTGCGCCACCGGTGACCTTGGCGACGCGGAGGAGGGCAAGCTCGGCCTTGAGATCCTTCAGCTGGTTGAGCAGCTCCGCCTTTGTCTTTTGACGCAACTCGTGGACCTTGATTCTCGCTGTGGCATTTTCACAAACACATAGAGATCAATAAACAAAAACACTTTTTTTTCATATTCAATTTACTAAAAAAACATAGAGAGTGGAATCAGAATTGAGAAATGCAGAAAAGGGTTACTAGGGTTTTTGGTTTGTACCCATTGCGTCTCTGAGCTACACGCTGCGGCGTATGCTTTTTCACTACTAATGAAACCCTAGGAAACCGAGAGAGTGAAAGGGCTTGTTTATATATGATATATATAGATATAGGCTTTAGGATTGGGCTGGTGAATTTTCTAAATTTGGGTTGGGCTCGATTGTGTTTTTGGGAATTTTAGAATTGTTATTTTGGGTCATGGGCTGGGTTCATAACTGGGTTCAAGAGTTGGAAAGGGATATGAATCAATTTGGGCCTAACTGTGGCCTGTTGAGAAAAATTTTGACCCAATTTTTTAAGGTTGCTTAGGTGTATCTGAAGTTTGGTCCCAATTTCAAAATTTTCACATTCTCTTTAACTCATAGAACTGAAAAGAATAAAGCCCATCTCGGGCCCATTTCCATCTTTTAGGGAGTCCCATAATTCTCGGATGGGCCTAGGAACAAAATTTTAGTTTTTAATTTTGTTTAGAGAGATGCTACATCTACAACAATTTTACAATATTTTTACAACAAATCACATATGGTTAGTTGTTATTGGTTCTCTTTAACACTAAGATTACTTTTTTGCCCTAACAATAACAACTAGTAACAACCTGTCACTTAGAATTTATTGTAAAATATTGTAAAAATGTTGTAGACATATCATTTATCTTTTGTTTAAGATTAATAGATTTTTCAAACATTTGGACACCATTAAACTTAGATCAACCCTTGCATATTTCCACATTTCAATCAATGGAGTTCTCTGGTATGGATTGAAATCCTCTAACGGTAATTTTATCACGGAGTTATGATTGTGTATAATATATTTTAATATCCATTTCAAAATTAAAATTTTTAATTTACCGCATTATAAAATTTTTAACGAAATACCAAATTGGAGATATTCATCTTTTATTTTTAGCGTGTGTTTGCCTAACGCATTTTGTAGCGTTTTGCGTTATAAAACTACGACGCATAACACTGTTCATGTTTCAGCCAACAAATGAAGAACAACACAGATTATTTGCTATACGGTGCATTTTAATTTGCGTTTTAAAACTGGGACCCACATGGGCACTGTTCACAACCCAGCAAATGAAGAAAACGCAGATTATGCTATATGGTGCGTTTTGCAACAACTGTACGCCAACGAATCTATTCTTGCTACGGTGCGTTGAGCAACGGATCTATTCTCCTATCTTCTTTCTCTTTGCTGTGCGACAATGTCTTCAATGTGCTTCGTAAATGCTTCATCCTCTTCCTCTTCAATGAACTGCACCTACCCACCAAATTCGAAATCATCAAAGCAGAGGAAAGCAAATGGTTCTTCCTTTAAGTGAAACAAACACATGAGTACCCCTCTGTACTTCCTTCACTCGAGTCCGCCTTCTCTTGGCTGTGAACGTTGTTGCCGCCGTTGTGGGTGAGAGACGCTGCATTTATCTATAAGTTATATCTAAACTTCTCATACTCTCTGAGATGTGTTGGTGTGTTCTTCAAACATCAATTTGGCAGAAATTTCCATTAATCCAATATCACCCTGTTCTTGTGTTCAACTTTGTGTTTGGTTTTTGTATTTTGTCCGTGAAATTTATTTGTAGGTTTCACTCTCCTTCGTGTAATTTTGTGTGTTTGTCTTCTTACCTATGTTTGTATTTGGACTATGTGAGTTTAATTTGCATTTTTTCATGTGGGCATGTAATCGATTATGATATGCATACAAACTGTTTGTCGAAATGCCTTAATGAGTATAGAATTCCGTTGTAGCAAAAATGGTTAAAGGAAATCGAAGGACGTTGGAAATGATGTGAGAACTGAGTGGAAAGATCCAATGGAACTAAAAGTTTTTTGTGATTTGTGTGCTACTCAAATCCTAGGAGGCAATAGGAGCGGAGGATTTTTTAGAAAGGAAGGGGTTGATGCAGTGATTAAGCAGTTGAGTGAAATGGGCAAAGTGGTGTCTCACCTGCAGTTTAAAAACAAATGGGATCATCTGAGAAAATCTTGGAAGATATGGAAGCAGCTTATTGAGCATGAGACTGGTTTGAGTTATGATCATGACACTGGGAGGATTGACGCCACTGATGAGTGGTGGGACCGAAAGCTTATGGTCAGTTTACTTTACATAATTGTGATAACCTCAACAACTAAACTATATTGTGTCGTAACTATTGGTTGGACACATGTAGGAATGTCCCCAAGCAACAACCATTCGCAAGAAAGGTTTGCCGAATATTGCTTCCATGGAAATCATGTTTGAAGGCACAGTTGCAACGAGAAAAAATGCATGGACCCCAAGTGGTCAAATACCAAAGGAAAGCACTGAAGGGTCTGGGGACTCCATTGATAGCAAAGAATTTGTTGACCCCCAATGTCAGCCCCCTACGGATGTTGACCCAATGGATGTTGAAGGCCCATTATTGTCGAGGACAGGACCAGCAATGAATAAGGAAAAAGGCTTGGCAAGAGGTGTCCGCCTCTTTAGGGGAATTCACAAGAAGCGTGGTAAAAAGCGTTCAATTGTGCAAGAGATGTCCGACTCTTTGAAAAACATCTCAGATGTTATCGTTGAAAGTAGAAGTGTAAGTACTCGTACACCACTTGCTTCCACAACAGCTGCTGAGGTTCAAGCAGTTATGGACATGGTGTTAAGTCTTCCTGGGGTGCAATCGGGTGATCGCCTTCATATGTTTAGCTCCTGCTCTTCATGAGAAACCAGGAGGCTAGGCACATGTTTGCAGCACATAGTCATTATAAAGAGTTCCAGCTGAAGTGGCTAGAGAAAAAGTACCAAAAAAACCTCGAGCTTTGATGAAGGAAAGTGGATTGTTTTGATAGGGGTTGCTTGGAATGGTGTTGTAGTAATTGGATTTTCTCTATGTAACTATTGCTCTTTTTTTTTTTCTTTTTTCTTTTTTAAATTTTATTGGCAGAAACTATGCTTACCATGGGTGTGTATGTAACTGTTGGGTACTTTTTCTATTCTAGTAGTAATTAAAAATGGTGTTAAGTAATGTAACATCCAATTTTCTTTAGATTTGTGTTCTTTTAAAGTTCCTTTGTGATGGTCTTTTGTTTAGTGTGATTGCCAATGTGAACTTGTGTGATTGGCATCTGGTTTATGGTGACTTGGTCTGAAGTTGATATTGTAGGATTTTGAGGATTCTTTAGCAGTTATAGGTGTTTAAGAGTTTGATTTGGATGTGCTTATTGTGGGATTTTTATTCATGTTTTGGTGGTGGTGTGGGTTGGGAGGAGGTGGGTTGTCAAAGAAAACTGGTTGCCAATGGTATTATCTCAGTTGGAATAAAGTTTCATATTGATTTCTTTGGTTAGTTTTCAGCTGGGATCTTTTGGGAATTAAGGTGCAAGTTTAATGCCAAAAGTGGGACTGTTCTGCAGGTGATTGTTCTGCTTTTTTATTTTGGGAGTCATTGATATGGAAAATAGTTTGTAAAGTGATTTAAGGTTGAATACGGATGGTGATGTATTTTGAAACTAGAAAGTTTTGTGTTTCTCTTTAGTTATTCTTAACTAGGGAAAAAATGTTTGTCTCTCCAGTTATAGGGCAATTTAAATCATCCTAGTGACCAAGCAACTAGTTTAAAGTCTAGTGCAAAGTATTGTTCTATTGCATTTTGGTTGAGTTATTTACTTGCTTTAGCATGTTCACTTCAAATTATATATGAAATTTGATGTCAACTTTGTTGGTATTGGTTGCTGATCATTTAGTACAATCTGAACGGCCTCCTTTCAAATGGTAAATTGGCCCTTCAACATAGGTGTTGATATGAAATTCAATGACCTGGGTGGGACTATATTTCCACCCAAAGATATTGTATTGTACTTGGCTTTGCTCTCCAATTATGATATTTCCTGTCTATTGACTATGCCTTTATTTTTTTTTCTCTTCTTTTTTTCTTTCCTTATCAGAATTCTCTTGCATTTCTTTGCAGGACCTCTTGAGTTTGAAACTTTGAGAGCTGTACTCATTGAATTTTTGGATGCTTGTGACTTGTTATGTGATAGTTGCAAAATAAACCTTTGGTTATCTATTGGTTACTCCTTGTTGTTATGTAGTTACTCATTTCTTTCACTTTGGTTTCCAATTTGTATCAAATGATTTTTAAGAGCATTTTGCTTTAGCTAAAAGGGGGTGTATTATTCTTTACATAGATTTTGAAATTGTACCTTCGTTTTTTTTTTTTTTCCAATTATAAAGGGTTAGTTGCAAACAACTTTTTCTGAGCTAGAATGTCAAATGATCAAAGGGAGTTGGGGAGGAATATTCTTGTGTGAATTATTAAACTGCATAAAAATTTATGAGGAGTTTTAAAAGTGCAAAGAATTGTCTAAAAGGGGGTGAATTTTCAAATGTCTTTATTCTTTAATGAACTTGCTCTTATAACTATTTTGACTCTTGAGAGCATCCTTTTCTTGATAAAATAGTCTAAAGGTTAGGATTTTACTAAGATCTCCTATTGAGTAGCAGGGTGAGCAGAGAAGTCAGTAATGAACTAGTACTTTTATTGTGATCATATTATTATACTTAGTTATTTTCAACTTTGCCTTGTCTTATGAGCTTATTAGTTGTAGGATTCTTGGGATGTCATGTTCTTTCAAGTTTCAATTACTTAAATCAAATGTATCATGTATATTGAAGTTACCTTTCCTTTCAAAAAAGTGAAAGGGTTGTTAGGTCAGCAAAAAAGAGGGCATTGACTTTGCTAGAGAATATGGATGCCTATATTTGGAGTGTAGTGCAAAAACTCGAGTCAATGTGGAGCAATGCTTTGAGGAGCTTGTGTTAAAGGTATGCAAAATAAGAAAATCCTTTTGCTTTACATTGTTTTTACATTTTCATCAAATGCACTTCCAGTTGGGATTACTAGGATGGTTACCAGTTCGGTATGGATTTAGATCCAGGTGGAAAACTTAATCCCATACTTTTATGAAACTTTTTTTTTTTTGAGAGAGAGTTTTAACCTATGGCGTCCGCTCCTGATAATAGCTCTATATTATCAGACCAAGACACCAATCAGTTTTTGGTGTAGGCGGGGATTGAACCCCAGATCTCTTATACAACCATCAGAGACTTTACCAGTTGAGCTAACTGGAACCCACAAAACTAATTCTTTTTTGAGAGAGAGTTTTAACCTATGGCGTCCGCTCCTGATAATAGCTCTATATTATCAGACCAAGACACCAATCAGTTTTTGGTGTAGGCGGGGATGAAACTTGGAAATGACTATAAGTGTTATAATAATTTTTTTTATATACTTTGTTCACATCCAGATGCTATTGAATAATAAAATCACTTCTAATAGTAGCAGTATCATGTTGGATCCATGCTTATTCCCATGTGGTGCCTGGTCAGCATAGCTCCTTGGGTAGATATTATTTTCTGATTTTTTTAGTTTAACTCAGCACTTGACATCAATAATTCTCTAAGCCCCCTATACATCAGCCTTTAGAAGTGTTGCAAGGACAACACAAAAGCAAAATGCACCATTTAGTCTATGTTCATGATTAGATAAGTAATAAGTTTCTAACTTCTAAGGGCTTCAAGGAAGCATATAAAGAACATTTTTTCTTTAAAGGCATAGCATGGCACATTTGGGGACATTTTTTTTGTTACGATATCTAAGCGAAAGGAGTATTGGTTCAGAAGACATTTGTTTAAGATGGCTTAGCATGTCAACAAATAACGAAGAGTGAATTGCACACGTGTCATAACATTGGCATGTTTAATAGTTGGCATAGTGACAATAAATTTTTCTTTTTTTTGTTTATTTTTTCAAGTGTACTGCTAAAAGTCTTGAAACTTCAGTGCCCAGGTGCCCTGCTAACACCACTTTTAATTTGTATATATGTATAAATAAACATAAGGTGGTGAAAGAGATAATTTTTAACAGAATAACAGTGGTTGTATAATGTATGAAAAAGAATATATTCACTAGTTTGTTTGTTTTATTATGTCAATATTTTCTTGAACTTGATAAATAATCCATGACTTGTGCTGATGATGTGATAGTATCATGTTGATTTGCAAATTTTGGATACATCTAATCTCTTGGCTGAAGGCTCAGCTGGAGATTCTATATTCATTGCACTTGTTTCTACCTTCCCTATAACATCGTTTGATCCTTAGTAAGATTCTTGTTTCACTGCCTTTTTGGTAAGGTAGCAAACTTAATAGACTATGTTGTTTGTAACAATTCTGATTTATATTTTGTTCTTTCCAATTTAATGTGATTTAGCCATTTTTACTTATAAAAAAAAAAAGTGAGTTAACCATTTAGGTTATCAACAAATTCAGACAGCGTAGTGGCTGCAAGCAAATGTGATTTTGTGCATTACTCCACTGGTAGACATGTAGAGTCAGAATGTTGAATAGCATAACCATACTGTTTTAATTTGACCATAATTTTTGCCAACCATATGCTTGATGTTGTTTAGGATTAAAGGTAGACCCAGATGGGTAGAGCCTAGTTTTCCTTATTTAAGGCCAATGTTGTAGCTGGTGGAAGCTTTGGTGGTTCCAGAAACATTGGCATTGAAGAAGATAACAAACTTTTGTTGGTAACTTGATTTATCGAGTCTGTTGTTTAGGGTTGTGAACCACAAGGTGGAGCATCTAGTGGGAACTTTTAGGCCTCCCTTATTCCTTCATAGAAAACTAAAATCTAGTTTTGAAATTTGCATCCTCTGAGAATCGGAGGAGAGCATTGTTTCAGTGGTGCAATTCTAAAACATTTAGACAATTTCTTCATAAGTTTTACTTTCATTTTGAGTTGAAGGTATGCAGTAACTTGTTTGGTGGCTTTAAAGATGCAGCAATCTCCCTAGTATGTTGACATTCTATATTAATTTTATGAATTGGTTTATGTTTCTACCATTTGTAGTTGTTTGTTGCTAATAAATTCTTATTAACCCTCCATTTTTGCAGGTAAACGTTTAATGTACTAGTTCCCAGCCAACAAAATTTCAAAGCAATTAACGAAATGATGGAAACAACTCATTTGATTCCTAGCACCAGTGAGTTTCTATACTTTCCCCTCTAGATTTGAATATACATTTTACTAATCTTGGATGAAATTATGAACTGCTAGAACAGTGACTGTGAAAACATATGCTTAGCTCTGTATGGTCATATTAAAATTAACCAATCCAAACCAAATTTAAGAACTAATCCACAAACCAGAGAAAATCAAAGTTAGCCACCAAAACTCCTAAATCATATAAGGATTACAAAATTCAAGAAAGATTGGTTACAGTTATGGACGACTGGAGATGAATTGGAAATACCAATGATCATAGTTAAATAACTTTCCAGTGGCATCTTTTATAGATTTTACCTGATTTGCAGTGTCTTCTTTAGTGAAAACGGATTTAAAAGTATTAGTTAAACCATATATTAATTTGCTTATATATAGTCAGTTAACATATGCAGGGAAATGAGTTTCAAAATGAGCGACGACATTGTACTCGCAACATATTTAGCTGGGTGTGCAAGTGTCGTAGCGTACATGGAGACGTATATGAACAAAGTACCAATGCATACAAATCTACAAATAGGGTATGAATGGGTACAATATATTTTAAATAGAAATAAGCGAAAATGTAGCAATGTGTTTAGACTATCAAGCCATGTGTTTCGAGAATTGTGTAATACATTGCGCACTTAGTATGAATATGAGGGTACCAAAAGAGTTTGTGGCAATGACATGGGTGGTACTTGGTAGTGGCATGTGTAATAGAATGGTGCTAGATAGATTTCAGCGTTCTGATGAGATAGTAAGTCGACACGTGGAGACGGTAGTTACATTGTTAGCCACTGTTATGGCAGCAAACATTATCAAACCTGATGATCCTGCATTTCCTAACGTGCCACAACATATTCTCAATTCAGATAGATATTGGCCACATTTCAAGGTACTTTGTTAATTTGGTATCTTGACTTAATTTTATTCAATTTATCTTTATGGTTATAACACGTAGCAAATTTCACATAGTATTTTTGTGGCAATGGTTAAGATTGCATTGGCGCGATTGATGGGGTTTACGTTCCCGTAGTCTTACCAATTGATGAGCAACACCCATACAGAGGAAGAAAAGGGGTCATAACAACAAATTGCATGTGCGCATGTGATTTTGACATGAAATTCACATTTGTGTGTGTTGGATGGGAAGAGTCAGCGCATGACACAATAATTTTTTTAAGTTGCCTCAATAATGAGAGTGTCAACTTCCCAAAACCTCCACCTAGTTTGTAAATATGCAGTTTAACTATTGTATTAAAGTATGTATTATGTAATGAAAATGTTAATATAATAAATATTCTCGTTTGCAGGAAAGTATTATCTTGTTGATTCAGGGTACCCTATGAAGAGAGGGCTCATTGCACCATATAAGGGGGAGAGGTACCACCTCCCCGATTTTCAGCAAGGTCGACTACCACAGTAACACCTCGACCCAACTTTATAATTAAACTATGTGTTTTAATGGTTAATTATTATTTTAAGCCACTTTCTTTTTATAATTAATAGAAGAGTATTTAACAAATATATTACTTTATAATACTTTTGGATAAGAATTGTAAAGATTATAAATAATTGAATAGCTAATTGTATTATGA
Organism: Quercus aquifolioides; assembly: GCA_019022515.1. Lineage (NCBI taxonomy): Eukaryota > Viridiplantae > Streptophyta > Magnoliopsida > Fagales > Fagaceae > Quercus > Quercus aquifolioides. Next base: position 9,958,306 of record CM032329.1, on the reverse strand, counting down.
ATATATACTTAGTATTATCTTAATTAGTTAAGTGCATAAGGCTTTAATATTTTGATGTTATAAACATTCATGCTCTTTTAACGTTATGGAAAAAAGTTTATAAAGATAAGGGCTTATATGTAAAGTTATATTATTGTTTAGGTCTTTCTAAAAATATAAGCTTATAAGGGAGTGAAAGTATAAATGCTAAAAGTTGAAAAAGTGGGTTGTGATCTTTTCTTTCCATAGCATTACACGTGCCCCCACCCCAAAGTCAATTTCCTTATCTTCTCTTGGCTGTACCAGAAAGTTCAGCTCTTCTTTCTTTACTCCTTCTTCTTTGTTCTTGTTTCTTTCTTCTTCCCTTCTTTCACGGTAGCACCATCTCACCATCAGCCCTCACTCTCTCACTGAAAATCATAGATATCTCTCTCTAAGAAGAAATTAAACTCTTACTAAAGTTTAGCTTCAGTTGTGGGTAAATATATATGTTTATTTTATGTTATGGGTATTTTAATGATGTAATGATTTGCTTTAGTTTCAGTTCTATGTTCTCTAATATGATTTTAGAAGCTAAACTTGTGATTCTGTTTTAGTAATTTGAAAGATATCTCTCTCTAATAAGAAATTAAACTCTTACTAAAGTTTAGCTTCAGTTGTGGGTAAGTATATATGTTTATTTTCTGTTATGGGTATTTTAATGATGTGATGATTTGCTTTAGTTTCAGTTCTATGTTCTCTAATATGATTTTAGAAGCTAAACTTGTGATTTTGTTTTAGTAATTTGAAAGATCGTTGATATTATGGTCATTTGGATGCTTATTAACGTATTTTAATATGTATAGTATATGTATAAAAATACTCAAATGAAATGAAGGCATATTGCTATTAGTTGATGATTTTGTAAGAACATGTGCTAAAGCTGTTACTGTGACAGATTTGGTGTTTACAATAAGAAAAATATGTATTAAATCATATTCTGTGAATTAGGATGTTAGGAGTAGTTTTTATGAATTCTAAGACACACATGGTTGTTATGGAAGTGGTCTCACATCATTTGGATGAATAGAAAAATAATGGTTTAATTTCTAAGTTGTAAGAAATTCTGCCAGGACAAATTTAAGCACGCTGCCTTGTATGATTTGTAATAAATCATGGTTTCATGATTTGACTCCGAAATTGATATGGTAATTACTAGACATAAAGAGGAGTGACTCTGTAAAATTGGATGAAGATTTGATGTGTTTAGATAAACCATTTGTATTTCATAAGTTAAGTATATGTTGCTGAAATGAGCAGTAAACAGTAAATGATAATTCTGACTTAGATGATTTAATTCTAAAGTTAGGGAAATGTTTTGAGCTATAATTTAATATGCTTATCTTTTGGTATGTTTGGATCATAGATAGATTTTGTATAACTTGGTTCAAAGTTTAGTACTCTAAAGGAGGGGATTTAAGCCATTCAACTGTTGTTTTTATGAACTTGTTTTGTTCAACATGCTGTATATTGCCTTATGAGTGTATATGGTTACATGACCATACTTAAAGGATTTTATGTTTATGGATGCATTATTGCCCTAATCTCAAAGCACCTTTTGAAATGAAGTTAGTTCCTATGGAGATATGATATAAATATGAGAATGATGATTTTTCTTTAGTTTAGTACATCATTGGTTAATGTGTGCATAATATGTTTGCGGGAACCTCGTTGAAGTGAGATTATGATTTTCTTGATTTTAAGAGATAGGTTTTGAGATGAATGTGTAAGTTTATGATAAGGAATAATTGATAGTAATAAGTTTTGATATTTGGTTTAGGTGTTACCAGCCCCCAGGTTTTAGCTCCTTCGACTGTAGGCTTTCGGTTCCTCTGTCTTCAGGTAAGGGATAAGTTATATGAGAATTTGGTAAGTCATGAGGTTATTTTAAAGTATATTATGCATTAAAAGGTTTTTGATTAAAGATATGACATATAATCATGTTTCAGACAAAGGTATGTTCGTGAGTTCTCGAAACCTTTTGTATATGATTCAAGCATATTGATGCTATTATTAATTCCATGAACATGATGTTTAAAGAAAACAATGGAAATGCTTTTATTATGAAATGTTATGCAAACTATGAATTTTTGTATGATGTATAAGTATGAAATGTTTTCAGATTATGTCATCTGATGATTTGAACTCTGCCAGTAGGGGTTTAATTACTGGCTTTCCATGGAAAATGTTATCTGATTATCCATTAAAAGTGGGATTGGCTCTACTGTACCCGCCCTTGTTGGTTATGTTCAACTTGTGGAGGATGCCAACTTACCCCCATGGTTGAAGATATGTATTATGATGTGATCCCGAGAATACCTGACATTGTAGGAAATGCTGGATGCCTGGCACAGTGGTGCTAGAAGCCTCCCAAATAAGTACAGACTTATCAGAAATGGACTAACCAATATGTTATGAACAACTATATTATTTTATTGATCATGAGAGAATGATTTATTTAAATGCATTATGAAAAGTTAAAAGCTCTCTTGAAAAAAATTTATGATGAAAAGAAAAACTGTTCTTTAAAGATAAAAGTTTCTGAAGTTCTGTTGTACTTTAAAGATAAAAAATTTGATGAAAAAGTTTTAGTATTCTATAAAGATAAAGTTTCTGATGAAAGTACAAGTTTATGTTAAAAAGTTATCAGATATTTGTTCTTTACGAAACATTAAGTACTATAAAAGTTATAATATTTTACGAAAAGAAGTTTATGAAGGAAAATTTTATTGTTCTTTAAGATGTTTCTAGTTTAAGACAAAGTTACCGATTATCTGATTTAAGTTAAAATGATTATTTTGTAATGAGAATATATATATGGTGACTTTGTAAGAAATGAAAGAAATTCAATCGAAATGTTTTGGTAATATTATTTTGATAAGAAAAGGGAGAACAATTATTTTTCCTACGAAGAGCGTATAAGTTTATTATTATGAATAATATAAAATATTATGCATGAAAAGATGTTCTCGTATTTGAACATTTATAAAATGAATGATTTGATTTACATGCATTCTTATTAAATTCTTATGTATCTTACTCTTACTGAGCTGTGTAGCTCACCTCTTCTACCCTTTCAGTTAGCAGGTTTTATTTTGGAGTAGAGAGAGCCTTAGTCGAGTTTTGGAAGGAGCTTGTCTTAGTATTAAAAGTATAGATCCCAAATTAACAATTTGATGTTTAGTTTTGTAGTATTGTATATTTTAGGATCTAATGAAAGTTGTGTACCTTAAAATATTAAGAGATGTATCATGTGAAATTTAGAATTTGAATAATTGGTGGATTGTGTTATCCTTTGAAGTACTATATAGATGCTTTGAATATCAAGTGAGAAGTTATATCATTTAAGTAAAGAAACAAGAATGAAAAGAAAGAGGGAAGCTTTTGTAAAAGTTTAGTTGATTCTTGTTAATACCAGGTTTAGGCTTAATATTAATATGCCGGTCATGGTCACGGTCACAAGTTTAGAGTAACGATGCCAAATGGACTTGAAATACAATGAGAACTTTTTAACTCTTTTTTTCAATGAAAAGAGTAGCCAATTGTCGATTTCCAATGTGAATGTCCCATCCACGTCAAACAAAACTCTAAACTCATCTATCGTATCACCTTGATGCAATTACAATACATGATTCACCCAACTATATTTACTGGAGAAGAGTAATATAAGTGGAAACTGTGACTAGTATTCGAATACCTTATAAACTGTTGAGAAATACCTCATGGCTTTGGAAGATTTTAAGGAAAAATCTCTGCAAGTTGTTAAAAATGGCAATATGCTCTTTAATCAAGTGAAAAATAATAAATAAGGAGAGAGAGAAAATGCTAGTATTAATTATGAATGAGGTGAAAACCAATAGCATTTAATGATATTTTTTTAGCCGTTAGATCTCTTATGAATCTACGGTATAAAAAAAGTGTAACTAAATAAGAGTTACACCCGGTGTAACTTGAACTCATCTCATATATACATATATATATATATATGTATATGAGATAGGTTCAAGTTACACCTAGTGTAACTCTTTGTTACACATTTTTTAAACCATTAGATTTAAGTAGATTCAACGGTTAAAAAAAAACCCTCATTGTTACAAATATTTTTATTAGAATCTCATTAATTACATTCATTTATTACCTTCTAAACCTATCTCTAATCCCAACAAAAGAAAACATCTAACTCTCTCTCTCTCTCTCTCTCTCTCCCCGTTTGGTGTTCAAGCCGTTAGTCTCTCTCTCAATCTCCTCCTCCATTGCTCCTCCACCATTGTTCCACCCCCACAAGTTGCTAGCAGGAAAAAAAAGAAAAAAAAACCAAGCCGAATTGTTTCTATTTGTGAGTACTCTGTTTCTATTTTTCCTTTCTTTTCTGTTGTGAGTGCTTTTTTTTTTTTTTTCTCTGGTCTGACTCTCTCCAGAACTTTACGTTTCTTTTCTGGTCTTACATTTTTCTTTGGTGATGGTTGTTTTTTTTTCAAAGACTCTAGCATCTATAGTTGAAGTGCCTAAGCTTTTCATAGGCTTTGCAATTTTGTTTTTCTGGTACTAACTGTTGACTGTCATCATATGCAGCATATATTTTGTTTAATTTATGCTAGTTCCAATATATTCGACCATATTGAATAGAGCAACTTGAGCTGGATAGTTGAATCATTTTGGTAGCTTATGCTGAATCATTCATTTATTTAAGTAGTCTATTCATTGGTCTATTGGTTGGTTGTTAGTGCTTCGTTTTCTATTACTTGATTCATTCATTTTTCTTTGGTGATGGTTGTTTTTTTTATAAAAAAAAGAAAAGAAAAGCGTTCTATGTGTATGATCAAATGCCGCTTAGAAGTTCTTATCTTTCTTTTCCCATACTAATGTTGTATTCCATATGAGTTTTCTACATGTTTTTATGTAGTGTCTCTAATGAAGCTATGTTGCTCTAATTGGGTTTACAAGTCCTTTATCCGCAATTGGATCCATACTCACGGGAATTGACTACATAGGTCTAGACCATGTGATGGTGTTTGCTAATGGGGATTACTCCCAAGCTTTGGAAGAATTATCAAGAGAGCAGTAAGGTTGGAGACACGAAAAGGCAGTTACGGGGTTGCAGTGGGAGTGGTGTTTACAGAGGTTGATGACAATGATATTGATGATTTAGCATAAAGTGAGTTTTTTCATTACATTTTTCGAGTCTTTTTTTTTTTAATTGTAATAATATATATCTCATGTTTCAAATTTACTTATACCTTTTTTTGTTCTACTTTAGGTACATGTGGCTAAAGAGAATCACAAAATGAGCATTCCTTGGTGGAATTTATATATATATATATATATATATTGAGTCCAAGTAGTTGAAGGAACTATGTCTAAGGACGTATGTTGTTAATCATGATGAAATAGTTTTATTTGGTTTTTGTTTTGTTTTTTTTAAGGACCTATTTTGGAATACTGTTTTTACTTCAATTTAATGTCATTAACAATATGACCTATGTTGGAATACTGTTATTTAAGGACATATGCCTCATTTTTTCAGATTTTCTACTGCTCACCTCTTGTTTTGAGGGGGTACCTGCAGCTTTGTGTTTGCTTTTTTAATAACAGTTTCTTAGAGATGATTTATCTTTATTTGTGGTTCTAAATAACAGGTAGTGTAGTTGCTTTAAGTTATTGCATTAGTGGTTCTGCACTGTTTATTGCACTGTTTACTACACTTTAGTGCCCTGTTCTATTTACTACACTGCACTAGTATAACTACACTGCACTAGTATAGCTACACTGCACTGCACTTTACTGCCTCTGAATCCTCTTATGTTAGGAAATGCAAGATAATGTCTGGTCATGGAGTTCCAAGATAGTTTACTGCCTGATTGAGTTATAAAATTTACATATTGCAGGTATATTGTCCATAATGCCAGATTATGAAATAAAAATTCTTTAAATGCATATACAATTTATTGTTTGAATTTGCATTTTTAACTTTATTGTTTTATTTGAGCTAACACTTTAGCAGGTTGTTCACACAGGACAATGTGTCTTCACCTCTGGAGAAGCTGTAACAGTAGCTCAGGAAGTTGTCAAAACAATGCTAGCCAAGGGATATGTTCTAGGCAAAGACGCATTAATCAAGGCCAAAGCTTTTGATGAGTACCATGGAGTCTCGGCTATTGCAGCAGCCTAGATTGCTGAGCTTAGCGATAGAATTGGACTCACTGATAAAATTCATGTTGGCATGGAAACTGTTAAGTCTGTGGACGAAAAATTCCATGTTTCAGAAATCACCAAGTCAGCTGCAACAGTCACTGGGACAACAGCCATAGTAGCGGCAATGGTTACAGGAAAAGCAGCTTTTGCAACTGGTCATGCTGTAGTGCTCGCTCACTCCTAAGTGCAGGAGATCGTAGTAATATAATTCTCGGAGTACCGAGGTCGAATCACAAGGAGCAGGATATATTCAAAGACAATATAATTAAACAAAAATTTGGGTAAAGAAGAAAAATATTTTTGCTTGGTGATTGTTAACAAGAATAATAATAAAAACTGGTTTAAATCAATAATGTAAATACTAGGGCATCGGGGTGTTTCCTTATATCGATATGAAATTCTTTGTGATCTAAGAAATTATATATTTCATAATTGATTGTTCTTATACAATTAAAAACTTATGATTCGGTTGAACTGAGACAATTCAAGAATGCATGATAACCTCGATTAATAATGCGGTTAGAAAAGTTTTCAGAAAAATTCATTCACTTTAAAACCTGATTTCTATTTGAAACTATTAGAAATTCATCTAAACAATAAGAAAAACATGATTCAACTTATTGAAAGCATGGAAGAACTAATACATCAAAAGAAATCTAATTGAACAATCAAATATGTCGTTGATAAAATCCTAGAAAGAATCACATTGAATATTCATACCGTATAGAAGAAACATAACTCCTAGCCCTAGCAAAGAGTTTAGGCTGCCATTAGAGAAAGGAAAATACAAGTTTTTCTCTGCCCAAAATTCGTTCTCACAGCCTCCCTTCTAAAACCCTAATGTCTAAGTGTCCAAAGAAAATAAAACTTTTACTATTTTAATTTCCGTCCCGGTTTACAGCAGTAACTTGTGAGTTAATTTCGGCCTTCCAAAGTTGAGAATTTGGAAAAACTCAAAACTGGAAAGTTGTAGATATTTAAGTAACGGTTCCAACCCATCCAGCCTTGTGTCAATTGGATTTTTGAGGAGAGAGATATGCATAAAATAGTGATCAGTGCTCAAATCAGATTTTTCCTTTTCAGATTCTGCCTCTTTGATTTCTTTCATTATTTGAAGCTTCCAATCATGGTAGAAGATCCAAGCACTCCAGCTGCACCTCCTTAGAAATTTAAGCATGGTCCTTTAGCTCCACTTTAATTCTAGTTTGGCCTCCATTCTCTCACAAATTCCTGTAAACTTATCTTTCTCACACGATTTCCTGAAAGTAGAAAATTACACACAATGAATAGCATCTTATTCAAGAAATTATGTAAAGATAAATAATAGAGATTAATGTAAATCATGGCTTAATTATACAAATTAAGCATAGTAATAAGGAGATAATGCCCACATAAATATATAACAAGTACACATTTTAAGGCGTTATCATGTAGTCAACAACACTTACTTTGCCAAAGGAGCACTTTGGGTTTCAGACACATTGAATCGTGCAGTTAAAGTTGTAGCTGATTTTGGTAGCCATGGTACTGATGGTAGTAAACAAATAGATTGATACTATAGCAACTCTTATAGTTGGCTTTACCCTTGATATTGTATACAAATAGATAGTTTTATTTTTCTGGCATAAGTAAGAACCTTTCTTATCGGTTGTCTTGTTATGGAAACGGTTCAGTTTTAGATTGAATCTTTTTGGATTAGTCAATACAAATCACAATATCTTGTGATTTAATGTACCAGACCAACACATTGTTCTTCTTAAAAAATTTCAAATTCTTCATCCTATGTTTTAGAGGAAATGAAATATTAGATTATTGATTGATTAGAATCCCCATGGCTAGGATGAACAGTTGTGGATTGGTTTCTTCAAATTTTTGTTAAAGGGTTGTATCAATTTCTCATAGCTCATATGCTATAGTGTTACCCCCAGCCTCAGGAAAACATAGACTTGGTTTATAGTGGTTCTATTGTGTTTCAATGAAATTCATCTTGATTAAAAAAAAAAAAAAAAAAAAAAAAAACTGTGTTGAGGATTAGCATGGAACCAGACACAATCACCACCATAGAAAGTTGTTTGACAATCATAGAAAGTCATTACAAGAAATTAAAGTACAACAAATCAACAATGTCCATAGTTTTACATTCATCATATGGTAACATCAATGGGGTACTTAATTTTCCAGGAGAAACATTTCGATTTCATACCTGCTCAATACGATTGGCAGCTAATAGGAGAAAAAAGTTGTTCATTGAAATCCATTTTAATTTTTTTTCCCTCTCTAAATGTGAAATATGTTTGAATCATAACGATGCCAAGTAAATGGACAATCAAAGGAAAACTTCAAATCTTATTTTATTTGTTCTTTCTATAACAGAAGGGGGGGGGGGGGAGGAAATAACGTCATTATCCATGAGCACTATAGGAATCCTCTCATCTCTTGGCATACTTTTGAGGGACATTTCCTTTATAATAGCTCCTTTGCACTGAATCTCTCCTGCAATTTTTTAGGGGTGCCTAGCACAAGTGTTAAGCTCAAATGTTGAAAGATGATTGAGCTAACCACATCAACATATGCAACTGCAACCTCGTAATTGCCTTTTCGTGTCTCCAACCTTACTACTCTCTTGATAATTCTTCCAAAGCTTGGGAGTAATCCCCCATTAGCAAACACCATCACTTGGTCTAGAGTCTAGACCTATGTAGTCAATTCCCGTGAGTATGGATCCAATTGTGGATAAAGGACCTGTAAACCCAATTAGAGCAGCATAGCTTCATTAGAGACACTATATAAAAACATGTAGAAAACCCATATGGAATACAACATTAGTATAGGAAAAGAAAGATAAGAACTTCTAAGTGGCATTTGATCATACACATAGAACGCATATTTTTTTTATTATTATAAAAAAAACAACCATCACCAAAGAAAAATGAATGAATTAAGTAATAGAAAACGAAGCACTAACAACCAACCAATAAACCAATGAATAGACTACTTAAATAAATGAATGATTCAGCATAAGCTACCAAAATTATTCAACTATCCAGCTCAAGTTGCTCTATTCAATAAGGTAGAATATATTGGAACTAGCATAAATTAAACAAGATATATACTGTATATGATGACAGTCAACAGTTAGTACCAGAAAAACAAAACTGCAAAGCCTATGAAAAGCTTAGGCACTTCAACTATAGATGCTAGAGTCTTTGAAAAAAAAAAACAACCATCACCAAAGAAAAATGTAAGACCAGAAAAGAACATACCAGAAAAGAAACGTAGAGTTCTGGAGAGAGCCAAACCAGAAAAGGGAAAAAAAAAAAAAACAGAGCACTCACAATAGAAAAGAAAGGAAAAATAGAAACAGACTACTCACAAATAGAAACAGTTCGGCTTGAGGAGGAGATTGAGAGAGAGAAACGTAGGTTTAGAATGTAGAGAGAGAGAGACAGAGAGACTAACGGCTTGAACACCAAATGTAGAGAGAGAGAGAGAGTCAGACGCATAGTTGTCAATATCGTACGATACGCGATACGTATCGTGTATAAAAAGTTTTGTATCGTATCGGCATATCATAAGTACTCATGAATTGTACGATACAATGTGCGTATCGTATGAATCGTATCGTATCGTAAAATCGTACGTATCGTATGATACATAGACAAATGCTTTAAAATGAGATTTTGTGTTAAAATTTGTACTTTTATTTGAATCTAACAAGTTGTTAGACTTATTTTTAACACAAAATTATTAGGTTACTTAATTTGGCCTAATAAAATAACATATTCATAAGTTCTTTCCCCTCTCTTTCTCCTATAAAATTTGGACTACACAATACACACTTACACTTTACTTTAATATTTGCAAATTTATTTTCTATACTATGAATAAGATATTAATTGACAATATAATTATTTTTTATTTTTGACGTTGTTATAAGTCCAAGAAATTAGAATGCCAAGAATTTTTTTTTTAATTATTAAAATAAAAAGAACAAGAAGAGATAATAAATGTTAATAATGATGAAGAAAATTTTAATAAAGAAATAAGTTTGCAAAATGATAAATATGATGATAGCATTGACTTAGATGGAATTTATTAAACAATATGATGAAAATAAATTATTATTTTTGAGGTCATTTGTAATATATTATCACTTTTGAATTTAAGAAATTTGAATGTGTATGTTATAAACACATGCTAGTTTGATTTATTTAGTTAGCTTGTTAAATATTATTACATAAATAATGAATAAATTAGTCATTAATTGAATATATTTAAAATTTATAATGAATATACCATTTATATATGTATATCTATAATTTTTTATAAAATTTTATTAAGTGTTTGTGTATCTTAGATACACGATACGATACGATACACGATATGGAAAAATAAAAAATCAATTCACGATACGATTCACGTTTTGACAACTATGGTTAGACGTTTTCTTTTGTTGGGTTTAGAGATAGGTTTAGAATGTAATAAATTAGGGTAATTAATAAGATTCTAATAAAAATATTTGTAATAATGAGAGTCTTTTTTTAACCATTGGATCAACTTAAATCCAATGGTTTAAAAAATGTGTAACTTGAACCTCTCTCTCTCTCTCTCTCTCTCTCTCTCTCTCTCTCTCTCTCTCTCTCTCTCTATATATATATATATATATATATATATATATAATGTGATGTGATAAGGCAAACTGGAAAAGGATGTAGTGGTGAACTGGTGATAAAAGTCAAAAATACTCTTTTTTTTTTCTTTTTTTTTTTGTGGTAAACATGGATATAACATTAACTAAGAAACATGGCCAGCAGTGAAATTAGTACAGATGCTAGGGTGATAAAAGCCCATCATATCATCATATAGAAGCTTAGCTAAAGCGGGAGGGGGGGGGGGGGGAATCAAAAACTAACGACAAAACAGAGGAAGCCGATCCAGAATTTGCTAAGGCATCAGCACAAAAAGTTTGCTTCCCTAAAGCAATGTGATAATTTAACTTGAGGCAAACGCAGCAACAATTCCTTGCAATCATCAACAAGACTAGACAAGTCTCCATTAGCATTGACATTGCTAGCAACTAAGGAAATTGCTGTGAAGGCATCAAGTTCTATTTCCACAGTAGTAGCTCCCCTTTCTAAACACAGCACCAGCCCTTCCCTTAAAGCCCACAACTCCGCGGCGATACTTGAGCTAACACTGATGGATTTTGCAAATCCCACAACCCATTACCCCGCGCTGTCTCTGAGCAAGCCACCACACCCTGACAGCCCACTAGTGCTGATAAAAGAACCATCAGTATTCAATTTCTGCCACCCTTCTACAGGTTTCAACCATTGAACCTGCATCACTTGCCTATCCTTCCCCACGTTAGGCTCTAGAACACAATACATAAGCTCTCGCGTTTGCATTTCCACAACCTTCACCAAATTTAGGTTAGCGGGTTCCTGTTTGAATGCCCTTCTATTCCGTTGGAGGCACAGATTCCACATACCAAGCAAGAAAAAATTTCGCCATTCATAATCCTTGCCAGACGCCTTCATGGATCTTGAGGCATTATTTTTGATCCATGACTCAAGGTCATTAGAGAAGGAAAGCTTAAGACTATTAGGGCAGCCTGAGCACTCCCAAAAGGTTTTAGCTGTCAGGCAGTCCCTTAGAACATCGATAATGCTCTCCTCAAAATATGTGCAAATGTCACAGCCACCCAATCCTCCAATGCCTCGATGAGCTAAAATGGTTTTCACTGGTAAGCTCAAGTGCAAGCACTTCCACAGAAACACTTTAATCTTGGGCAAAGTTTGGAGCTTCCAAAGCCATTTGCCATGAAAATCCAGTACCTCTAGATTCTCATAAATTGCCAATAAGTACGCATTTCTTGGGTTAAACTCCCCACTTAAGTTGGAAATCCAGCTCCTGTGATCCTCCCTAACAGCATATCTACGCAGTGGGGTGGCTCTCACTGCCTGCAAAATAGAGATAGGGAAGACAAAGAAGAGGTTAGCTAAATCCCAGCCATTGTTTGTTATCACATCCTTAATGCACACCTCACTCTCTCATTGGTTTAGCGGACCTTCAATGAGGGACCTCAATGTGCCAATGTTCAACCACTTATCATTCCAGAAGCTTAGTGGGCTATTGCAGCCCACTGTCCACTTTGAGCCTTTCACACAAATGTTACTTCCAATTTTCACTGCATTCCAAGCTCTACTATGAGCCTTGGATTTTCTAGTTGGCCCAACCATGTATTTTTTCCTTAAAACGTCAGCCCAACCACCATTTTTGGCATTCTCCATCTGTCAACATAACTTAGTTGCTAGTGTTAAGTTTCTTCCTTTAGCTTCCTGAATACCCAAGCCACCTCAGCACTTTGGTTTAGTAACTTTTTTCCAGCAAACTATATGCATTTTTAACCACCATTTTTGGCATTCTCCATCTGTCAACATAACTTAGTTGCTAGTGTTAAGTTTCTTCCTTTATGGCTTGTTTGGATGTTTAAAAAAGGAGGGGGAGTAGAGTAGAGGGAGGGAGAGTAATCTAATTACATTGTTTGGAAGTTTTTTAAGGAAGGAGGGGGAGGGGTTTGGAGGAGTTTGGAGGGGTTTCAACTCCCTCTAGCCTCCCATTTTTAATTCCCCCAAATTGGAGAGATTTAGAGGGGGAGTAGATTATATAAACTATTGACCAAGTAAATTACCTAATTTACCCTTATTATATTAACAAAATTACACAAGGGGAAGGGCTAATTACTCCCTTCCCCCTTACTAATTTTAAAAACATCCAAACAAGGTGGAGGGGATTCATTCTCCTCTACTCTCCTCTCCACTACTCCCCTCCCCTCTACTCCCCTCTACTCTCCTCCCTCTCTAAACTTCCAAACAAGCCATTAGCTTCCTGAATACCCAAGCCACCTCAGCACTTTGGTTTAGTAACTTTTTTCCAGCAAACTATATGCATTTTTCTGTTATCTTCCGTCAATCCCCACACAAAATTTCTGTTAACCTTATCAAGATTATTTAAAATTCAGGTGGGTAACATGCACCCCTGCATCACATAAGCAGGGATTGGCGAGAGGACTGATTAGGCAATCACTACCCTTCTTGCCATTGATAGTAAGTTTGCTTTCCAGCCTTGTAGCTTGTTCTGCACCCTTTCTACTACGAAGTTTAAATCTTGGGATAATGTTGAGCCCGAATGCTTGATCGGGAAGCCCAAGTACTTACCAAGATTTCAGGTTGAGTGAATGCCAAGCACCTCACACAACTCCTCTCTAGTATCAAGACAAGTATTTAGAAAAAAATAAACTTTTGACTTATTTAGATTGACTTTTTGACCCGACCATTCACAAAAAGTATCCAAAGTCTCTCTCACACTAATACAATTCATTCAGTCAGCTTTTGCAAAAAGGACAAAGTCGTTAGCAAAGAAAATATGAAAGTTAGAATGATGATGTTTTCTTTTTGATCATTAAACCTTTTAAAAATCTATAACTTAAAAAAAGTGTAACTTTTGTAAAATTACTTTTAACATTATCTTCATCAAAAATCTCCCCATATAACAAAAATACAACTTTATACATATCATAAATGGTTAATTGCAATACAACATAAAACCATTAAGTTGTACTATTAATATACAAAACAAATATAATAATTATTATATACATACTCATCCCCTTATGGAAAACACTTTTGCCGGAGTCTAACTTCCCCAAACCTAGTATTTAAAATAAGCAATACTACAAACAGCACCCACGAGACTACTAGAGCTATCTTAAGCTTCTTTGCTTTCTCTTCAGAAATCATGAGCGCAACCATGGCTCTTTCAGCCTTTTGTCTTGCAACTCGCTCCCTTTCCAATGCTGCATCTCTAAGGGCGTGTGCTTGCTTCAACTCTTCATTAGCAACTTTCACCGCATACTCTAATTGCTTGAATTTGGATATAACTAACTTGCATGCACGGCCATCCTGCACAATAAAATACAGCACAGGAATACAACGAATTCTTTAACGCACAACACAAATCTTTTGCCAATACTTGAATATGGTACTTACCTGGCGCTTGGTAAGCCTTCTCCTAATGGCCCTAGTCTTCTTGGGACGCAGATCGAGTGGCAAGTACTTCTTCTTCTTGTTAGCTTCTCTCAGAGCCCCCTTTTGCTTCTGTGAAATCACAGTCAAAACCTGCGCAATCGACAGCCTCACAACCTTTCTGTATGACCAAAAACAAAAACCCAAATCAGATACCTAAAAACCAAAAGCTTGTTTTTTGAAAACACAGAAAAATATAAACCAAATAGAGAGAGAGAGAGAGAGAGAGAGAGAGAGAGAGTACATCTTGGAGAGCTTGTTGGGTGCGCCACCGGTGACCTTGGCGACGCGGAGGAGGGCAAGCTCGGCCTTGAGATCCTTCAGCTGGTTGAGCAGCTCCGCCTCTGTCTTTTGACGCAACTCGTGGACCTTGATTCTCGCTGTGGCATTTTCACAAACACATAGAGATCAATAAATAAATAAATAAAAACACGTTTTTTTCATATTCAATTCACGAAAAAAACATAGAAAGTAGAATCAGAATTGAGAAATGCAGAAAAGGGTTATAAGGGTTTTTGGTTTGTACCCATTGCGTCTCTGAGCTACACGCTGCGGCGGATGCTTTTTCACTAACTAATGAAACCCTAGGAAACTAAGAGGGTACAAGGGCTTGTTTATATGTGATATATATAGATATAGGTTTTAGAATTGGGCTGGTGAATTTTCTAAATTTGGGTTGGGCTCGATTGGGTTCTTGGGAATTTTAGAAGTTATTTGGGGTCATGGGCTGGGTTCATAACTGGGTTCAAGAGTTGGAAAGGGATATGAATCAATTTGGGCCTAACTGTGGCCTGTTGAAGATAATTTCTTAGGTGTATCTGAAGTTTGGTCCCAATTTCAACATTTTCACATTCTCTTTAACTCATAGAACTGAAAAGAATAAAGCCCATCTCGGGCCCATTTCATCTTTTAGGGAGTCCTATAATTCTCGGATGGGCCTAGTAACAAAATTTTTGTTTTTAATTTTGTTTAAGATTAATAGATTTTTCAAACATTTGGACACTATTAAACTTAGATCAACCCTTGCATATTTCCACATTTCAATCAATGGAGTTCTCAATGTATGGATTGAAATCCTCTAACGGTAATTTCATCATGGAGTTATGATTTTGTATAATATATTTTAATATCCATTTTAAAATTAAAAATTTTAATTTACCACATTATAAAAGTTTTAACGAAATATCAAATTGGAGATATTCATCTTTTATTTTTAATGTTGATGTCGTGATAAAATTTAGTCATTGTATTTCCAAATAGATTAATAAAATTTTAAAAACTTTATAACGGAGTTATTTTAAGAACTTTAGAGGATTCTAATCTTTATGTATATATTAGGAACAAAATGAAATGTTTTATAGCATTAAAAAAAAAAAAAAAAGTGTTTTTGATTTCTATAATATCGTAGACATATCAATAATAGAGAATAGTTGTACTCGAAGGGTAAGATAAATATTAGGACAATTATATCTTTGGAAGAAACAAATTTGTAGCTTCTTGAGAGATCTTAACTTCTTATAATGTTAAATTTAACTGGCCATCCCTTTCTCCATGTGAGACGAAGCTAGTGCCAAACCACATTGTGTCTTTTCTTTGGATGAGAAAGTCGGTCATGACAATGATTTCCATGAAAATGAAATGAAGGAAAATAAACTTCCATCAGATTATTATATGGTTTAAGTTAATGGCCATTCGGATTTTCAAATAATATACTACGTTTGACTTCATCTCCACCATCAACAAGTTACTGGATGAGGACAACTCTGACTAACGATTTGCAAGTTGCAATTGTCCTTATATAAGTTGTTTAAGCCATTACTATGTTCATTTTTATTATTAGGGGTAAAATATTCTTTTGGTCTCTAAACTTTATTAAAAATTTGTTTTTCATCTTTTAAACTTTAAAAAGTTCTTTTTCATCCCTAAACTCAGTAAGTAATCTTTTGAATAGTATAGAGACAAAAATAAGGATGAAAAAGAACTTTTTCAAAAGTTTAGGGAATGAAAAATAAACCTTTAGTAAAGTTTAAGGATATAAATAAAACAATTTCAATAGTTTAGGGATGAAATATGAACTTTTCAATAGTTTAGAATGAAAAATGAACTTCTTAGAATTTAGGGATGAAAAATAAACTTTTGATAAAGTTTAGGGACCAAAATAGTATTTTACCCTATTATTATTATTATTATTTATCTGTATATATTAAGAGGATTCAGAAAGTTAGTTATTACTTTTTTTTTCTGTTAAAAATACCCCTAAATTAATTAACCAATAACTTAAAAATAGAGTTAAAATAATAAATTGAAAAAAGAAAGAAAGAAAGTTATTACTTTTTTTACTGTGAAAAATACCCCTACCTAAAACTTAAAAATAGGGTTAAAATAGTAAATGGATACTATTGCACAAAGACACTTTGCATTTGGATGGGAAAATACGAAGTTCTTGTACTAATTACTGTCTAGACTTTGACATTAATGTCAACTTGGTTATTGGACTTTCTATTCAAATAATTAACTCCCTTAGGCTTGAGGTTTGTGGCAAATGACGCAAATCAAACCATTTGTTAATATTTCAGCTTAAACTTAGGGTACGTTTGGATCTAGCTTATTTTGTTGAAACTGAAAACTGAAAATATTGTAGCAAAATAATTTTTAAATGTATAAATAGTGCCGTGAGACTTATTTTTAATGAAAAAGTTGCTAAAAAATGTAATGGGTGGGATCTATAAACAGTGCACGGATGCACTATTTACTGTTGACTTAGTCAAAAGGTGCGGCTGAAGCAAAAAAAAAAAAAAAAATGAAAACGCGCTACAGTGGTAAAACTTGGACGTGGACTTGTATCCAAACCAACACTTATTAATCACTTGATGTGTATATGATAAAATTTCCAAAATTATTGATAATGAGGTAGAAATTGTGTGCACATCATGTGATTAATTTCATTAATCTCCAAAGGAAAATACGAACAAAATATCTAGTTTGTCAAAGGCCATAGTTAATTGTTCAAATTAAAAATATTGAGGACCAAATTGAAACTTAAGTCAATGTCTAATATTTATTAAAACTCTAATCTCATACACATCATGTATTGTTCATTACTAACAACCATGCACACCCTAAAAAAATTCTTTGTAGTTAGGTGTTTATGACAAAATTAATGTAACTTACAACCATTTGAATCAAATAACTTCATCTAATTGCAGTTAAAACTAAGAGAATGATCCTAAATATGTTTTGAAGCATGAATTAACTTTCATTCATTAAAATAATAGAGAATCAAAGTATAATGCCTCCAAACCTGGTGGAGGGGAGTCTTCCATCCAAACAATTTCATCAGATACATCCCTAGCATAACGGCCGTACAACTTGCACTTTGTTTTACACAACTAATAGTCATCCAACGCAAGCCATGAGTAAGGCATTAGATATCCTCAATTACATGACCTAATCAAGATAGGTTTATCTATATTATTAATAAGAGGTTCCAAAACTTCTTAATCCATAGCCCATTTTTTTCCTTTTCAAATTTGGATGGATTGACAAGTTCGTGTCCAATTTTACAAGACCAATCCAGAATGAATATAACTACTAGTGGCAAAAAAGTTTCTAAAATCGATTATTGAAAAAATTAGAAAAAAATGGAAAGTAAAAAAAAAAAATTAATTCAATAAGCATATGGTGTAAATACACTTTTTTAACCTTCCACTTCAAATTTGACTATGCACACTAATATTGGAAGTGGGGTTTCAGTGTTTCACCGTATCCTTATTGAATTTATAAATAAAATAAATAAAAAATAATTATAAATAAAGCCGAAGAAATTGAGTTCAAGCTTTATAGAAAGTGTGATGTGCACAGCTCTGTCTACCTATTACAGACGTGTGTATAAAACCTTGGTTTTAATTGGGCTCTGTTTCTTTGGTCAGCTGTTCACTAAGGTCAATTCAGCCTAAGTTAGCGATGCCATCATTTTACGCAACTTTACCTTTTCTTTTATTTGAATGTGGAATCTGAACATAGCATTACCTTCTCTTTTTTCCATCACAAATTTATATTATTTGAATGTGGAATGTGAGCACATGAAAAATACATCGACTGCTATAATTAATTCAATGGTGACTTTTTTTCCCCTTTTTTTTGGAGAGAAATTCAATGGTGACTTAATTATAATATAACATTCTACCAAAAAAAAAAATATAATACAATAACAATGATGTGAAAAATAATAGAGTAAACTACGTATTTCATCTATATTTTTTACACCATATTTTAATTTGGTTTCTAACTTTCCAATGCCGTGTCAAATTAGTCATTTTTGTTATCTCTTGGATGGAAATTACTGACATGGTAATGATCAAAATAAAAAAATTAGTTTATTGCCATATCAACAAAAAATAATTTTTTATTTTGGCTATTAGCCACATCGACAATTTTCATCCAAAAAATAACAGTAGAGACTAAATTGACATGGTACTGAAAGGTTAAAGACCAATAATACAATTAAAATGTTAGAAATTAAATTGAAATATAGTATAAATGATAAGGCCCAAATACATATTTTACTCAAAATAATATTATAACTAAATATGTATTGAGTGCAGGCCCTAAGTAATTTGCAAGCAACATGTGGATAGAAACAAGTGCAAAAATTCCTCAACTAGATAACAAAGTTCACGATGCTTGCATATTGACCACAACTTTTTCTGATTAGCCTTAACTTGTAACTATGTCGTATTATTCGTGTATACTATCTAGCTAGGGCTTGGTACATTGGTAACTTTTTGTTCTTAGTGCAAGCAATATTAGAACTCAGAAAAAGGATAAAAAAATAATGAGCGACAAAGCATGTTTCTTGTTGAATGTATCATTGCCTATATATAAAGGCATGAAACAAGACTGGAATGTGCCTTAAAAAAGAAGACTGGAATGTGGATTGTGGAATCAGTTTCCCACGAGAAAGAAAAACAAAAATCCTGTTCACATCTATTTTCCAAACCCATTCTACATTTATTTTCAATTGTTTTCCTAATAAATTAAATCACGTGCCAATTATTAAATATAAACGTATATTTTTGCTCAGAGTCTTGTAGATTAACTAGCTGACATTTTTCGGTATTTTCAAAGAAGACATCTAGGATTCAAATCTTCCTCCCCCAACTATCTAATAATCAAAATATATACATATACATTTTAAATACATGTTGTATGAGACGACATGCTTACAACATGACTTGCGCATAATAGTGGCAGTAGATATTTTATTTATATTTTTTTGTTAAAGATTTAAAAGTAGTCGTATGGTAGTATTTTATTTAATTAAGTGATGACACTATGCACTATAAATACTTAATAGCAGTAATAAAATATATCAAATTCTGAAAAGATTCTATTGACTAAGTCCTAACCACGGTTAATTAGTGAAACCTTTTTTTAAATAAATATTACAATTCCTTGTCACTAAAATTTCAAAAACACTTCTAGCTTGATCAGGTATGAAAGCGTTTTTATTTTTTATTATATATATATATATATATATATATATATATTAAACCAAGCCCTAATCATTTTTTGTTGGGAGTTTTTTTTTCCCTTCAAATTTTTGTGATGACGAACGGTGATATTTAACCAACAAAATTTTCACTGACCATAGTTAAGACTTGGTCATTAAATTATTTTCAAATTTTGGAATATTCTTTTATTATTATTATTTTTTGATAAAATTTCAACCTATGACGTCTACTTCCGAAATATTTTGTTATTGTTTATATTATTAACAAAATTATCAATATATTAATTTATTTCTAGGCTTCAATTTTTGACATATTCTGTCACTTGTATTTGATAAAACTGAACATTCTATTAAGATGAAAATAAACTTTCACCAATAACAAAATTTCCAAAAAAAAAAAAAAAAAAAAAGAAGATTTTAAAACACACACGCAACAAAAAGGTGCAATGCAATGTATTATTCATCCATAAAAGTCTAACATTCAAAATAAATGTAATTCATGTAACTGTTAGATACTAAAAACAAAAATCTCAACCTTAAATTTATATTGAAAATGAGAGTATACTTATCCTTAAAGTTATCCTACTCCAACTCATCCTTGTCCTTGCACACTACCAATAATTATCTGAATAAATGCATCAACCATTTGTGACTTCCAAGTTTCAAGTTGCATATTCCTTCTCCAAAAAAAAAAAAGTTTCAAGTTGCATAAATGGCCCATATGGGCCTATGGCTGTAGTCGAAAAGCAATTTTAGAGAAATGAAAGCAAAGTCTGACCCAAGAAAAAAGGCAATTTTGACGTCCGTGAAATTCATGGTACATGACTGGTCAAACCTGCCGTCACCTAGATATCCCCCCAAATAGCACGAGTAAAGGAATATAACACAGTTCCCTCTTTTTTTTTCTTTTTTTTTTCATATTAGCAATGTGAAAAAAAAAAAAATTAGAAGAAGTGAAAAATAACTTTAAGAATGATTGATAATTACCTAATGAAAAAAGAGAGAATGATTTACAATTATATGTTATTTAACAACTATTTGTAATCGTTAAGTGGTTAATTTATAAATTTGACAACATCAGAGATCTATGGTTGGTATTGTTAATATGGATAAGATAATTAGTTAATATTAATAATCTCTCTTACAAACAATGACGGCTCTAGAAATATTTTTCATTAAGAAACTTAAATTATACAAAATTTAATAAAAATAGAACTTCATATATTGACCATAAAAAAATAAAAAATAAAAACACATACACACACAAAGAAAGAAGTCTTACAATTTCTTTTTTGAATTTTCTTATTTTGAAATCTTTGCATGATAGTCTCATTATTAATGCTGCTGCAAATTATATCTTTTTCAAAATTTTAGTTTCATAAAAATTTTCTTGGGCTTTTGCTACAATTCTCATTAAATAAGTTAACATGGTTACATATTTTGAAAATTTAAATGTTAAATTGTATGTTCTTTATGTTATTAAAACACATATCAAATTTGATGTCAATCAGAAGTTATTTACTATTTAGTCTATAAACTTATTTTTTATGTATAATTTTAGACAACAAAAATTTGAAATTTAAAAATTTGAGTGATGACATAGCTATTGATATTTAATCTTTTTGAAATTTTGCAAGTATGGAGGATTTAAGAAAAAAAAAAAAGTAATCCAGTGGTGGATTTGCCAAAATTCACATCTAATAAAAAAAATTGAGTGAAGTTGTAGTCTTAATCTACAATCAAGTTTGTTGCTAAATTTTGTCTAAAGTATAATTATGTTGAGCCTAAAAAAATTTAGGGTAGTCCCAAATATTTTTTAAGGATAAAAAATTATAAATTTTTTAAAATTTACATATAATAATTAATTTTTTTCAAGTTAGGGTGGTTCTGTGATCACTTTGCACTCTACGTGGAGTTGCCAGTGCACACAAATCCAAGATTCAACATTTTAGGTGTACGAAAAATTCTAGTCAAATGAATTAGGGAAAAATGGTTTCTTTTATTGTTGTAATTATTGAATTATGTATTTTTAACTTGGTAAAGACTCATCATATAATTATTATTAATAATTCATTATAGTAAAATGATTTGAGGGAAAAGGATCTTAACCCTTGACAGTTTTATTTGGCACCTAAATTTCAATTTTCTACTAAAAGGCAAGTCAATAAGTAAAGATATTTTGCCATTTCAAATATTAAAAGAAGGAAAATGCTAAAAGTAATATGAGTAATTATTTGGTATTTTTGGAATATGGTAAAATAGTGTTCACACTTTTCACATTTATTGTAGATCTTACTAATTAAAATTATGTGTGGGATCCCCCATGAATGTGAGTAGAAGAGAGAACGACACCATCATATTTCAGAAGTATTTAATAGTTTTTCAGACACTATAATTTTACTACGTAACACTTACAAATTAATAAAACAATGAAGGTTTTTTTTTTTTTTTTTGGAGAAGAAACCCCACCAGGGTAATGATTGTATTATTGCATCCTTAAAATATCAAGCTGATAGACATCAAGAATATCTGAAGGATCAGACTCCATCCAAACAAGAAAAAGATTATTGGCGGCCCTTCTAGCAAGTTTATGGGCAACACAATTTCCTTCTCTGTGAGTATGCTTAATAGAAATAAAAAGAAAAGCTAGAAAACATAAACTTAATGTCCTGCAAGACATGACCCATATACGAATTGTCCATGTAGTCACCAAGAATAGCATTGACAACTGATTTAGAGTCACCTTCCACTTCCACCTTGTCGAAACCGAGTGCCACAGCAAACATTAGAGCCCGACGAGTCGCTACCACTTACACCATCTCCACTGAAGCAGGTGATGGAATTTGTTGTGAGAGAGCAGCCATAACAAGTCCCTGGTAATTCTGGATTATTACACCGATGCCAGCTAGTCTGTCTTGAGAGAACAACGCGCCGTCGAAATTCACCTTCACACACGATGCACTGGGAGGCTTCCATTTTACCGCACGGGCTGTTCGTGGAATAGCAGTATGGTTGGGACGTAACTGCTGGAATTCGCGCAGAGCATCTGACGCCTTAGGAGGAAGCATATTAAGAGAAACCACGGGCTGACCCACAAGGGCTTTGTTTCTATGCTGCCACACTTCGGATACCGTCATAGCGAAAAGCTCAAGTGTAAATTTATCTGTCGAAGCCTGCTCAAGGATCTCGATGAAGTTGGAGCATATGTCTGTGTCTGCCATGAGCCTGCTGAAACTAACCTTCCACATATCTTCAAGAATCGGGCAAGTCCAGAGTGCATGCATCGCGTCCTCTGGCTGTGCCTTACACTTTGAACAAATATCTTCATTAAGTACTTTCCTCCGAACCAGATTAACCTTTGTTGGCAACAAGTTGGTCCCCGCTTGCCAAACAAGAGTCCGAACTCTGTTAGGAACCCGCATACTCCATATAGTCTTCCAAACATTAGAGACAACACCACGATCAGCTTTAACTTGCGACTCCATGTCTTCCTGTTCCATCAAAACCCGATAACCCGATTTCACTGTATATACTCCATCTCGGGTGTAAGGCCAAAAATGAAGGTCATCCCAATCAAATAAGCTAAGCGGGATAGCCTTGATAATTGCTGCCTCTTCGGGTATAAACATACTATCAATCTCTGCCACTTTCCAGCTCCTATCCACTTGATTAATTAAACTAGAAACTAAGGAATATTCATACTGCTTAATCTCAGGAACTCCTAGGAGAGCTTTGATGGAATCTTGGACTTCACTGCCCGTGTTTTTGCTAAAAAACAGTGTGGTTTTCTCTCTATTCAGTTTTTGCCCATATGCTTCTTCATAATTAGCAAGAAGGTTTTGGACATGTGTGCATTCCTGAACCGATGCTCAGCAGAAAAGCAAGCTATCATCTGCAAAAAATAAGTGGGTTAATCTAGGACCATTTCTGCAAATAGAAATACCCCTAATATCACCAGAAGTAGCAGCTCTAGAAATTAAACCATGTAAACCCTCAGTGTAGAGAAGGAAGAGATAGGGGGATAAAGGGTCCCCTTGTCTCAACCCTCTACTAGGGTGGATGGTTTGTGAAGGCTCCCCATTAATCAGAATGGAGTATGAAATAGTAGTAATACACTCCATCATAAGATCAACCCATCTACTGTGAAAACCCATCTTCCTCAATAAACATTCCAGGAAGGACCATTCGACCCGATTATAGGCCTTGCTCATGTCCAGCTTAAGAGCCATAAAGCCTGTGGAACCTCTTTGCTAAGTTTTCATGTAATGTAGAGTTTCAAATGCCATAAGGATATTATCTGTAATCACCCGCCCCACTTGGAAGGTACTTTGATTCTCAGAAACAATAGATGGTAACAAAGGCTTCAAACGATTAGCTAGAACCTTTGAAATCAGTTTGTAGATTACATTACACAGACTTATTGGTCTAAGCTCAGAGATTCTTTCAGGATTTTTCACTTTGGGAATAAGAGTAACAAAAGTGTAATTACACTCTTTTGGAACGTGACAGAAATTTAAACAATCCAGTACAGCTTTAGAGACATCATCACCAATCAAGTGCCAGAAAGACTGGAAAAATAGAGGGGGCATACCGTCAGGTCTTGGAGCCTTAAGTGGTGCCATCTCCTTCAAGGCAATATCAACTTCTTGCTTAGTAAAAACTCTGGTCAGGCTGGTATTCATATCCTCAGTAATTAAAGGTTGTATCACGTCCAAAATACCATGAATATTGGCTAGTCTTTTGGATGTGAACAGCCTTGTATAAAACCCAACTATGATTTCAATTACCTGAGTAGTATCTGAGCACCAAGAGTTTGTGTCATCCATTAATCCCATTATCCTATTCCGACAGAATCTCTGAGAAGCTTTGTTATGGAAAAACCGGGTATTATTATCACCACACTTAAGGTGCAAAGCTCTTGCCCTTTGCTGCCACATTAAACTCTCTTTATCCAGTAACTCATTAACCTCCATTCTCAATAGTTTCACTGCATCATAACCAGCCCTCTGTGCTGCTGCATATTCGGCCTTTTCCAACAGTTTTGACTTCTCTTCTAGTTGCTTCCTCACACATCCAAAGGACCATTTACTCCACTCTGAAAGCCTTTCACCACATAATTTAATTATTTCATACATCACTGGAGAGTTTGATTGAGGAAGAGGAGACAGCCACGCTGTCTTGACTGTTTCTCCGCACCCACTCTCTTTAAGCCACATATGTTCAAACCTAAAGGGCTTACAAGGGCTGGTTGCAATTCCTTTAGGATTAATTATTATAGGATAATGATCAGAAACTTTAGACCGGATACATTGTACTCTTG
The DNA here is from genome assembly GCA_019022515.1 of Quercus aquifolioides. Classification (NCBI taxonomy): domain Eukaryota; kingdom Viridiplantae; phylum Streptophyta; class Magnoliopsida; order Fagales; family Fagaceae; genus Quercus; species Quercus aquifolioides. Next base: position 9,933,177 of record CM032329.1, on the reverse strand, counting down.
TAGCTAGGTTCAAAGCAAGCCAAGAATGGGAATCAAGAGCACGATCTAACCTTTCCAACACCATGTGATCTCCACGCTTGCCTCTCCAAGAATATTTTTTCCCCACATAACCTAGGTCCATAAACCCACAGTCATCCACAACCTCTCTAAACTCCCTCATTGCTGTTTCACTTCTAAGAGCTCCACCTAGCTTCTCATGTGACGATAGGATCTCATTAAAGTCACCGGCGCACAACCATGGTAGGGAGTATTTCCGATGAAGATTGCGAAGTAAAACCCAAGTCTCATTTTTCTGACTAGCCTTTGGCATCCCATAAATGCTCGTGAAGCTCCATGAATTCTCTTTCCCTCTGTCGACTATAACATCGATATGATTCAGTGAAGAGGAATCCACATCAATCTGAACTGAGTTCCGCCATAAAAGAGCCAAGCCACCTGCCCTTGTCTCTCTCGGAGCCACCCATAAATCATCAAACTGCAAATCATCACGTAACTTCATCAGCCTATCTTCGTCTGCCCATGTCTCGGCCAAGAACAAGACAGCAGGATCTTGCGCTCACAATACCGATGCAAACTCATGAACGGTGCGTTGGTTCCCAAGCCCCCGCACGTTCCAACATAACCAACTCATTGTGTTCGGCGGGGCTGTTGAGCAGCCTCCACTGTTGGAAAAGAAGTTGACTGAGGGACTTCATCTTTCTGAGTGCGACACTTCGCTGAAGGATGTTCAGAGAAGGAAGCTTTAGTATGGCATTTACCAAGCTGCGCGTTACATGAACCATCCTCATAAGAGCTAATGGGCCGAGTAATTCTTACCCATTTAGCTGTAGTGTCACGTACCAGGCCTGGCTTCACTGTAGGGATGTTATTGTTTGGGTTTTTTGAAAAAAGCCCAGATGGATTATTATTCTGGCAGCCCAATGAATCTGACGTGGCCTCCAGAAAAGGTTCTTCATGTAAGACATCCCCATGCAATCCGAAATCCCTGGACGTGTGCGCCGTTTTTATGGGATTGACTTCATCCTTATTAACTCCATCATTGCAGCGCTGAATAATAGGTGTAGAATCTGGAATATCGGATCTTTCAAAATTCAAATCTACATTAATTTTGGCCCTAGCAGATCCTTCCTTCTCTGTATTTTCCTAAAACCGGCATGAATCCTCCGGCAGCCCTCTCCGATTAAGCTTCGCCGGAAAACCAGCCCTCGCTTTGATCTTCTGTTTCTGAGATTCAAAATACCTAGGCACACAGACAATATTTTTTTCCGAGGAAAAGAAAGGTAGGGCTCTAATACTAGAATCATACCTTTTGTCCTTCGTTTTAAGAGTGCCATTACTTTGGATCCATACTTCACAGTCCTTATCTGCATGATCTAAGCATCCGCACCAGTAGCATAGATTAGGCAGCCTTTCGTATTTGAAGATTACCCATGATTGCTCTCCATTTTTCAGTGTCACCACCCTACCACGGCAAAGAGGTTGAGTAATATCCACTCGAACCCTAACCCTCATGAACCCTTGTCCGCTCGTGTAAGAATCCTCAGGCATGTGTATCACCTCGCCTACCTTAGCACACAATTCCTCTGCCGTCCTCTGGTTCGTGTAAGAAATCGGGATGTCATGTACTTAAACCCAAAAAACTATGTCTTTGAAGATCAAGTCTCGCAACGGGAGGGATTGATTGTAGAATTGGAGCACAATAGCGTGTTTATCAAAGCTCCATGGTTCATTGCATAAAACCCTATCGACATCTCCTTTATTATCAAAGATGAATAGTAGCCTGTGATCACCAAGGTTTTGAATCTGGAAACCATTCTTAGCTCGCCAAATCGGGTTAAAAGTGCGTGCTACTGCGTCCACGTTTAGAGCTCTAGGCGTGAAGAACTTTGCCACAATCGTGAACTCTTGAGACTTGTGCTGTGCCTGAAATTTGAACTCGCCCCCTTCTCTATCAGAGAGAGAAATCTTGTTCCAACTCTTCGTAATGTCATCCATTAGACAGCTACCAAGATCTGCACACTCAAAGTGCTCACTGTTTCCCAGAACCCCAAGAAACAAAGCCCTACAAACCTTGGAAGTAAACTTGTTACTCCAAGGATTCAAACAAAACTCACTCCAAAATTCTACAGTCTAAGATTAACAGGTTTGGAGACCTAGGAAACCATTAGAACATAGAAACTAATATTCTTTGCAACCTACTCCATGCTTAGCCTACTTGGTCTAAGCGTCGAATGTTTACAACAATTTTACTTAACAATGAAGGTAAATGGTGAGTTTCAACTACCTAATAAATTAATGTTTTGATTATTTTATGGTAATCAACGACATATCAATTTGTAAGTTCAATGTAGTAAAATCTGTAGTATTCCTAAAACTAATTTTTTTTTTTTAGATTCCTAAAACTATTATTAAAATAAATAGAACCAAAAAGCAATAATCCCTCCAAATAATAATAACAATATTAAAACATAATGAATTTTTAGAAAGAACATAAAATGTTTTATAATTCCCAGTTTTTACTTGTCTCTTTTTTTTCTCCATATACATTCTAAAAAGGTTAGGCCTCTTATGCTATCAAAACAAATAGAGTATATCAATATCATTTATCTGTTTACTTCTAAAATTTGAGACATATAATGTTATGCAATTGGCATGAGTAATCTACAATCTACAATCTATATAAAACTGAAAATATTGGCTTTTGGTTGAACTTATGATATTTTGCAACTTAAAATTTTCAAACCTCACAAATTCACAAGTCAATATTTTAATATATGTTTTAATTAAATTTAAATTATATTCTATATTTAAACTATCGATTATAATTTTTTCATATTATACAAATCCAATCAAAATAAAAAACTATAAATGATTACCATAATTACATATAATTACATATTTAATAGTACTAAATAAAACCATAATCATAATAAATACCTATTAATGATTACCATAAGTATATATTTAATAGTTTCATATAAAAACAAAATCATAATAAATGTCCATAAATAACTATCATAATTATCATATTCATATACAAAATATGAGAGAGATAAAAAAAAAATTTAAAGATAAAATCATATTTTATTAAAGATTGGTTATTGATTAGGTAATATATATAAAACTGAAGTTGTTTGACTTTTGCTTGATTTCATGATATTTTGGCACATAAGTTTTTGTGGTCTCATAATTTCACATGTCATTATTATTATAAAAATATATATTCAAACACTCAATTATAATCTTGTCACATAACAAAAAAAAAAAAAAATCTTTAAGTAATACAATGTGTAGGGTCAATTTTTGTAGCCCAAGCCCAAAAGGTATGGATTATGAGCCCAATGAACCCTAAGACAATGAATTTGTAGAGAGTGGGTGAAAGAGCTAGGCTAGTAATGAATTAAACAGTATTGGACTGCAGTGCTTGTGATTAAATTGACATTCAATCGTGCTCGGACAAATGCAAACATAAACGTCTGAAGAGGATTTGTATTGAATGAACGTGGGCTACAATTGTTAGAGCTACAGTAACGGAGTTTTCTCCTTTCTAACTTTCTTTTTTCGATCCCCCATTATCAGAGGCCTCTCCCTCTTATATAGTACCCCCTCCCTTCATCTTCATCGTCCACTTGTTCATCATCTAGACGCCCACTTGAGTACATGTTCCATTATGTATCATTTTTAGCCTTGTGTGAGTGGCGGTAGCTTGAGAGTGCACTGTTCAAGGGTCTTCTCCACATTAATGCGGTCAGGAAAGTAGGTGTAGTGCATTTAATGTGGTGGTTGAAGTTTGTCTTCTAGATATTTCTCCGTTCCTGCTATCTTCATGCGTGCCTGAGGTTCATCTCTATCATTACACTTGTCAGGAGAATCATTTGAGCTTCCCAGACGCCTGTCGGACCAAGCTTCTTCGGATCCGAGGATAATGGCCTCCTCAGACAACTGAATGTCTCCTCGGATTATGACCATGCTCCTCTCCAGACATGTTTCTTTTACATGGGTTTCTTCTCAAGTGTTTTCATCTCTTCGGACAAACAGTAGTCTTCGAATAGGGCCTTGGGCCTAATACGTTAGGTTGGACTTTTCATCCCCCACACAATGAATAATTCTATATATAAACATAATCATAATAAACGCTCATTAAGTATTAACTATAAGATCGGTTCAAGTTACCATGGTGAAATTTTTGTAAAATTACACAACCTCTTAGACTGTTCATTCATGTTAGATCTAATGGTTGAAAAATCACAAACCTTCGTAAATTTGACACTTTAGCAATAAACACCTCATTGGTTAAAATTTTGTATTCCTAAAGCTTTTCTTTTTATCTCTTTCCCTTTTTTAAAGTTAAAACAAAGTTTTTTCATAACACATATTTTTCTTCTACCAATACGATGGTGGATCAGGCAAAGAAATTAGATCCAAAAAGTGATATTATTCAAGGCGTTACACCTTTTCCAGCAGAAATTCTGGAGAAGTTACAACTTCCCAGCTCCAAATCATTAAGGATTCTTTAACTCATGCAATAATTTTTAGCTTTAGAAACTACTGGATATGGATGAGAGCACATCATGGTGATTGAGTCACCATTTTTTTAGATGCTATGAATATGTACAAAAGATCCAAAACTAACATTGAATTTGGTTGCTGAAGGATGAAATGACATCAATTTTGTTTGAGAAATTAGTCATGTTGTGAAAGAAGGATTTTTTTTTTTTACTGGATTCATCATCTTCTTCGTTGATTCCGAAAATCGCTTATGGAAATCTTTATTTTACATCAATGAGGTGTTTACTGTTGAGGTGTCAAATTTAAGGTAGTTTGTGATTTTTCAACCAACAATCTGAAAAGTGTGTCACTTAAACCTATCTTCTTAATAATTACTATAATTATTTTTTTTAGAAACAATTACCATAATTATCAAATTTTATATTTAAATAAAAAAACAAATAAAGAAAAAACAATATTTTCTTAATTTTTTTTTTTGAATACATAACACATTAGTTTGTAAATGGTATGTAGGAAAATTTATAGGAAAATCAAATAAAAGCAATTAATAGTATGTGTGTATATATATATATATATATATATATATGTGGGGCCAGAAAGAGTCAGGCAACTCCGGCCCACTTCGAGCCAGACCCAAAGGCTCACGCCGAGGACGCGTCCAAGGTCCGAGGACGAAAGTGTAAAACCCAGTTGCCCAGGAAACAGTGCCGAGGATGATAACGTCCTCGGACCTCCGAGATCTGAAAGTGGACAAGCAACGCACCATCAAGGGGAGTCTCCCCGAGCATCCAAGGAGCAAAAAGCAAGTACCAAGCACTAGCGAAGGAAGCATGGTAGAGGAGCAAGTCCCAGATGAACTGTCACCTCTACATTTAATGCCCTCAACTAACGCCCTGGCCGCATTAATGAGGATAGGACCCCTGAATAGTGCCGTCTTGGGCGTTGCAACCCACAGGAGGGATGGGAATGCGGCTGATGGGACAGGCTCTCAAGTGGTGGCCTAGCTGATCAACAAATGTAAGGCTAGGATCAACTGAGAGAGATGTATATAATGTAAGAAATCCCTCTTGAAGGGGGGACGGACGGAAAAGCCAGAATTAGGAAGTACTGTAGCGACCTGCATTCTCTCAAACCTTGTAACCACTCTTCAAAGAAATAATAAGAGCTCCAAGCCCTGAAGGGCCAGCCCGAGGAGCGTTATTATGCATCCCAGTTAACGTTTAAGTTATTAAGCACTCACGTATAACCATGCATGGCCGCTGCATTCCTCACTAAGGCCTAGTTCTTGAACCCATTCTCTATAAATTCATTGCAGGGTTAGTTAGGCTTGGGTCCACTCTCTCAACCCGTAGAAGTGCCCAAAACCGGTCCCTACAATATATATAGAGTTAAAGTTACATCTGATGTAACTCTAAGCAATGTTATACTACTTAATATGCACGCCAATTTTTATGCCAATCGGATGTGATTTACCATTCGATCCATAAACTCATCTTTTATGCATTATTTAAACTACAAAAACTTGAATTTAAATAATTAATTGATGATATGACTATTGATCTTTAATCATCTTTAAATTTTGTAAGTATGGAGAATATACGAAAATAATGTAATTCAAAGATTTATCAAAATTCACATCTAATTAAAAAAATATTAAGCGGTGTAACATTATTTAAAATTACACAAGATGCAACTTGAATCTAACTCTCATATATATATATATATATATATTATTTAAAATTACACAAAATGCAACTTGAACCTAACCCTCATATATATATATATATATATATATATATAACAGAAAAGTCAAAGAAACCGAGTAGCAACTTGGAATCCAAAATTGCTGGTCAGCAACAGCATGCCAAAGCAACAGATCGGCAACTTGCAATCCAAAATTGCTGGCTGGTCAGCAACAGCATGCCAAAGCAATAGATCGGACTAGATTATAACTATTTTTTTTTTTGGACAGACTATTAACAACCTATCTGGACCCTCAAAAAGTTAGGCAAAAAATTTGGAGGCTTGGATTTCTCTCATCTGCTTTGCGTTTAACCTATAAAAAGTATTCTTTAAAAAAAAAAAAAAACCTATAAAAAGTTAAAAAACTATCATCAGTCTTTCCATTTTTATAATATATTATACACTATTATATATATATAATAAAATTTTTGGAGCTAACAATTCTATCTATGGTAAAATATGTATTTTTTTTTTGAAGAGATGGTAAAATATGTATTTAGTTCATATCTTTACATCTCTTTACATCATATTTTAATTTGGTCTTTAACTTTTTATCTCTTGGATGAAAATTGCTGACGTGACTAATAGTTAAAACTAATTTTATTTGTTAGGAACCAAATTAATACAATTGATCTTTCTCAAAAAAAAAAAAAAAATTAATACAATTGAAAGATTATGGACTAAATTAGAGTCTTTATCAACAACAAAAAATAGAAAGTCTTTAGGGTCCAATAAAAAAAGAAAAGAAAAAAAGAGTCTAAATTAGGGTCTCTTGGGTGTTAACGGCACTTTATAAGGGATATGATGGGATATTAAGATACGATACATCCGCACGGAGTGGTAGATAAGGTACACCACTGGCAACGTAGCCTAAAAAGAATGGTGTAGCATTGGATATATAATAATAATTCATCATCTTCTATTGTGATTCACTGATTTGTATTTAAAACGCCTTCAACTATCAAAAGCTCTCCCCACGTTTCTCTGATACAAAAGATTCCTAGTACTAAAAAATTAGTGCTTTTTACTGTATTTCTTTACTCTTTTGTTATAAATAGTGTCTCTTCTTTCATATTTTGGTAAACTCAAAAAGTCCCAAAAAAACCAAAACCAAGAAAAGCTTATTTGCTCTACCTTCTTATTCTTCTTAAAGTTTCAGAACTCAGAAGCCTAATTCCTTCATGGTTTGCCTCTCTCTCTCTCTCTCTCTCTCGCTCATACACTATCTATTTTTTTCTCTCATGCACACAAAGGGTTTTGATATTAATGTTCTCTTTCTTTTAACGTTTGCAGGCACAAGCACCTGACTTAGGAGGTGTTAAATATGAAGAGGTAAGCCTGGTTTCTAATATTATAGATTCTATCATATTATATGTGTGTGTGTGTGTGTATTGAATTCATTGTTGATTGTTTGTTTCATAATTTTGCAGGACTACATAGTGAATTCCCGTGGATTGAAGCTTTTCACGTGTAAATGGATTCCAGAAAATCAGGAACCAAAAGCCTTGATTTTCTTATGCCACGGATATGCTATGGAGTGCAGCATCACCATGAACAGTGAGTTTTTTTGTCTGTTCATTAATTTTATATGGAAAACCAAATACATAGAACAGCAAATAAAAAGTATTCTGATATAATTTTTGTGATTGGATTAGGTACGGCAACCCGGCTTGTGAAAGCGGGTTTTGCAGTTTATGGGATAGATTATGAAGGCCATGGGAAATCAGCAGGACTGCAGGGCTTAGTTATGATATTTGACAATGTTGTGGATGATTGCTCTAATCATTTTACAGCCATATGTGGTCAGATTTTACTCTCTGTCTCTTTGAACCTAAAAAAAAAAGCATATAGATCACAAAGTTATGTCAAAACGTATGTGTTTGGGTGTTAAATAACCGATTTTTTTCAAAAACTTAATATAATTATATACTTCTAACACTTCCTTCACATCCTTCACGTGTGGGTTCAAACTCCCTTTTAATAGGTGAAACTTAACACGATTTTAAATGGGAGGTGAAGGAAAAAGAGATTAAATTTAGGAGCTGTCACCTTGGTACCATATCATATTAAATTATTAATTGTTTCAAAAATTTAAATTATTGGTAAAGTTTCTATAGTCGAATTCTATTAAATGGTTAGAATTTACTCAGTTCTTATCACCTTGAAAACCAATTTGGAAATTTTGGCGAATTTCAATTATAATTCAGCAATAAAGTCTTAGTTTTTTTTTGTCTTTTCTGGCTTTGATGGAAAAAAAAAAAAGTTCAATATTGTGATTCTAATTGGCCTTTTTGTGTGTGTGTGTGTGGGTGATATACAGAGAAGAAAGAAAACAAAGGGAAGATGAGATATTTGTTGGGTGAGTCCATGGGAGGTGCAATGTGTCTGCTATTACACAGGAAAAAGCCCGATTACTGGGATGGTGCAGTCCTGGTTGCCCCTATGTGCAAGGTATATGAACTTCCATTGTTCATTTTTTTTTCTTGTGGGGTTCAATTTTGTCCCGCTAGTTTTGGAGTGTGCTGAGAAAAGTACGTATATGGCCCTGTTGCAAACTACTCTGTAGTTTCTTTATTTGTCCTTAGTTCATTTGATGTGAACTGTGATCTTTATGTAATATTTTCTTGATTTTTTTTTTCGAAATAGTTTTTATTTATGGCGTCTGCTCCTAATGATAACTCTTTATTATTAAATTAAGATATTAATCGGTTTTTAGTGTAGACAGGATTGAATTCTTATCTCTTATTCAACTATCAAAAATTTTACCAATTGAACTAACAATTTATCTTAAAATTAATTGTTATTAGAGAGAGTTTTTCATATTTTTCACATGTTTTTTTATACGCGGTTGGTGTAGATAACTAGCACAACCTTTTATAGGACCATAGATTGCAATTATTTTAGACCATTAACTATCTAGTGGGTCCTGTCTTAAAAGAAGTAGAACTTTCAAAAAGTACTGTTGATAAAAAAAAAAAAAAAAGAAGCCTTAGCCGAGACGACTCTCCTTCAAAACCACACAAAAGCGAGCCCGTCATTTCTTGGGTAACACTTCTATAACGAAATAACATGGCATTTAGTCTCTATCACCAAGTTTTAAGGACTTAAAAATTCATCTTTTAAAACGGTATTAGTTGACCAACTCAATTTAAAAATAGTAGTGATAGATAATATGACAAATGAGAATATGCTGAATGTTTTCTTGGAATAGAAAAGTCTGGATTATCCCCACCAAAAAAAAAAAATCTGGATCCAATCGTGAACATTGACGTTCCAAATATTTCCAACTCATGGTTTGAATTTTTCCAATAATTAATTTTTTGGGAAAATCAAAAAGCCTATAAGATTAGTTAGCCTCTAGATTCAATCTTGATAATTACATAAAGTTAATGACCATTTAAACATGACTTTATTTTCTTTTTAATTTGTTTTCAATTTTGATATTGTACACAGATTGCTGATGACATGAAGCCAAGTCCAATAGTCATCTCTATTTTGACAAGGCTATCCACTATTATTCCAACATGGAAAATAATTCCAGGACAAGATATAATTGATCTTGCCTTTAAAGAGCCCGAGATAAGAAAACAGGTATATATCTCCTGTTTTTGTTTTATTTCCTATAAATAATAAAAGGGAAAAAAATAGAAATAGTTTATATCTTTTTTTTTTTTTTGAGAAATAATAGTTTATATCTAGTAACAAATAACTAATAAGTTTTCAACTTTACTGTGTCAGAGTTTACCAAAAAAAACTTTACTCTGTCAGTGTGTAACTGAGTGTTAATTGATAACAATTTAATAGGTAAGAGCCAACCCATATTGCTATAAAGGGAAGACTCGCTTGAGAACCGGATATGAACTTCTCAGGATCAGTACAGACATCGAGAAGAGACTTCAAGAGGTTAGTTTACATTTCTATTTTTGGACCTATCAAGTATTTTTTTTTTTAAATAATAAATAAAATTTCTGTTCTATTCTATAATCTATTAGGAAGTATTCTAGCATAAAATGATCATTGTCTATAATATCAATTCTTCAGTTACAATGAATCCTAAAAAAGGTATATATAGAGATTAGGAGGTAGAGTTAGACATACATGAGTTGAGAAATATAATTGGGCCTGTTGAATAGCCTAGGGGTGGCAATTCGTGTTTGCACGTGGGGTTCGTGTCGTGTCAACTCATGAGTACTCGACTATATAGGTCAACACTAACCCGACATGTTTACTAAACGGGTCAAGATTCCTCAATCCTAACACGACCCATTTATTAAACGGATCAGTCGTGTCGACCTATTTATCAGATTTTATCAAAATGAAAAAAAAAAAAAATTATGAAAAACAAACAATTTTAATATAAAATTCAGAACTAACGAGTAACTGTATCACAAATAATCATTCAAAACTAAAACATATCCCAATATCACAAATAATTAATCACAATATGTCAAAGAAAATAAATCACAACAACTAATAAGTTTTTATACCTAGAGTTTGAAGGGTATATTGGTAAAATGTCATTTAATTAAACGGGTCAGGCGGGTCAAACGGGTTCTATGTATTCAACACTAACCCAATCCGTTTATTAAACGGGTCAGCCGTGTCAACCCAAATATGACACGAACCCGTTAAACCTCAACCCATAACCTGCTAATTTCGTGTCGTGTCGTATCGTGTTGGGTTCGCGGGTCGTGTCAAATTTTGCCACCCCTAGTCAATAGCTTACGTGCATAAACCTAATACCTCTAACAATTGTCGACTCTATAAGACATTGTACATTTTGTTTTTAAAAAAAGAATTTGAAGAACTTTTCTACTATATGGAAGCAATTGGACAAGAGCATGAGTTAACATGTGTTTTTCTTTGACCTTTGTTAGGTTTCATTACCATTTTTAGTTCTGCATGGTGAAGAGGATAGAGTGACTGACAAAGCTGTTAGCCAACAGCTTCATGAGCTGGCTTCAAGCACAGACAAGACCATCAAAATGTATCCAGAAATGTGGCATGGTCTACTCTATGGAGAGCCACAACAAAACTTGGACATAGTGTATGCAGACATTATCAGCTGGTTAGAGAAGAGATCCACCTTAGGAAACTCGAGGTTGGAGAGGGAGCATAAGCATGAAAATGACCGATCGCTCAAAGACTAACAATGTGCCTGAAAAACAATAGCACTGCTGTTTTAGTGGCCAAAATTTGGGGGTGGATCGAAATTAATTAGGCAAGAGCAAGGAAAAATTTATGCCTGCTTTTGCTACTATAAAGAGGGTGAATTGAATATTAAAGTTATTTATAGCTCAATTCATGTGTAAAAGAGAGCTTGTCAATAAGTGTGGCCCCAGATTTGAAATACAGATACTATTGTATCTAAAAAAGAAAGGCTAGACCTTGGAAATTCATTACTATTTCTATTACATATTTGTTTCTTATTGAAAATTACAATTTTGCATTTTTGATCTTTGTTTTGCACCTACTCTCATTTTTGTGGTTGGAGGAATAACACTTAACCCCAAATCTTAAGATACACAAACCCCTCTTGAGGTTCGGGGAATAATACTCAACCCTAAACATTAGGATAAATTATACGCCATCTCCTTATGGCTTAAAGAAATCAATACACTAATTCTCCTGTTAATAATTGTAACAAAATACTCTAAATTTTAAGAGTATTCATAATGGAAAATTGTATCCTATCCTATTTTACCATCTCAAAAAGCTACTTTATCAATTATACCATATCATTTTACAACACACCCAACATCTCAATTTTTATTTTCCTATTCTACTCATCAAAATAATATATATTACCCACTAAAATAATATAATATATTCTAATACAACTCTCCCTCTTTCTTCTCCCCCATCTCTCTTCCACTTTATTATTTAAAATTGTGGGTGGTCGGGATTTTCACCTCTTTGAGGCTTGACACCCTATACCTCACCTTAGAAGGCTTTGTCCTCTTTGGGGAGCCAAGCCCTCAAGGATTTGTATTACGAAAGGGTGGGATTGTCTCACATTGCTTAAGTAACCCTCCCACTAACACTTTATATGCCCTTGGAGCTTGTGTTAGTGTACCACTACTCACTTTTAATGTGGGTGGTCGGGATTTTCACCTCTTTGAGGCTTGACACCCTATACCTCACCTTAGAAGGCTTTGCCCTCTTTGGGGAGCCAAGCCCTCAAGGATTTGTATTACGAAAGGGTGGGATTGTCCCACATCGCTTAAGTAACCCTCCCACTAACACTTTATATGCCCTTGGAGCTTGTATCTAAAGTGTTAGTGGGAGGGTTACTTAAGCGATGTGGGACAATCCCACCCTTTCGTAATACAAATCCTTGAGGGCTTGGCTCCCCAAAGAGGACAAAACCTTCTAAGGTGAGGTATAGGGTGTCAAGCCTCAAAGAGGTGAAAATCCCGACCACCCACAAAAATATATTATAATTTTTACTAAAGTGCTACAGTGCTATCCTACATTTAGGATGGCAATGTAGCACAATTGCAAAAAAATTGCAATTGCCAACACATTTTTGTACCTTGATTGTATTTTTCCCCTACATTTCCTATTTGCAATTGTCAATGGGAATGCTCTAAAGAGATCCCTTTGATCAAAACATAGCCATGATTATTGAAGGCTTTCTTTTGGTTAAATATTGTTACATGTCACCAAATTGTGGCTAGGGTTTGATTTCAAGAATCATTTCAAAGTTTTGAATATATGCTATTAACTTATTATTATTAACGAAAAGACTATTGTGTTAATTTGCTCAAACTTGAAGAAAAGTGAGTGTCATTTTCCTCCAAATCTTAAGAAAGATCGTGTAATTGACCAAAAATAGAAGAAATAAATAAGCTGGAATCAAACACGTGCACTCTTTCTTTTGACAACCATGTATTCAACTACAACCACATCCATGCCTACAGCTACGTTGACATTTTGCTTAATGTACTATTTATTAATTATGATAAGGAGATATATACGTTATTATGATCTAAAGGTTTCAACTAATTTAGCCCCAAAAAGAGGTTTGTGAATGATTTCACCAAATATTTAAAGAATGGGGGCTCTAAACACACCAGCCAAAGGGAAAACAAAAATGGAGGAAAAGGAAAATAAAAATAAAGCATAGCTTTTATAGCGATAATTCAGTTGGGAAAGGGTGGATTTGAACCGTTAATATTTTTGTTAAAAACACCAAGACATGCCAACTGAGTTGAGCTACAAAGCTCTTGGCAAAAAAACATAACTTTTATAAACTCATCAGGCATCTGACTGCATTTATTCCCACAACCATTTTAAATTTAAACAATAATGCTAGTTACAAAACATATTTATTTTACAATGGTTGAGGAGATATGTTATAATTGGTGTATAATAAAAGCAATGTTCCATGTAAGTGATGTTACACGTGCACCAATCACAACTTGCCACCTCAACAAGTTGCAAAAGTTTTTTGTCTCTGAAACTGAAAACACATTACAGACAAAGATTGCATACCACCCATTCTTCTAGATCACCATAAATTGCTAGCTGAATAGCGTTAAAATTGCATGCTCAGAGACAAAAGAAACAGTGTATGAATGTTGATTGTTTCTAACTACAGCAGTGTCTCATTGTTCAAATTCCAAATTAGGTCGGACAGAATTCTCACATTATGTGATCCTGCAGGTTTATGTTAGTTTTTACAACTCCGATTAGTAACAAATATAAGTTCAGAATAAATCTAAGCGCTGAGCAGGCCTTACACACATTGACCAGGCAAGAATACCAGTAACTTTAACATACAATCCATGAAAAGAACAAAGTCAACGATATATATATTTTTTTTGATAGGTACAAAACAACGATAAATTATAACTAAATACAACAAGAAAGGCTGTCTGGGATTTCCGATATGCTTGGCTTTTCCCAACATTAGGTGATTGCGTCTCCGTGTCTTGTTTAAGAATCAGACAACATTCCTTTGCCTAGCATCTACTGCCTCCTCAGTGCAATTACAACAGCTAATCTACGTAGATCAATATCTAGAACAATGGCCTGCATATACAAAGTACAAACAAATTATGGGTAAGATTTGGCCATTCTTAAAACCCTAACTTGGTCACGGTAGTCTGACTCTTGGTACTGTTATTAGGTTTTATTCAGTTTTCAGTGGTCTGCACTCTACAGTTTGTTTACCATCTATATTTATTAAATTTGATTTTGTTCTACACCAATGTCATAATTCTGTTAGACTCGTAGTCCAAGCAGCATGTATAAGCTCATATAATCTGTCAATTTTTTAAGAGTTGGAATGAGAAGATAGCCAGCAGCCTAAAAATCTTCTTTCAGAATGTCATTGCCTTCTTGCCTGGGAGAGAAGTGTGAACACAAAGGTTTGATTACATATGCTTCCATTATTCTTCTTCTTTCTTTCTTTCTTCCTTCATGAATTGAAACCAGAGCGGAAATTCTGCCTAAAGTAGACTAAAATCTAAAACCTTGGGATTAACCCCATCAAAGCTTTTCCTAAATTTCTACTCCATTAGTGCATAACAGTATATAAACCTATAACATATCACACCATAACCAGCAAAAGATAGCACAGTGCAAAATTTAAAGAACCCAGAAAAATTGTGCCCCAAAAGCTGCACTGTTTTGACACAATGTCAGGACCAATTTGCTGGGTTCACCAATGTCTAATTATTTATATAAAAAAGAAGAAGAAAGAAAGCTATATTGATAAATAAATAAAACGAAGGGGAAAAAGGCACCTTTAAGTTGTTTTTTCCTCAAATGATCTTATTTCGAACTTCTTCAAGTTTCTTCAGTATCTCTCCTGGAGTTCTGTCTAATTCATCCGCAATTTTTCTCTGCAAATCCAGAGGCAGTGTAGGGAACTGCTCACATAGATCCCCATCGATCACATCCTGCCAATTAACAATTCAGTACTTCCAGCATTGTTTCACAAAGTTAAGGTCATAAGTAATGGGACCAAATATATACACTCGCTCAGTCACAAATTGTTAGCCCTCTATTCCATTCTGGGTTGTTCAAAATGAAGTCCCATTTGAAAAGTCAACTTATAAATTTTCAAACATACCGTTTACTTTAATTAAAAAGTCAGTACCTCTCTTTTGCTAAAGTTTAAATTAGGAATGGTAGTTTTGGAAACATGTACTTATTTTTTTAAATGTAAAAGACAATTTTTTTTTTTTTTTTTTTGATAGGTATGTAAAAGACAATGTTTTAAATGATGTTCCCTTAAGAAGTTGGATTGTCTAAACAAGCCTAACAATAGGGGAAGGAGGGTGTATATATATGAAAGGAAGCAAGCTGGAACAGTCAAAATTGATCCAATTAATAACTGGAAGTTAAACATGATCACCAAACACTGCTAACATTTTGGATAAGAAGCTATGTTCTAATATTATTACGAGTAGGATCAGCATCAATAGTAGTAATTATAAATAATTTTAAGGCAATGGTCAATAGCTCATACACAGACCTGTCTTAAACTGTAGTAACAACAACAACATCATCAATAGTAGTAATTGTAAATATCCTAAGGCTATGGTCACAGTTCATATACAAACCTTTCTTAAACTGTAGTAGCAACAACAGTAACAATAATGTTTTGGCAGTAACATTAAATTGATGAGAAATAATTCAATTGTCCTTTGAAATCCACAGGTCACCTCCAAAGAAAATTTATATTTGTACATATGTACATATGTACGTGAGATAAGAACTTGACTCATTCCAAAAGCCACCCTATTAGTGGAATCTTTTCCTTGCCCATATAATGACTCTAATTTTCTCCACAGAAGAGATCAAAATATGCCAGATATCAACAGCACATGCTCTATATAAGAAACAGCAGACCTATTATAAACACCTAATGTAAAGATATACAAGAATCTCAAACATCTTTACTAAATTGCAAAATATCATTGAAGAACAAATAGCAGTTAAATAGGATTATCCTGCACGAATGGTGGTTATATGGACAACAAGTAATATAACAGAAAGAATAAAAAAGGCATGTTACCTTAACCGGAAAATATGCAGATCTATAAGCCATGTGATCTCTTCCACACAATGGAGGATTATCCTGCCTCAGATGCATCTCCAAGTGAGAAAAGAAGTCAACATCATCACGGGATGTGAATGCTAGCAATGCCCCCAAGCTCCCCATCACTGTGCCATATATGAGGCACTCTCCACCTCCGGGAATTAGAGATGCCTTCTGCAAGCAGGTGACAACATCACCGACATGAAACTGCACTATCTCCTCTACCTTGTTCGGAGCTCCATTCAACTTCCCCTGCTCCCATTTTATCTTCCCACCGGTTGGATCTTCTTCTATCTCATCTGAAACATCCTGTGGTAATCGCACAAAATAGACATTCCCAAACTTGTCTGCCCCTGCCATGGTGTCAAAGTCTATGTGGTATGATGCAGTCAACCATCTTGGAACACTATCATCAGCAAATATATAAAGTTGATTCTCATCCCGTCTGTACTTGCAGTAATGGAACGACTGCAGAGAAGACACCAAAAGCAGTTATAGAAAGCACTTCCCAACACCCCACTTTCAGTATACACCACAAGCAATTAAAAGACCAGGATACAGATTAATTCCACCTACCCAACTAGTGATTAAAATGACCACCTGATGGTATGAATATATATGATATATGGTTTGCTATCTATCAGTCATTAAAGGTCTGATAAATTGCTAATTATTTGAGTGCTTCATGTAAATTTTTTTTTTTTTGGATAAGTGAGTGCTTCATGTAACTCAAATTTTGAATGTAACAAGCTCAAAGATATAAATAAGAAAAAGAAATAAAACCATACCTCTTGAATGTCACCAACATATATCCGATCACGGTAAGTGTGAATAGAGACAATAGTGTTGGGGAACAGCTTGTTCTCACATTTTCTAAGCAATCTCCTCTTGCCCAAATCATATAATCTGAGCACAGGCCCTATACCAGCAAGTAATCTTCCCTGAAACTGGCACAAAGCAGTAGGAACACCTTCCACTTGTGTCTTGTGCAAAAGTTCAAGGGATCTTCCATCCTCTAAAAACCTATAAATATGAATAAAACCAGCAGTTGAACTTTTTTTGGGCCAAAACTGTAGTCCTTTTGCTGTGCCAACAGCTAAAAGAGTTCCATACTCCTTATCATGGAAATTCACAGTGCATATGCTGAAAGCAGCTTCATTCTCCTGAAGCTCAAGCAGACAAGTTGTACTTGCTGTCTTTGGGTCAAGAACTCTGATGCAAGAAACCCACCTTTCTGACTCTGCATTGGGATAGCCATAGTTCTCATCTGAGAGGGGATCATCTTTGTCTTCATCATCACCGCCATTCTCCATCTTCTCTGCATTACCATTTCCATTTTCACCTGTTCCAGAAGCCTCAAAGCACTCCTTTTTTGCAGCTTCGCGCTCTTCAGCCGAGAATGCTTTTTGATCACTCTCAATAATTACCAACAATTTTCGCTTGGGTTGAAGGACAAACTTTCTTGGGGTGTACCTTAGGGGAATCACAGTTTCATTAAATGTTTCACCCAGTCTCTCAATAGTGAAAACCCTCAAAGCATCACCAGCAACAGCTACCACACCTTCTGCACATTGGTCGGAGGCAAATGATGCTGCATATTCAAGAGTCTCATACGACAGGGGTGTTAAGAGAAAATGTCCTTGGTGAATATAACCAAGCCAAGGTCGACTTGATAAGCAAAGCATTGCACGCTTGCCTCTTACAATAATAGAAAAGAGCTTTGGGGCTCTCAGTCCCAAGAATCGAGAACGGGAATCAGAAAGCTGACCAGTCACCATATCTACAACTGTTCTGAACAAAACCCCATTCTGTAGACCAGCATTAAGAAAAAGGCTCGCAGGATGATCAGCGCCATCTTCCCCACCTACTGATGCCTGGACTTCAAGAAAAAGAAGAGATTCTGGAGCTGAAGAAACACTTTGTACACTGAGATCCTGCATACCTTCGTCAGGGTCCAATGTTAATATACGAATCGTGTTGTCATATGAACCAACTGCAAGGAACCGGGATCTCTGCCTTCCTTCAGGAACAGGGGCAATGTCCAAACAAGCCACATCACCATTCATTTCATGCTTATCCACCTCAATCAATTGACCAGTGATATCCACCTCAAAATACACCAGTTCACCCCCACTAAGTGCAATGACTACTTGAAGTCTGTTAGAGCCAACCTTGGCAATTGTCCTCTTTCCAGGAGCCCTCCACTCATTGATACGTCCATCCTCCCTAATATGCCTTATGCCATTGGGATGAACTTGCATGAGAGAGTCATCACCTATCAAAGAAACAGCAAGTGAAGGGGTAGTATCAAGAAACCCACTATCACTAACTTCTTCAACTGTCTCACCAATGGAAAGAACAAGAGTTGCATTTGAGAAAGACACAACAATGTATGCATCAAACTCATCAGTGACATTCTTTTTAACAGTCCAAACTGCACTTGGTACACCAGGAAGCTCTGACACAGCCATTTCACTAATAGCTAAACCAGGTCTTAATATTCTGAGGGATGAACGAGGACCCCGCCCACAAAGTGTAAAAATCTGAGGCGTTTCTTCTTCAAAGAGATTTACAACTTTCATGTCCATTATTGGACACAAGCTCTCAACTTGGTCAATCCTAAGAAGGTTCTTAAGTCGTCTGGGCTGGAAAAACACTGGCTGGAAACCTTCTTCAGTTTCCATCAATGAAGCTGACGAAGACTCCACATCGGCATCATCACCTATCCCCTGGAACTGATAAAAAGCATGATTCCCAAATTCTGAAGCAGCAAATAAGTGGCCCGACTTCAACACACACATGGAAGAAGTAACTGGAATTGTATCAAAGTACTTAATCTTCAATTCCGTAACATGGTCATTGTCATGGTCCAAAGTAACCTTAAAAATATCCCCATACTCCGTTTGCAACAGAAAGAAGAACATCGCTTTCTGCTTGTGCGTAGCTGCTGAAACAATAAGAACCCCACGCTCCGCAGGCAAATCTGCACGCCTAGGAATCACAGCCCTAAGATCCGGGTGCCCCTGATTCTTATAAATCACAAAATTTTCCGCACAAACCAACACGCCACTAGGCCCATCCCCACCTCCAGGAACAGTAACAAGCATATTTGCACCATTATCAACAGCCTCCGTCCACTTCCTAGACACATGGTTAAGCCCTAAATCAAGCTCATAAAAAGTCAAATTCTTCTGAGCATCACCTGCTGCCACCCCAGTCGAATCCTGGTCCGCCTCCGAGTAATCCAACTCAATGGCAGCAAATATGGGATTATCAAACCCACAATCCACCCCACAAATCGAATACACTATCGTATGCGACTTATGCGCCTCCAAAGGAGACGAAATGGTGAGCCTAGCCGCTGTATCCCTATTCAACACATAAACGAGCTTCTGCTTCTCGCAAGCCCCAATCATCACAGCCCTACCTTTCGGATCGATACCCAAGTACTGACCCGGAACTATTCTACGACACCCAGATTTCCCAAAAGTTTCTTGGTGAATTTTATCGAACACGTTCTTTTCCTTATTGTATTCAAGTATCACAATCCGACCCGAGTCGGAACCCACAACAATATAGTCTTTCTGAGACCCAGTGAGCCTAAACTGAGCTAAAGACCTAATGGCACCGAAAGTTTCGACGGAGAGAAGGGTTTGGATTTTACCGTTATCGTCGGGTCGAAGAAGCTCGAGGAGCTTGCCGCGCGCGACCACGATCTCTTGGGACTTGCCGCCGGAGAAGCTGCCATTGATGGCGCAGACTATGCCGGTGGCTCGCTGGAGAGTGAGACTGTAGAGGTACATGGCTTAGGGGGGGAAATTTTTGTGAGCTAGGGTTTTGAAATGCGAGGGAAAATTTGGGGATTTAGGGTTTTAGAGAAGAGACATTTGATGGTGGTTTTTTGTTTTTGAGAGGGTTTTGGAATTGGGTTTTTTGGGTTGTAATTTTTTTTTTTTGTTGATAAAATTTGGGTTGTAATTGTGAGGGAAGAAGAGTGTGCTGGTGTGTGATAAACTGGTGATTTAGAAGTGAGTTTAGAACCCTAGTGGACTTTTTTGGTTTTGGGGGATGAGAAATGGACCAAATCAAATGGTTTCTGGGTTTGTTTGAATCAGACGGCTGAATTTGAACTTCCACTGGTGAGATGGGCTTTATATGGGCTATATCTGCTGAACCGAAATGCATCTTCACATTAAGATGGGCCTTGGGCCCAAACATGTAAGAACCCTATGTTCTCAAATAAGGTATTAACATTTGTGGTGATCATTTATGGTAAAACTAAAACATGAATAATGACACATTACTCAATGATCAAGGCAATATGAGTCCAAAGTTTTGGATTCATTGTTTAGTTATTGAAAGAATAAATAAAAGAGTCATGAATTTCAGTTAGCCCAATTAATAAAGCTTATTGTCATCTAAGATATATGAATTCAAATGTTGCCTATATAAAAAATCAATTAGTGTCTTAACCTAACGATAAAGAGTAATCTAATTTATATAATATATAAAAGCTGAAGTGCAACATTTATTGTTGTCACACTTTTGTTGATTTCATCAAGGTAGTATTTTGGTCCAATCTGTCTATTTCAGTCCAATTCGATCCATTCGATGAATGCCTTAGGAGAAGATGTTTGTGTAGAAAGATGTGCAACTTTATTGAAAATTATGTCACATTCTTAGTGTAATCTTGTTAATTTCTTGATAAAATTACATTTTTTTATGTTATTAAAGTCTTACATTTTTTTTTCTAATATAGGTGATGAATTTACTTATATGTTATATCTACTTCCTCTTTAGGTCGTGGGCTGCAATTAGCAACTGGTAAAGTCTCTTATTGTACACCATAGGTTAAAATTATCTCTACTTTCTCTTTAGATCATTCAAGACAGATAAATGATGAACCCTTTGTGAAGAGCACTAGAAACAAATTCCAACTACACATTAAATTATTTACAAATTATCACGTCTTATATAATAATTGAATGTAAAATGCATTATGTTTCCTTAAAAAATCTAATATAGATAACTTAATTTAGAAAATCTAATATATTATATCAACTATACTTTATTGAAAAATAATCACATCATTTTAAAAAAGGTTTGAGACTAATACTTATAAGTCTCGCATACTATTTTCATTTTTCACTTATTAAACAAACAAACTGTCAAATTTTTCTGCACATCTATTACAAATGGTTCTCAAACCAAGTTCTAATTGAATAGAACATGTAGACAACAAGTTCAGTCTCGCGCGAGTCTGCAATTAGTTATCATAAAACGAATGTTATAGGTTCAAATTTATCACATATATATATATATATATAAATAATAAATACACAAATAAAAGAGTTGTCTTAAGGAACAAACTAGTTAAATTCATCTTGTAAATAAAAGAATTGCTCTCACACCAAGGACAAAAGTAAAATTGATCTATTATATAAATTTGAAAGAGGCAGGCAACATTTTGCTTATTCATCCCTCAATTAAGAGGCCATAAGATGAAAAAAAAACAAAAAAGGCCATAAGATATTGTTTAGATTTAGACTTGATAAAAATACTAGATCCACAACTAACCACCCCAACTAGATCTAACCAAACCAATTCTTCGAGCCCTACCCTTTTATAAAATGAATTGTCTAGCTGCAAAAGCAAAAGCATTATTTCCTCATGAAAATGGCCAAGCTTCCCTCCATGCTAACCATAGCCTTTGTCTTTCTCTTATTTATGGCCATAATCAATCACTCATCTTCTGCTAGAACTCTTGGCAATCGAACCCCAACCCATCATAACCATTATCACAAAATCACATTTCTAATGAGAGACGTGCTCAATGTGACTCACCAACCCTTATCAAAACCCTCAACCACTAAAGTCACTGGTCAGCTGCCTTTCCAAAAACCACTAGGATTTTTCCCTCCTATTGGAGGAATCCCCTTAGACAATCCAACAATTCAAGGCACAGGATTGTCCACTCAAACACTTGACTTATCAAGCATTGGTCTATCTTTCCCAGCTAGAGCTACTCTTCAAGAATTGGAGTTTGGGACAGTAAAAGCAATAGATGAAGAAATATTTAAGGGGCCAAGAAACATGTCACCTATACTTGGAAAAGCACAAGGGATATATGTTGCTAGTTCAGAAGATGGGAGTAGCCACATGATGGCCATGACAGCATATCTTGCTAGCAGTGACTTCAAAGATGGGTTGAGATTTTTTGGGGTGCACCAAACTGATGTTCCTGAGTCTCATATTGCAATTATTGGTGGCACTGGGAAGTATCAGGGTGCTAATGGCTATGCAAAAGTTAAGGCTGTGGATGTAAGGTCTCATGTTGATGGGGAAGGAAAAGGAACCAATAAGGTCCTTTTGTTCAATGTATATCTAAGTTAGTGGGAACTTTGGTAGCCAAGAGACATATCAATTTTAAGCTAAAGCTTGTGCTTTCAGCTGTTACATTTACATTTAACTATACAGTGAATGTTTTGATTGAAAATTGGGTTATTTGGATCATTTTGTTGAGTAAAATTTTGTATATATCCAATTTTGGTCATGGCACTTGAAAACCTATCAACTACGTATTCTTTGAATGTTGAAACTAGCAAATTGCTGGAAAGATTTAAGATGTTTACGGCAAATTCATCAATATTTTGTTAATTTCTCAACTTCTCAAGGCATACAGTTCTGCAGAAAATGCTAATGGAGAAATTTTTAACATACTACCATTGTTGATTAATGATTAGCATCAATGAGCTGTTTTTTTTTATTAATGGAGAGGTTTTGTTACCATTTACGTGCATAACCATTTTTGTTCTGGTTAAGGATTGAAGTGTATAGCTTGAGCTTTGAAATTGGAGTTGATGAGATGGAGTTGGTGCATTGGGTGAGACCCTAGATTTTTATATATTTGACCAAGAGAAAAAGTGTTGAAACTTAAAAAGTGGATGAAAAGAATGATTTGGCTAGAACAAGGTTTAGGTCACCTAATAATAAGACATTCCATAATATTTGTTCGACTTGCACCCACAATGCTTGTGACAGCAAAAATGACTTTCCAGAGCTCAAATAAGCTCATTTCAAATATTGAGGACGATCTGCCTTAACCAAGAGGCTAGCATTAGGAATGTTTGCCCTCATAATTTTTTCATCTTTTGTTCCTCCATGTTATGGATGATGGAGTGGTAACTAGTACATCACGAATTACCTTCCAAATTTTTTATTAAAATATTGAAGTGAACATCTTGGGCATTCCTGAATTCAGTTTTAAACCTAGGATCTAGTGAGTTCAATTGGTTTAGGGGAAAATTCACCTTTGATTTTTTTTTGGTATCAATAAAAGTATTATTAGAGCATTAGTATTGGTGGTGTCATAGCTAAAATTTTTTAGCTTCTTGCTACAGTGCACAGCTATCTATAGTTGTGCACTGAAGCAAAAAAGCTAAAGCAAAAAATTTTATTTTATTACACTTGCACACTCATCATCTTTCTCCCTTGCATGCTATTTTTCAGCTAATGACTCTCAGCTCTCTTCAGTTTTTAGATTTGGTATGTTGGGTTGTTTTATGGGTTTTGCAAATTGGAATTTTGTGATTTTTTTATTTTATTTATTTGGTTGCAAATTTGTGTGTTAGTGTGTTCAAATCGGAAGAAAAATAGAAGGCCAAACCCACTGCAATAGGAGTAGTGATGGTTGTTTATTGTAGTGGATATA
Organism: Quercus aquifolioides; assembly: GCA_019022515.1. Classification (NCBI taxonomy): domain Eukaryota; kingdom Viridiplantae; phylum Streptophyta; class Magnoliopsida; order Fagales; family Fagaceae; genus Quercus; species Quercus aquifolioides. Next base: position 9,909,160 of record CM032329.1, on the reverse strand, counting down.
TTATTTTATTATGTTGTTTATATTATTTTATTTTGTTGAAGTCAAAATAAAACCACTGATGTTGAATGATTTGTTAAGTGAGAAGATAAAATAAATAAAGTAGCTTTTTGTAGTGCCAAATAGCTAAATTTATGGCTCCACCAATGTGGATGCTTAAAGGAAAAAAATTCTACATGTTTTCAATATGGTTATCACTAATCAGTATTCATCACTGTCAGAACTATACTATATGAAGTTTTGTAAATCATACTTTCAAAGTAAAAAAAAATCATCCACTTTCATTTTCTGGAACCTAACCTACCACAATATCCCTCTGATTAGTTTTGCTTATAAAGTTTGCCAAATCCTGTTATCCCTACTTACAAAGATGAGCCCAAAAAACAACTGCAACCGGTTCCTTTTTATCTGGCAACATCCTGGGACCAAATAAGAAGTAACCTACACCATAAATCTAGGTGCAAACTTGAACATCAAATTAAGTAATTAGAGAAAGGAAAGTTTGAACTTCAAAACATCGTATCTTCAAGGGTTTATGATAAAACAGCAAGTCATCACACAAAAAATGTATATCACTGTTATAACACTTGGCAAATCAAAAGTAAGATTACTGCACTTTTGAAACATTTTGAAACTTCAATACCTGAATAAATAAATAAACAAAAACAATATCATGATGGTTTGAAAATCCATCAGAGATACAAGACCTTGAAAATTTCAATACACTCATGAATGAACAAAATGAATCTATACCTAAATCCTCTTCACACTTTGTCACTCAGATCAAAATGATTGCTATATACATTTTTTTTTTTTTTTCTGAATAGTTCTCATATTTCAATATAGATATCCGCCAAAAACAAAACACTACTGCTCAAGAAATGACAGTGCTAAATACCTCTGCTACAAGCTCCTCAATCAATAATCTCTCTATTTCTCTACCTATAAAATCGATATCATCTCCTAAATCTATAGATCCTAGTTCCTTTCCCAGCATATTCGTTGCTGAATCCTTGCTCACTTCCTTTTCTTGGCTGACCAGCAACATCCATAACTCCTCCTCAATCATGTCCTGGCTCATCTTTGGTTTAAATATTTTAGACACAGGCTTCGCCCATGCATGGCTGGAGAATCTCCAACAGCCCTGAATTTATTCGGTCAAAGAGAAGCCTCCTTTCTGACCTCTTCCAGGAAGACTGGTTTTCTTTTCCATCATCATCTAAATGCAATGCACGTAATTTCCCGTTGTAAAATGCCCAAGATGGTCGTGCGGTTGATGGAAATGCCGAGTTCCATTCAATTTAATAATGGTTGTATAATCTATGATAACTTCTAACATGTTAAATTCAGTGATTTTGTTTGAAAGATAATGAATTAGCCTTCTAGTCCAAGCACCAATAGGCTCTGAGACTTGATCCTAGTTCGAGATGTATCAAAATACTGTCCACGGGCAAAAATTGATAGATACCATGGCATTGATATTGGGCAACTCCTCTGCTTCAAACAACCTTGAGTTCCCAAAAATTACAGATGCTTGGTGGATGCAAAGATACATTTCCTATGTTAACAAAATAGGTCCGGACAGGAACTTGATTTGCTCAATTATTAAACAAACAGAACCCACCAATTCATTATCATTAGGTGCATGATTTCTCTTACCTTCTTGAAGTTTGTTTTGGTTTGTAGTGATAAGTATTGTTTAAATGTTGTAGGTTACGAAGGGATCCAATCAATTTTTATGAGGAGGCCTTGTAACACTGATCTACTCCACTAGAGTCCCACTGCCTGCTTTTGATGTTCTATTATAAGATATTCCGACCAGAGTCCCCACTAAGAAAAAAGGTTATCCCATGGTTCGGTTTATAGTCAACAGCACTATACTACTATAGTACTCATATATCATCAATGAGTTAGGTGTTTCAACCAAAACACACCCTGGCTAGGGGAAAGGGTATGCAACAACTCCATTACATCAGCTCCACTTCTCTCTAGAAATTCTCCTCATAAAACTCTCCTTATACTATATATATACCCATAGAGAATTCTCCCTAAGCAACAAAACCACATTCAAACATTCTCCTTCTTCTTCACAGCCCAAAATGGCCAAACTTTCCCTCCTCACAACTAAGATACTCAAAGCCACCATGTACCTCTTGTACCTAGCCATCACCCTAGGGTGTGCCAACTCTGCCAGGATCCTTGATGAGGTGGACACACAACCCCCCATCCTCCCTAATCCATCTCAATTATCCAATCCTGCCACAACAACTGTCCCAAATGTAACTCCAACAGTGGGTCCCACCACCACATTGCCAAGTGGCCAAATCCCTACCACCACCACCACCGCTCCCACCGCTGTAGTTGATGACACTGACTCGCCACTACCCGAATCTGAAACCCCTGACACAAACACCACACCTGTGGCACCCGTAGTTAGTCCAACTGTTGACCCAGTTGTTGACACTCCACAACCGGAACCTGAAACTCCTAACATAGACACCACGCCTGTGGCACCTATAATCAATCCAGTAGCCCAGCCAAATGTTCAAGTACCCAACACCATTCCAATGCCCGTTGCTGGCGTGACACCTGTACTTAGTCCAACTGTCAACCCAGTTGCTGACACACCACAACCCGAACCTGAAACTCCTGACGTAGACACCACACCTGTGGCACCTATAGTGAATCCAGTAGCCCAGCCAAATGTTCAAGTCCCCAACACAATTCCGACGCCCATCAGTGGCGTGGCACCCGTAACTAGTCCCACCACCAGCACATCTCCAACTGGACCAACCCCCATTACCACTGCCACCTCAGCAACCCCTAGCCCACAAATTCCCCCACTAACCTTCTTCATGCACGACGTCCTAGGAGGGACCCACCCATCAGCCAGAGTGGTCACAGGGATCATAGCCAACACCCAAATCAACGGCCTACCTTTCTCCAAACCCAACGACAACATCTTCCCAGTCTCCGGAGGGGTCCCACTAACAAACCAAGACCTCAACGGCCTCATCAACAACAACAACAACAACCTCCCATTCCTCGCAGGTCTCAACGGCATTGGACCCCAATCCTCCACCACCTTCCAAAACAGCGGCAACAACGCCGTCACTAGCGGCGGAAACAGCCAGCCGTTTGTGACGGCGGGCCAGTTGCCATCCGGGGCTTCGCTACAAAAACTCATGTTTGGATCGTTAACTGTATTCGACGACGAGCTAACCGAAGGACAAGAGCTGGGTTCAGCTGTGGTTGGTAAAGCTCAAGGCTTTTACTTGGCGAGCTCGTTGGATGGGACGAGTCAGACCATTGCTGTGACAGTGTTGCTTTCACATGGTGGTGGTGGTGCCGGTGGTCAACAACATCATGATCAGACGGTGGTGGAGGATGCGATAAGTTTGTTTGGGGTGCATCGGACGGCGTCGCACGAGTCTCAGATAGCGGTGGTTGGTGGGACCGGGAAGTATGAGAATGCAAAAGGGTACGCCACGTTGGGGTCGCTTCATCAGGAGGATCAGCACACCACGGACGGCGTGGATACCATCTTGGAGTTCAGTGTTTACCTTTCTTATTAGTAGTATTACGTAGTTTGTGGTTGTTGTTGATTGGTGTGGCTGTTTCAGTGTCTGTGTCTGAATTTCAAGTATCTGTATTTGTATGAGAATGTTGTTGTTTATATATTAAAAGAAAGTTTGGATCGTTTTGGGTATCGATTTGAATGAGTATGAGCATCGTAGTATTTCTCGAAGGGGCTAATGCTTGCTTACATTTTTTTTTTTTTTAAAGGTTAATGCTGTACTTCTTGAAAATTCCCAATCTTTTTTATAAAGTACAAGTGTACAACATAAAATATTTTTATCAATGGAATCAAAATTTGAAATAGCCAGCGATTAAGAAGAAATGCAGGATTCGAAGCCGATCCACTGTATTAGGAAATAGAAAAGTTAATAAAAAAGATAGTGCATACTGCGTATCTCTTAATGCACACATAACTGTGACTTCATGTTAAGATTTTGAACTTCAAAACTGTATTTCTCTTGTTTTTTGAGATTACACGTGTTGGGACGTGGCACCAAAACTCAAGGAACAACACTGGGCCTAAAATTTGAGCAGGCCCAAGATGTACCTTTCCAAGAAAATGAGCCATTGAGCTCAACTTCAAAAGCACGTACCCTGGAAACCGACCTTATAGGGCCCATTACCCTCAATCCAAGCATGACTGGACCATTTAAACCATCCAGGATAAATGTCCATAGACATTAGGGCATCCACTGAAGTACGAACTATATTCGAGGATGTCCAAAATGCCTAAGGCATACCATCGAGGTATGCCTAATGTTTGAGGAATATGCCCTCCAAATCTTCCTGTTGAATTCATAGCGATCCATTTGATGTAATTGCATTCAATGTAACAGATAACTTATCAGAATAAAATAATAAACTCCAAAAGTCTTCGTTCATCATAACCTTAACAAAAGAAGAGTCTGATGGGACAAAAAAACTGCCCAACCATATCAGGATAGGACTTACTGTGGCACAAAGTGGAGAAGAAAATAAGAAGAACCATGCACATGATAAGAATGAGGAAGAAGGAGAAGAAAAGTATTAGAAAGATAGAAGACAAACAAGAAGTGTGTTTGAAACATCAAGAGTGAAAATTGTAATTGAAGGGAAGAATATGAATAAGAGTTTTCCTTTTTTAAGTACTGGTATGAGTGTAAGTTAAATTCGGGATTCTTGTTCAAACTTCTCATTGCAGATTGTTATAAGCTCATAATCTAAATTAATTGTATACTTAGGAAGGTAGTCTACCTTGGGTTGATTCCTTGCCTCCGCAGCATATTTTTAACTGGATGTTGTGCGGCTAATCAATTGTAATTAAAAAAAAAAAAAAAAAAAAAAGTCAACCATAAACAAATACACTTTAACACTTGCTAACAAGACTTTAAAATTTAAAAATTATAGGACAAAGTGAAATACTACATTAGCATCACAGTGTAAATTAAGAATAGGAGAGGACCTTAAGCATTTTTTTTTTTTTAAGTTGAATAAAAAAAGGTCAGATTTTGAAGGTAAATCACATCATACTAGACATGATATACCACAAGATTCTTTCATTGGCCTATAGCCTCGGTGTTAATGTGTCCTACACTACTCAAATCGGTTCCTTTGGATATTTATGTTTTAACTAGAAATTCTATTTTTTTTTTTTTTGTCACTGATTTATGTATAATTTTTGATAGACTCTTTTCTTATTTTAAGATACATTTTATTTTTTCAGACAAATAAAGTATTAAAATTAACCAAACATACACCTTAAGCAATTAAAATTCACTCTTTATGAGGTTAATAATAAAGAATTAAAAAAATAAAATAAACTCCATGTTTTCGTTCTATACATTCAAATCAAGTTTGGGCCTATACATAAAGAGGGTGTTTCCAATATTAGTCAAGCAATCAAATTCATCATTTTTTACCATCTTACTTCTAGTTTTGGAATAAAAAGTAAGGTTCAACTTTTATTTAAAAGAAGTAATTAGACAATACTTTGAAAATATTGTACTCCCAAAATATTGTTTAATATTCTTATTTTAAAAAGAGAAGCAAGAAATCTAAAAAATAAGATGTGTATATCTCATGCTATGTAGCGGATATAAGACCCCTTTTCTCCGGAATGGGGTCCTACTCCTTTCATAAGAAGTGAACTTCTAGGCTTAATTCTTTGTCTATTCAATTAGACCCGTTAATTTATTCATCAACGATTGCCAAAGTGAATGAACGGGAGATATCTGGGTCTAGATCTAATCAAAAGACTCAAGCCCCTTTGAATTTATTTAATTACTTGATACTTTATCATTAGTATTTTTTTTCTTGATAATTCTATAATTAAAGGAAGGGGGATTTGAATCCTAAAAATTCGATAGTACTTGAGCTATAAGGTTCTTGCATTTTTTGTTTGATAATTCAATAGTTAGTGAGGGAGGATTTGATCTTAGATATCTCTGCTCGAAACATTGGGAGATATTAGTACAACAAAAAGATTTTTGGCACCATTAGTTGTAAAGAGTCTAAAAGACCAATTATCTAATTTAATCTAGTCCATCAGCCAGGCTAACAGCACAAAAGAATTTGTTCAATCATTTTGATCTACCATCTTTATACCTTTTAGATGAATTAAGGACACGATTCTTTTTATTATATGTTAAAAAGGGGGGGAGGTTTGGAGGCCATTCATGCGATATCTACTCTAAGATATGTTAAATATATTATATGTACTTTTAGATGAAGACACCTCGTGTATTTGACATTTGTTGTTGAAGGTGTTAATTCAAGCATAAGCTGGGACTATATAACTAATATAAGTATATATACGACAGGCTTTCCAATTTTAATAATTTATGAATCTCTGCAGATCATGTTAGTGGATACTGCTATTAGGCACACCGGCTCCAAGAGTGATATATTTGAACCTATAACATGCTTATAAAATTTTTGATGATGGACTCATGCTTATTTCAAGGTTTTATTTTTTGTCAGAAGAAACGAATATCCAAAAAAAAAAAAGTGAAATTGGATGTATTTGGAGTTTGAGTTTTGTATGAGTGTTTATGTGCCATCTTTGTGATCTTTCTATTTTAGTTAGTGAAACTTTCTCCTTGATGCCACTTGTGGACTTAGGCCTAAGGGCGAACCATGTAAATCTTCGTTTATATGTGATTGTTTATTCTGTTTTCTATTTCTATTTTTCATAACCCTACTATTATAAATGGGATATACTTGAGACAAATAGATGTCAAAGCTTTTGCTATATCAAACCTTCCTAAAAGAAAAATTGTCTAAAATGACTTTGGAAGTGAATTGGCTTTCATATATATTAAGTGTTTCACATAGCACTCACATCCATTTTGTTTCCAATATTCTGCTTTCTTTTTGGAAGTTGTTTACATCACATGAGATGAATATACTTTGCAATCTTTCAGATGAACTATCTTCTCAAATTTAGATGATCAAAGGGGAGTTTTCCATCTTGCCGTTACAATACCATCACCATGCCAAGGGACAAAAAGCCCCTCAAATCATTGTAGGGAAAGAAACAAGTTGGAATCATTTGGTTTCACCAGAATCACAAATAATCAAACACATTGCTCTTTAAGGAGCTTACATTCCCAGATTGCATCTGTCTTACAATTACAGCAAAGTTAAAAAACCACAAACTTTTGACATTTCAAACACAAACGCATTAGTAAGAAATATAAACGGTGAACTCCAACTTCGTCTCCACCCCATCAGTCTCATGCTGCTGATTGGCCTGATCTGTGAAGGTCTTAACTGTGGCAAATCCCTTTGCATTAACATACTTTCCAGTCCCACCCATGATAGCTAATTGAGACTCTGACACACCAGTCCTATGTACCCCAAAGAAGCTAAGACTATCAGCATAATTCCCACTCTCAAACATAGCAGTAAAAGCCATGGTCTGACTAGTACCATCCTCTGAGCTCACCACATAGAACCCTTGTGCCTTTCCAAGCAATCCTGACCTGAGCTCATTCCCCTCAGTTAGCTCATCATCAAACACTGTCATAGTGCCAAACATGAGCTTTTGCACATCAGAGCCTGATGGGAGTTGACCCCCATTAACTACTGGAACGTTTGCACCATTGTTTTGTAACACAGGTGATGTAGCGCCACCAAGGCCAGTGAGGAATGGAAAGTTGTTGTTATCGTTATTTTGAGGTCCATTATTGCTGACTGGGAGGACTGCCCCATTGGGCTTTGCAAATGGGAGTTGACCATTGAGAGACGGGCTGTTCACTATTCCTGTCATGGCTTGGGCCGAGGGCTTTGTCCCACCTAGTATGTCATGCAAGAAAAATGTTAAGGTATGGGAGGAATCAGCATTGGCACCAGTGGTAGTGGTTGCAGCTGAATTAGGTGTAGTCACTGGGGCTACATTGGTGACTGGTGGGACAACTGCATTGGTTGATTCTGGTGGCAATTCGTCGAGGCTTCGAGCTGAGGTAGCAGATAAAATGGTGAGGGTGAGGAACAAAAGGTAGGCTATGGCCTTGGTTGTGCTAGAGAGGGATCTGTGGGTTTCCATTTGAAGTGCTTGATATGGAATGAGAGATAAGAGAGTTTTGAGAAGATTGTGTTTGGAATTGTGGTGATGGATTGGAAGTCAGGCAAGTGTGCTTATATATAGCTTGAGGTTCCAAACTGGAGTTGATGAGATGGAGTTGGTGATGCATCTTTTGGTTTGACACCATTTGTTTGGGTTGAACAATGGTTTAGGTACCTAAGGAGGTGCATATAATTGCTTGACTTGCACTCACACAGCACTTGCAACTTCAAAAAGGATTCCCTAAGCCGGAATAATGTTCATTCAAAGACAGTGAAGTTGATTATCTTACAAGTTAAAAGCAGTTAGCATTAGAAAATTTCTAGTGGCTTTTTTAGTATGACATAGCAGTTTGTTTTTATGAAGTGTATGCATAACCATTTTTGTTCTGGTTAAGGATTGAAGTGTATAGCTTGAGCTTTGAAATTGGAGTTGATGAGATGGAGTTGGTGCATTGGGTCAGACCCTAGAGTTTTATATATTTGACCAAGAGAAAAGGCGTTGAAACTTAAAAAGTGGATGAAAAGAATGATTTGGCTAGAACAAGGTTTAGGTCACCTAATAATAAGACATTCCATAATATTTTTTCGACTTGCACCCACAATGCTTGTGACAGCAAAGTTTCCAGAGCTCAAATAAGCTCATTTCAAATATTGAGGATGATCTGCCTTAACCAAGAGGCTAGCATTAGGAATGTTTGCCCTCATAATTTTTTCATCTTTTGTTCCTCCATGTTATGGATGATGGAGTGGTAACTAGTACATCACGAATTACCTTCCAATTTTTTTATTAAAATATTGAAGTGAACATCTTGGGCATTCCTGAATTCAGTTGTTAACAATAAACATAGGATCTAGTGAGTTCAATTGGTTAAGGGGAAAATGCACCTTTGATTTTTTTTTTTTTTTGTATCAATAAAAGAGCATTAGTATTAGTAGTGCTAAAAAGTCATATTGCTATCTTTAGCACTACCAATACTAAAAAGCATGCTGTAATGGTGGTGCTATAGCTATCTTTAGCTTCTTGCTACAGTGCACAACCATCTATAGCTGTGCATTGTAACAAAAAAGTTAAAGCAAAAATTTTTATTTTATTACACTTCCACGCTCTCTTTCTCCCTTGCACGCTCATCTTCTTCCTCTTTTTTTTTTTTTTTTTTCTTTTTTTTTTTCCTCTTTCTCTCTAGCACGCTGTTTTCTTCTTCTTTGTTTTTTTTTTCTTTCTTGCATGCTATCTTTCAGCTGATGACTCTCAGCTCTCTTCAGTTTTTAGATTTGGTATGTTGGTTTGTTTTATGGGTTTTGCAAATTGGAATTTTGTGATTTTTTTTTTTGTGTGTGCAAATTAGTGTGTTCAAATCGGAAGAAAAATAGAAGGCCAAACCCACTGCAATAGTGGTTGTGATGGTTGTTTATTGTAGTGGATATATTATTTTATTGTGTTGTTTATATTATTTTATTTTATTGAAAGCTAAAATAAAACCACTGATGTTGGATGTTTTGTAAAATAAGAAGATAAAATAGATAAAGTAGCTTTTTGTGGTGTCAAATAGCTAAATTTATGGCTCCACCAATGTGGATGCTTAAGAGAAAAAATTCTACATATTTTCAATATGGTTATCACTAATCAGTATTCATCACTGTCAGAACTACACTATATGAAGTTTTGTAAATCATACTTTCAAAGTAAAAAAAAAAAAAAAAAAAATCATCCACTTTCATTTTCTGGAACCTAACCCTACCACAATATCCCTCTGATTAGTTTTGCTTATAAAGTTTGCCAAATCCTGTTATCCCTACTTACAAAGATGAGCCCAAAAAACAACTGCAACCGGTTCCTTTTTATCTGGCAACATCCTGGGACCAAATAAGAAGTAACCTACACCATAAATCTAGGTGCAAACTTGAACATCAAATTAAGTAATTAGAGAAAGGAAAGTTTGAACTTCAAAACATCGTATCTTCAAGGGTTTATGATAAAACAGCAAGTCATCACACAAAAAATGTATATCACTGTTATAACACTTGGCAAATCAAAAGTAAGATTACTGCACTTATGAGACATTTTGAAACTTCAATACCTAAATAAATAAATAAACAAAAACAATATCATGATGGTTTGAAAATCCATCAGAAATACAAGACCTTGAAAATTTCAATACACTCATGAATGAACAAAATGAATCTATACCTAAATCCTCTTCACACTTTGTCACTCAGATCAAAATGATTGCTATATACATTTTTTTTTTTTTTCTGAATAGTTCTCATATTTCAATATAGATATCCGCCAAAAACAAAACACTACTGCTCAAGAAATGACAGTGCTAAATACCTCTGCTACAAGCTCCTCAATCAATAATCTCTCTATTTCTCTACCTATAAAATCGATATCATCTCCTAAATCTATAGATCCTAGTTCCTTTCCCAGCATATTCATTGCTGAATCCTTGCTCACTTCCTTTTCTTGGCTGACCAGCAACATCCATAACTCCTCCTCAATCATGTCCTGGCTCATCTTTGGTTTAAATATTTTAGACACAGGCTTCGCCCATGAGGGCACGCCCATGCATGGCTGGAGAATCTCCAACAGCCCTGAATTTATTCGGTCAAAGAGAAGCCTCCTTTCTGACCTCTTCCAGGAAGACTGCTCACCAAACCTTTTCTCTAGGGTCTCAAAAACTGAAAGGCTTATTGGGCATTCTGAAGAGTACCAGGCACCAAAGTCCATATCCAGAAGTTCACCATGAAAACCTGCCTCAGTTAATACATCAACAAGGTAGGAGAAATCCCTGCTTTCTTCAACACCAAAAAAGCTCATCAAATCTTCATTTTCTTTAAGGTCATCTACAGATCCTTCATCATCCTCATCGCTTGAAACAATCATTCTAGCTGCCTCTGAGAGAGTTTCTGAGATATCTGTTATCAGAAACTTGCATCCATGAACCCAGCCAAAGAAAGGGGAAAAGATATATCGAAAGAATTTGAACTAAAGGTTGGTTAATATAATGAGATGCAGTTATAGTCATCTTACCACTAATGTCAGTGCTGACACTTCCTAAGCATTCAGAACTAGATGAAAGCTCTTCTTTATAAGGTGCTTCCAGAACTGAAACTGGACTAGGATGATTAGCCTCCCCCAAGCTTAAGATGGATTCTGGCTCTGTGCCAGAACACCGTGAGAAAACAGAACCTTCTTCATGGAATCCAGCATATGTTTCCTACCATTTATGATAGAATATGTAGTGTCAAAGAAAAATATTGGTACCATAAATCTATAAATAGCTGAACAAGGTAAGTATAAACAAAATCGGCATGAAAATTGGAAACGTTGAACCAGTACGAGAATCATTCATTCAAAGAAACACACACAAGTGCAGTGGCTATAAATAGACAATTGGGATTTAAAGAATACCATATGCTGAAGAAGAAGAAATAAATGGTGTTAGATTCTAGACACTGTAGAAAGATATTAGGTCATATTTAAGTCTAAAAATGAATTAATGATTTTGAACCACACTAGGATTTTGTATTGTTTTAGAAAAGTCAAGTATGCTTTTTATGAAAAAGCTGATAAAAAATCTTGAATTTTGCAGTACAATAAAAATTGAATGTTCAGTCTCTTCCCTTACGGCCTTACATATCATAAGATATTGTCAAGGTGTGATACATATCAGTGTTAGAATATCAAGCTTGACAAAAATATCAATAAAGCAGAGATATATTGCCGGCCCATATAGCAGATAGAAGAAGCCTAATATACAAACGACTACGCCAGAATATCTACTGTTTACAAACATCTAGGTATGTAATTATGAGAGCTTTGCAAAAATAAGTAATATCTTACATAAGAGAGAAACATTGTACCTGTTGAATTGAAGTATCTGAGGCAAGACTAGAAGAATCAGAAGTTGTCTCTAGGATGCAAGTTGTTGGCTCAATCAGCTCTTCCTTAGAATTTCCAGAAGGCCTACCCACAACCTTAATCTTTGCATCAGCCACCACATCAGTTACCATGCCTACTGAGGCAAAACTACAAACTGATGGCTTAGGAAGTGAAAAATTCTGTTCACACGTATTGATATTGTCAACGTTGTTCTTCAGCTCACCTTCCACCAACCACTTATCTTGTACAATGTGATTATTTTCCAAATCAGAGTAAGAAAAACTGGTAGTTGATGACTGAGGACCCATAAAATTCTTATCAGATACATCCTTCTGAAGTTTGATTTTCACCTCATCTACAGTATGATTATTTTCCAAATCCAAGCAGGAAAAAGAATGGGATTTCTCATAGCTGAATAAGTTTCCACATTTGAGACCATTTTTCTGGTTTAAATTTTGGTTCCTTGACTTCTGCTGTGCCCAACAAACAGACTCTTCCAAGCTCAAATTCCATTCACTTTGAAGACCATATCTAGTCCTAGTTCTAGGACTCTCCATGGCAGATGAAGATGCAGAAAGAGATCTAGACTTTGGTAAGTTTCTGATAGACCCATCCTTCAAACCATCCCTTCTGCTAATGCCTAAAGGACCACCGGAGTTCACATGTCCATCATTTGCACCAGTTTGATTGCTCAGGCCATGCTTACCAGGCTTGTAATCAACATTTCTTGCCCCAGTTTCATGATCAGGCATAGCAAGCAATTCACCCAGAGTACTTACTCTCCCAGCCAGTCCATCTTTTTGAAACTTCTTATTCATCTTCCATCGTTTGGAGATTTTCCTAGTTGCTTCCCTGGCGACATATGACCCATGCGAAGGGGAAAATGAGGACTTGTATTGGTTCTTCCAATGAGAGAAATTTGAAGGCATCTTCAACTCAGACTCTTTAGCAACAGTGCCATCAATTCTCAATCCTGACCTTGATACCTTTGTTGAAATCCCAATTGTGCCATGCCTTGTTTGTCTAGTAACTTCTTCTGAAATCTCTCTTGAAACTCTAGGTCGTCGCCTTGTAGGTTCCATGTCATTCGCCCAGTTCTTCCACTCTCTGACTTCAACGTCTAATTTCCCATTTTCAAGAAAAGGAGAATCTTTTAACTTCCCATCACCCAAAAGAGAACCTTCATATGAGCTAGGTGAAGCAAAACATTTTGCATTCTCTGGATTGCCATGGTTTGGTTTCAAAATAACAATTGCTGTGGGCGGATGGCATGCTTCACCATTTGACTCCAATTGTGATCTAGAATACTTGCATATATTATCAAGACCAAGTTCTCCATGCAAATTTCTAACAAGGCCATTCTTAGCTTTCTGCCGCAATTTAACATTCCCTTGTACTGTTGTCCTCCCAAATTTCCCACATTTGTCAATATTGCTGCCGTAAGAAGTATTTGATGACTTTGAGACTGTATGATGCTCTGATTGTGAGTGAGGAGGAACACTATGTGATGACTTATCCACTGAAATGCATTTTGCATCTGAAAAATTCTGCCTTACGAAAGCCATTTTTTCTTCTGATGAACTTGAGCTGATTTTCCCGTCTTCAACCGACTGGTTATGTTGCTTACATCTATTTAATGTTTCCACTACTCTAAAGTTGTAACCTAATTCCTTCTGCTCTTCACTGCTTATCCTAAAGGAAGCACGCTCATGGTATGAACGCTTCTCCCGGACACCTATAGAAGCAACCCTCTGTAAATAATACTCAGAAAGCACTCTTTGTTGTTTTTGAACAGGCTGCTGAGGTGGAAGTTCATCAAGGCCCATCAATCTTGCAATAACACTTGGCATCCGTTCTTTGGACTCCATTTTTATTGACAAATCTTTGGCTAGTTTCAGCAAACACTCACTAAAACTCAAGCACCTTTTAGAAGATAAAAGTATGCATCTGCACCAAACAGGGAGAATGCTATATCAAGAAGTGAACATATAATAATCACTGCCAACTAAATCTAATAATGAAAATTTGAGGAAAACAATTTATCAAGATTGTAAATACAAAAGAACAAAAACAACAAGAAGCTGCTAACCAATTCTGGCTATGTAGTATATCCACAAGCATGAACAAATATCAAATGCAAAATTTGGAGCATTTGTAAGTCTTAAAACCTCTCTGCTTCCTGGAAGTTCAGTTCTATAAGATTTAAATGAATACTCAATAAGACCTTATGCAAAAATATAAGTATAATTTTTTTTTTTTTTTTTAAATCCAAAAAAACAGGAAGTTGCTCGTTTCACATCAAGATCTAAAACTAAATTTTAGCCCTAAATACAATTATTATTTATTTTATATATATATATATATATATAACATAATATAATAATAATATAATGAACAAATTGAAAGAATCCGGTTTTGAAAATCCGATTTCGAGCAATCAACAATGAAACCACTAAACAAGTGTAAAGAACATGAGTGATTGCAACATGCAGGACCAAATGATTGAAGCAACCTTTTTTGGTAGGTAGTTACTGGAACAAAATTGAAACAACTAAACAAGTGTAAAGAACGTGAGTAATTGCAACCTACCATCATGATCCTTAAAATAGGAAAATCTGATACAATAAGCCTTCAAAACACTTGCACAACTTTATTATAAAAAAAAAAAACCTGCACAATAATAATTGCAACCACCCTACAGTTCATTGAAACAAAAACTAAACAAAATCATATTGATGCCACTACAACAGCATATCCCTATTAAATTTTCCACAAGAAACAAAACCCACTTTGATAAAAGCACACGCAAAATTCAAAACCCAACAAAATTATGGATCCCAATATTCCATATACTAATTGGAGTGGACCATAAAAAATAATTTTAAATAGAAAAAAAAAGACCCAGAAATTGATTACTAAAAATAGAGAAAAAGCTGACCTTGTTTATTAATTCTCTGCTGTATCATAACAATGATTCTGGATTTTAATGCGTACCCATAATTCAAATTCTGTATCACATGCAGAAACTCTCTCATATCCCACTTCATTCCAAACCATCAAAGTTTGGAACTTGATAACAAAATCAATCAACAAAAGGACGCGCCGACATGAAGACAAGTTTGGTCAAACAATTATGCTAAAAAAAATTTAAAACGTCAAAATCACTGAGAAAAAAAAAATTTTCCCTTTTTTTTTCTATTTGGACACGCAAAATGGTCGGTAGAGCAAAATCTGGGAATTGGGTTATGGATTTTATCTGGATAGAGAAATGGGTTTTCGAAGAAATAGTCTGAGACGTGAATTAAGGAAGAAATAATCTGAGAAAAAGTGACTGAAACGTTGGGAAACCAAAGAGAAAACATGGGAGATTTGTGAGTGTGTATGTGTTGGATTGGTGGGGTTTTTATTTTTATTTTTTATTATTATTAAATTTCTATTGTCTTTTCTGGAACTACGCGCGAATATTTTTTTTGTCCTATTAGCGTAGCTCGCGCTACAAATACATGGGTTTTTTTTTTTTACCGAGAGTTTGATTTGGGCAATCATTGATTTGCTAGGCACAAAGGAATGGTAAGTTTGTGGGTTAATTGTTGTAAAAATGTGTGTTATTACTGTGTATATTTGTCATAACGATCACTCTATAAATATAAGTGTATGTGAACGACTCTCCTGAAAATATACTACTAACTCTAAGATTAGGGTGAAGAATGAAATCAACATTTTGGTTATTACTTACAAGTCAAAGTACCCAAGCTATCCACCTTCTTTTGTGATGCTAGGCTAGCTATGTTTAAATAAGGAAAATACTAAGGTGGATCTTTGTCCTAATCATACAATTATTGCATTAAATGAAAATATGAAATACACACAAGAAAATTTATTTTCAAAGATCACATATTATAAGGAAACATATCTTAAATTCAAATTCGTAATTAAATGACAAATTAAGTCAATTAGTCAAATTAAATCAAAGCAAAGAACTTGATTAATCAATGTGAATTATATCAAATTATCCTATTTAAGAGAGACCTCCGAATAGAGGGAATCTAAGCAATATAATTCAAATTTCCTTTATTCACTCCAAAAGTGAGACCACGCATATAAAAGAGGATTATTCAAACCCTAAGACCTAATAAAGAAAAGATCATTGATTTTTTTTTTTTTTTGAGAATTAGATCATTGAGATATTTTAATTGCCCTAATCGTTGAGGTTCCTAATTAATGCAAACTAAGTCAGATAACATGTGAAGATTTATAATCAAAAATTAAATTCAACCACCCTTAAATCAAGCCAAGATTAGATCCAACTCTTTTTCTTTTTTTGAACAAAATCATGTGTTTTAGGTTGAATTTTAAAATCACAAATTTTCTTAAAAATACCAAGTCAAAAAACTCCAATAATTTCGTATTACGTTACAATTCAGCATCATCCACTTAAGACTTTTTCCTAACAAATTGAAGGGCCAAATGAAGTGGGAATAGCGAAACTTCGCGTTTTACAATATTCGGTACACGACATGAACTAGCTTTTTGACTACACTAGGTTTTCGTTTCTCTTTTCCTTTTTTAGCCTTTTTTGGTCAAAACTAGAGTTGTCTGATTGTATCATATTTAACCCTAGGGAATTCTTTGGTGGCTGATGGGCCGACAACTTTTTGTGCCCCACTAAGGAAGTTTACTTACGGGCCTTATTGTTTCAGCAGTAATAAAGCTTTTTGTCGGCTTTAGTTTTTGGTTAGATTAGATTTCTCTAATAGGGCTGAGTGACCAAGGCCCAATTTATTTCTGAAGTAGGCTTTTGGGCCCAACTTGGACCATGCGGTTGTCTCACAAAACTTCGCCTTAATTATAATTAGAGAAATACTATGTTCATAGCGTGCGTGTGGGAGCTGCGGTTTGCGTTTGGGAGGGGCATTGTTCATGGACCAGCCATGAAGTGAAAAACGGAAACAAGTTTCAACAAGAGTGTTTTATCATTTTAAAATTATTTTGCTCCAGTATTTTTAGCAAAAAGTTTTCAGTTTTCAGCAAATAAATGATATCCAAACACACTCATAGTATTTTCATAACAAATTTTAAGTGGTAAATTGTTATGAGTGGGTAAAAAAGTAATTTAAATTGTGAATTCAAATTAGAACCAATAACAACTTACCACTTATGATTTGTTGTGAAAGTGTTGCAAAAATATTATAGATATAACACTTTTCACTTGATCTCTCAAAGTTCAAGCCAATGCCTATGGGCTTTTAGGGCCCATTCAATATGGTCAGGCTATTTGTGTTTAGTTTAGATAGAGCCTATTCGGATTTGCGCTAGTTTGGGTGGGGATTTTTACTTTTTTTTTTTTTTTTTTTTGGGGAGAAGTTTCATGTATATGTAAAGCGCATGTCTATTTCAAACCACATGGGTCGTTTTCAGGTTATTATCTCCCATTCTCCCCTCTAACTAGAATTCTACTTGGGCCATTTGGTACCTGCTAAACCCAAAGGCTCTATTTGAAAATGAATGGCCGGTATGGATATTAACATTATTAAATTGAAATTTATAATTTTATATCTCTAAGTTTGGAGTTATTTTATTTTACCTTTGCTCATAGCATTCTCAATAAGAATGCTAAATGATATAAATGCTAAATTTTAGCATGCTAAATGCTATAAATATTAAAAAGCATTCTCCATCCATGCTCTCAAATCCTTTTTTTCTTTTTTGATGCGCTCTCAAATCCTATTAGTTTTGTAAAAAAAAAAAATCATTTTATATTCTCTCTGTCTTCTTCCTCCAGACTTTCTTTTCTCTCTCTTCTTTCTCATTTTCTTCACTCGTTCACTGGTTTCTTTCTTCTCTATCTTTTTTTCTTTCTTTCTCATTGGTTCTTTCTATTTCTTCCTCTCTCCAACCCTCTCGCCCTTGCCCTCTCTTGCTCGTCCCTCACTCTCTCACTGGTTTCCCATGGGTGCAAGTTACAGTGCTTCGGCGGTCACTGTGGGTCACCTGGTCACGGTGGGTCTGGGTCGTGGGTCACAGTTTGGTGGTGGGTGAAATTTTGTGATGGCTTGATTTTGTGTTTGTGATGGTGGTTGTTTTTGTGATTTGGTGGCTGGGTTTTTGTTTTGTGATTGGTGATTTGTAATGGATGGGTTTTGATAGTTGTTTTGTAATTGGTGATTTGTGATGGCTGGGTTTTGGTAATTGCCTGTGATTGGTTGTTTGATGGTTGGGTTTTGTGATTTGGTGGTTGTTTTGTAGTGGTGGTGGCTAGTGGTGGGTTGATTTTGGGTTGGGGTGTACGGTGGTGGCAGGTGGGTGGGTGATGATGGCTGGTGGGGACTGTGGGTTTGCTGGGTTGGGTTGGCTGAAGGTGACTGTGGGTTTGCGTTGGAACAGAGCCTAGTCTTAACTCAGAATGAACTTATGAGACAGAGTAAAAAACAGAGGAGCTCTGTTTTGCAGAGAAAGATAAACGGCTTGAGAGAGAGATGAGATTGAGAATAAAAAATAATATTTTAATGAAGTGGTAAAAAATATAAAACCTTTGATATTAAGTGTATTGTAAAATGAGATGTTAAGACAGATAAAGTAGGTTTTTGAAATGCTAAATGCTAAATTTTTTGAGATTTTGATGAGAATGCTCTTATGATTTGTAAATTATTGGGCGAATTTGATGTGAGCGGGGTTAGATATATATATATATATATATATTTTTTTTTTTTTGAAACCTGGTTATTGGATTCATACTTAGATAATAGATATAATGGAAATAGAAGTAAATGCTTTAAGGAAAAGGGTCTCCAAGATTATTTGTGGTTTGATATTTAATGGAAATGGAAGTAAATGACTTCTTACTTATTTAGCTATGAGCCAGAACTGAGAATGTTAACATGAAAATTTTAGTTCATGTTATATATGGGAATTAGTCTCTCCAAAAATTTGGAAAAAAGTTGCTTACTACGATCTCTCCTAGATTCTAAAAAAGTGAGAGTTTTATACATTAGATATAACTTATTTATTTATTTATTATTATTTATTCTGCTTTGTTTTGTATAATCATTATTTGGACAAGGTTGAGTTTGTTATTGGTATCATTTTATTGTAGTTGCAAGTTCTCTAATTTTCATTTTTGATTGCAATAGGAAAATAATGGTTCAAAATCGCTCTGAAGTCCATAGTCTGGTAACTCAGTTCTAGATCTTAGCAATAGAGAGAGAGATAATGATTTTTTTACCTTTTTTACATGTTCAAAATGATGTAGTTTTAGGGTGGGTTTGGTTTAGTTTTCTAAAACTGTGTCATCTGAAAAAGTTGTGGTTTTATATTTCATTTTGTTGCAATTTGGAGTTGCTGCCCAAGGCGTCCATTGCAAAAACACAAAAAATCATGTTTATCGGACCAAACGATTAGAAGCTTTTATTAAACACACAAAAAATCATGATTTGAAAATTGAAATCATGATTTTTGACTCTAAACACGCTAACTTTAAACTTAATTGCCACCTAACAATCTCACTAATGATGTGTAACTAGGGGTGTTCACCAAACCGCATAAAATGCACAAACCGCAAAAACCGTACCAAAACTACCCGCAAAATGGCATAACCGCACCGCAAATAATAGTGCACCGCACCACACCACACTGCATGATGCAGTGCGGTTTGCGGTTTTATAATAAAAAACTGCACAAACCGCACCGCACCGCACCCTGTCTATATATTAATATATTTATTTATTTTTAATATTAAATATATTATTAATAGTTTAATAACCCTAGTTTTCAAAAAAAAAAAAAGTTTAATAACCCTAGTAAGTGTTGACTAGAAAAACCAACTCAAAATAAGTAAAACTAGCTCAATAATTTAAAACTTGGCTAAAAAAAAGAGAAAAATTAGTTTTGGGCTGAGTAGGAAAAACCCAAAATTTGAAAAATATATCGACTTTAAACCGCATCTTATACATAGTGTTGCACATGTGACCACAAAAATGAGGTGCGGCGCGGTTATGATTTTGGCTAAACTCTAAACAACATCACATCGCATCGCACTGCACATGTGACCGCAAAAACAAGGTGTGGTGTAATTATAGTTTTAGCTAAACCGCACCGCAAAGTGTGTTGCTAAAAATGACCCAAAACCACACTACCTCGCACCGCGAACACCCCTATGTGTAACCTTAAGGGTCACAATCTAAAATTTTTAAATTTTGAAAGATGGAAAATCAAAATTTCCAAAATTTTAAGATGTAGTCTATTAATTTTGAGAATATGCCAAAATATCATCTTGCGATTGTTGCCATACAAAGTTTTTTTGGTGCATCAAGGAATATTCCTACTTTAGCAATTGCCAAAAAATAAAAGAGAAAAAAAAAAAAAAAAAAAAAAGAAAAAGAAAGAAGGAACTTTAGCAAAAGTAGAAATCATTAATAGGTTACTCTCAAGCTCAAAAGTGAAAGTCATTACGCTTTTGACAATTTAGAGGAGGAAAGAGAAAGAATATGTGATAGATAGAGCTTAGATAGAAAATGTAGACAAATGAACCCGTTTATCAAAAAATATGTAGACAAATGAACCCATTCTCCTGGACAAGTTGACACTGACAGCGAGATAATTCCAATAATTGCGTGGACCACGACCATTACTTTGCATTGAATTGAGGTTGCTTTTACAATTTACATGACTC
Source organism: Quercus aquifolioides (assembly GCA_019022515.1). NCBI lineage: Eukaryota > Viridiplantae > Streptophyta > Magnoliopsida > Fagales > Fagaceae > Quercus > Quercus aquifolioides. The sequence continues at coordinate 9,888,488 of CM032329.1, read as the reverse complement.
CTATAAATCCTGACCGTTACCGATGGTGGGATTAGGACATAAAGCACCGCCATGACATCTCTTGCCTTTTCTTTTCTTCTTTTTTGGGGTGCGAGGTGGAGTGGGTGATGGAGCGACATAACAAATGACATATTGATAGATTTTGAGCTATTTTGATACTTTGCCTGTGGACATTTTAGTCTGTTACGAGACTTTGTATTTAACCGAGCGTTGTCCTGAATCTTTTGTTTCCTTTTAATTGTTTTACGCTATTCCGTTTTTAACCCAAAAAAAAAAACATATTGGGTCTATTGACATCTATTCAAAACGTATCAATTAGCCAAGTAAACGTTAAATCATTTTTTATAGATTTTATTTTTTATTTTTTATTTTTTTATACAAGATAGAATTCTAATCTAGGATAACCTATGTGTATATGTGTGAAACTTCCTTCTAGATGCTTGAACTTCGGTCCTTACCCCTTACACTCCACAAGCACAGTGACCATCACACCAAAGGTGTGCGATGATCATTTTTTATAGTTTTCAAATAGGATGACTAATGGCGTGTTTGAATACCGTTTATTTGTTGAAAATTGAAAATTAAAAATTGAAAATACTGTAACAAAATAATTTTTAAATGTGTGAATTGTGCTGTGAGACCCAAATTTATATTGAAATTTGTATTTGGATGAATTTTGTGGGTCCGTGAACAGTGCCGTGAGACCCACATTTTTTCAACAAAACGCACAAACACCAACCATAAACGCTATCCAAACGTGCACTAACATTAGGTTTTTTTTCTTTTCTTTTTTGATAATTTAATAATTATATTAGGAGAATGATGATTTGAATTTTAGATGTTTTAAAAAATACAAAAATATATTTATAAATAAGCTACAAGGATTTTGATAGATCTTAATAACTCTTTTAAAGAATCTGTTTTTAAGATGCACATTTCGTCCCTATTATTGAGTATAAATTAAAGTTAAACTTTAGTAATATAGATGAGAATATGAAAAATGTAAAAAATATAAAAATAATATTGTCGGTATTAAAATGTTAAATTAAGAAAAATAAATTAATTTTCTAAAAAATAAATAAAATCCAATAAGTATACACTCATTTATTTAAGTTTAAAATCTACTTTATTTTCACTTGTGAATAAAAAAAACAAAATGGAAAGATGGACTAATAAAAGACATGTCCGTTACCAAAAATAAATAAATAAATACATAAATAAAAGACATGTCCTAAATCAGTATGCAACACGAATTTGGCTACCAGTATGACCAGATTCATGGTAGTGGAGTTGTTCATTCAACGAAAGCAGTTTAATTTTTTTTTTTTTTTATTTTTTTATTTTTTAATTTATTTTTTTATTTTTAGATAAGAAAAGCAGCTTAACTTTCAAGCTCCCTTTTATCAATAAGGATTCCCATGAAAAAGTTGGGTCATATTATATTATATATCTGATTTAAGAACCAATTCCCATTCTTAAATTTTTTTTTTATAGGATTTAAATTTTAAAGACGAGAACTTTTTTTCCATTAAAAAAAAATAAAAATAAAAAGACACGAACTTTCTAGTACGAGACTAGAGTAATAATTTCATCCAGCTAACTTTCATAAAACTATAAAAATACCATTCTATCCCAAACACACATCGCTATTAATATAATCAAATCCCTCGCAATTCCGTAGCTGGTATCTCAGTTTCTACATTCCATTCCAGTAATACCATCTGTGAAATCTCTGTAACAAAATGGCTTATGAGGTCGCTGCCAAAGCTGCTGCTGGTGCTCCTGATGTTCTTGGAGACTGTATGATCACATTTTTTTTTTTTCTCTGTTTACTACACTTCTGGGTTTTGATTGAAAATCTTAATTTGTTTGTGTTATAATCTTAATTTGTTTGTGTTATAATCTGGGGTGTGCTTTTGGTTTCAGGTCCATTTTCACAAAGGGTTCTCCTAACTTTGGAGGAGAAGAAAGTCCCACACAAGGTGCACCTCATCAATATCTCTGAAAAACCCCAATGGTAATCACAAAGCCTGTGCCTTTATTTTTTTTTATAAAAAAAACATGTTTTTTTGGTGTTGTTTAAGTGTTTGGGCAGATGGGTTTGTCATTGTTTTTTGTGGTAGTGATGATGATGATTGTTTGGATAGGTTTTTGGAGGTGAACCCAGAAGGGAAGGTCCCTGTGGTGAAGTTTGATGACAAATGGGTGTCTGACTCTGATGTTCTTGTTGGAATTCTTGAGGAAAAGCACCCTGAACCTTCTCTTACTCCTCCTCCTGAATTTGCCTCTGTGTATGTTCCTCACTCTCTCTTTTTCTCTGTCTGTGTGAGTTTGGATTTTGTAGTTTAGGTATCAGATGGTGCTCTTGATACGCATAGGGTGCGGAAAGTCCAAGGCTTGGGCTATCCATTTGTTTTTATATGTGGTGGATGTGGTAACTATATTAATATGCTAGACTTTATAGTCCCTTGTTCTTTGATTTATAGTTAATTTCAAGGACAACTACACTTTACCTACCTTTGTGTTGGACCAAATTCGTTTAGGCACCCTGTGGTTTAAAAAGTTGCACTTTACCCACACAACACATAAGTCTAACTCCCTAAGAAAAATGAGCCCAAAACCATTAAAAAGTTGCATGTTTAAATCACGTTTTTTCAAGGTAAACCCAAAAACAAAATAGCAAACTCATTACAATATAAATTCATGAAATCAATCCTTATATGGGTAAAGTGGGACTTTTTAAAGCACAAGTTTACTGTTTACAGATCGGATCTGACCCAAATCACAAGGGGGAAAGTGTAATTAACCCTCATTTTAATAAATAAGAGTTAACCCAAACTACAAGTGCAAAAATGTAACTATTCCTAACTTTAATAAATGTTTGTTGGGTCTAGCAAACATGTGATAACTAAGCACATGATAACTAAGGTTTATGCAAGGTTTATTTGGGAATATATTTTTATAAAATCTTATTAATATTTATGATGTCCTTTTACTTTGCAGCAGGAATTGTTTTTTTTTTTTTTTTTTGTTTTACATGAAGTTCATTGTTTTTTTGGTCAGAATTTGTTATCAACCTCTTATCATTTAATTTAATGTTTATTATTTTCTAAATGGTCTCACTCAAAAGGACCTTCATTGATTTGCAGTCTGGGTTGTTATCCTTTTGTAAATATTTCTAAATTACTACCCTCCTTTTATGGTGAACTTTCAGGGGATCTAAGATTTTTGGGGCCTTCGTTAAGTTCTTGAAGAGCAAGGACCCCAGTGACGGATCCGAGCAGGCTTTGCTTGATGAATTGAAGGCATTGGATGAACACCTTAAGGCACATGTATGTGTGTTTGCATTTAAAGAAAACACTTGTAAGAGTTATTAGTTTTACTTCATTTTTGCTTTGGAAATGTATGCTGATAAGTTGGAGATGCAATCAGGGGCCGTATATTGCTGGAGAGAAGATAACTTCTGTTGATTTGAGTTTGGCACCAAAGCTGTACCATCTTGATGTTGCTCTTGGTCATTTCAAGAAGTGGACCGTGCCTGCAAGCTTAACTCATTTCCACAAATACAAGGAGGTATATAATTTTTATACCTTGTTGTGTACTGGGCGCAGTTTTGTTTTTGTTTTTTGTGTTCAACAATCAGATGGCTTTTTGGCATGCGTGCCTCGATAAATAGCAGATATCCGTATGATGAAGTGTGGAAACTAATAAGTAATAACACCCCCCCCCCCCAACCAAAAAAAAAAAGGCATTGTGTTTGTTACTGTTGTTTTTGTAGTCATCCTATGCTTGGACTTTGGTCTAGGATTACTATAGTAGTATCTATAATTGTTATTGTAGTGTGGTAGTCATATGGATATAGTATGTTGTTGTGGCCGTGAATCATCCATTGCATTTGGATGTGGTTTTTGCTGAGCAAGATTTAGTGGAAAACTTTTCTGGAAATTCTTCAACGGAAGATAGGCAGGGTGAGATAAAGATACTTTGGACTGTGTTTATTAATCTGTCTAAGACACCTTTTCTTTTCACATGGTTCCATTTAAGTAGAATGCATCTGAGGGTGAATCAGTGAAAGGTAATAATAGGTAGCTCATGATATGCCAGTGACGTTTATGTTTGTAATGTTCTTTATTAAAGGTTGAGGTGCAGAACATCAAGTATTGCATTTGGAAATTTATCATAATTTGGAAGGACTTTGTCCAGTGGAAGATTAAACCTCCAAGACTCATAATATGCCAATGATGCTTGTGGTAGTTAGCTCTCACTTCACTTATTCTGTATTGGAAGTTGAAATTCACTTATCAAAAAAAGGTTCAGAGAATCAAGTGGTTGAGTTTGAAAATTTATATACCGAATATGGAATTGGAGAAACATAGTCCAGTAGAAAGTTACCTCCTGTTCTACTGCCCCATAACAATTAATATCTTTCCTTTCTAAGAGAGCTACCTGGTTACATTTCAAAATGTGAACCCACATTAGAAACAGACCTGAATTTCTATCCAAAGAATGTCTCCTAGAATAACAACTACCCAAGATTTTTAACTGGAAATGCATTTTCTACCAGCCAATGCACCCTACAAGAATTTCTCATTATGAGCAGGGGTTTCATATATTTAAAATTTTAAATACTGGAAGCGGGTCGCTAATGACAATGTATGGCATTTTAATGACAAGAAATGCATGTTTATTTTGCTGTAGCATTAAGAATAGCAGTAATAAATACTACTGCTTATGGAAGAGGTGTATTGAAATTTATATATATTTAAAAAATTTCTAGATATTCATTGCTGTTTCACTTTTTATTCTGCATCGTGGATTTAAGGGATAGGTGATGTAAAATACAGTCATAATTTTTGTAGGGTGTATTTAGTATGGCTCAGTCGCCGTATTTGGCAAAATGATAAGGTTTGAAAATTGTTATACTTCAAACCAAATTAGATCTTGTGGATCGGTATTCAGATCCATTAAGATATATGATGCATATAATGTTTCTATTTTAATTTTATTTTCTCCTAGGCTCCTAGTTTTATTTTGCCCCTTTTTTAAATCCAGCATGTGGATCCATATACTTGATGCACATGCTTTAGGCCCTGACTATGAAATTACAATATTGATTTTCAATGTGCATGCATATACATTCATGCGCATAGAGTTATATTATTCGACTTTGTAGTAGTGAAGCTGGAACTAGTCTCTCTCCTGTATTTTCTCATGCACGTCTGCTAGTTTGAATAGCAGTAGATCATTAGAAGTTATTTCAGTAAATTAATCGTCAGTTATGTTTTATGATCATATTTTGCAGTTGCTTTTCTCTCGAGAGTCTTTCCAGAAAACCAAGCCTACAAAAGAGCACGTAATTGCAGGATGGGAGCCGAAGGTCAATGCATAAAATAGTTCTAAATTATAAGGCTTCTGAAATCTAGTTATGTTAATTGGACATGGCTTGTTTCCATGCCTAATAAATGTATGCATCTGTGTTTGGGTTAACTATGGTATTTACTATTACTTGAGTAACAGCTGCTCTATTTGTGCTTCCTTTGGAGTGTTACCTGAGAATTTTTTATTTTTTATTTTATTTTGGATAAACTACAATATATATAGAACAGATAGACAGTCACTCTTACAGGCAAGAGTCTAAAACTCTAGGGAGATTGTCTTTATTACAACATAAAGACTCTTTAGAATGGAGAGTGAATTTTGCAGCAACATGTGCAGCTGAATTACACTTCCTTTTGACCCAACGAAAGCAACAACTAGCAAAGGAAGACTTAAGACATAAAATACTAATAACAACGTTACTAATAGACCAGTCAGGTAGTGCATCATCAGAGGAATAGGGGGTCTAAGCAGCACTTTGCATCTCCTTCAATTACGATATGGTTCCAATGCTCTTGGCTTGCAATTTGTATTGTCCAGAAGCGAGGGGGTGAGGTGCATTGTCAAAGCTACAAAAGTCATTATTATGGGTTCAAGATAGAGCATTGGTAAAGGGTGAGTGGGTGACAAGGTTTGCAAATGGCAAGATAGGTGACTTCCTTCCCCTATCACATACAAAGCAATTTCTCCTTCATTGCTGTTGCCTGAAAATTCACATGTTAGTAAGCTTATTGACCAAGCTCGACATAACACGGAATTCAAACCTCATTGATGAAATCTCCCCCCTTTTTGAAGTTACTATGATTAAGTTAATAATAGAGTTGTTTTACTGCCACAACAAAATGTCAGCATTTGTTTTACAATTGGAACTTGGAAGTGTCAACCTATCATAGGTTAAAATAAAATAATAAATATTATATTGGAACTTACCGGTTATCACAACTGAAAGCAAGGGTGGTGTGAAAATGTCTTGACATTATGTTATTGAATATCTTGCTAGTTTAGCCTTGGTATTTGTTATGGGCTAACATCTATTACATTTGTATTGGTAAACTCTCACTTGTATTGGTAAATTCACACTTGGTTGACAATATTGGGGGATACTTTGGTCTCACTAAGAAGTGTGTAGTTTTTCCCAATAGCTTTGTGGTTTAGAAACAAAAGTTGTAGCCGTGTTGCCCAAAAGAGTTGTATCTTATTTAAAAGACACAACTTTTCAATAAATAACTAACTCTAACAGTTAATTAATTCTCTCAGTAGGTTGGTGAAGCAACATCATCTACCAAGTGAGGGTAATTATATAAGTGAGGGTACATCATATTATGGTGTGATCACCTATTATATACTAACAGTTCTATCTAAGGTGCTAAAGAGAGAGAGAAGTCCCATTTTTCTACTTCCCGTTGTACAAAATGATGTTCCTTAAATAAAAATTATTGTGTTTCAATTTTAAAATAAATGTATATCTAGGGTCCATGAGTGCCCAAGTGCATAAGGTTGAGTTTTATTTATTGCAATTGATCAACTTGTTTTAGGAAGTCGCACAACATTTAGTGAAATAAATATTTGTTTATTTGCTTTTATTACTTTCCAATACAGTGAGAGATGCTCAATTTCTCTTTAGTGAGCGCAGTCATGCACCCATTAACATATTCCACGTATATATATTAGGAAGTCGCACAATATTTAGTAAAATAAATATTTGTTTATTTGCTTTTGTTACTTTTCAATACAATGAGACCCGCTCAATTTCTCTTTAGTGAGCGCATTCATGCACCCATTAACATATTCCACGTGTGTGTGTACACACATGTAAGAACTAAAATCATTACTCATGAAAAGCAAACAAATTCTGCAATATGACCACAACTAAAATCATTCGAATATGACTAGTATAAAAGGCAAACAAATTCTGCAATTGACAAAGAAGAGATCATAAATTAATAAATGAATTTTTACTCGGAAATAATGAATTGTAAACAAAAATGAAAAATTGCATCCCTATAATATATATATATATATATATATATTTTTGATAATCTTGCATCCCTACAAATTAGAGTTGATTATTGGTTTTTGTTTATAACGTTATTGTACTCGCATGATCGATGACATCACATGCATGATTACTAATCTTGTGTTAGTGAAACTACGCAAGTATTACCCTGCAAAACATCACTAAATTGTCTATTTTATACAATTACATGTAACATTTCTACTTTATACTCGAAATTGACGCTTGCTTTAGTGCCTCAAAAAGTTTGAGTCTAGGACAATCCCCCCATCCTTTCTTGTCTATAAGGCATAAACTCCATCACTACGTTCGAATATCGGCCAAGAAGCAAGAAGACAGTCAAAATTTTCTGTCAGGTCTCATCAAACTTAGAAAATGTGATATATTGATGTTTCATGCATGAGTTCAAAGTTCAAACATGATCAATACACATTTAAAAGACGATCTCTTGACCATAACGATGTGTTGCACCATATCTAGCATATATGTGCCAAGATCTGTATCAATTTCAAGAAATATTCTTGAAAGAGAAGAATAGGTTACACGTGTGTTTATAAGCCAAGACTTGGGCTTGTATGACTCTAGCTATAGGCCTAAGGAAATCAAAGGTTGAATCAGAAGCTAGCTAGGAAATTAAGAAGCTGAAACCGAGTAGAGAAATCTGGAATGATTGCAGTGGAAGCTTGAGAGGCTGGCCTACAAGCTACATGCTTTTTCACCATATTCCCGTAACAGCTTCAAGTTTTTGTCTTCATCAACTTTATCCTCCCACCATTCACAACTCATAAGAAGAGATATCTCACTTGGCATTAGGGCTATAAATGAGCCACATACATATTAAAAGTTTAAGATTGATTTTTTTTTTTTTTTTTTGATTCATAAGATTGATTTATTTAATTATATTTCGAACACAAACCAAACTTAATTTCATCACTTAGCTAGATTATATGTTCAATATTGATTAATTTTTTCTTGTCGAACAAGTTTGAAAACTCATTTCACATGCTGCTTGATTAACTTTTTTTTTTTTCTATATATAGTAGTACTAAACACACCATGGCTAAATTTTTTTACCCTCTACAATGTATTTTTAATAATTAATAAATAAATAATACTTAAAGTTATATCATTTGAGTTAATTAGAATGAACAATTTTAGTTTGTTTATGAACTTGTGAAAATTAGGTAATATCAATAAATTACAAATAACAATACAATATTTTATGAACTTATTTTATTTACAATCGTAATGACTTGTCTCATGAGATTCTTTGGGTTGGAGAATTATAAAGTTACATAATATTCTAGTCTCAAGTTCATGTAAATATATTTATATTCATGAATACATATAAACATATTAATTATATCAAATATACTTAAATTGAACCTTAAAATTTTTCACGAAGATATTTTCATATAAGTTCGGCTTGTTTAATGGTCAAGGTTAAATCTAAGCTTGAGTTTGGCTCATTTAATAAATAAATAAATAGATTTTATTTATTTATTTTTACCAAAACTTTTATAAATAACATGATTCATTTATAGTCCTACTCATATATAACTCATAATTTTGCAAGAAATTCACTCAGTTGCAATTGAATTTCTTTCGTTTTCTCCAACTTGAATAGACAGTTGCAACCAATCTTCTTCAAATTCCTACAAGCCACAAACATATAAAGTCACAAGGATTAATCATAATCTACAAGTCAATAAGTTTCGCACAAAACACTGTTACCACTCGTGTTTTGTTACTAAATAGTTAGTATATGATTGACATTACTATTTAAGAATAAAAATCCAACCAAAGGTCCAAAACGCGGGGAAAAAAAAGCCAAGAAGAGAGGAGACAGATGGCTCAATTATTGTATCGAATCTATCGCACACTTCTAATTTTCTTGTACTGCCCCTCCCCACCCCCACCCCAAAAAAAAAATTCCACTACTTAAATTTAAAATTTTATAATGAGAGATAAAAGGCCCTCAAATCAATTCCTTCTTCTTCTTCTTTTTTTTTTTTTTTTTTTTAATAGATAAAAGGCTTCTTAAAAAAACTGGTGTGAAAATATTTAGAGGGGTATATCAAATTTATGTTTATTTTTAGATGCATTTATGTGTAGGCTTGGACCAACAAAGTATAGTTAGATTTATTAGAGAAAAAATAAAAAAGACAAATAGTAAATTGAAGAGAGGAAGAAAAGTCAAGAACACACATGCAGTACATCCATGGCACAAATTGCGTAAAGAGCTATATTATCTTTATATTTACTCTCTTACATTTTTTTACTAAGGTACACTTTTAAGTTTTAGGGAGAAAATAGGTAATTAATTTTTTTTTCCTAACTATCTAGTTAATTGTTAAGGTTTTGAAACTATATCTTTTACTAGCATTTCGAGTCTAAGAAACTCGATTTAGGGACTATAAATCGAGTTTTTGAAACTTGATTTTTATCAGTTGTTCACGTCTGATGTGGCATTTTTTTCACGTGGCGTCTACCTGGAAATCGAGTTATAACAAAAATAATTACAAAATATAGACTCAAAACCCAAAATACAGAAACGCGGAAAGAAAGAAAAAAGAGAGAGAGAGAGAGAGAGAGAGAGGAAGAAGAAGAGTGCAGATCAGTGCTGCCCAGCCGCCCCCAAGCCGCGCGCGCCCAGGCGACGCTAGCCCAGGCCGCGGTGCCTAGACCCAGGCAGATCTGGGTCTTCTCTCTCTCTGCTCTGATGGGTTTTTGGGTTTTTTTTTTTTTTTTTTTTTTTTTTTTTAAATCTGGATTTTAGGTGGTTGTTGGGTAGATTTGGTTGGATGTTTTGTATTGGCTGATCTGATTGTGTTGTTCTTGGATTTTTTTTTTTGGGTATTTTTGGGAATGGCTGAGAGACTTGAGACTTAATTTGTTTTTTGTTTTGCTTTGTAAATCGAGTCTTAAAAACTCGATTTTCATGTAGACACCACGTGGAAAAATTGCCACATCAAACGTGAACAACTGATAAAAATCGAGTCCCAAAAACTCGATTTATAGACCCTAAATCGAGTTTCTTAGACTCGAAATGCTAGTAAAAGATATAGTTTCAAAACCTTAACAATTAACTAGATAGTTAGGAAAAAAAAATAATTACCTATTTTCTCCTAAGTTTTAGCCTTTAAAGTACGTATGGGGTTATTTTCTTTTTAGGTCTTAACATTTCAAAAATTTTGTTTTTATACTTTATGTTTTATTCCCTTTTCATATTAACTTCTTACATTTCAAAATTTTCATTTTCATAAAGGACCAATTAGAAAACTCAATCAAACATAAAGAGTTAAAAAAAAATTATTAAATGTAAAATGTCAAAATGAAAACAACTCCAAATTATAAAAGTCAAATGTATACTTTAATCTATTTTTGTACATTAAAGCTCTATATTTTAAGTTATATGAGGTTAAAGGCTGTCATACATGTAGAAAGATATTGATAAAAAGATTTGGACCGTTTGGTGCAGCCTACTTTCAATGGTTTATTCTTATTAAATAAATAAAAAGAACAAAAATGCAGTTGTACTATATAAAAAAAAAATGATGCTTTAAAAAGCTATAGATATACAAATCCGTAAAGTCCCCCTAAAAATAAAATTACGGTCCCAAATCATAGAAACAGTAATTTCGATTTCTTTATTCAATGTAAGGCCAATATACTCATCAATCCTTGAGCATAATTGACGTAGTACAATAAATCAATAAAAGCAAGTCACCTGAAACAAAAATCTAACCTTTTTTTTTTTTTACATGATAAAATCATTTTAAGTTTATATATATCATACTTTATTGTATCACGTAAGTTGTTTTTTTCTGGTTTGAAATATCATGTCAATCACCTTTCAAAAAAAAAAAAAAAAATCATGTCAATCATGTATTCCGTAAAGTACCTTGCTTATAATTACTTCCATTGAAACTCTCGTGTCCACTCAATCCTTGAACAATAATTTCTACGATTTTACTTTTTATTCAACGTGGAAAGTTCCATATATACTTCCATCTATCATTTCTTTCATATGGGTGATGCGTTACATCAACTTTTATTTTTTTGTTGAGGGGGATTCTACTTTTCGGCTTTCACTCTTGAATGATCAAAGTTAAAAAAAAAAAAAAAACTAATCGTGCCTCATTTTATTAGGCTAGCCATCAACCCGGCCAACCCAAGTTCATATAGGTTAGAAGCTACCATGTATTGAGTTTTGTACCCATTTGGAACCTTCCCATCATTTCAAAAGCAACATATTTCACCGTAAGAGTTTCACATTATATATTTCCAAGGCTCATACAAAACCGCTAACAGTCTAACATCGCCCTCACTCAACAAGAAAAAGTTCATGACTGCGAAGATGCTACTATTGCAGCCCCCACATTACTTGCTTCATTCATGAAGCTCACCACAAACAAATTTTAGTTTTACACAGATATATATATATATATATATACATATATATAATTCTGATGCCGCATGAATTTACAAATCCCCCAACACTACACATCGTACAAATATATATTCAGCTTAATGTAAAGCAAAAAATACATTTGTATATACGTAGCTAGCTAGCTAGCTAGCTAGACAATATTGGCAATAATAAGGTAATGTGGCATGGTTGTGATGGTTACTGCTTGAAGATTCCTGCAAATTGTCCGTACTGATCTTCCACATAATTCCATAACATTTAAATTGCATATATGCATATATTATATATATAGGCCATGGGGGCCGATTTTGGGACCACTGTGACACTAGACTTGTCTTAAATACTTTTGTGTTTGGCTGGATGTTAAGAATTTTTGAGGTACTGATCAACTACCAATCAGAATTCAAAAGTAATATCGTTTTCAGATGGCATGTTAATCGTCGGAGTCTTTGGACGAGTCCGATATCATCTTCTGGATCATTTGGCTTGTCTCTTCCTCGGACATTCGGTCTTCTTTGCTCTTTGATTCAGCATAAGCCTCAAAGAATTCCTTGTTTTCTTTCTCCAGTTCATTCCACACTGCAAAAAAATTTGATGCATGGCTTCGCTGTAAGGTTATCATAATATAATCCTCAAGATACACCAAAATATGTCAATTTAACTACTAAACTCTTGACTGTGTATGCATAACTTAAATATAAGTAAAAAATTGTGTACTTGTAATTAAGATGGTAACAAATTGAATAAAATCCTCACCATTTCACTGGAAGAGTTAAGATTTAATTAAAAAATTGAATATAATTATATAAATAGACTATCATGTCAATTAAATATTGAATACACATTTAAGCTTATATTAGTATAAACCAAACTACCCACCGCACACCTTGGTGTGATGGTCATTCTACAGATATAAGTGCTTGTGGAGTGTGAGAGGCAATGGTCAGGGTTCAAGTCTCCAGGAAGGAGTTTCACACACATATACACTTAAATTAGGCTAGAGTAGAATTATATCTTGTATAAAAAAAAAAATTAAAAAAAAAAAGTATAAACCAAACTGAACCGTATTCGGTCGGTTTGTCTTTTACTCCTTTCCTTTTGTTTTTTGTTTTGTTTTTTTGTTCTTTTTTTTTTTTTTTTCCATGTAAAATAACTCATGAACTCGAACATGATTAAAATGAGGATTTCTCACCATCACTGAAAGTGGTGTTTCCAATAGACTAGTAATGGGCTCCACTAAGAGCTTTTTAGCTCATATAGCATCTTATAATGTTTCTAATAAAAATGTCTGGAGTTCAAATCTTTGCCCTATATATTTTACAGACGTAACTAAATCAAAACGCCATCTGCAGGCTTGATCAGGCTTGTTAGAATTCTAGTTCACCAAAATACTTGAGCACAGTTTGCGATCATGTCAATTATATATATGTATTAGGTCAAGATCATTCTTTAGACTAGAGATTAATATGCCAAGGTTAATCCTACTTGAGATCTTGTCAAATTTTCAAGCCAGGCTTAAGCATGTTTTACTCAACTAAGCTTTGTTCTTTTGCGGCCTCTCTCACTCTCGTGTGTGTGTGTATCGATGTACAAATATGCATCTGTGTGTGAGTTTGCATGTGATGATGAACAATATATACACAGGCAGTAAACAAACCAGTGGAGGTGATGACAGGCTTGATGTTTGCATGTTTTGAAAGGGCTTCCATGCACTCTTCTTTAGTCATGCGGAAAATCAGACACTTCTCTATCAGGTGCTGCACCTACACATAATAAGTAGATATTCCGATCATAATCAACACCACCATCAACAACAGAATAAATTAATATCCTTTGAAAATATGAGTAATGAAATCAAACAGAAAGATCAAACAAAAAAAGTTCTAACTGATATATGATCAGTACCAAGTGTATGTATGAGGCAGAAGAAGAGTCCCCCATGATCCTATGATCTCTGATCTCTGTATATGTAAACTCAAAGAAGATCAAAAAGGAAATGGTTATTTAATTAGCTAGTGAAAGAAAAATGGTGCAATATGATGGAGTAGTATACCATGTTGCAAAACTATCAGATATATAGTACTAAAAAAGAAAAAGAAAAAAGAGAAAGCGGTGGGGATGGGGGTGGTGTTGGACCAAGAGTCCCACGTGGGAGATGGATGATAATTGGTTGGGAAGAGATTAGAGGAGATTGTAAATGACCATTTCTTTGTCTTTTAGATTACTATAAGGCGGAATCGTTCCACGTGATAAGTGGGCCAATTCAACAAAGAAAGCCTCCAAACAGACAAAACCCACAGTACCCAGATGGCATCCTCTCATATAGTAGCCATAATGACCCTCTCCTTAGGTTAGCCTCATAAAGCACCACACTTTAGTTGCATATACACACAAGAGAATGTTTTTCTTCTTTCCATCACCATGATAAATCAATTCCAAGCTTAATTTCTCAGTTTTCATCACCATGATAATCACTTCCAATGCTTAATTTCTCAGTTTTCATCACCATGATAAGCCTAATTCCTTAGTTTGCAAGAATAGGAATTTGGCCCATATATAGCATGTGATGGCATGCAGGGATTGGTCGACTTTGTTACGCTTATATATACCAATCATGGTGCAGTAACATCAAAGGTTAATTCAATTATTCAATGATAGAGTGAGACGATGATTCTTTGGGTGGAAAGGATATAGGAAGTATTACACAAATAATTTAGGGTAAAATATCATTTTTGTCCCTAAACTATCACAAAAGTTCGTTTTTCGTCCCTAAACTATCACAAAAGTTCGTTTTTTGCCCCTAAACTTTCAAAAGTTCTATTTTCGTCCTTAAACTATCACAAAAGTTCGTTTTTCGTCCCTAAACTTCCAAAAGTTCTATTTTCGTCCGTAAACTTTTTCAAATGTATTGATTTTCGTTTCTAAACTTCCAAAAGTTCTTAACAGAGTGCTGATGTGGGAGGGATGAAAATCAATACATTTGGAAAAGTTTAGGGACGAAAATAGAACTTTTGGAAGTTTAGGGACGAAAAACGAACTTTTGTGATAGTTTAGGGACGAAAATAGAACTTTTGAAAGTTTAGGGATGAAAAACGAACTTTTGTGATAGTTTAAGGACGAAAATGATATTTTACCCAATAATTTACTCTCCTGATTTTATGAACAGTAACAATCTCCATTTTGAGAGGGACACATGATATAAGACTTAGCTAACTTAACCTGACATATACTTTTTGGGTAGAAGGCCTATTGGATAGGTCATTCTCCTTCCACTTTAAACCATGTTTAAGTAAATCCATCAGAAGTTAATTTCTTATTTACTTCTTAATAATTTTGGACAAATTACGACATGCTGTTAATCTCCATAGAGAGGAGAACACATCCTAACTTGAATCCGCTTCAAAGGATATGTGGGTTCAACGTTTATTTTCTCACCTCAAAGGCAAGTCACAATAACTAATTTCTCATTCAATTATTAAAAATGTTTTTTACAAAGCTATAACATGATTGTACTTTCTATGTCAAGATTTTTTAAACTCGACTGCACCCTTGTTACTTCCAACGGAAATGTAAAAAGTTCAAATCATAATGACATTATCATAATTCATAACTAACTAACTAATTATTTTAGCGTGTGACATATTCAGTGTCATATACATATGTCACTGAATTTGTCACATGCTAAAATAATTACCACTTAAGCTAATTACCGCATGTCTAAATCAATTAAGCATAGCATTTCTCATTAAGCATATGTACTAACTTCTAAATGAATTACGTACATGCCTAAAATATTTGAGCACACGTTCTAAAAGATAGTTTTACTTGGATGGCTTGCCCTTGTGGAATGCCTTCATTTGACCACGTCATCAAGGCACACTTAGCCACATAATCAAACTTGAAATATTAATGCCCCTATGCCATTTCAAACTCATCAACTTCTTCTTCTTCTTCTTTTATTTTTTATTTTTTATTATTATATGTTTACTGAATATATATATATATATATATATTTATATTTATATATTTTAACAAAAGCAAACACAAAGAAAACAATCTACCTCACCATCCAAAAACAAGGACAACCATAAGAAGATGGGAAATCCTTCTCAAGCACAAAGAGACAGATTCCCATCAAGTAAATATCATGTGCCAAAAAGTTTGCTTCTCTCACAACGTGGTTTACGAATGAAAAGGAAACAGAATGTAATCAAGTTCTATTATCTAAGATAATAGAGGCTACTGATTAGGAGGGGAAAGAATAAAAGAGCAGACTATAAGATTTATTACATTTACCTCAGGTCCTCAACGCACACATTGAACTTGTAATTACCTCACTGTCTTGTCTAGTTTTACAAGGGGGAACAGAACATAAGTCACAAAACTTTATAAGTGGGGATCACCGACAATTTATTAGTTATAGGATCTTAACTCTGCTAATTTCGATAGCTATCTTCTATGTGATTTGATAACCTTTCCCTTTGATAATTTCAGCTAGCTAGCTAGTAATAGTTCGATTTATACCAATATTCTTTGGTATATTTATCACTTAGGGATGCATGAAGATTGAAAATAGAATGAGTAATTAAGTTCGACTAAGATTGAAAACAATAGGCCCAATTACTTGATTAGACTTCCAGTTGTCACGCTAATAAAATGAAGGTCACAGGGTTGAGACCCACAAGGAGTAATATATTATATTTGTTTTCTTTAGAAAAGTCACACTTAAAAACTGAAAAGTAGAATCAATGACAGTTTTGTCTTTTCTTTTTTTTTCATTAAGCTGCAACATCAAAATTTCCCACTTCAAAATTATTTAAAAAAAAGAGGAAGAAGGAGATCAGAGAGAACAAAGAAGAAGGCTCTATTGGCACAATAGGCCAGCCAATACTGGACTATGCATCCAGAAAATGAATTGTTTGCTTCCCCGTAGATATTTTTAAAACAAAAAGAAAAATTAAATACATGGACATAATAACACGAGATATGATAAGACATGATACACTGCATCTCATGAAAAATTAGGACACAAAACGTAAAAAATATATCAATTAATTAATTAATATTTATTTTTAAATATATTATATATAATTTATGTTTATATGAGATTTTAAAAATAAGTATGTAACAACTAACAACAATAAAATGTTAAAAACATATCTAAAATTAAAACAAAAGTAATCAAGATAATAAAGAAGTACAATGATACCCATTTTTTCCGCAATCATGCCCTTACAAATAATTCAATATAATAACAAAATTAAATAATGCAATTAATGTTGTGTACAATGAGTTAGAACCTATACACTATATCAATTAATAAACAAACAAAAAAAATGAACTAAGCTCACATACACGAGAAGTTATTCTGTGTTTTGGTTGTATGTTTCTTCTCCCTCACATGAGAGTGAACCCTATACTTGTAAGGTCCACTCTCATGTGAGGGAGAAGAAACCTGCAACGGAAACATAGTGAATTTTTTCCACATACACATACTAACCCCTGCCCTCAAATTTATTAATAATAATGACTAACACTTAACCAAACCAAATTTCTTTTCCAAAAGACATGCTAGTGGTTTAGTTGTGTGAATGAAAGATGTTCTTCACACATTTGTTATGTACTTCTAGCGGATTATAGCTGAGTGTTTTCTTTTTTTTTTCAATAAAGTTCCCAGGTTTTCTTCTCAATTTTTTTTTTCTTCTCCAAAAAAAAAAAAAAAACACAAGCAATGCAGAGATGGCGTCCATGAATTCTTGAATACGCAAGCAAATGCAGATAGTTCTTCTGCGGACTGTGACGACTGTCATATATTCTGTCAAGTTGGTTTGCACTTAATTTGCAGATAGTTCCAAAATGTGAATTGACAGTGTGCACAGTGCATATATGTAATGAATGGTGCCGCAAGTTCATCTTATTTTGCCATGTCAATGCACCACTAGCCATGGTTAGATATCATTTTAGATTGAGCTAGGTGACGTGTCAGATGTGGATTGGTCTACCATCACAAAGTCAGAAAGATAATGTTCTGTACTCTCTTATCAGTTTTCTCTATCTCTCGCTGCTAGCTAAGAAGTTGAAACTTCCTTCAACTTCCATAAGAGTGAATAATGAAACTTAATTGCTTCGCCCCCATAAAAATGGAATGGAGGGTTAGATCATTGATTTAAACATCCACTAAATGCTTTACCAATCAACATTGTTTTTTTTTGTCAGACAAACTACTATATAGTGCAGTAAGTTATATAATGCACATATGAACTGCTCCTATGGCTGTGGACAAGAAGTGAGCTCTATTTGTGAAGCACGCTTATGTATCAGACAGCTGTATGTGGGCTCAATCAACATCATAGAATTACCAGTACGGTCGGATAACTTGATGTGGTAGCTATCATATGTGGTTTAGCTCAAATCAACTGAAAAATCAGAAAAAACATTAATTCTGAAAGTTAAAGGCCCGTTTGGTAGCCTATTTTGAGCAACATTTTTTCACATTTCAAATACACTTACACACATTTTCATATACTTTTTCACTATATATATATATATATATCAAAAACACTATACCAAAAACCACCTAAATAACTTGGAAAACACTAGTATTAAATTGTACCCCTAAATAATTTAATAAGAGCAGATTCTGACATTTCGTGCACTGCGAATGTGTGGCTTTAAGGAAATAGCTAACACATTGCATGCATGTAAACATGCACAACAATTATTCAATATCGAAATAGCTCTATCAAAGTATGTTGTGGGGCACAATAACTTTGAAGATTTTTCCTCAGATTTTTCTGTTAATTAATGATGAACTTTTTCGAAAGGGGTATAGTAACTATTTTTTCAGGACAAAACTGAGAGAAAGGAGCAGTGATCTTTCTCTTTCGTCCTTTTTATGTGATTATAGACTTCTCCAAATACATAAAGATATCTTCTCAAGCATAAATCACAGCCTCACTTGTTTAACACACACCCAACTTAATTTTTTTGAGGAAAACACACACCCAACTAAAAGGTGGTAATATGCAAGAAACTGATAAAAAGTACATAAGTTATAAATACATTGGAAACTACAGCATGCTTTAAATTTTAACAAATTCATGATGTTGCAACCCAAGAGTCATTTGCAACTTACAATTTAGCTTTGATAACCAATCAACGTACAGGTTTTTAGCTAAAAGAACCATTTAAATCCCACAAAAAAAAAAAAAAAAAAAATTTCTAATTAAACAGATTTCATGATCATTGGGAATGCTTATGATCTGGTACCAATCTATTTGCAT
Organism: Quercus aquifolioides; assembly: GCA_019022515.1. Classification (NCBI taxonomy): domain Eukaryota; kingdom Viridiplantae; phylum Streptophyta; class Magnoliopsida; order Fagales; family Fagaceae; genus Quercus; species Quercus aquifolioides. The sequence continues at coordinate 9,869,383 of CM032329.1, read as the reverse complement.
GCTGCGAAAATTATGCACCATGAATCACATCCTTCTGACCTTCCCATACATCTTTTTTTTTTTTTGGAGGAACCTTTCCATACTTCTTAAATGTCCTAATTATGTTCCAGGAAAGAGAACACGCTACAGCTTTGGAAACCATTTTCTTCATTTCTCCAAAGAATGGTTGTAAGGAAAAGTAAAGTGCTTTACGGTGGTACTTTCCCACATTCAACAAATTCCTACAGGATTTGTCTAATCAAATGACCATCAATAATTGCCTTCTCTATCTCTCACTAATAAACTTTTACCTAATAATTTCAAACGACTACTACTAAGTACTAATGATCCTTACTAATACAAGTCAATCCAACATCATCAAGGCGCACTTGTCCTGTCCTTCAAGCAGGGTATCTAATTGGTGATACTCTGATGGGCATTCATCTTTAAAGATTGGCCATTTTTACGACATTATGAATACTTGACACTCTTTATCTTATATAGTACACTGACAAAATTTGGATGTTACTCTTTGTCCTCTGTTTGTTTTGATATCATAATGTAATTTTAGAATTTTTTTTTTTTTTTTTTTTTGGAGAATGTGTAGTTTTAGAATTTAAATGGTTAATATTTGCACATATTTTTTATGACTTTGTACTACTTGTTTTTATGTGTTTCTTTATCTTTTTATTTTTATTATTTTTATTTTATAATATTATATTATACATATATTAGTCATAACTTCTTATTATGCCATGAATTAAGGCATGCCATTTATACTTGATCCAAGCATAATCAATGCCCCTATTGGTCATTCATTGTGCGTATATATATCCTATATACACAATTTAGAGTGGTTGTTAGTTTATGCAAATGTTTGTATTTGACTTAATATATCTACCCTCTATATTTTACTTTGTACGGGTCCTTCCTTTTCCTTTTTCCTAAACAATTAAATAGGTTAATTGATTAATTAATAACATAATAATTTTTTTTGAGGTAATTAATTAATAACATAATAATTGATAAAGCATCAAATATCCTAATTATTAGGTGATCTATCATAAAGATTAATTGACCTTATGACCATTCAAGATAAATAACTCCACTAAATTAAAACCAAAATGAGAAGTCTAAAATACTCACAAAACATATTTTTTAATATGCCAATTGTATTGTGAATGAATTTTTTTTAATACTTTTTATGTCATATATCATACCATATCATGTATTATATGATACATGAACACTATATAAAATTTATAAACATATATAAGGTGTATTTGTTACAAACTTGAAAAATATTCAGTGAATAATTTATTTATGAAATATTATTTAATAAATCTAACTAACTATGTTAATTAGAGAACATAATTATAATATTTGAAATTGATATATTAAAAAGTAATGGTTCGATTGTGCTACTATAGTCTCATTACTCCCATCAATAAAAATCAGGAAAAAGAAGAAGGAAAAAAAGAAGTAGAAAAGGAGATAATCAAAAAAAAAAAAAAAAATTAGGGAGAGAGAGAGAGAGAGAGAGAGAGAGAGAGAGAGAGAGAGAGCAAACGAAAAGAAAAGAAAAAGTTGGAAACATGTAAGCATATTCTCCTAAAAACCCAACAAGAAAAAAAGAATAATGAATATTGTAGGGTCAGGATTTGTAGCCCAAGCCCAAAATAATGAATTTGTAGAGAGTGGGTGAAAAAGCTGGGTTAGTTGTGAATTTAGCAACTGTTAGCTATGATATCTTGGAATGAACCAATGTAAAAACACACTTAAAAACTAAATAAATTGATGTCCGAAGAGGTTATTATTGATTAAACAGTGAATACAGTTCTTAGAGCTACAGTAATATCTTTCTCTTCCTCTTCCTATCTTTTTCTTCCGCCTCCTATTATCAGAGGCATCTTCCCTTTATATAGCATCCTTCCCCATCATCTCTGTCGTCCACTTGTTCTTCATCTATGTATCCACTTGAGTAGATGTCACGTCAGGTATCTTCTTTAGCTTTCTGTGAGTGGTGGTAGCTGAGATTACACTGTTCAGGGGTCTTCTCCACATAAATGCGGCCAGGAAAGTTGCTGCAATGCATTAAACACAGTGGTAGCAGCTTTTTCTTTTAGATATTTCTCTGTTCTTATCATCTTCAGGCATGTCCAAAGCTTATTCTTATCATTGAAGTTGTTAGGAAGATCACTCGAACCTTCCAGATATTTGCTTAATCGAGACTCTTTGTATCCGAGGAGAATGAACTCTTTGGACCACTGGTGCTCTCTTCGGACTATACTCCTCGTTCATTTCCAGGTATATCTCTTCCACACGGACTCCTTCTCAACCACTTTCTTCTCTTCGGACACACAGTAATCTTCAAGTAGGGCCCTAGGTCCAATACATAAGGTTGGGCTTTTACCCCCCACAAATATAATTAACTTTTTAATTTGTTGAGCTTAACAAGATTTGACTCAGTTTTATTGTATGATGCATGAGCATCCTTGACACACCATACATTAATACTCATTTCTTCTGGTTTGACATTCCATACTAACAATTATGTGCAAATCAGTTTTCAATCATCAGTTGCTTTCGTAAGATTAATACAACTTACAACCATTCAAGTTGGGTCAAATAACCCCAACAAAATTATGGATTGACCCAACCTGTATCTTATGAGTCAAATTTCAGGCTATACTCATTTTTCCAATCAACAAAAGTTCTCTCCATATATACCTGAACAGAGTCTAATCCAATTTTGTCCAGTCTAATTGTTCAATCATTTCGAACAGATTTGTTTGAGTTCAAACACTGATGAATGAATATATAAAAGTAGAGACCTTGTGGGAAAGTATGAGATTCTGCCAAGTAGCACATTGTATAACATTCTTTTCATTCAGCCTTTCACCTCATCTAAAATTAACATTTATGTCAAATTATTAAGTAATGGCAAATACATTTATTTCAATGTATAATAAAATTCAAAAAATCTGTATACATTTATAACTTTAAATGCTTTAGATAGATACGGTTGGATCTAAAAATTCATGGGGAATGAAGGAATTAAGTAAGACTAACTTCAACGCATAATTGCAAGAGTCTGATTCAATGAATAGTATAATATGATTATTTGTCTCCACATTTGTCCAATATAAATCTCTAATTCCTTTGGACTAAAACTTGCATAATTTCTCTAACAATATCTTTGGTTCCCTTTTTGAGAGGTATGTTAATTTCCAAAATATTATGTTTGTCTTTAATATTTTGTTTAGTTTTTATGTATACATTTTTAATGATGTATCATTGTAATGTGTAGGTTGGTTTTTTCATATTATGTGCTAATTAGATTTTTGGTTTTCTATATGATGCATATACTTGCTAGGGATTTGTAGTATTTTTGGTGTTTTGGTTACTTTTAGTTCAACTAAAATATGGAGGTCAAATTGTGATATTATTGCGTCACTATGACATTGTTGTTTCTTTTGTGGTATCATGAAATTTTAGCAGTTTTTATAGCTAATTGATTAAGGACCAAGCTAGATTATCGAAAGGAGACAGTTACACCTGGTGTAACTCTAAGCAATGTTACACCGCCCAATAATTTGTTATTGAATTAATATTTTGAAAATCCAACCATTGAATTAAATGTTCTATATGTTCTTAACATGCATGCCAATTTTCATATCAATCGGATGTTATTTACCATTTGATTCATAAACTCATATTTTATGCATTATTTTAAACTACAAAAACTTGAATTTTAACAATTGATTGATGACATGGCTATTAATCTTTGATTACCTTGAAATTTTACAAGCATGGAGAATATATGAAGATAATGTAATCTAACGGTAGATTTGTCAACATTCGCATCTAATTAAAAAATATTAAGTGGTGTAACATTGTTTAGAGTTACACTAAATGTAACTTAAACTCAACTCATATATATATATATATATATATATAAAAGTTAATATAAAAATGGTAAAAAGCAAGTTCTTGCTAAATATAAATAGTATGGGCTTAACACAAGGACCAAACTAAGAGCTGAGTATTTCTTTTATTAATGGGCTGACAAGAGATCAAACCGAACGAGTTGGGCAAATTGGGCTTCACGTTTGGGGATGGGCTATTGGGAGGCCCGCACAAGTGAGTTCTGCAAAGTAAGCAGCGTCAACACTTGGCCAGCCTATCACCCCTCCATAAATTCTTGCGCACGTTTAGATCGGCGCGGCGAGCGGCTCCCACCACTCGCTTTGTTTTCCTTACTCATTAGTTTAAGGCAGTTAGTTAAGAGCTAGCGAAGCTCAATTTATAAGGCTTCAGCCAGCCCAAGTCGCAAGGTCTAATCGATGTGGGACTATATGAAACTCATGCTCAATTAAATTTACACACCATAAAGATTGTGATATGCGCAGAACTGCAAACAGTTTTTCTCCCTGTTTATTATGTATCCATCAGGTAACTAACTACAACATAATAGATGTTACATATTACTTACATTCCAAGGTCCAGATTAGTTTAATCTTCTACCACTACCATTGCCTAGTGTTCCACTTCCTCAAAAATTCTGCTTCCTAACATACTTTATCCACACATTTTTTAAAGAGAATAGCTTTGTAACATAGTGGCATTACTTGGTCACCTTGATAAAGAGAAATAACGTTCAAATTCTCCCTCCCCTACTTATTATAACAATTAAATTATCAAAAAAAAATGTAGAATATCTTATGAAATAGACCATAATCTCCAATATGCAGTTATCATTTCTGGCATCATTCAAACTACTCCTGTATTTGCCACCAGCAGTATAAATTTACTCCAGCCACTAGAGCCTCTCGAGTCTCGAGTTGCCAAACAAATAGCCTTCATTCTGCACTTCGAAAAACTGCCATCTTCCTTTCCTAATTTTTACAAATAAAGCTGATCAACTCCATTTGCCCTTCTTCTTCACCTTCCCTCCTATCAGAATCAACACTTGCCATCCCATACGCTGTCTAAAATTACTTGCCTTCAGTAATTTCTGTCTTAACTGTGCACCCTTCAAAATGCTTCATGAAATTTTGTAAGTGCTGAAGAGTGATTTAACATGAAATTATGAAATTTAGGATTAGATTTAAATTCATTTAACGAATGCTTCAACTAAAAATGAATTGAAACTGGCCTTAGCATATCTGATTTCAATCTCAAATTTTAAACTAATCCAGACTGCTCTTGCCAATGACTCTTTAAAAACATACAATTAGCAATGTTAATTATTTTCATTTACTTCGTTAGGAGGTGCAACCACTTTAAGTTTCCAAAGAAACAAAAGAACTTGGAATGCGAGAGGTGGAAGCCAAAGTTTAGACCATTTCCAACAATTGAACCCACCATTTGAGATGTTTCCTAAATTACCATCTTTAAATCTGTAGTAAGTGAGAGCATTTCTTAACTAAAAACTCTCCAGGTTTTGAAGAAGGCCAAAAACTAATTTAATCTAGAATAGGCTCTTTAGGCATAACTGTGTAAAGGATTTGTCTTTCATCATCCTTGAAGAAATGAGTAACCAAATCTGCATTCCATCTTCCAAGTCCAAGTGCTCTGATCTATCAGATCTACCACCTTGACCTCAGTGAAATTGTTATTGAATACCAATTCCTCCTTCAATGGAAACCAATTGGGATCCTTTAGGCATAAAGATTAGCCACAACTCACCCAATAATGTGATGAATATATAGCAGCTCATAGTAAATGTCAACTAAGTAGATTAGGCTTGTGGATGTCCAATGTTCAGGAACACGATTCAAGTTGGATTTGACATTCATAAATTTTTGAAACCCAAACTGGGTGTTTGCATACAAGCAGGCAAATAATCCGAAATAATTGAGAGCAAGTTTGTCCCAATTGCAAAATTTTAAAATAAATGCTTTTTTTTTTTTTTTTTTTTTTTTTTAAGTTTCAGTCCAGAGTTGGGCCATTTCATCTCCCAGAGTCTAATGATCATAAACACATACAAATTTAACCTCTCTGATTTGAGTACACTCCCAATAATCTTTGTAACTATTTCTTTTTAAGTTGTTAATCATTATCAATTCTGAATGCTAGTATAAAATTATATGGCATAAGTACGAGATAATGAATGAGTTATGCTAGGGATACTACAAATTTGACTACATAGAGCTTACGAAATTATGTTTGTGAGAGACCAAGACCTTAGTTGGCCATGTTTCTGACTTATCAGGCCAAACCCACGTGAATTGGTGATTTCATGTTAGTGTCCCTCAAGGTGGTGATTCGACTGAAATTATTTTCATTCTTAAATCCATGGTTTAAAAACCTGAACTGTTCAATGAATCATAAAAGGGAAAGGTTCAAGGTTTTTGAGATTGAACCAAGGAAGTCTATACCGTAAAGGAGGCTGTACCGGTTTGGCCAGCGGTATGATATATTTCGGGTACCGGTGTACCGTTTCGGATTTATCGCTATTATTTTATATATATATATATACACATACTTGATTATTTATTTAGAATTATTTATAAATCTATATAAGAATCCTTAAATTTATAATAGCATATTTCTTTAAATTAATTGCTTATTTTTAATATGATTAATTTTTGCTCAAATATCAACCCAATAATGTAAGCTGACATACTAGATTGTAATAATAATAAAAAGATAAAAAGATGATATTAATTATTTAAAAAAAAAACATAAAATTGCTTACCAAATGTGAGTGGCAGCCAGCCTAAAAGTCAAAGTATATTGGAAATTTGAACTCATTAGAGTTCACGTGGGTGTGTTAGAACTCACACAAAACAACTAAACAAGAGCCACACACACACAGCTAAAACAGAAAGCACAAGAAGATAGTTCAGTCTCGGTCAAAACTGAAGAAGAAGAAGAAAAATAAGAAGAAGAAGAAGCGGCTGGATGTCTTCCCCAATTTTTCAAACACAGAGTAAAGCAACAAATTATTTCTCTCTCACAGCTTCAGCCTTCACTTGCTCTACCTCTTTCTCTCCCTTTCTCACTTTTTCTCATCTTCTTCTTCCTTTTCTTTTTCTTTTTTCTTCTTGTTTTAGTTGTTTGTACCGGTCCGAAACATCTTTACTAGCCGAAACAGCCGGATTTCGCCGGTACGGCCGGTATTTTTTCCGGTACGAAACAAGGGATGTACTTGTACTGGTGCATTGGCCAGTACGGTATATACCGGCCATACCGGCCGGTACGATACAGAATTGACTTCCTTGGGTTGGATCGGGGTCAAACCGAGGTCGAACCGTGATGATGTCATAATTAATTTAATAATTATTTAAAATATAAATATATTAAATTAGTAAAAATTGATCATTTGACTAAAATAGTCCAAAATAAATATAGATATCTATCTTTCAAATGTATTTTTTATATCATAACTTTCATAATACAAATAAAAATTAAGCGCAAATGCATTTTTAGTCCTTACATTTTGCATCTTTTTCATTTTGGTCCCTACATTTTCATTTCACCACTTTTAATCCCTAAATCAATTAACGTGTTCCATTTTAGTCCTTACCGTTACTCACTTAACAGAAATTGCTGATGTGGCAAACATAGTGCACTGTTGGCACATTAAATACTGATGTGGCTAATAAAATAATATTAAAAATGCCACATCAGCATAAAATAATGATTGAAAAAGACACATAAGCATCCACATCAACTTTTGATTTTGAAAATTAATTTATCTATTTTAACAAAATGAAAAAAAAAAAAACAAAATTAGAACCTAAAATACATGAATTTAGATCTGCCATCCTCTTCATCAAAAAGATAGAAGAGCACAAACCCAAAAAAAAATCATACAAATCCAGAAAATCAAACATAAGAGCGCAAGAAAATCAAACCTAGAAAAATCATAAATGAATATTGTACAAACAAAATCAATCCATTTATGTATATATACACAAACCAAATTATTCAAAACAAAATCAATCCACGTATACCAACAAAAACCCAACTCAACCATACCAACACAAAGCAAAATTAAAATTAAAATAAGAACACAAACCCAGATTAAACATAAGAACACAAACTTAGATTTTCTAGGATTTTCTTACCCTTTCTGGTCAACACAAACACAAACACAAACTGATTTCCAACAAGAACACCAAAACATCTCAAACCTAGCAATCAACGATCAACAAACCCATCCCACGACCCACTCCAATAACAAACCCACCCTTCAACCCACCACCGGACCCAATCGACCACTGCTTCACAACTATTGACCACCACCACCGATTGTTGTTTCACAACTACCACCACACCAATCTCAGCCTCTCTCTAAACCTAGATCAAAACTATGGAAGGTTGTGGAAAGGGGAGGAAACAAGGAGGGGTGAGCAGAAAAGGGGAATCGAGGAGGGAGAGGCACCGATCTGAGACAGAGAGACCCATTTAGAGAGAAAGACATCGATCTGAGCCACAGAGAGAGAGCAAAGCACTAATTTGAGCGAGGAGCTTGAGGCATTTGAGTTTGGGTTTGGGTTTGAGCAAAATCAAGAGATAAAGAGAATGTTTCAATCAGAGAAAGAAAAAAAAAAACACCACAACCAGTTGTGGTGGTGGCGGTGGCGATGAGCAAGGAGTTAGAGCTCGAAGCTTTTTGCCATGAACGTGTTTTGGAAGAGAGAGATCTCCGTTTTTTGGAAGAGAGAGAGGAAACTTGGATAATGTTTTAGAAGGGTTGGGGGAACCAGTTTTTGATAAGGAAGTTTTGGGTTGAAGTTTTTTCTGGGTTTGTGTTCATGTGATTGAATATTTTGGTTTTGTGTTCTTTCTTGTTCATGTTTAAGATGAGACCAGATCTAAATTCATGTGTATTTTAGGTTTTAATTTTGTTTTTTTAATTTTTTATTTTGTTAAAATAGATAAATTAATTTTCAAAATCAAAAGTTGATGTGAATGCTAATGTGTCTTTTTTAATCATTATTTTATGTTGACGTGGCATTTTTAATAATATTTTATTGGCCACGTCAGCATTTAATGTGCCAACAGTGCACTCCGTTTGCTACATCAGCAATTTCTATTAAGTGAGTAACGGTAAAGACCAAAATGGAACGTGTTAATTGATTTAGGTACTAAAAGTAGTAAAATGAAAATGTATAGACCAAAATGGAAAAGATGCAAAATGTAGGGACTAAAAATACATTTACGCCTAAAAATTTTCTAAGCAAATATAAATAGATATTGAGTTTCTCAATCAATAGAGTCAATACTATATCGGAAGTAGTTTTGAACTGGTCAATATCAATGTACCGTTTTGGGATTACCGTGTGTGTATAGAGAGAGAGAGAGAGAGCTCAATATTCAATATTTTTATGCAGGTCTATGTCTAAATTAACTTTAAGTCATATTCAGCGAAAAACAAAAAAAAAAAACAAAAAAAAAACCTTAAGTCATGACAAAGCACATTTCAGTACCCAATAATTTTTATTTTATAAGACCCAATAAAATTTTTAAAGAGAGAAACTGGTTTGTCTGCCCATAGCCAAGCCCATTTGACAATCCAATCATTATTTTTATGCCCAAGCCCATTTGAATAGTCCACTGTCCAACATCTACGAATCTTTTTTTAAAAAAATAAAATAAAATAAAAAGCTAGAAGATGTCTGCCCATTTAAAAATGGGTTAAAAATTAAATAAAGAACAAGACCCAAGAAGGAAGTGCTTGACAGCAAGCATTGGTGGTTGACGGTAAAGTAAGTATTAGTGGTTGACAGAGCAAACAGCAAAGAAGAAGACTCCAAAGGCAAAAATGCAAAAACAACCTCGTCAGAAATCAGAAAAAAATAAAAAAATAAAAAAAACCTCTAACAGCTTGACCTATGAGAACCGTTTACGATTCACTAACTTCTTGCATAGGCCGATTCTTGGGGTTTAGAAAACTTGTTGGTGAATGGTTTTCGATTAAACCAGTGGGACTGTACAATCTGGTTTGAGTTTCAAAATCATGCTTAAATAAAGAGTTTTTACATTTAGTCACCACTTATTTTATTGGAAAACATAAGAACACCAAATAACAAAATGTATTTCATTGAGTAATTGAATTTACATAAGTAGAAAAATCAATGTAAGAGAAAAGTACATGGTGTTCGTCTTAGTTATATTCTACTAAATATAAAATTAGTAGATGGATAAAACACTATTTAGAATCCTTAATCTAAGTTTGGAGGCTAAGTTACAAGGTGAAAATATTAAGCATCCACATTGTCTTGTAAAACCGGTCTTCTAAATTATAATAGTCAATGGACATATTTCATCATATACAAGCATTTAATATGTCACAAGCAATAAAGCAATATCATTCAACACAAAGCATGGATCAAAACATAAATGTGAAATTTCAAATTTGCCATAAAGGAGAGAGAAAGAGCACGGAAACATGTGAATTTATGGAATTGATGAACGTGAGGAAGAAATTGAAAAAGAACAAACATATTGAAACAAACATGTTATCACATTGAACTCATCAGTCATCATGATTAAGAAATTAAAAACAAACATGTCATTGCATTGAATCTAGCATGGCAAAGTACTTGAAAGGCAAACATGTTATTGCATGTGAATCTAGCATGGCAAAGGAATTGAGAGGCAAAGTTGGCAAACATGTTATTGCATGTGATAGGCAACAATTTCAAATCAAACATAAAATTAATTCATGAACAGCATATGAACGAATGAAGAACGTAATGAACATCATTTTATTATAGCATGCTAAACATCATAAAAACACTACATAATAAGTACACAAGCATTTGAACACCAAAAAAAAAAAAAAAAAAAGATTAAAAACAACAAGGCCATTACCTGCATATGATTAAATACAAACAAGATGGGGGAAATCTTTTAGAGCATTTGACGAGTGAGGCAACAAGGTGCCTGGCTACAACCCATGACAAGGAAAATTGGTGTTGCCCAAACATGACCGACTATACGCAGACAATCATGGGGCCTTACTCTGTTGCTTTCTCTAGAACTCGGGTAAAGTCTCTTGTCGTCGAATAAGAGATCTAAGGTTCGATCTTCGCCTACACAAAAAACCAATTAAGTGTTTTGGTTTGATGATAAAGAGCAATCATCAGAAGCAGATGTCATATGTTGAAACTGTATAAGATAATTATTTCTAGGATCCTAGAATTGAAGCGAGAAGATGCTCACTTTCACTCCAAGACTAGAAAGACTGCATGTAGACAAACACATCTTACTCTTTCTAGAATGCTAGGGGGTGGAGTCCCTTGAATGGTGAGTGTTAGATTAAATGAATAAATTCATCATCTCTTAACAACTTAAATTTTTTGGAGAATCAGTAGTTTAATATGATATCAAAACAAAATGTCATAAATACAAGCTCATGTCAGGCTGTCACTGTCACCACCTCACCTCACATTTGAATTTCCTCGCCTCACATTTAAATTTCCTCCTTATTTCATAACAATAACCAATCACAAAGGCCACGAAATTCCCTTACATTTTATACACGATTATTTCACACAAATTGATCAATTTTTCTCCTTCATTCACAACCAACAAATTGTTGGAAAGAAGGTGGTGATAGACTTTTTGTCCCTCTCACACAAAACCGCTAACATTGCTCTCACTCGTCAAGTGGAAGAGTGCCGTGAGATGAGACACAGAGACTTTTAAGTAGATGGGACCCATTATCATAAAAACTAATAAGTAGACTCGTCCCCACAATATTGTCTGGGCAAAATTTGCCAAACAGTGCAAATTTCGAAATTTTTAAGCCGGATAGCACGCGTTCAAAGTTATTTTGTTAGTTAGACTGTTTTTGAAAGTCGATTTTACCAAACTCGACTTCCAGGCAAGATCCCGCACCCCCACAGCCAACATATAGTCTAACGTGGTTTAAATAAAAAGGAAAAGCCACCTGGAAAAGCCACCTGGAAGTCGAGTTTAGTAAACTCGACTTCATGAAAGTCGAGTTCACTAAACTCGACTTCCAGGTGAGCTAAAAACATGTCACAGGTGGACTAGAAAGTCGAGTATAGCGTACTCGGCTTCCATAAGTCGAGTATGGTGTACTCGACTTCCAGTAAATGTCCACCTGCCCAACTAACTCAACTAACTCAGTAAATGTACACGGTAAAAATTTATTTAAATGGAACTCGAGTCTGGTAAACTCGAGTTCCAATAAATTTTACAGCTACCCCAACTGTCTCAGACTTATACACTCAACTCTCACTTCTCACAGCTCTCTCCCACGCCAAAACTCTCCCTTTCAGACAAAAAGCTTTTCTTCTTCTACACAAATCACATTCATCATTCTACAAATTAAAGTTTTTCTTCTTCTTCAATTTGTAGGTAAATATTCAAACCTTTTTAACTTTTTTTTTTTTTTTTTGTTACCTGGATATATACTCTTACATTTGGTAGATATATATATATACATACACATACCACTTTTATATTTTTGATGAGTAATGTGTTGTTATTATCATCATTATTATTATTGTTTTTTTGTATTTGTTATTTGTGCTTTGTAATGGGTTGTTATTTGATATGCAATTGGTTTTTCTTTGTAATGTGTTGTTATGTATAATGTGAATAAATGGATAACATATTATTTATTTGCAAGGTGTTGTAATGTCACTTTTATATTTTTGATGAGTAATGTGTTGTTATTATCATTATTATTATTATTGTTTTTTTATATTTGTTATTTGTGCTTTGTAATGAGTTGTTATTTGATATGCAATGGGTTTTTCTTTGTAATGTGTTGTTATGTATAATGCGAATGAATGGATAACATATTATTTATTTGCAAGGTGTTGTAATGTGTAATGGTTTGTTAGTTGTAAGATGCAACTTCAACACTCAATTTTTTAAGGTTAGCAACCATGTAAAAATTTGTTTGAGTTTAAAAATTCGAATTTTTGCTTGGAGAGAATAAAATTTCAATTGATTATAATTGTTTGGTGGACTATGTTATCTTTATATTTGCCTTGAGGCAATATTTTGTAGTTCATATCGAATAAAGGTGTTATATTCGTCACTAACTTTTAGTAAACTTATTTGACTTATATAGGTTTGTAATGAGTTCGATTGATTTTTATCTATATTATGGTGGGGAGCCCTGCAGTGATGTGACTTATGGAGTGACATATGAAGGGCCTGGTAAAAAATTAGAGATTATTCAGCTAAAAAAACGGCGGGAGATCAATTTGAAGAAGTTGAAAAAGAAAATTATGAAAGAGTTGGATTTGGACCGTCGGTTGCATGACATAAAAATTATATATCGTGCTCCTCATGCAGTGTTCAATGACCGTATTGTCTTCATGCCTATTGAGATAAAAGGAGACAAGCTTGTTCAAATTATGTTTGACAGGATAAACTCAACGCCCCAGTTAAAAGCTGCTGAGTTGTATATAAGTGTGGAGCCTCGTATAGAAGTTGGCGGTGAAGATGTGCAACAAACAACTTTAGAGGTTGGTGGCAGGGAAGAATTCCATCCATTACATATGGATAGTTATCCATTACATACAGATAATTGTCTGACTCTTACCCCGTGCACCACAGTTGGGGGTTATACACTACCATACCAAGAGACACCAACTCCAATGGAGGTTTGCGGATCTAGTTATCAACAAGAATGTATTCAATCTCTAGGGAGGGAAGACGAAGACAAAGATGATGTTGATCATGGTAGAGATGAGTATGAAGAGATGATTGGGAGAGATGACTTTCACGAGAATACTATAAACTATGAAAATGTTGACAATGTCGTGGATAATCATGATGATGATGCTATAGAGTTTCAAGATGATATAGGCGGTGGTATAGGTGTGCAGCCTGCAGTCCCTACATATAAAGCTCATGGTCCGTCATTCCATGCAAACACTTAGGATAATATAGTTGATCCTTCAAATGTTGAGATACCATTTTCATCAAGTTGGGTGCGGGGAATGAATTTTAGCAATGGGTTAATTTTTCCTAATAAAGAGGCTGTGAGACAGGCATTAATAGTTTACTCTATGGACAACAACAAGAATTATATAACTGAGCGGTCCAACCAACAAAGACTGTGTGTGAAGTGCATGAATGAGTCATGTGCATGGAAAGTCCGAGCATTCTCGCAACGGAAGCTTAACGGGTTATGGGCCGTCACAGTATACGGCGGTCCTCACACTTGTCCATCAGTTGGGGTGAACAAAGATGGCAGAATGATGGATTCCAATTTTCTTGCCAAAGAACTTCATACATACGTACTTGTAGATCACGCCAGCAAAATAAAGGATCTCCAAAATCTGATGAAGGAAAGGTTTAACCACGATATATCGTACTACAAGATATGGGATGCGAAACAAAAGGCTATTGCAAACATACACGGGAATTGGGAAGAGTCGTATCAAAAGTTGCAGAAGTTGTTGTTGGCATATAAGGATAGCGATCTGGGTACACAAGTGTCTTTTCGGTCGATCAACGGGAACATACCGGATACAATTATATTCAAGTATGTGTTCTGGGCTTTCGCTCCTTCCATTGCTGGATTCGCACATTGTAGGCCAGTAATTAGTATTGATGGAACTCATCTTTATGGAAAATATAAAGGAAAGTTGTTGATTGCAATGGCTACCGATGCTAATAATGAGATTTTTCTGCTTGCCTTTGCGGTTGTGGATGATAAGACGAGGGCTAGTTGGGGATGGTTTTTATCTTGCCTGCGGACCGCGATACGGGATGTGGTACCCGATTTCGGCATTTGCATAATATCAGACCGACATAGAGGTATAATATCATCCATTGCACAGTGGCCCAATGATTATGTTCCAGTATATCATAGATATTGCATTAGACATGTGGCCAGCAACTTCAACACTCAATTTAATGACAAATTCTTAAAGTCTTTGGCCTTGAAAGCAGGATACGAGCATCAAGATCGCAAACTTGGAAAAATATTGGATTGCCTTAAGGAAGCTGAACTCAAATTCAGCCAGGATCCTAATCCCAATATAGCAAAAAAGAAGCCATACTCCTATCTAATGAAGGAGGGTCTGGAGATGTGGACACTATCACATGATGGTGGACGCCGTTATGGGGCAATGACTACCAACATGTCTGAGTGTTTCAATGGAGTTCTAAAAGGTGCACGTGGACTACCCATATCTGCATTGGTTGACTACATTTGGTGCAAACTTGTCGCCTATTTCAATGATCGGCGCACTAAAATATTGGGTGATATTGAACATGGTCAGAAGTTCAGCAAGCATGCCATGGAGAAATATGAAGCAAATTACGAAAAAGGGACAAGACACTATGTGAGGCCATTTAACCAGCAAGACGGTGTATTTCAAGTTTGCACGACGCATAATCCAGACAGATCTGATGGGGGAGACCATAGTCATGAAGTAAGGTTGCTAGAGAACACATGTACTTGTGGCAAATGGGAAATCTATAAGATCCCGTGTTCACATGTGATTGCAGTTTGTATCAGGGAACATATCAATGCAATGAGGTATATTGACCCATGTTATACTTTACAACGATGACTTGCCACTTATTCACATGAGTTTCGTGTGCCCAAGGATAAGTCATTATGGCGGGAGGTTGCCAGCCCAAAGTTGTATCCTGACCCTGAAATGTTGCGAGACAAAGGTCGACCTATGTCAACAAGAATAAGAAATGAGATGGATTGGAGGGAGAGTCAACCCAAGCCGAAATGTGGAGTGTGTCATGAAGAGGGCCATAACCGTAGGAGATGTTCGAATGTGATTCACACATCAACAAGCAGCCATGTTCCGAACTAGGTAAGCAATGCATGCAATTTTGTGATTCTCCAACCTAGTTCAATTGTGTATGGTAAGTTCAATTCTATTATTTGAAATAATTTTTTTTTCTTACTTTTACCTGTTGGTTTTAACCCTTTGATTCTATTCCTTTTTTTTTTTCCTAGGAGATGCTCAAAAATCATTTTTTCCACCTGAGGTGTCTTGTGATTATCCCATGTTGGCCCTACACAATTGAAACAAGTACTTTCAAATTTCTATAGCTTAAAACTTTAACATGTGCTTTTATTTATTACATTTTCTAAGATTGTGATATATAGTATATAATTATGTAGGACTATGCCGCATCAAAGGATGATACAAACTTTTGAAGTATTTTGGACGGTGTGATGCACAGTTGTATTGGGAAGCTACTTAAACGTGTTGGTTTGTATTTAACATGTTACTAGGATTATAAAAAAATTCTGCTGCATTAAAACAATTCTGCAAAATCAAAATCTGCTGCACTAATAAAATTCTGCTGCATTAAAAAAATTCTGCTGCATTAAAAAAATTCTGCAAAATCAAAATCTGCTGCAATTCTGCAAAATCAAAATCTGCTGCACTAATAAAATTCTGCTGCATTAAAAAAATTCTGCAAAATCAAAATCTGCTGCACTAATAAAATTCTGCTGCGTCAAAATTCAAAATTCTGCTGCATTAAAAAATTCTGCTGTTTTTAGATTCACTTTTTGCTTGTACATAAGTTGTTTTGTTTTCCTTTGTTGCTTATACGTGTTTCCTTCATTTACTCTATCTCTTTGATGGAGTAGCTTCTTTTTAATACAAATTTTTCTTACCTATCCAAAAAAAAAAAAAAAAGTAGTAAAGTTCAACCTACCTTTACTGTCACGTACAAATTGATGGAATTTTTACTCTAGTATGGACTTTTTAGCTATTTATGGAATTCACGTACAAATTGATGTACATAAATGTGAGCTGACAAATAATGCTGCTGCTGTATTCTTTAGTAATTATTATCATATAAATAGCTGAACCTACAGTTGTCAATCACTTAATATATTAGAAATCCTAAGCTGAAAGTATTATTTTGAGTCAACATAATTGCTTTATCCTGAAGGATTTGGGCATTTGGTTGCCTATTTTACTGTTATATATATATATATATATATATATATAGACACACACACATGAGGTTTGAGTTTCCTTAGAATTGACCATTGATTTAGAAGATAATAAAGGTTTACAACCAAGAAAATAGCCAGACTTCAATGAAGATACACAGATATCCAAAAGAAAAGAGCCATATAATGCCCAGTAACTACTATATCCTCCAATACAAAATCTAAGAAAATTTGCTAAACAAAATAAGTTAAAACTCCTATAATGCCCAGCTGCATATTCTTGCTGCCCACCCCATCTATCTTGCTGCCAGTCATTTGCATTTCAGCTACCCCACAAAATTGTCCATTAGCATGAACCTGTAAAAAGTTTAAGTAAAAGAGTATAAGATGACTGTCACATAAACTTACTGTTCACACAAACTTAACAGACCAGTACCCCAAAGTCTAATGCACAAGTTGAATGAAAAAATTAATCAAGTAAAGCCAAAATGTCCAGGTTTTTTTACCAAGCTGCTGTCCACAAAAAACAGAAGGCCAAATTACAAATTGCACCCTCAAATTCTGTTCCTCTCCATTGTCCATTGACCCTGAGCTTCCCTTCACCAATCATTCTTTTTCAAAATTGATCTTTTGCCTCTTTAAAGTACCACAAACCATTTCCCTAGATAATGCTTGATTCTTAAAAAAAAGAAGAAGAAAACCTATATTTTATGGGAGAACACACAGCAGCTTGTTCACCCCTTAAATCCAACCTTTCAAGCTATATTCAAACTACAAACCCTAGACCTAAATCTACAAGTATTATAAACTTTAAGCACACCACAAGCACAAGTATACAGGTTGTTTCTAATTTGTCCTACACCAATGATCACTTATATCAAAGAGAGAAATGACTTAACTTGTTATTTCTTCTTCACACAATCACACAATGATTGGCTGTTGCAACCACATTGAACCCCAATTTTCTGGATATTTAATGCATATTGAACCAAATATCAATTGACAAATAAAGTAATTTGCACCTCCTACAATTTGTCGTGTGTCTTGGATCAAATGATCAGATTGACTGTTCAAACTACCTTTGCATAATAATGCCTATTGTTCAACAATCACTACATTTGGGTTCCCTTCTTAATGTTTAAATCAAGGAATTAAAAATGCTTTGAGGAGTACATATATATCCTTTATTTTCTGTAGAGGAGTTACAAACTTGGAATAGTTTGCTTGTTTTTGATATTTGGGCAAGCTTGCTTATGTTGTTAACTGATGGTCACAAGTACTTGGATTGATGGCTTCAAATTCAGGAATGAAGCTTGGGTGATTTGGCCTAGATAATGTTCCCAACTAGATACGTTGTTTTCTGTTCCTTGAACAATTTTTCTGTGTACAGTAGACGTACTGCAGTTCACTATCTCTTTATGCCATTTCAATTATCCATATTTAACCATGAAGAAAAATAAAATAGCAGTAATATAAATTTTCATTAAAGAAAAAGGAAATTAGTTCATACTTACAGTAAGAATCTCAAGACTGCAGCAGCCCTTATTAGGCTGCACCCTCCCCGTGTTTACTTCTTTTCTGGTTGCGTCTATGGTACTGTTTGGCCGGAACATGGTCTGCTACCTGCTCATAATGTTATATTTTAAAGCTTTTACAAACAAACAAAATCTTGCACAAAGAAACCCAAAAATTTTCTGAAATTAAAATCAAAGTAAATGCACTTGGAATACCAGGTGGGAACCTATGCCGCATCTCCTTGGTTGGATGGCGCGGGTCGATTTCCGTTTGGGTGCAGCATGAGCGTTTGCATCCTGTGGCTGCTCAGCTTGGTCACGTTGCCCCTGCTCAACGTCATTGTCATGTGGATGCGTGGCTTGTGGAACATGTATCAAGGTAGAGGAGGTAGGAGGTGATTGTGTATGACTTGGGCTAGTAGACATGGGCTCAATGTGGGGTGTTTGAAGGCTAGGGGTGGGTATAACTGTTTGGGGAGAGCTATAAGACGAGGCCATGGGTGAGTTGTGGTCAACGGTGGTGGTGGGTGGGGAGAACTCGAATTCAGCATGGGTAAACCGCGAGGGAGATCCGGTGTCAATGGGAGGGATGGGTGGCATGGGAGGCCCGGTTGTGCCCTGAGGGGTGGACACGGGTGGAACAGGGGTCTCAGTGGCCAGAGGAGGGGTGGGAGCAAGTTGATGACATGTCACTGGAGCAACTGAGCTCGTACTGGGCCCTACATCTGGTATTTCAGTCTGGTTTGCTGCTTCGTCATTGGCTGGCACATTGATACGATCAACCTCATCCACATCCTCAAGGGCCTTCTTAATGAACTTGTATTCGTAAGATTCTTTATTGAACCAGTTGAGGACAGCCAGTTGGGTTGCAAGCTGTCATTAAATCACCAACATTATTAAGTATGACACATACATAACGTCAAACACACCATGCAAAACAAAATAAGTTTATGCACATTACCAAAATTTCCATCTTAGCGCTAGCGCGGTCAATATACAGTCGAGTGATCCTACGATACCACACCATATATGGATGATGACGTGACATCACCTCCTCCATCCTGAGTGCATGACAAATGTACTCGCCACGATCATTCCACCTCTGAATATGGACTGCATGTTCCACTGACCAATTTTTTTCTACCTTGCCCCTCGCATCTATTTTGTGCAAATTGCGATTGGTATTAGCATCTCTAGGTTGTTCCTGCTTTAGCCCAAACTGTCGTAGGACACGATCGGGTAGGTGGAACTCTACAAGCCAAAAACATATAAGTGGAACGGTCGACCTCCACACGTTACTTCCCTCGGTGCAAAAACTAGGAGGAAGGTGGCTCAAGTCATTTCCATATGGCTCCCACTTAATTATAAAAGCCACCAAGTAAAGCAACCACATTCAGAAATTTTCCCAATAAATGAGTTGCATAACAAGTAGCACAATAGTGAGCAATGAAAAACTTTTTGAAGGACATGGAATGTTATGGACGTATAAATACAAGTATTATACCTAGTCGGGCCGTGTTGTGGCAATTTGATTGCGATATGCGGAAAGCACGTGTGTGGGAGTATTCTTTCTACACATCGCTCCTGCAAACCTACAAGCAAATAACATCACATGGTCATTAGTCGTTTACGTATAAAAATGTGGCATAATACATGATAGCACACTAATTAGGCAATATATACTTACTTCATAGCAAGAGGAATTGGTGGTAGTGGTGGACCATGAACACCCTCGGGTTGGGGCACCATCTGTGGGGACATATGTGGGAACCTGACAAATATCCACAATTGGACCAAAATCAATGGTCCGCCAATCTGCTTTGCCTTCTTCTCGCTTGCATTGCACAGCTGTCTATACAACCATGATAAGGCTGCACTACCCCAACTATACTTGCGTGGATTACGAAGGTTCCGCATGAACTCTAACCACATGAGATGGACCCTATCTCCGGACTTGTCAAGAAACACCATATCCCCTAGTAGGGCTAGTATATAGCAGCGAGCATACTGATGAACTTGAATCTCATTAGCATTCGGAGGCAGTGGTTCTCTGATTCTTGCAACAAGTGCGGATACCAGAATCCTTTGACCTTTTAGCACATTTTGATCGCCATTTGGAATTTGAATTCCAAGCATTTCATCACACACAGTTTTCCAAGTTCTTTTACTGGGCCCAACCATTGCCTCACCCTCGATGGGCAACCCCATGATAACTTCCACGTCTTGCAATGTGATCGTCATCTCACCGTGTGGTAGGTGGAATGTATGGGTCTCTGGGCGCCACCGCTCTACAAATGCAGTGATCAATGCATGGTCAAGCTGAATGGATGGGACCAAGTACAGACCCTCTAGACCAAGCAACCTCACAATGGTAAGGACACGATCATCTACCATAGGAACTCGAAGTCTCAACTCTTCATGGCGAGTTCGACAATCCAGTGTGCCAGGAGGATCCTGCAAATATTATAACAATAGATAAAAATCTTATGCAAATATTTAGTATTAATGGCTAATTAGAGTTGTGACATGAATTCATAGTACAAGAAAACTCGTGCACTTACCCCTCCCCCAGGGTTCCACAGTAACTCAGATCGATGTTTAACTTGTTCCGTCAATACAGTACGATCAATGGGTCCAGGATCTATCGTCATGCTGCAAAAAGCGAGTATCAAATATAAACAATTAATTACTATAATAGGGATCTAAGCAGCAATAAGCGGGTTTCCTCATGTGAAATGTATTTGTTTAGTCTTTTGCTTTATTCTAGATAAAGTAGTTTTTGCTTAATCAACGCAACATAAGAATCAGTTGATACCACCGAAGGAAGTAGCATATATAAGTATATACTTCCCACTCCAACAAAGTCATTGTATAGTACAAAAATAAATTTCCAATGATCCTTGGACCAAATGGCATTATAAAGTCATTGCAATTCTAGCATTATAAAGTCATTGAATAGATAGTTTTAACATTTATGCAATTCTAGCATTAAGAAAATAAAATAAACAAAATGGTCATTGCAAATATTGAAGGGTTTACCTTCTTACATTAAAAAAAATGGCGAATTTAAATGGAGGGAAGCACGAAACAAATCTAGTTATCATCTGTACAGACTGAATTTCTATCTCTGTTTGACAAGTTCTTAGAAAGATTGAAGCTTGTTATGAAATTTTTTTTACACCATCAATAGGTATCCGTCCAAATTCATGTCTTCTATGAGTATATAGATTCTTAATTATCACAGATGATGCCTATGAAACCAAACCACCTTATCTAATTAAAGGCAGCTCTACATAGTTAGACCCAATGCATGCTCTGGCTTGTGAGTCATGGTCAAGAGCTACAGGCAATCCTAAAACTTGAGGTCTCTCATATGAAACCAAACCCCCTTATCTCTCACACTCACACGCACAATGAACTCAAAAACAAGATGTTATGGACGATAGTAATAGCACAGTAAACAAAAACACAAAAACAAATAAAAACTAAACCCAAATCAAATGAAACCCAAATCTCCAAATCAGTAAACCTAAAAACCAAATCAAAACCCATTTCAGCCAATAAATAAAGAGAAAGAAATCGCATGAGAGAGAGAGAGAGAGAGAGAGAGAACAAACCTGCTGGACGGACAAAACGGCGTAGGAAAAGAGACACCGGAGAGAGAGAGAAGAACGGCGGCGTTGGGTTGAGAGAGACACCGGAGAGAGAGAGAGGACTGAAGGCAATGACTATTTTGGTGTACTCGGATTGCTCTTTTTACCCCGATCCAATTTTTTTTTACCCCTGTTTGAAGTCGAGTTCAGCAAACTTGACTTTCAACGAAGTCGAGTTTACTAAACTCGACTTCCTTCTTCCTTGAGTTCCACGTGGCTTTTTTCCTCTTTTTTTAATCCAGGTCAGAGTTATTTTTAGTGGGAAGTCGAGTTTGGTAAAATCGACTTTCAAAAACAGTCTAACTAACAAAATAACTTTGAACGCGTGCTATCCGGCTTAAAATTTTCGAAATTTGCACTGTTTGGCAAATTTTGCCATATTGTCTGATTCATTCATTGATGATTGAACCCCCTTTTGCCAAATTATTTTTTAAATAAAAATAAAAACCCTGATGCTTAATAACGACTCATGCAATACAATAAAAGAGAAGGCAAAGAGATTCTACACGGCCTCATGCAAACAATATGCATTCAATTATTGTACCGCATTACAATATTAATTAATCTTTCCATCAAAAAAATATATTAATTAATCTTTAATTAAGTAACCTTAAACCTTAATGGAGGACATATAAAAAGACCTCACATGTAAATGGGGGTTTTTTTTTTTTGTTCTCCATCAATAAAGCATTGTTATTAATACCGTTTCGGATCCCGTTTCGGTTTGTCCAGTGGAATGGAATATTTCGGTACCGGCCAATTTCGGCGTACCGTTTCAGGGTGTTTCGGGAATCTTAAAAAATAGTTTATATATATTCTTGTTGAACATAAAATTGTCAATTCTAATAAATAAATAACTAAATATCAAATAATACAAATTATTTAGTCTTAACTCTTAAGTCTTAAACATCAATATAACATCAATTTAACATCACACAATAAGAAGATTTACAAGACAATAACTAAATATCAAAAAATACAAGATTTACTCCTCCTTCTCATCATCATCCATGAGAGAAGGATCAAATTCATCATCAAAAGAACTCCCAAGAACTACCAACACCCATTGGACCTTTACTCTTTTTTTTTTTCTTTTTTCTTTTTTTCTTTTTTTAATAATAGGCCAAATCCGGTACCGGCCGAAATTTGCATCTCGGCCGGAATTGGCCGGAATTGACCGGAATGACCGGAATGGCCCGGAACGGCCCGGAATTTGACCCGAGGTGGAACGTGGGGTATTCCGGTACCGGTTTGCATACCGGTACGAAAAATTCCGGCCGTTCCGGCCGGAACGGAATGGAATCAATAACAATGCAATAAAGTATTCTATCGTTTACCTAAAACAACTTTTTTTTTTTTTTTTAGAAAACCTAAAACAAATTAAATACCTTGAGAAATTAAAAAAAAAAAAAAAAAGATAATATTTTTGTTCACAAAATCATATTGTTACCAATTTGTATACGTGAACATTCTATAATAGTCATAATACTACCAATAATCTTGTACACCTTCTAATATTTCCAACAAAATGTCTCAAGTTCAAATCTTCGTCCCCATTATAACAATTGAATTTATAATAATAATAATAATAATAATAATAGACGACAATACAATAATATGGCATGTTTGAATTTTGATTGATTAACATTGCACCAAGGTTTCTTTTGGATACCTAGCAAATATTCCTTATTATAGTGCCCGTTTGTTTGCACTTTCCTCTGGCAAAAAATGCTTTTTGAAACCCAAAAAATAATATTTGTGTTTGGTAAGATTTTTAACGCAGCTTTTTCTAAAAAAACTGCGTTTTGAAATGTGAAGACCTTGCGCGTTTTGGCACGGCAGCTTTGAGCTGCAGTTGCAAAATGCACAAACACGTTTTCTCAAAACAAAAATATTACCGTTGGTGGGTTTCTCTTTTTCCTAAATTGCCCATGATTTTTTCTACTCCTCTATGCTGGTGTGCTGCAACATCTCGTCTTCTTCTTCTTCTTCTTTTTCTGTGCTGCTTCTTCTTCTTCTCTTCTCTATTTTTTTTTTTTTTTTGATTTACGTCTTACATATCTAATCTCAAAAAAACCTTTTGAATTTGGTAGAGTTTTTGATAAATGGAAAATATGGAGTAGAGAGAGGGAGGGAGAGAGAGAGAGAGAGAGTTGTGTGTGTGTGTGTGGGGCTTTGTGTGGATGAAAGTAAAAGAAAAGGAAAATAAGAAGATGAGTAAGAAGTGAACGAGTGGATGAGAAAAAAGTGAAAGAAAAAAAAAAGAGTTTTTGGGTTTGGGTAAAGCAACATGGAAGAAAATATAGGAGTAAGAACACAAATTATTTCACAACTTCTTTTTCACAACTGTAATGTTATAGAGTATGTGGTGGAGAAAAAATTGTGAGTACATGTATAATCCTAGAACAACTCATTTAAAAAATAAGTGTTAATAAAATTTTATTTTATAAAGATTAATTTTAAATTAGTATTGTGAAAATATTGTGACATTTTATTATATCTCTAAACTTTTTAAATTAGTACTATTTCTATTTTTTTTTTAAAGTACTATTGACAGAATATTTTTATAACAATTTCATAATAAAGTTTACATAGTAAGTTGTTATTAGTTCTCATCTAGACCTCCTAGTGACATTTTTTTTTTCCTATCATTAACAACTTGTCATATAGACTTTATTATGAAATTTTTGTAAAAATATTGTGTCCGCAACTTGCATTAAGAGAGGTAATTAAAACAAATAATTCTCTTTATATATACATTGTTCTTTTTGGTAATTTATCTCTCAAACTGCCACTTTTATAAGTGTTAGCCAAACATTCAGTTTTTTCAAAAAGTACTTTTTAACAATTTTTACCAAACACTCAATTTTTACAAAAAGCCTAGTTTCATACCGCACTTTTTAAACCCCTACTTTTTCAAAAAGCACAATATCAAAAAGCTAAACCAAACTCACCCATACTCTCACATAATCCATTCTTTCTGTATATGTGGGAGGAGGTAGGATAGAAAACCTTTTTTTTTTTTTTTTTTTGCATTGTTAGGATTTGAGTTTGTAGTGTTGGCAAACCATAACAAAAAGTAAGCCTTGTTGAGTTAGAATGTGCACTTTCAAGTCCAAGACAAAGACTTAAGTTTAGAATAAAGAAAGATGAAATCTGCCATGTTTGATTGATGTTCGATTCCTCTCGATCAATCAAGAGTCGCAGATCAGCAAAAATCAGCAAACATAAAAAAGCTCATAACTTGTCTGTTTCAAGCCAAATCATGATCTATTTGTTACAATATTTAGAGGACATTATAAGCTAACTCTAGGTGGGGTTTTCAGAGAGAGAGAGAAGAGTGCTTCTTAGGCCTCCTATTGTAGATCTAAGGTTTTTGTACTCAAAACTCTCTCAAATCTTGTACCGGCAATATTCTTAAAAGAAACTCAAGATCTGGTGTTGTAAAAGTTGCTGCCACATTCTAGTCAACAAGGGTGCTAGAGATCTAAACCTTCAAGGGTGGTCTTGGAGTCATAGACTGGAGGTCTATGTGATTCAAAGCTTTAGTATCAAGTGTATTGAAGAGTAAAGTGTGAACTGGAGGTTCATGTTGGAGCAGGTCCATATCAAAGAAGTTTGAGGGTTTCAGAATTAGGTTTGATAATCATAGTTAAGTTTATTACGAATTCAATATTTTTTATTGTAAAATTGTATTTGATATAGTAGATTGTTCTTCTTGGAATATTTTCCCCCAGGTTTTTTTTTTTTTTTTACCTTGAAACTGGTTTGTTTCATTGGTTTTCCTAAATCATCATTTTTATGTCTTATTTACTTTTTCACTGCATTATATAAATGATGAATGTTTAACCTAATACCTACATAATTGACTTAATAATAAACTTGGTAATAATTAGGTTAAATTAACACTATGTGTTTAAGAGTCTAAAAACTAACATGCATAATACTAAGGTTTTGTTGCAATTCAACCACTTAATATATTAACCATTTTTTATACGTCAAAGTCACGTAACTAAACCTTTTGTTAATAAATGCAATATAAATTTTCATATATATGAAAACAATGAAGTTACTACTAATTTTACAACAAAAAACTTATAAAATAGTTTTTTTTTTTTTTTTACTTATAAAGTATTGTGGCAACCAAGCAGGGGCGGCTCCAAGACCAAGCCAGGGGGTTCAAATGAACCCCCTGACCTGGTCCTAAAAAAAAAAAAAAAAAAAAATTATATATAATTTTTTTTTGGCCCCTACAATAAAAATCTAAACACCCTAACTTTACATTTTTTTGTTAAACCCAATTGAAATAAGTTTGAACATGATCCTTAGTTTTTCTCTATGATTGATTTGTATTTATGTTTTCTTAGTTTTTCTCTATGTCCAATCAAGTATTTTGATAAGAGGAAGGACTTGTGTCCAGTGGAAGTTATCACTGGATACGTCAGGATTCGGACATGTGTCCAAGAGTGGACATGTGTTCGCAATCCAACGTGTCCAGTGATAACTTCCACTGGACACAAGCCGTACCCTTTGATTAGTGCTCTACACATTTTCAAGTCCAATAAATCTTTTATTGTTTACTCCAATTCCAAAAGAGTGACAACGTACATATTTAAAAAACCATACACTTTATAAGCAAAATTTTATTATTGGAGTATTATTTTTCTTAGTTTTACACTTACTCCCAGGCCTAGTCCTACTCCTAAGTGTGTTACTATTCTTATTTATTTAATATTTTATATAATAAGTTATTATTAATTTGATAAAGTTGTATAATTAGTTATTTAATTCTATTTGTTTACGCATCCAATGATTGTTGTCTTAACGATCTTTCGAATGTTAATATTTTTTAAGATTATCATACAATATGGTTGTGTTGTATATAACATGAAAGTTATATATACAAAAAAAAACAAAAAAATAAAAATCCTGCCAATAACTTCATAGCTTCGCCATTATTGACCCCCCTAAATAAAAATTCTGGAGCCGCCACTGCAACCAAGCACCAGATGCGTTATAAAGGGTTAGTGGGGCGCTCTCCAAACCAATGTGGGATTCGAGCCAAAGCTCGGTGCCTTGCGCAAATAGCAAGCCCGTAGCCTCTTGGGTCCTGCGGATGGTGCGGAGGCAAAACCGAATCTCTGTCTGGCTCCAGAGTCAGGCTACAATTAGATGTGGTGGAAAAATCTCCTCCCACAATATAATAGGACCTATAAATAGTACCAAAAAGTGCAATGAGACCTATGAATAATACCAAAAATAAGCTAAATAGTAAAAGAAGCTGTCCAGTATAAGCTTATCCCAAACGCAACCTAAAGACACATAATGCATTTATATACTTGATTAGTGCATTTTTCATTCTTTAAAATTACTCTTTTGTCATATATAGCTCATTAAATTAAAGTATATTTAATGTATATCACATGTAATATAATTATATTTTATTTTTATTAAATTGAATTGTATTTTTTAGACATATCAAGACTTAATATTTTTTTGGTTGCAAAGACATAAACACTTATTTGATGTAAATATTTTTGTTTACATAAAAAAATATCATGTTAAATCAAAATTAAAAACATTTTATGTATAAGCTATAAATAAATATGTGTGTGTGTGCGCGCACGCGCGCGTGTTATTCTTTAGATTTTTTTTATAATATTTAGCTTAGCCTCCTAAAAAAATTTCAAGCTCCGCCACTATCTATTAGTACATAATTCTGTAACAAACAAACTAAGCTACCCTAGTCTATTTGTGAGATAATAAGCTTAATCAAGCCAAAGCCACAGGCTATTTTACAAAATATAGTGCTAAACCCACAGGCTATTTTACAAATTGTTGACATATTAGGTGATTATTAGTAAATAAAAATGTAATATTAGTGGTGGACTGAACTCAAATGAAAACTAATAAAAATTTGTTACATCAATAATTTGTAAAATAGTTTAGGCTTATATATAGCATTATTAATTCTTTATATAACCAAACCAGAGGAAAGTGCTATATATCTACGGGTAAAGTGCATCCTGTTTGAGAATCTTGTCAAAGTTTCAAGCCATCCTCAAGCATTTATTACTCAACGAATAAGGTTTTTCCTTTTGCAGATCTCTCTCTTTTGTGTATGTATGTGTCTATGTGTGAGTTTGCATGTGTTTGCGAGCTTGCGATGACCATACGTCTTCTATACGAGCAAGAAATCATTAAGAGAGAGTTAAGGGAAACAAACCAGTGGAGGTGATGACAGGGTCGATATTTGCATGTTTTGAAAGGGCTTCCATGCACTCTCCTTTAGTCATGTGGAAAGTCAGACAAGTCTCTATCAGGTGATGTACCTATAAAAAGTAGCTCCGATCATTAACCAAATGCAAAAACAAAACTAAATTAACATACGTATGAATGAGAGAGGCAGAGAAGAGTCCCCCAATGATATCCTATAACATGTACGTACGTACGTAGGTAGTTCTATGTGTATATATATGTATCTTAGTAAGAAAAGAAAAAACAAGCTCTATCGATCTCAGTACGTACCAGGTGTATGTATGAGGCAGAAGAAGAGTCTCCCATGTAGCGAGTGAGAGAATTATTCGTGCAATAAGATGAGTATTTCAGCTGATGTGCAGAACTGTATATATGGTACTATGACAAGGTGGAAGGGTTCACAGTAGTCAGTAGAGTGGAGCTAGGTATCACATGTGGGAGGATAGATAATAATTGGTTGTAATGAGCTTAGAGAGATGATTTTTTTGTTTCGTACGATGTTATTTGGCAGCGTTCCTTGACACATGTTACCCGACCAGAAATTCTCCAATACAATAAACCCAAACCCCACGTTTGGTCGGTTCAAGGTGACGACCCAATGACAACGACATCTTTATGGACCATGTCTCCTCTGTATAGTTTAAGGGTCCAGTTAATACATCTCCTTAGGACATTAATTATTTATTTTGTGAAAATTTTTATGAAGAATTAAAAAGTTGTCAAAACAGTGTACAATACATCAGCCAAGGCATGGGAAAATGTTGACATGGCTGGATCTGGACCCTATATGTGGAATGACTGTGAGCAAGGAAAAAGAACGTTGGCTAAGATAAGGGATCTCTGGCTTATGCCAACGGCGTGATTATCTTGGGAAAAGTGAGATTTGCACCTGACATGGACACTCAGCACTCACAAAACGAGGATAGTAACTCTCTTGGTTAGATATTGTGAAATTCTTCCCTCCCATTGGCTGTGTTTGTGCTAGACCACTATTAGGGACACGTGCATTGCTCTCAAGCCCCTGATGTCCCTTTCCTTATCCAACAATTACTCCCCACGTAGTGGTAGGGTTACTTTTCACGCCACTATACTAACATCGACATGCTCATTCTCTCTCCTCCAGCCACTACATAGTACAATAGCTGTATTATGGTCCAAATGGGGGGAATCACAATGTGACATCTTTCTAGTACCCAGCAACATTCCTCAAATTATAAGAGGAACATTTTGCTGGACTATTAGTGTAAGAACCAAGATAGAACAATAGAGAAAAGGGTAAAAAGTTTGTAAGGAAGAGAGGTAGAGAAAAGGCCCCTCCCTTAGTGAGAACATCACCACTGTACAAGGGAAACCTCCATTCTTACGTAATACAAAGCTTGACAGAGCAAAGGATATTCATCCTTGCTCACCCGTGATTTTTCCTCCCTTTCAAAGGGTTTTTCACGTACATCCCATTGTCATCTTTACTTTCCTTACATTACTTTCTTTTTCTCTCGACATTATGGTGTTAAAGCTTCCATTTTTATTGTTTTGAGTTTTTTCATCAAAATGTATTGTTAGATATCTCACACACTTTCCACGCGAGTTTTACAAATCTAACTTGCACGTACAAACAGTTGATTATTTTTATTCATTTTTCCATAAAAAATTTCCTAAAATGGTTTTACTAATGTATGTCCCTAGGGCATATGTTAGTAAAACTCATAGTTTAATTAACTCCCTCTCATTCTTGCCTGTCTCCCACTATTTACCTATCTAATTTTTTTTTTTTTAAATCCTTGTCATTGATGTAATTTAACTATTAGTTAAAAGAATTTTAAATGTATTAATTGAATAAAAATTATTTGTCACACGTTAAATGTTTTTATTTACACTTCATCAATCGTAGCTTGACCATGTCTCTTGTTATTTTCATATAGAGTGATAAAAAATAATAAATTGAAAAAAAAAATTCGTATGAATGATATACTGCAATTAGTAGAATATAAAGTAGTGGAGCATACGCATGTAAGTGACGTTCTGTGAAAGATTTATGGCCTGTTTTGATTGAGGGGGGAATGAGGGAGAGTGGAGTAGAATTTGCCAAAAATTAGGCTAATTTTCTGCTAATTCTACTCTACTCCCTTTCACTCCCCTCAATCCAAAAGGACCCTTAAACATTTGGGTTAATTAATGTAACAACTCCACTCCAACTGTAAAGGATTAGTGTGAGAAGCAATCCTGGAGTCCCACATCGCTTGGAGAAGCACATGGGAATGTGCTTATAAAGAGTGTTCTCCCTTCAATGTGTAAAGGTCTTTTCTCCACGTATCTATAATTCTAACATTTTTTTTTTCAACAGAGTTTTCTTTTTTGAAATTAGTTACTCTGAAATTTCAAATTTTCAAAGAAAGCATTACAAAAATTAATTTTGTGAAATTTGAGCCTTTACCAATGATTTTGACATATGATGGCACAAAGATTGATATGTAGGTTTAAGAACAAGGTGTGACTCTCATATAGATAGAGAAATTTGGGCTTTATTGAATTTTGAGAGTTGTGTGTAGTCGTTAGAATCTTTCTCATTAACAAAACCTTTTGCCTTTGTATTCATTTGCAAAATCTTATTCAATTCCATCCAAGCTTGATTTTGTTTTGGTTTTCTTGGAACAAGAAGCTAGCGGTTTACCAGCCACTACATCTAGGAGTTCCACCAAATCATTAAACCTAGTGGTTGTTTGCTCTTTGATTGGTGATTCACTAGCCACTAGATCGATGAAGAATCTCTCCAACATATTGTTATGACCCAAGTGTTGGATAAATTATTTGAATTTAGTTTAGTGATAGAATAAATCTTCCTAGATAGATTAGTATTGTTATATATTTGTATTTAATTTAATTCTTATATTTTAGGATAGGAATAATTCCTATGTTTTAGGATTTGTTAATGAGGTTATCTCATTGTTGGCTATTTATGTATGTAAAATGCATAAATGAAAATTAAGCAGGAAAATAACCAAAAATGTCTATTTCCTTTTTCAAGTTCAGGAGATTGGTCATCTCGAATTAACTACACTATCAATTTATTTCTCAGTTTACAACATTTAGTATCAAAGTCAACAGATCCATCTAGTTATAAATAATAATAAAAATTTGCTGCCTTTCTAATTCCAGTAAACCACAGAAAATCCACCCTCTAAATCACCATCTACCAAAAGACTATCGCCTTCCTCATCTAGCCACAACTCATAAACACCAACCCCCCCCCCCCCCAAAAAAAAAAAAATTGCCGCGTCATGTTTGGGTATCCATTAGCACAATCAACCACCGCTTATGAACAACCAACGACTTTGAAGCCCACTTTACAAATTCAAGCCAATACTATGGACTCATCAAAATTTTCAATAGAAGTATCGATGCCAACAACAAGTGGTGCTTTGGCCTTAATTAGTTCAACAAGAACCTACTAAGGAGCATGAAAAAGAGAATTAGGTTCTACAAGAAAGTTATTCATTAGATGGTGCACATGCTAAAAAGTTTGAATTTGATGATTATTTTTATGATTCACCGGCCTCTACATCCAGGGATTCCACCTTATTCTCAAACTTGGTGGCTCGGTTGATTGGCACTCCTGTAGGCTCATCTTGCATTCAAATTATGGGTCTTGAGCAAATTCCTTTTTTTTATTATTTTACAAAAAGTGGGGAAAGGGAGAATTTGAATCCATATTCTTCTCATTGAGATATTTGGGCGATGCCAAATTAGGAGTTTTTTCAAATATCTCCCTTGCACACTTGATTTGAACATTTAAGCCACAAAATTTTATATTTAGGAGAAAGCAAACTTTTGTTAACAATTTCTTTCAAAGCCTAATGGATGGTTTTTGTCATGTCATTGCTATTATTCCAACACGGATCAGTTTCACACCAAGAAAAGCCTGACTTTGAAGAAGGAACCTATATCTGTATAATTTGAACTGGATGATCTCTTTAATTACTAGGGGAATTAATTGTGTTGCCCAATGTTTTGAAGGTAAGCAGCTTCCACAATCAGGGACGAAACCAGGATTCAAATTTGGGGAGGCCGAAGTTCCTTGTTAAAAAATTTAAAAAAATTGGAATATCAACACTAGAGGTTGACAAAGTTGCATATTAGCATTAATTTATTAATTATTATTTGTATTTTTTTCTTTTGAAAAAAAAATTAATAATAGGATTTTATAATCAAGAGTTTTGCAAGTCAATTGACACATCTTAATATTTTTAAGGTCTAACTAATGTGTGGATGAAGCGATCAATATGTGGCATAGGAGTTGTCTCTATGACTATGAGAGTGGAGTCATTTGAGAGGGGCATAGAGCTCTCAAGTGAGAGGGAGAAATTGGGTAAAAGTTATTGGGTTTTTGTGATTTTTTTTGCTAGGATTTGTAATTGATTTGTTGTTATTGTTTTTGCTTATACCGGATTTATGATTTGTCAAAAGATTTTCTTATTATCTAGATATGTGCATTTTTTTTATAAATTTTTCTTGTTATCTATTTGTTGGATTTCTTGTGTCAATTTGTAAATTTTTTAGAAAAAATGGGCCAAATATATAAATTTAAGAGCCACAATTAAAATTCTTTTTGTTAATATGTATTCTGGTATTTTTTTTTTTTTTAAAGGTTAGAAGGGGTGACCCCTCTCTGCCCTTGGATTTTGTATATGTTGTACCCGGCATATATGCCGGGTACCTCATATAGAGGGGGGCCCCACAGTGTGTGGGGCCCGCCTCCTTGTGAGGTACCCGGCATATACCGGGTACAGCATATAACGCCTCCTGCCCTTGTGTAGTTCCGTCCCTGTCCACAATTCTTGGATGAAGAGCCCAAGTTGATGGAGAGGATGCATGCACCAGTGTGTGACAAGGCTTCAATTATGTAGGGCATCATAATGATTTTGTATCATATGGGCCCACCCAGAATAGTCGGTGATGGTTTAAGTTGCTTGTATTGGTTTGATAGTTATTATTGATGTAGAGATCAGATTCTTGCTGATTTTTCTTTAGCCACCTCTTAAATGTCCTAAATAAAAGTGTATTAGTACCCAAAAATAATCAATTTGAGTAGAACTTTTATAAAATTTGTATAATATATTTGTAATCTTACTCTCATAAACGGTTACTACTATTTTTTAAAAACTTATTGTAAGTTCCTTAACAGACTTTTTTTTTCATGTTTTTTCAAGAGGCAAAATTCCTAAAGGTGTGACAAACAGTATATGTGTAAGTTAATAAAAACCTAATAAAATTTTAGGAGGAATGCCAAAATTCTTGTAAATATTAGTAAATATTTATGGTAGTATCCATCCAAAATACAGGAAATTATTATGTACTCTCGGAGTACCATAAATGCATAATCTTTCTTCTCCTATGAATAGTGTGTCCCACTAATTAAATTCATGGTAAGACTCACTATTCATGTGAATGGGGGGAGTACGCATTTATGTTACTCTGGAAGTATCTAATAATTTTTCTCAAAACACATGTAACATCGTTTGAAAATGCAATCAAACATTTCACTTCAAACCCTTTTTGAAAAAGAAAATTGGCTGATATATATATATATATGTTCTCTAAGGGAGGTCCCCCCACCCTTCGTTCTCTTCAATGTCCACGCTCAAAACTTTGAACAAAAGCTAGAATGAATTAGTAATTGAGATCCTTGTCTTCCATCAAGAGGATTTGAGGGACCTTTTATTCTCCAATGCTAGGGCGACAGCACAAGTTATTCATCATAGATGATTTGAAGGACCATTTATTCACCAATGATAAGGCAACAGCACAAGCTATTCTCCAATGATAGGGCGACAGCACAAGCTAATTCTCCAATGATAGGGCGACAGCACAATAAGCTAGCTAGTTTTGCAAAATAAGCTGCTGACCCTCCATAAAATCTTGTAATGGAGGGGTTTCCAATCGACAGCTTTGTTTTCCTTACTCATGATTTTTGGGCAGTGTGTCTAATGTTAACCAATCGTGGCTTTATTTGGACAATAAAGGTAGGCTAAGAAAAATTGGATTTGAAACCGATGACCCGATCCAAACTCAAAGAAAAATACCCGATTAAACTTGGGACTCAGAATAAAAAACGAGTCAATCCGTAACCAACCCACTTAACTTTGGATTGGGTCAACATGTGACCCAATCCGATCCGACCCATTTTTAAAGTGATCCCCCTCCGCATAACAAATTCAAATGAGACATTACAATATATTCATTCTTAACATTTTTACATACATTTTTAGTATTTATGGTTATAATATAGCTGTGGGGTCATGGGCCCAGATCATACAACTGGATTTTGGGCTTAAGGCCCAAGCCAAGGATAAGGGGCCGTCCGAGGATGGGTAAGTATAGCCAAGGAAACCCATACTAGTGGATAAGGAAGACAATATTGAACATAATGGCCTGGGAGTTTTTGCCGAGGATGAATTTGTCCTCGGCTAGCCAAGGCCGAGGTCTGTAAAGGATGCTTGCCATCTAGAGGTGCGATCCATGAAGTTCTGGAAATATTGATAAGCATTGCAAGAACAAAAGACAAAAGAATCCCAAAATATCTTGGGAAAAGCTGCTGTCACCGCATTGAATGAACCCCAGCTAACTCTCTGACCGCATTAATGAGGAAGTGACATTTGCACAGTATTATTGCAGCCTTACAACCACCCCAGAAAGAATTCTAGAGGGGGCTGATGGGACAAGTATCAGCATAAACTATCAACTATCCACGTGTAGGGTAGAGATGAAGGAAGATATGTAGTATAAATAAGGGGAGAGACCCCAGAGATAGGGGGGACCGGGGACCGGGAAAATAGAGAAGAGGCACTGTAGCAATCTAAATTGCACTTGTACTCTGTACTAGTCAATTTATTTGGAGGCATACCTCCTCGGACAGGGAGTTCGTCTCCTCGAACAACGAATTCGTTCAGCTCTATGTCCCTAGTTCTTACTTAATCGTCTCCTACATCCATACTAGCCGTTATCCAATTCATTAGCACCCAGCTCTTTCACCCATTCTCTACACATTCATTGTTTTGGGTTCATTGGGCTCATAATCCAAACCTTTTGGGCTTGGGCTACAAATTCAGACCCTATAATTGGCGCCGTCTGTGGGAAGAGCTTGTGTGATAGTGAGTGCAACGGTTAGTCATGGTAGGATCAAGCTCCCATCAGCAAGAGTCCCTGGAGAAGGCCATTTTGGCGGTGGTGCATGCTATACAAAAGCTTCCCCATTATTTCCAAGAACACATATAGTTGTTGTCATAACTCCACTTCCGCTCAGGTCTACACTTCGAAGTATTGATTACATGGGGAGGATTGCTAAATGGGGCACAATTTTAGGGGCTCTTGATATCAAGTGTATGCCCCGTACCTATGTCAAGGGGCTAGTTCTTGCGAATCTGGTGGCCGAGTTTGTTGAACCCCCACGAAAGGAAGTGGCAGCAACACAGAGCAAAATCCAAAGAGGACAATACCTGCTACTCGAGGCTGAGCCTTATAAGGCACCCGGGGAAAGTGTTTAAATGTGAACCTTAGTCATGCCTGTAGTCCTCGAACCAGATGCTAAGGGAAAGTTAACACTCTGTTACTACTGCTACACATGCGAAGTAGAGCAAGTCTTAAAAACTGCTACCTCATGCTGTGGTAGTACACTCGGGGCTGAGCCTTATAAGGCACCCGGGGAAAGTGTTTAAATGTGAACCTTAGTCATGCATGTAGTCCTCGGACCAGATGCTAAGGGGTAGTTAACACTCTGTTACTACTGCTACACATGCGAAGTAGAGCAAGTCTCAAAAACTGCTACCTCATGTTGTGGTAGTGCACTCGGGGCTGAGCCTTATAAGGCACCCGGGGAAAGTGTTTAAATGTGAACCTTAGTCATGCCTGTAGTCCTCGGACCAGATGCTAAGGGGAAGTTAACACTCTGTTACTACTGCTACACATGCGAAGTAGAGCAAGTCTCAAAAATTGCTACCTTATGTTGTGGTAGTGCACTTGGGGCTGAGCCTTATAAGGCACCCGGGGAAAGTGTTTAAACTTAAACTCAATCATGCCTGTAGTCCTCGGACCAGATAATATGAGTTGGTTAACACTCAACGGCAACTTTTCCAAGTGTTTAAACTTAAACTCAATCATGTCTGTAGTCCTTGGACCAGATGATTAGAGTTAGTTAACACTCCAGGCCATCTTCGCTACGTGTTTAAACTTAAACTCAATCATGCCTGTAGTCCTCGGACCAGATGATATGAGTTGGTTAACACTCAACGGCAACTTTCCCAAGTGTTTAAACTTAAACTCAATCATGTCTGTAGTCCTCGGACCAGATGATATGAGTTAGTTAACACTCAACAGCAACTTTCCCAAGTGTTTAAACTTAAAACTCAATCATGCCTGTAGTCCTCGAACCAGATGATATGAGTTGGTTAACACTCAACGGCAACTTTCCCAAGTGTTTAAACTGAAACTCAACCATGTCTGAGTCCTGGGACCAGATGATGTGGGGAAGTTAGCACTCTGGCATCTCTCTAAATGATTAAATAGAACCTTAGTTATGCATGGATCCTCGGACCACATACTTTGGGGAAAGTAACGTTCCATAATATCTATTTGTTTCTCAGTAAGTGTCAAGATAGATCCAAGATCATACCAACTCCTCAGATTGGTAGCTCTGAAAGGAGCAAGTTACAGTACAAATATAGGGCGCGCGAAACGGCACTCCCACGGGTGTAAATCAAATGATCAAGTAGAATTAACTCTTAAGAAATCAAAACCCCACCTTTTTCCTCGGATGGGAGGAAAAAATCGGAGTTTTGAGGGGCTATTGTGGGGTCATGGGCCCAAATCATACAACTGGATTTTGGGCTTAAGGCCCAAGCCGAGGATAAGGGGCCGTCCGAGGATGGGTAAGTATAGCCAAGGAAACCCATGCTAGTGGATAAGGAAGACAATATTGAACATAATGGCCTGGGAGTTTTTGCCGAGGATGAATTTGTCCTCGGCTAGCCAAAGTCGAGGTCTGTAAAGGATGCTTGCCATCTAGAGGTGCGATCCATGAAGTTCTGGAAATATTGATAAGCATTGCAAGAACAAAAGACAGAAGAATCTCAAAATATCTTGGGAAAAGTTGCTGTCACCGCATTGAATGCACCCCAGCTAACTCTCTGGCCGCATTAATGAGGAAGTGACCTCTGCACAGTATTATTGCAGCCTTACAACCACCCCAAAAAGAATTCTAGAAGGGGCTGATGGGACAAGT
This sequence comes from Quercus aquifolioides, assembly GCA_019022515.1. NCBI lineage: Eukaryota > Viridiplantae > Streptophyta > Magnoliopsida > Fagales > Fagaceae > Quercus > Quercus aquifolioides. The sequence goes on along the minus strand of CM032329.1, from coordinate 9,831,817 downwards.
ATCAGCATAAACCATCAACTATCCACGTGTAGGGTAGAGATAAAGGAAGATATGTAGTATAAATAAGGGGAGAGACCCCAGAGATAGGGGGGACCGGGGACCGGGAAAATAAAGAAGAGGCACTGTAGCAATCTAAATTGCACTTGTACTCTGTACTAGTCAATTTATTTGGAGGCCTACCTCCTCGGACAGGGAGTTCGTCTCCTCGGACAACGAATTCGTTCAGCTCTATGTCCCTAGTTCTTGCTTAATCGTCTCCTACATCCACTCTCTACAAATTCATTGTTTTTGGTTCATTGGGCTCATAATCCAAACCTTTTGGGCTTGGGCTACAAATCCAGACCCTACAATAGCATACCAAAAAAAAAAAAAAAAAATGGTCCACAACATTTAGTTTTTTTTTCCTTATTCTTTTATGGTAATGGTGAACTAATAGATTTATTGGATTGTGTAAACATAAGAATTTATGTATTATTTAACGTTTTATTTTTACTAATTTGTTATATGTTTCCTTATCTTTGTTTTGAAAAGAAGACAAAAATAATATTAATTATATAATCATATTAGTTGTTGTTGTTATTACTTTATTTTTGTCTGCATGCGAAAAAATATGGGTTAACATGTAACCCGATCAACCCAATTCGCTCGCATCCCTTTTAGGACAACCCATTTCTGACTTGAACCCAATATGATTTGTATCCCAATGAACTCAACCCAAACTACACCCGACCCACTTGATGGGTTTGTTATGTGGGTCGAAAATTCACATTTTGTCTTCAGAATCTTAGTTTATATATTATTGGACGGATCTATACAAGCATATCTCATTCACACTCGTGAGTCACAACTTTGATGCAGTGTTTGCTTATTGTCCTCAATCACATTTGTGGCTAATATGAAATGCACCAAATACTAGGATATCTTTCATTGAAGCTCATGATAAACAATAAGTCTAAGAACATAACAAATTTCACAACTATTTTCACAATTGTTGAAATAACAGATTATGAGTGATGCACAATAAAAAAGATATCAATGGTGATCCTATGTAAAAGTATTGAACCAATTACATCTATCACCTCAACAAATTGCAAAAAAAATTGCGTGTAACACAGTTACATGCAAAATGGTTAACCATCGACAAAGCAGTTTAGGTTTGTCCATGTCCAATGATGACGAAAATGATTAAAGTTGGATTTGACATCTGATATTCATAAAATTATGAAATCCTAAGCCCTTCAGTAAACAAGCATATAATCAGAGAGAGAGAGAGAGAGAGAGAGAGAGATTTAGTGTAACACTAACCAATATTTTGACAAATTAATCTATTATTGAATTTCATTTTTTTCTTATATTTTACATGTTTGCAAAATTTCAAAATGATAAAAGATCAATAACTATGTCATTTATCAAATATTTTTTTTAAATAGGGTTTTGTATTTCAAAAGTATACATAAAAGGAAATTTTTGTAAATAATATACAATTGGCATGAAATTTGGAATGCATGATAAGAACATAGAGAACATGTAATCTAACAATAGAATTTTCAAAATATTAATTCAATATAGAGTTAGTAAGTGGTGTAATACTACTTAAAGTTACCCCACATGTAACTTGATCCTATCTCATATATACTTTATGTCCCACGTATTTTACTTTTAACTAAAAATTCGAGTCATATAACTTAATTGGTTGGCACATTCTGAGATTCAAATTTTCTCACTCTCAACTATCGATGTATCAAAAAAGAAAAATAAAATGAGAGGAAATTTTATCCCAAAATGAAGAAACCCTAAAAATTCCACAATAACCAACTAGGACCTCAAAATCATACCACCTTTTCAACTTCACAAGTCACCTTCGAACATTTACTACTTACTATGACCTCAAAATTTGTGTCCTTACAAGGACCTCATAATCTACTATCAAGGACCACCAACATTTGTTGTTCAATGATGTTGTCAGCCTTCAAGGACTAGTTGCCAAGGTAATTCTACAACCACACTTTTTTTTTTAATAATTATTTTAGGATTTTACTAATGTGTGCCATTAGTAAACTATTTTAAGAATTTTTTTTATGGAAAAATGAAAAAATTATTAATTTTTTTGACAGCTTTTTCAATTTCCCATAATATGTTTCTAAAAATGGATGATTAATGTATGCCCTAAAGGCACACATTAAATTATGATTGGTTATTTGTCACTTTCACATATACTTACCATTTTTTTTCCACCATTCACAATATATCATATTAGAATTATGACAAAATTATGGCACGTATGGTTATATCTTTTTCTCTTTTTTTTTTTTTTTTTTTTTTTTTGTTCTATATTCACACTTACCATTTTTTGTTTTGATCAAGCTTAGATCCAAGGGATGGCAATAGGGCGGGGCGGGGCCAAAGGATGGGGTCTTCACCCCTACCCCTCATAGTTTTTTTTTGCCCCATCCCTACCCCATCTCACATGACGAGGAAAATTTTCTTTCCCCATCCCCGACCCTTGGGGCCTCGCGAAGCCTTGCCCCACCCTGTAAAATTCTATTTCTTGTTAATTAGCCTCACAATTATTACAATTTTAAAAAAAATATAAAACATGTTTCATTAGTAAAAATATACTTGAAATTACAACTAAATTTATCACATCAAATCAAACTAATTTTTAGCAAAAACTGAATAATATTATGCAAGTGTTTAAAAAGATAATATCATAACAACAACAACAAAAATCTCATAGTATAACACATAACAAAATAGAGATAGAGAGCCACGTTGGGTAGAATAAAATAAGCTAAATTGATATGCTTGTTCGAATAGTAGGGTTTTAAGGTATGAAAATTTTACAATTATAACATTTATCAACGCAGGGTGGGGCGGGGATGGAGCGGGGCGGGGTGGGTCTAAACTCATCATTGCCCTGCCCCATGGTGCGGGGCTAAAATCTCACCCCATCCCCACCCCATCACCTCTGCAGGGCGGGGAAAACCCGCGCGGGGCGAAGTGGGGAGGGGCAGGGCAAAATTGTCATTCCTAGTCATCCAATGTCTGGACAAGTCCTTTCCTCTTATGATGTATTACTTGTCACAGTCCTCACAGACATCACTTACAACTATTATCCAAAAATACTATGATTATTGCTATCAGTAGCTACATTTTTTTTAGAATAATTTCAGCTACAATTATTATATTTTGAATATGATACATTCAATTTCAGCTATCAAAGATCAATTATACTTTCAGTTTCAGCTACCATAATTTTTCAATGGAGTTTGTGGTGTGATTTGTGTTATAATTTCATTCTCTCTCCTTTTTGTGTTCGTGTATTTATTTCTATAATTTTTTTTTTCTTAAAAGAGTAGTTGTCTCACATTGCTAGGAGTGTGCATGGATGAGGTTGGGTCAGGTTGATGAGTCTTTTCAACCCAACTCACCATGGTGAGTTAAAAAAAAAAAAATCTAACCTGACCCACGTGGATTGAGTTGGACCCATGGATTAGACGACTTTTGTTGTTATTATTATTATTATTATTAGAAAAACACCACCACAAATAAAAGAAAATTTATAACCAAATAATCTTAAGCATAATACCAAACCAACACAAATTATATAAGGAGAACTTAGGGTTTGAATTTTATTTAGGGCTCAGAATAGGAGTAGAAGTGGTGATAGAGAGAGTAACATGAGATAAGGAGTTTGAAATGAGGAAAACTTAGAGTTTGGGTTTTATTTACAAAGAGGGGGGAAAAAGCAAATAACAAAATTGTGTAATATTTTTAAATATATTTTTTTAATTTTAAATATATACTAAATATAAGTGGGTCAGGTTGAGTTAGGTGGATTTGTGAATCTTATGACCCAAACCCAACCTGACCCACAAAAAAAAAAAAAAATCACAACCCACCCAATCCAACCCACTCCTAAAAACCGACCCAACTCGGCGGGTTGGGTTGGATCAGCTCAGCTTTGGCGGGTTGGAGGGTTGGCTGCACACCCCTACACATTGCTTAAAAAAGTATGTTGTGTATAATATATCCTATCACACTGGCACACCCTCCTTTAAAAGCTATCATTATGGTGTGCTAACTAGAATCTCATTTTCTCTACCTTGCATGTATGTGTGTATGTTTTTTTCTCAAAAATAAAAAATAAATCAAGGACCACTATAGCATTTCTTTGATTCTTTCTCTTTTTCATTATTAATTTTTATTAGAATTTATAGAATTTCTTCTATAATAGAAGAATAAACACTTCGAGCTTGTGTATAGGGATGGGCAATTGGAAAATTGGAAGGCCTACACAAGCGAGATCTGCAAAGTAATGCTATGGCTCTATTAGCACTCAACAGTTATAACAGAACACCCATTTGCTCAATTAAATCTCTACAACATCAAGGATTAAATACTTTAGGGTCTGCTATAGATTCTCAACTAATTGGTTAGGATCGGCCATGTATAATTTTTCTCTCCATTCTTTTCTACTTTTTTATTTTATTTTTATTTTGAGGGAAGCATTCTTTTCTACTTAAAGCTATACTCTTTATTACTTCTTTAATTGATGTCTTTTTTTATTAGTTTTACTTATGTTATTTTTTGTCTTCCTCTACCTTTTTTTTTCCCCTCAACTTTGAGCATGACCAAACTACTTCAAACAACTCTTTCTCATTTTTTTCATCAATAGGATTATCCCCTATTTTTAAGTAGATTTTTTCCTTTCAAATCTTATCTTTCTATGTATTTTTACTTATATAATCTATGAAAATATGCAAATAGAGTCTCTCCATATATATATACGTTCTAGCTTATAGGATTATATCAAGACATTGTGTTAAGATTGATGTTTATACTTTACGTACGGCCAATACTTGACATTCTGTCTTTAGATTTTCCGCTTATAGTCATGCGCAGCGTGAGAAAAGTTTGATGAAGGGTGTGCTTATTGTCGTCAATCTCAGCCGTGATTAATATTAAATGCACGCAATGATTTGAATTTTGATGTCTATATAGAAGTTCATAATAAATTATTAAATGGCAAAAAATAGATTGGGCTTGTGGATGTCCATTCTACTTTGCTGGTAACAATAAAATATTGAAATCCACGTAGGGCGACAGCAGAAAAGCAATCAAATCATCAGGTTACAATCAAATCATCCGAGATACCTAAGAGCAAATATGTCTCAATTGCAACAAAATAAAAAATAAAAAATATGTGCTATTTTATGATTTTTTTTAATTATTAAAATTTTCGGTCTAGTGTAAGGCCAAATCATCAAAACAGTTCATTTTTCATTTTCTCCAAAGTCAAATCAAATGTTTAGAAACAGAAACACAAATACGCTTCCATCCAAATTAACCTCTTTGATTTGAGTTTACTTCCAATAACCTTGACAACCATTTCTTTTTAAGTTGTCAATCATTATCCACTCCAAAATGCTAGTATAAAATCTTGGTATGGCATGAATCCGGGATAACCAATGCCGTAGTTCCTCGATTGTCTATAATCCACCTAGCAATAAGATCTCAATTGGCCTGAAACAAAGATAAAATGAAACAAGAGAATGTTGGGGCAAAAAAAAAGACTCTAGATTTGAGATTTTTTAACATAGTTGTGCTCAAAGATTTCGTAAATGAGGCTTATTTTGAATGTTAAATACAAACCTTGCATTCATAAAAGCACATACAGATGGGAGAGGAGCAATGCAACCTAGACAAATGTGCATTACATACAAGAATTCTAAAGAGCTACACACTATGGTAGCCTCCCCTTACCCAATCCCTCTCAATATCAAAGAGTTGAAGTTCATACACAGTTGTTTGTATTATACTTTACAACAAAAGAGCCTAATTACAAGAAACAATCTAAAAATCTGATCATACCAATTACAAGCACTGCCTTGCAAAAATATTGGCATTATTTATATTTGCTTAATCAAGCAATTCTCATGACTTCCGAGATAACAATGGCTCCAATTGAGGGTCACTGTCCTTCGAAGTTAAAGGATTTTGGCTGCCCGACTCCAAAACAGAAACCAACACATCCTCCCCTCTCTGTCTCAATAACCTCTGAAACAAGGTTGGCTTATCATCAAGTAAGGGACCTGGTGTCTTGGACGTTTCTTTTAAGCTCTGAACATGCTGAAGGCATACTTGAACAGCATCATGCACTCTCACGAAGTACCACTCTTTACCAATCAGCTCTACAACACCAGATCTAGATAAGGTGAGCAGAACTTCACGGTTGGGATTGGAAATGGCAATCTGCAAAGATCCAAGATGCAGCCAATGACATTATGGTATCAAGAGATTCTAAAGAAAACATTTATAAACTTCAACAAGAGGGGCACTGAACCTGGATGTCCCGTAATTTGTACTCCTGATACAAGTCCTTCAAAGCCTGAACAGCACTGGAGTCTATATATGTCACAGCTGTAATAACAATAAGAAAATTTTGGAATGTAAATATAGGGACCTAATTTTGATGAATTATGTGAACAAATTTGGCAGGTATAGTGGAGACTAAGGAAGTTAAAAGAGTTTATACCGTCCATAACTCATTTTGAACTGGCAATCAATGAGGGAGGACAATCCAAGGTATTCGTAATAGAAAATTATTTATGTTAACAACTCATAATAATTAATATCTAGTCACATCATTAAAAATTTCCAAGCATTAAGCATCTGAGACTATGCTGGTACTGTAACCTTCAAATGAACCACATTACTAGCATGCGGTTTTTTTTTTTTTTTTTTGAGAGGGCATTACTAGGATGCACTTGAGTACTGTATTGAGGAACTAATTAACTTCATGACGTAAAAAGATCTTGTGAATTTTGCAGAATAGGAAGCCACCCAACAAAAGTCCTAGAATCAGAATATGTATGGATGATACCCGCTGAGGCCATGGAAAGTAATATAATGAATGGGGGAAAGGAGTATTGCATATAAAAGCTTTAGAGGATCACATGTAAAACAGAACTTCAGATGGAAGCAATTAAATCAAAAAATTGTATAGTTTATATAAACCATATTCAACTCTTTCCTTCAACAGCGAATATTTCTTGCTTCAATAAAGAGTTTCTTCTTCTTTTTTGGCTTCAATAAAGAGTTGAAAAATATAAACACTTATTTTTTTAGCATAATATGAAATATACTTACAAAAAAAAGGGATAATACAGAATACATCTAACATCTTTACAGTGGATATGACTAACATCTAATAGAACGTAAAGCGGATGAGTAAAGACTTACGTGCCAACTCTATAATGACAAAATAAATTCTTTCAACTTCTGGCCCACGACTAGTAGATCTATCAACATCAACTTCATATTCCCGTAGCCTGACAGAGAACATATGCATGGCTTAAATACTAATTTTTTAACTTAGAGAAACTAGCAACCACTACTCAACTGTGATATAAGCAAATATGAATTAACACAAGTACAATGGGAAAGCCAGTGTTATCAAATTTGATCAATATAAGAAAGCATGATTTTTTACCTGTCTTTTATGTAACTAATATTTGCAAAATATATAGGAGCATCAATCCGAACAATCACAATTCCATTGTATGTATATGCTTCAGGATACTGTTTACTGTTTCTATAAACAGTGGTGCCAGGAAGACGGCCCAAGACAGCTGCAATGCACCCCAAAATAAAACTTAGAAGATTTCAGGTAGTATACCTGAGTTCAGAAGTATTCAAAATTGAAGCTAAATACAATTGCAAACAGAAACTATGCCAGCATTGAGCTCCAGCTTTATTTATATACCAAACACACAAACTAGGGAAAACAAACTTTCCAGAACCAGAGGCCCCTAAGGAATTATATCTTTTGGACAGAGAAGGAAGTGGTTAAGAAATCTGACTTAACAATGTTTATTAAAAACGTGAGGATGTAAATTTAAGAAGCTGCTAACAAGAAATGAGAAATAAGATTGATGTAGTTGATACCAAAGAGTAGAAGGTTTGATCAACAAAAATATAAAAAATTAAATTTATAGAAATTAAAAAGACGACAACAATAATGAATATTGACTATACCACAGATTAAAAACACAAAGCAAGCATATGCATAATATGCTCTAATAAAAGGAGCACCATGGCTCGGGTAAAAATACGCATAGACCCTGTGATAAAATAAAGCCACTTACCAATATGTGGATTTGCTGATTCATGGATAACAAAAGCAAGCGAAGCACCAACCTACAGTTTCAAAAACATTTTAAAATCATAAAGACTAAAGATGTATTTCTTCCAGGTTCATAGAGACAATCATGCAATACAAACCCGCTTTTATATAAGGTATATCTACCAGCCTTCTCTAGGTTACACTAATTCAAATATTGCCGGATTGTTATGTGAAATATTCATTTTGCACAAAAGTGGACATACTCAATTTATCTATTCATTATACATGTTCACAGTTAGTCCTGAACCCAAAAAAAAAAAATTTGGTGTAAATAGAGCTCAAAAAGGCATTCAGAATATATGCATGGAACTCAGATTATTATCAGATGCAATATTATGCAAAAAGCTTTTCATATATATTGCATTGATTATTATCTGAGTCCCACTACAAACTAACATAGCAAACTGCTTCAAGTACTCACCCCAACAAGGACACCGATCTCAATACCAAGGAACAATGTTGTAATGCAAGTAATGGTCCAAAGAAGAAAATCTTTCTTATCTACTCGCCATAAAAAAATAGCCTCATTATAATCCACCTGGAATAATACATCCAAACAAAAAAGTAAAGAGTTGTGATCTGAACATGGTAACTGGTGGTAACCAGTTCTAGTCTTGAAGAATGTCAACACATACTGCAAAACACTACATTCAATGTCTAACAAGAAAAAGGAAACTGATGATGCAAACACCCTCATCAATAAACATCCTTAGCATGGAATTATAGAATACTCACCAGACCCATTACAGCAGAGATCACAATGGCAGCGAGAACACACTGAGATCACAGAGAACACAGATCCCACAGTTAACATTCCAAATAATGCACTCCTTAAAAGTTTGAAAGTAAGAGTAGCTTTATAAAATAAATAGATAAATACATAAAAACCCAGAAACCAGCAGTGAAGGTATGATCTCAAGTTTTATAAAATACTTCACTAGGCCACAGATTCTATAACAATACAATAACAACAATAAGCCTTAGTCCCAAAATTTGGGGTCGGCTATGGATCCTTGACAAAATAGATTTGGTAGGCCATATGAATTCTTTTTCTCCATTCTATCCTATTTAAAGTCATGCTCTTTGTTACTCCCCTTGTTGACATGTCTTTTTTAATTACTTCTACTAATGTTATTTTTTGCCTTCCTCTACCTTTTTTTGTTCCCTCAACGTGGATTGACTCACTCTTTCTTACCGGTTCATTACTCGCACTTTGAACATTACCAAACCATCTCAAGCAACTCTCCCTCATCTTTTTGGATTCTATAACAATCCACTGATAATTTAATAAGCAAACTATTCTGTTCCATTATAGGAGAAGATATGGTGGAATATGCTATCAAGCATTGCCTGGAATTTACAATTTACAATCCCAACTGAGAAAAGAAATGTATTATAGTAGAAACAAACCTGGGGTATATATTCAAACAATGGAGTCAAAAATAAAAGGGCACAGCCCATTATGATTGCTGTAACAATTCCAGCTAAGCCAGTTTTTGCTCCACTTTCATGATTCACAGCAGACCTGGAAAAGGAACCTGCATTCAAAATACATGAACATACTTTTATAAACAGGACATTATATCAAAACTTTTGTTATAAAAGAATTACAAAAAAAATGAAATGGATCATTTCTGTCAACACTCAGTTAATTTTTAATCTTGGACTCATGTTTGCAGCTCTTAGAACCTCACAGAAGTATCACCTGTGGTGGGGTATGCTGAAAAGAATGAACCAAAAACGTTGGCTACTCCAAGACCAAACAACTGTTTCAAACAAATAGAAGATTTATTAGAAATTTCTTTGCTCAAAATAATGATTACATAATGTCCTATTACTTAAAATACTAATTACTATCATAAAAGACCTTTCACAACCCAGTTCTTCCCTCCACAGCCGCCACCCCCACCCCCCCCCCCCCCCTTTTCTCCCCTGGGCATGCGCCCACACGCACATAATACAGCATTCATTTTTAAAATAAATAATAATGTTTAGCATGCAAAATTCATAACCAATGCAAATACAAAGTTCATATCTTTCTCATCTTTTATTACGTTGAGCAATGCATTCCTATGAATTAAAAATGGTCAATATGTAGCACATTGATATCCAAAGCACCATATGATAAACAAGTTCATGATACCAATTTCAGTGCATCCACAACTATTCTTATATGAAACTTCCCATTTTAATTTATTGAGGCAAAAGCGGGGAAAAAAAAAATGGGAGATCTGTAGTAAAAGATGCAGAGAATAAAAAAATAGTACTTTTTATGAGAAAGAGAAGTTAATTGTCATAACAAAGAGACCAGGTATTCAGTCCATTAATCCCACTGGTGAAAATTTTATCTATTGCTGAAACTTCAGTCCCCAATTCAATGTTGTCACCCCTTTTTAGCTCATTACCCAAGTAGTAGAAAAATAGAACACAATGTTGACATCATTCTTGTAATGTAGTTAAAACTTCATTCCTATAAACCAATAAAATTATTCAACCACATGAAACATAGCAAGGACATGCTTCAAAAACAAAAATTTACCATGAAGATTAAATAAAAGCATGCTTTGAGAAGTTAAGATTTGAGCCCCAATTGTTCCAAATGATGCATGCAACAAATGTTTGAAAACCCCATGGAAAAATTAGATTTTATACTGCTATAAATAGCAGAACACAAGCATGTTTCTGTTTTTTTCTTTTTTTCTTTGTGAGGAATAAGTGTGTTTGTATATGCTTCATAGCAATGACTTCATGCTTAAGCCAACAAATTATATTGAAAAGAATGTCATGCAATATTTAACATTATCCAAGTTGGGCGCACACACAAACACACACACGCATGCACACCCACACAATGTGCAGACCTTCATGCTTAAGCCGGCAAATATTTAGGGGGAAAAAAAAAAAAAAGTCATGCACCAAAGACACACACATGCACACCCACACAATGTGCAGACCTTCATGCTTAAGCCGGCAAATATTTAGAAAAAAAAAGTCATGCACCAAAGACACAGGCACACAACATTTCCATTTTCTTTTTTTTCTTTTTTTTTTAGAAGCATTACCTCTTGATTTGAATCCAACTCATACCCATTCTTTGCTGCTAATGCTTTTGCAATCCCCACAGATTCCTAGATTTCAAAAATATATATATATATATATATATTTGTAAATACAGTAGTAATAAAACTAAAATATTAAAGGAGTAATAATTAACATAACTTGTCTTACCAGTATAGCTACACCAGTGATGAGAGCTGCAGTAGGAATCAAAGACAATGCATACCCAAAACTTTTAGGTATAGAAAATTTTGGAAGGCCCTGAGGTATATCTCCTACCTAAAACAGCACCAAGAATCTTTTATCAGTCATGTTAAAAATATATGCCTAAGTTATATAGGATACATCTTTCATGAAAGAACACAAAGACAACTAAATGGAACATACAAAACATATATGAATAATTGACAAGCAATTTTAACTTAAGATTTCTGTTTTCCACAAGTTTACGTTATTGGTTTGGATTCCAATCCCTCCACTTCTTCTCTCCAAAAACATCCATTTTCCATCTCAAACCTCTGTGAACAGATCGCATATCGACATAGGTGCTTCTCATACTCAATGCATTCTTTGCCAAAATTATATTTTAGTTAATTTTTCTCCACAACTTGTAGAGGATACAATAGAAGCTTTGAATGATCAGAGGAAAAAATTATTACTTGTTTTAATACTAAAGTGAAAACAAATGCATGTTTATAAGCAGAAGTTTGGGGTTCTGTTATCTCCCTATCTCCTGCACACTTGTACATGCATACTATTATCTCGGGAAGTATCATAATGACATATCTTTATATAGCTCATATTAAAGTTCTAGTGCCGGTGTAATAAAATTCGTTTAATTATAACTTTTGACATCTAGTTTATCTAATCAACACATTGTGATGAAACTAGAGACCCAAAATGGTTCTTCTTTTCCAAGTCTTTTCAATTCCCTATATAATGATATTGTTAGAATAATGGTTAAATGATTAACTTAACTCTTTCCTACCAGCTTAAACTTTTGGGATAAGTGATAATTTATCATAGTATCAGAGCAGGTAGTCCCGAGTTTGAACTATCTCCACTCTACGTCCCATATAAAAAGTTAAAAATTTCATGTCTTGAGCCACACTTATAGGGGCTAGTTAAAGAGAGTGTTAGAATAATAGTTAAATAATTAAATAATTAATTCACCATTTACTAACAGTTTAAGCTTTTGGGATCAAGTGATATTTTGATAAATTCACAAAAACAGTGTAGTAGATGCAACAATGTAAGTTTCTAAATAAAAAATACAACCATTCATCATATTCTTCATAAAACACATTTGCTATTAGATGTGGTTTAATCGCCATACAAAGTTACTTCACATCACTAAAAACAAGGAGGTACTCAGTACACAAAGCTCCCACTTTTACGGGTCTAGTGGACTAAAATTATAGTTTCAAGAATCAATTTAATAAACCCATCAAATAGTCGTAATTTCCAATTTTTCAATTCCAAAAGCTAATCAATGAAAAGATAATTTCTACAATTGACTCTTCAATATTTCATTGGTAATTGCTAATTACACATCACTCAATAGGTTTTGAACCATGACCTCACTGTAATCTCTTTTTTATGGAAGGAGAAAGTAACATTTGAGCTAGAGCTCCTTAAAAATCGGTCTTCGATATTAATCTGTGCTTGGTTCCCCGGAAAAATTTATTTTATTTATTTTCATTTTTTGATAACCAATAATTACAAGTGAAATGTTGTAGCATGTTAGACATTATCCCTAAAATTAAGCTCTAGAAAATACAATTTCATCATGTTGGAAAAGAAGTGAAAGATATGTTTCTGTAGGAAAAAAGGAATCTGAACTTCTAATTATCTAGTCAATTAAGATTTGATCCAAATTATGTAGATGAAAATTTCATACATGTTTAGCAGATTATTTTTTGATGGTGGATTCGGGAATGCTAATTTCTGGTTGACATTACATGAGCAAACATAAAATGTGGTCTTTAGTTCATTATTCTAGATCCATGACTATATTACTAGATTCAATACCTAATGATTAAAAGTGAGTCTAATATATGCCATTCTCACCAAAGATATGGAAGCTGGATGAAATATTTTCACAAAAGTTGTACCCAAAACGACTGCTGTGAGGGGACCTGCAGCTCTGAGGAATCGCAAGTACTTCCTTGATTTTCCCTAGACATGAAATACCAAAATCATTAGTAAATTCCTGTTGAAGACTAATCTTCCTTCAAAACAAAGACAATAATAAACTCATACCAGGTGCTTCATGATCACAAGTATCGCAAGAATGATGGATCCCATTACAAAAGGGGGCCATGAAAACTACAAAAGGAAAAACCTGTTGTAGTTAAAAAAGGAATTGATAAGTGAATATAACAGGCAACATAGATGACTGTCAAATGAATACCTTAGCATGGGAAATATTCAGTTATGCATATTGAATGGCTACCATGGTTGGTTAGATAATATTGCAGAGTGAAGTTGCCAAGGTACTGGTGGAAACTAACCATAAAGTAAATTACACCCATTTTCCCTTTTTTCAACTCAGTTTAGCTTCCTATTTTTGTAATTTCATATTTCAAACCAACTTCTACAACTTTTAAAGTCAAAAACTAGGTTTGAATTGATTTGCCTTACATCCAAGCTTTTCCTGAAAGCCTCCACATCTCATCTTAGGCAAAATATATATATAGATGGGTTAGAGTTGCACATTTTCTACAACATTAGATTTAAGTAGATCTAATGGTCAAAAAAAGGAACTCATTAATGCTAATTACCACCTCATTTATTATCCCTTGTTTACGAATTTCCATACCTGGCTCTACTACCAAAACATTCTCACATTCTCTCTCTAGCATCATCTGCTCTCTCCTCCTACGTACCCTCTCATGGCCCAAATCTGAATCTTTCTCCTCCACCGCTCCCAACACAAATTCCACCTCCACGGCCATAGGGTGCGTTACCGATAGCAAAAAAAGCCGCAACCGCCAGACACCGATATTACCTTCTATAAAGTTTGTGGGTTTTCCTTTCTTGATACTGAAAAGGCTAATAGACATCGTTAAATTTTTTATGGGACTTAAAAGCTTTCAATTTTAATTATTGCTACCACACATACACTTCTTAAAAAGATCTAAAGCTCTTTTCTGGTTGTGCATTCTTGTTTTGTTGTTCCATGTAGCAATTTAATTTGTAAAAGGTTTGAGGTTCTAGCCTTCCACATTTTGTAGCTCACTAAGGACTTTCTGCCTTTGTTGTTTCCACCTTAGACATTGTTAAATTGTCAGCTGTCACAACCAAAAAAGAGCTTTAGATCTTTTTAAGAAGTGTATGTGTGGTAACAATAATAAAAATTGAAAGCTTTTGAGTCCCATAAAAAATTTAACAATGTATATTATTGATGTTGGGCGGCAGCAGCTTTTTTCACTATCGGTGACCCACCCTATGGCCATGGAGGTGGAATTTGCGTCGGGAGCGGTGAAGGAGAAAGATTCAAATTTGGGCCATGAAAGGGTGCATAAGAGGAGAGAGCAGATGAGGCTAGAGAGACAATGTAAGCACATTTTGAGAGTAGAGACAGGTATGGAAATTTGTAAATAGGGAGATAATAAATGAGGTAGTAATCAGCAATAATGATTTTTTTTTTTTTTTACCTCTAGATCTTACACCAGGTGTAACTTGAACCCATATATATATATATATATAATCTCAAATTTGTAAATAGGGAGATAATAAATTTTTGATAGTGCTTGACTGGTGTTATATGTGTAAGAGGTGTGGGGAGTCAGTGGATCATCTTCTTCTTCATTGCTCCATAGCTTGGGAGTTGTGGTCCTTGGTTTTCTGCTTGTTTGGTATTCAATGGGTTATGCCTCGCACTGTTCTTGAGTTGTTTGAGGCTTGGCAAGGAAAGTTTGCGCGACATCGTCACATTGACGTTTGGAGATTAGTGCCTCATTGCTTGATTTGGTGCATTTGGCGTGAAAGGAATGCTAGAAGCTTTGAGGGTTGTGAACGACCTTTGCTGGACATTAAGTCTTTTTTCTTACACACTCTCTTTGAATGGAGTGTGGTTTTTTCTCATTTTTCTTGTTCTTCTTTTTCTTTTTTTCTTGACCGTTGTTCTTTTGTTTTCTGATTTGTGCCTCCATAGTACATCCCCAATGTACTCGGTTTGGCAATTTTTTTATTATTAATAATATTCTTACGTTATTTATCAAAAAAAAAAAAGTTAACAAACCACTGACTGCAATGGTCTTCTTCAATTATACATTGTCTCTAATCTAGTTCGTTCTTCTACAAAAGAGCAAATATGTACAGAAAAGGTACTGAAATTTTTAAATATATATAGATGCTTGGACTTTACCTATAGATCCCTATATATTTCCTTTAGAAAAAATTATGAAAAAACCTACATAAAAATTGACTTTACTTGACTGGTTTAGAAATTCAGGAGAAAATACCATTACAAATTATAGTACGTGGAATATATGTGTAACTATAAGATATTTAGAGTTTTCTGATTCCTCATAAAAAATTACAAAAGAGTCAATGCAAAAGGCATACGTGCAGAAGGATTTAAATTGTTTGTGCTAAATAAATCTTACAAATAGAAATAAACGATTTCACATGCAGAACTTTAAACTTTCTATTTGAAGTCTGGTATCAACTTGTTAGAAGTTAGTATAAAACAACTCATAAAGTATTTAATCAAAGAAAAGGGCAAAATCAACATTTCTACTGAAGATGCAGAGATATGAATAAACTAATATGCAAAGGGTATACCACCGCATCCAAAGCATACCCCATCTGCTCCAGCTATGATACTCTCAATCAATGGCACAATCTTGCTACTCCGTACTATATCATAGCCCAGAAAGTATTTTGCTTGAGATAGGGCAATTACAACAGCTGAAGCAGTTGTAAAGCCAGAAATTACAGAGTGGCTGATGAAACGAATAAGCCAACCCAGCCTGAAAGTTCAAAGAATAGATGCATTAGTTATAAAAGGCATCAAAATATCAGAGTATATATTTATTAAAATAAATCAGAAATTTGGAGAATAAATATTATTATAACAACTATTTGTTCTAAAGAAAAACTAAATGTGTTTATCAAAAAAAAAAAAAAACTAAATGTCAAATAACGAAGGAATCATCAACCCCTGCCTCACTGTTAAAAAAAGAAAAGACAAGCTAGATGCTTAGTGGTCGGTTTATGTAATAATACAAACAAATTTAGAAAATGCCATCTATCTAACAAAAATTCTCCAAACTCCAAATGTTCCTCCTCATGAGATAAAAAAGGTCATTATACAGCTTAAGAATTATGTTTAGTAATATCATGACCCGCACAAGCAAAGAATCAAAATTGGTGTATAAGATATATTGTTCTATATGAACAAAATAGTCAACAAATTCCGCACAAATTTAATGCTGTAACTTATTCCATGAAGAGAATGATAAGCAGAACCTTAAGAGCCCCATTATGCATTCCATTATCCCAACCATAAGCGCCAATAATATTGCAAGTTCTGTGTATAACTCATCAGATGAATCAACAATTCCACCTAAGACATTGGAGACCAGGAGAGAAACCAGGGCCACAGGACCAACTGCAAGCTGACGAGATGACCCAAAGATGGCGTACACAAATAAAGGCACAAAACCAGAGTCTGCCTTACAAAATCAAGTCACAAACCCAAAATTAAATAAGCAGATATGATATAGAAATGAGGACACAATTCAGATATTTATGTAAAGTACTAAGGTATTTTTTTTATAGATGTAAAGTAACGAGGTATAATAAAAAATAAAGATAATAAAACAACAATTTTCAGTATGAAAATTTATCATAATTAATGTATGCCAAATATGCAAAACTGTCAGTGCATCATCAAGTAGAAGTACAGTAGAGCCAAATCAAATATCAAAGTTCAAAACTTTACAATTTTACCAGAAAGTATTTTCCATTCTAATAAACTCAACTCAAACTGAACAAGGCCAGATACATGGATCTTATTTTTACCATTCACCCTTTCAATTTTAATGTCTCTCACCTCTTACATCTAAAAAAATTTTGATAATTCAACTGTTACAACAAGTGGGGGAGAGGGAATTCGAACCTTATTTCTCCTCATAAAGAGACCAAACAATGCCACTGAGCTATAAAGCTCTTGGCTGCATCTTTAAAAATTATAATCTTTCTACTCATGCTTTTAACTCTTTCACCTCCCCAACTTGAAACCATCTGAATATAATTGCCAAAATGGATAAAGACAATATTTCTTGCAAATGAGTAATAGCTAAAATGGCATTTCTCCCTCTTATAAGAATAGGTGGAGGGTAAGGTCCCGGATTCAAAACCCATTGCTTACATGTGTAACTTACTAAAAGAAAATTCAAGACAATATTTCTCAATACTCTCAATACAAAAGCAACTCATAAATTTAGTTACATGAGATTTGGTTATGCACTTACAAAGTCCGTATATTGGTTCAAGCCCAGCTAATTTTGCATAAGACATTGCCTGTCATTCACAAGAAACAGTCAAAAAACTGAACTTGCACCCAATACATGTAATTAAAATATGTGAGTAAATTAGTTAAAAAAAAAAAAAAAAAAAGATGCTTCACGGGTTTGCCTAACCAATCAACAATAATCCAAGTGCTTAACACATCACAACCAAATCTCAAGTCAAAGCAGTGCCAACTTTTCTAAACCATAATTAGTTTAAAAATTACAGTCATCATTTCGTTTCAAAAAAACAAAGAAATTACAGTCATCATCATAATCTTTGACACGGGTATGTAATAGTGAATAAACAGTAATCAAAACTTAATTTTAAAAAAGCAAAATTAATTATGAAAAATCATCCATACCTATGAAAATTAGCCTAAACCATATCAGATATCATATCAAACCCAAAATAAATAAATAAATAATTCTGATTTTCCCACATATGAACTTTTCACTTATTTCAACGTTAATTATGACAAGTGGACTATGACTTTGGACAAAATCGCCGACTTGAATCGTAGAAATCTGTCCAATCATCAACAGTTAAAGTGCTCAAAAACGATGAAAATCATATACTACTCCGTTTGGATTCCGAGAAATCACAGGAAAATAATAAAGAAAAAAAAAACAGCAATATAATTTCCAGTAATTTCATTATTCTCAATAAATAAAAAAGGATTATAAAGAACAATCCAGCTTTAATTAAGCTGAGACCGAACAAAATAAATTCAATACGAAATTCTCTCCTCTGTCTTTTTCCTTCAATTTTCTCATCAACCAAACAGAAACAAAAATCACACAAATCTTAGTGCTTAACTCTACCAACCAAATCAACAACAAACATGTTCAAAACGATGAAAATCATAAAACACTCCGTTTGGTTCCCGAGAAATCACAGAAAGAAAGAAAGAAAAAAGAAAAAAAAATGATCATAAAGCAAGAGTCCAGCTTAGTTGAAATTGAATACGAAACTCTCTCTCCTGTCTTTTTCCTCGATTTTCTCGTCATCCAAACAGAAACTAAAAAGTATTTCAGAAGAACAAGAGAGAGAAAGAGAGAAGGATCACCTGCGGCACGAGCATGACGCCGACGGTGGTACCGGCCATGAGATCGACCTGCAAGTACTCTCTCCATTTGTAAGTCCGAATCCAACGGTAACAAGGGAGGAAGAGCTCGATCCAATTGTGCCAACTCATTCGCCGAACCTTCGTCTTCCACTTCGAGAAAAGCGCGCTAGGAAAAGAACCAGAGCCAGAACCCGAACCCGAACCCGAACTCGAACTCGCCGTGTTCGGGTGCAGCAAGGGAATGATCTTGACGGGTCGGGTCAACGTCGTCGCCATCGAGCTGTTGGAATTCGATTCGCCGGAATCCGCGAGGTTCGGAGCGCTGGGCGATGCGTACGTTATCTCCATGCGCACCACCGGCGCATAATAGTAAGTTAGTATCTGTATATAATATAATAGTATGTGTGTGACTGTGTGAGTTTGTGTATCTATTAAAGCGGAAAATATCTCTCTGGTTGGCTCGCTTCGCTGCGTCTTTTTGAGAGTCTGGGATTTTTGGTGGGCGAGAATGGTCGCGGTCTTTTTGCTTTAATGATGTACACGACAAAGTTTATTACAACGACCAGAGTTTTGGTTACTTTAGTTTTAGTTTTACCTGCAAATCAATTGGCATTTAGACATGTTTGCTTCTCTTTGCAATGGCTAATATATATATTGTACAGTGGCTCTGTGAGGCCTAGTCACTCAATTTAATCTAAACCTCAGAAAAATATTTTATTGAAAATAAAATAATTAACTGTTTTAACGGCTATTTTTTTATTTTCAATAAAAATAGGGTTAAATTTTTTCTAAAATAGTATATTAACCATACTTTGTTTTTAATACTATATTTACAATATTTTTACAACAAATCTTAAGTGACAGGTGGTTACTGACTATTATTGATGGATAAAAAAGTAATTCAAGTGGTGAGTTCAAATTAGAATCAATAATAATTAACTACCTATAATTTGTTATAAATATGTTATAAACATATTGTGAAAATCTTAAATTTTTTATTACAATTATATGTATTTTGTTATAAAAGTAAAAACCCTAAAGTCTTAGGGGACATTTGATTCGCTGTGATGTGCTCTTGATGTAATGCATATTACAATGATGTGACATTAACATTTTTTGTTTATTTTATTTTTTATAACATTATCATAATTTAAAATTATAAAATATATCACATCATCTTAATCTCGTCACATTCCTAAACAATGTAATATTGTATTCTTGTATTAGCAAACCACTCATGATAACATTACTTATACATATCACGTAATTCCCTTTAGGGATGACAATTTTGCCTTACCCCGCTTAACCCCCCTCCCCGGATTTGCCCCGTGTAGGTTTTCCCCAACCCGCAAAGGTGATGGGGTAAGATTTTAGTCCCCCACCACAAGGCGATGAGAAGATGAGTTTAGACTTTTTAGACCCACCCCACCCTGCCCCGTCCCACCCCGCATTGCTAAGGGTTATAATTGTAATTTTTTCATACCCTAAAACCCTACTATTTAAACAAACATATCAATATTAGATTATTGGCAAAAATGCAAAACTAACCCTCTAACTTTCACTGTTTTTCATTTCAGTCCTCTAACTTTCAGTTTTGTCAATTCAGTCCTTTAACTTTTAACTTTTGTCAATTTAAGACTCTGTTACAGCTCTGTTAGGAGTTGCCGTTAGAACCTCTGATTTTGCAAGTGTTTTTTTTTTTTTTTTTTTTTTAATTCGGAATTAAAAGAAAATAATGAAAATCTGGGGAAAAAAAAAAAAAAGAAGAAGAAGAAGAAGAACAGGGACAACGTTGTTCCCCATCCCCTGAATCAAAACAAAGAAATCACTCCACACCCAAGGGGAGTGATTATCATTAGAGGGGGGAAACTATCCATATCACCCAAACCCAGCTCTGAATTAACCACCTCTCCCTCAACCAAAGCACTCGCCCCAGGAGAACCACAATCAGCCTTCGTGGGTATCGCAGCTAGCATGGACTGGTCAGATTCACGGGCACCTGTCGGTATGTCGCAATAATGATCTATTCCCTAAGCAACAATTGCACCACTGTCCCGGCCACTTTCATCCTCATCCTGGACACCCAAATCCACTAGCCCAGCTCTCGGTAAGCGTAGAAAGAACTCAGACAAGAAATGGCCAATAGAATAGACGACCTCGAACTCACTAGAGATGTCGTACCCAGTGCCATTGAAGACTCGGTCATGGGCAGTTGACCTCCATTGCTGGCTTCGCAATTTCTCTAGTTAGGGATTTGGGTGTGGAGTGATTTCTTTATTTTGATACAGGGGTGTCGTTCCCCTTAGTTTTTTTTTTTTTTTTTTTTTTTTTTTTTTTTTTTTTTTTTTTTTTTTTTTTTTTTTTCGAATTAAAAAAAAAATGCAAAACGGCGTCGTTTAAGGGGTTTTAACGGCAGCCCCTAACAGAATTATAACGGAGTTTTGAATTGACAAAAATTGAAAGTTAGAGGACTGAATTGACAAAACTGAAAGTTAGAGGACTGAAATGAAAAATGGTGAAAGTTAGAGGGTCAATTTTGCATTTTTGCCTAGATTATTTTATTCTACGCAATGTGGTTATCTGCTTTTATTTTGTTATATGTTATACTATGAGATTTTTTTTTTTTTATTCTCTTGTTAAACACTTAGATATATTATTCAGTTTTTTCTAAAATTTGATATGATTTGATTTGATTTGATGAGATAAATTTAATTGTAATTTCAAGTATATTTTTATTAATAAAATATGTTTAATTAAAAAAAATTGTACTAGTTATTGGACAAATTAAAAAAAGTAAAATTTTATGGGGTGGGGCAAATTATCTTTTGTTCTGTGGGAAGATTCCAAGGCAATAATTGTCTAATAATATCGACTTCTTCTTTTTTTGGTGAACTAATAATATCGACTTCTATCATCTATGTGGTGATGATGCAAGAAATTCCCTAATATGTGCTTCTATATGGGGACAGTGAATGTGACAAGAAACTCCACCCCTTAAACCTTAGTAGTACCACTTTCCCAAAATTACATCCCAAATCGTGACAACTGACAACAAAGCTGCATGTGATTTTTTTTTAAAAAATTTCTTTTAGAATCAGGCTACTACCACAAATGATCAATGTGATTTTCGTTTATGGTAGTAGTAATCTAACAAAAATATTACCTAAAGTAGAAAAGGGGCCGGGTGGGTATTTGTTAATAGGAAAAAGTTAACGATATTCTAAGGCTTATAGGCATTGGTTTAGAATATAATTTTTAAATTTTTTTTAATGAAAAAAGAAGAAAAAATAATTAATTGTTTTGACAGCTTTTTATATTTTTCATTAGTCTCTGAGCATGTATTCATGCGGGTGTTGAATGCTCAAAGACATTTCTATTTTTTCCAACCGCGTACATGATAACTAATAAGTAATTTTTTTTTTTTTTTTTTTGGTTAACACTAAAAAAATAGTGGGTAAGAAATGTGAGTTAGTGGGATTTTAAAATGGAACACAATTTTACACATTTATTGTATTTATTGTAGTAAGTGAATAGGATATATCTTTCTTTTTTTTATATAGAAATTGGTGAGATATATCTAATTAAGAGATAATGTATATTAATTTTTTTTTTTAAACCTGTTATCACGAA
Organism: Quercus aquifolioides; assembly: GCA_019022515.1. Lineage (NCBI taxonomy): Eukaryota > Viridiplantae > Streptophyta > Magnoliopsida > Fagales > Fagaceae > Quercus > Quercus aquifolioides. The sequence continues at coordinate 9,809,351 of CM032329.1, read as the reverse complement.
AAGAAAAATTATCTCATAAAAAAATTGATAAGAAGTAAAAAGTGGATGGAAAAGCAATGAAATGTGGGTGGTTTTTTTTTTTCTTTAAATGAAATAGATAACTATTAAAAAAAAATTGTGGCCAATTCAAAAAAAAAAAAAATATATATATATATATATATATATATATATAAATGTAGGATGATCAGAAGGAATTCTAATTCTAATTCCAGTCTGAAGAATGGAATATAGTTATAAATAGTATAGAAATAATAGTATAGATTCTATAAAAGATAGATAGAATAGAATAAATGGATAGATTATAAAAGTGGCGTCAAAATTTTCTTAAAATAGTTTATTAATAATTATCTTAAGAGTATCAGACCCTCCTAAATAAGTGGGGATAAATTTGAAGAAAGGTTAGGATTAAAATGCATTGTTAAAAGTACATTAAGGCATGTGGATGTAATTTGGGCCAGATTCAAAGGAGAGAAGGTTTTTTTTTTTTTTTTTTGATAACAAGGAGAGAAGATTATTGATAAAATTAAAATGCTACTATATATATACGTGCACGTAATTATCTTTTGTTTGACTAAACTATTCAAATCCACCTATTGTTGACAGCAAGACACGTGCAAAACAACAACGAAAATCAATTATGAATGTTTCATAGGGCAGAGGATCACGTCACTCCTGAACAGTGCTTACCGAATTAATGGAAGCCACGTGCTTTTTAATTTGTTGAACAAAAATTATAGTAATAAATTGCAAGTGGGCTGTGAAGGCCAATAATTTCTCCTGCCGACGAAAATGACAGCAATGGCAATTTGTTAAGTGGGAAGGTATAAATTAGTATTATATCTTTGTCACACAATGTACAACAATTTAATTGAGAATTATATTTATCTCTCAAAACAAAATTTTGAGAATTATTAATTAAATTTAAAAATTAATAAAATAAGAAGAATTGTAGGTAAATTAATATATATATATATATATATATAAAAGATTATTAAAATTGAATAATAAAATGGATTGAAAAAATATTTATATTTCTTTTCTTTCTTTTTTTGTATTAAGTTGGAACAAACATGAGAAGCAAGCCTTTTGCAATCCTCATCTATAAACTATAATACCTTTATCTCTACAATTACTACGACAGCAAAGTCAAGTAATTGTCTTTAAGAATGTGCACCAATATTTAATATAAACCAAATTTCATGTCACAACCAAGATAGCACCTCTTTTTTTTTTTTTTTTGAGAAAGAACCAAGATAGCACTTTGAATGCTAAAATCTCTTTGCATTTCTTTCCTCAATATAAAATACGCTAGTTTGAGCATTGAAGATACTATGGTTGGCACCACACTGATTTCGTTTTTTAATTTAATCTTTTGTAGGTGGTCCATTATCCAAGTGAAGCATGCCATCAATTGCCACATCAATACTAATGTTAAATTTATTAGACTATGGGTTACAAACGTTTTGGCATGTTGAGACCATATGAGTCCAATAAGATAAACTTATAATAATTGTGATTTACCTAGATTTTATAATATATTTTGAACTCATCATGAATCATTATGATTTTTTATTTATTTTTAAATGAAACCCTCTATCGCTTGGGTTACTCTTACTTCATTTTATATTTATTTCACCAGACATGTCATTTTTAATTCTTATTTAATAATGGGAATCTAATCTCAAAACGTCAGTATTAATTTTGTGGCACCCAATCCGAGCAATGTATTTATTTAAGACGAACCAAGACAGGACCAAAATTCTCGACCCAAAAACAGAAAGAAATGGCCCAAACACAGACAAGCATTTTCCAAGCTCCAATTGTTCCAAACAAACTCCCCCAACTAAGGCCTCCAAAAAGCAAGCTTGGTCCACAGATTTATGAACGCTAAATTGACATATAAGAATTTTCTTGTGCTAGTTGAGGTTAGGCCCATATTTCAATCTGCATGTTATCATAACAATAACAAATGGTTGGCTTGGGTAATGGGTTACCTTTAAAGTTGCAAAAGGCCAATAGCCCTAAGCAGATGCTCAGGGCAAGTTAGCTCCCCAGCTAACAAATGTTCCACCAAAGTATTAGACAATTTCACTGAATGTACACTTGTAATCAATTTTCTACATGATTCTTACAGCTTCAGATTGTCCTCAAAAGGTTCAGATTGAAGTAGAAGCAGGAACCTGTAGCTGAGTGTAAAAAAGAGCAAGAAACAAAACTTTTAACAGATTTAATATTAGAGTTACTTCTTATTCCTAGTGGTGTGACTGAGCATGCTCAGGTTTGTGCGAGTACTCATAATCGAGATGTACAAAGGCACGCTCGATATCAGGCAGGTGCTCAAGCTTCTCCTGCAAGGATTCCCCAATGTCATGAGCCTCTTGCAAGGGCATGTCTGCTGGCAAGACTATGTCAACCTCCACAAAGTAGTGAGAGCCAAAGGTGTAAGCCCGGACTGTATCGATATGTTTTATGGCCTCATTGTGGTTCCAACAGAGGTATGTCAGTTTCTGTAGATACTCTGGAGCAGCTGATCTTCCCACGAGGGAGTTCACATTTTCCAACACTGTCATAGACCATGTACGGATGGTATACACAGCCAGCTGCAGTAAGCCCAAAGTAATATGTAAGTGCAAGGAAATAAAAGAAATATCCTATGAGAGTCCATAACTCTTTTAAGTTTAGAGAAAGACGAATGAAATGCCAGATACACATCACAACAAACTATATCAGCATTTGATAATCTTCATTGTGTCAATTAACAATTTGACGTATAATCAAAAGATTATCAGCATATCAATAAACATGATTGTTTAAAAGGAATAGATAGTTTGATCAGAGAAAAAGAAAACTGTTATAGGCACAAAAAGATGTGGAATTGCCAAGGTAGATATACTTGGAAGATCTTAATTTCCAAAGACTACAGGTATGACAGCCTTTTATCTATTCTCTTAAGTCCTATGATTTATTTAAGTTGAATATGATTCAAACTCCAAAATAGAACCAACATATGGCAAGCTCTAATAGCAGTCCCATGAAAAAAGAAATTAGATAAACATTTCCTTCAGCTATTAACTCCATGAATAGAATATAAGAAAGAAAAGAATTTTGACAAAGAGAAACTTACAATGATAGCTCCAACAGGGTCCATCCAATCAGCAATATAATTAGCAAGGAGAGCAGCAATGAGTCCAATAATGTTAGTGATAACATCAAAAAAGTGGTCCAGGGCATAAGCTTTGACGATTTCATTCGTGAAAGAACGGCAATAAAGAACCAGACCGAGTTTTACCAAAGTCACAGAGAGCATAATACCAATAACCCATTCCTCTTGCTCTTTGGTCAATGCGAAATCACTCTCCTTAAAGCACATAAATATTGAGAAGCAACATTAAAGTCAGTTTATGCTCACACATGTATCCAGTAATTCCTAAAAACCATGGTAAAACAAATTGATAGAAAATGGAAGTTTAACACATTAAGAATTTAACTAGCAGCCCCTTACATCAGATAACAGTGTGCGTATTGACTCCAAGATTATCTGCAGTCCAAGGGTTGCCATGACAGAGGCAAATACAAGGATCCCCTGCAAGTTGTTGCCAAGATGTATCAAATTCTATGTACGTAGTAATATTATTCAAGTCTTTTAATATTATTGGTTATAATGGATTATACAATTGGACAGAATGGATTAATAATATCAAACTAAGATAAAGTGCTGGGCTGAGTCCAGTCCACATTCTTCTACAAAATTGGTTATGGAATTGGAAAATAAGTTTAGGACAAGGTTGAAAAGCCCTTGCTAGTAGAAATAGGCCCACATACTAGGATTAACCAACGCTTGTAAGAGGGCAAGTACAAACTAATTGATTCCTGGTCATGCAGAATCAGAAAGTAAAGAACAGTGATGTAAAACCAAAGGTGACAGCATGTATCGAGCAGGCAACATTAGACATGCGTCCAGAACCATAATAATCATTTATTGCATAGATTCAAGTTGCATTATCACCAAACTCGTCGTCTGTAAACTTTTTCTTTATTTTTTGAAAAGATTGTCACCTGTAAACTTGACCATAAAAATTTGACTTCACAAAGAATAATTGGAGGATGGCTCACCAATGGCTGCATACGTCTCTTCCCAATAGGATATTGATATGGATTTGGTGTTTTCATGGAGAATGCTGTAAACCACAGGATGAAGCCAGACAGAAGATCAAGAAGTGAGTCCAATGTGGATGCAATGATGGCTAAGGAACCACTTCGGACAGATGCATAGACTTTAGCCGCAAAGAGAAACATGTTTGCAATATTTGATATCCTAATAGCAAACGTTTCACTTCTAGCCAAATTGTCCCTCTCTTCCTAATACCATAAAAATAGCACCATTTCAGTTTTGAGTCTGCAGACAATAATAAAAAGAGAAAATTATAAGCATTTGGCAATGAAAATGATCTTATGAACCTTTGACATGCTAGGAAGAGAACCACGTTCTGTTAATGCATCCATTTCATTAAAGCCCTCGAGCATTTCTGCCTGCTGCTGATAGTACACAGCCACATTATCTTCAGGACCTGAACCCATCAAGCAAAACAAATGAATTGGGGTCCACGTAATATCTCTCAAATGTTGATTGATAGTTATCTTAGTTGAGATATCATTCTGATCAACATCGCTTTCTCAGTATTATAAAAGTAACCACTAACCAGTGAAAGATATATATATATTTTTTTTTTGATAAGTACCAGTGAAAGATATAGACCATGCAAATTTGTGATTTCAAACTTTTTACTTTAAAATTAGTGATTTACCAGAAAATTAGTGAGTTTTCAATGTACAAGGATTTAAGAGAAACTATCCTTCAAATTCTATCATGTTTAACTGTTAATCCTCTAAAACCTACAACAACAACAACAACAAATCCTTAAACCGCCATAAACACAAACATGAGTGATGCAACAAGAACAACAACAAATCATCAAACATGTATAAACACACATAAACACAAACATGATTGATGCAACAAGAACAACAACAAATCATCAAACATGTATAAACACACATAAACACAAACATGAGTGATGCAACAAGAACTTACAATCTAAACCATCTTGAAAGAAAGTGAGACCACCAAGCAACCAACTGAATAGCTAAAGAAGACCCAAATTTTTTTAAAAAAAATCCCAAATCTTCTTCAATCAAAGAAGAGCTACTTTCAATTATACCTGTTTTTGTGGTCATTTTCCAAAGCAAACCCCACAAATTTTCAATTAATACTAACCCATCATCTTAACACCAACACTATATATAAAAAGCCAAGAGTTGGGTACAGAACAACCAGTCAACCACTAATCCAATCCCACATACATATAAGGAATCAACAAAAATTCCCACTAAACTAAAAAATAAAAACATATTAAAAGCAAAAGCAAAGTAAAATAAAATAACAATTAAGAAACAAATTAAATAATACCAAAACAAGTAAAATTCCCAAAGACTAACAATTCAGCATAGAATATTAGTCATTTCAGACCCAAAAAAAAAAACATAAATAAATGTACAGAGCTACAATAAAGAACATCATCAAAGGAATTCAGTTCACCAACCAAAATAAATTTGATAAGTACAAGGAACAGAAAAATAAGATTGTTTTGTGGAATTACCTAAAACCCCAAGACAGCAGTCATGGAGTCCACGAGGAGGCTTTTTGTCCTGGTGGTCAGTGGATACCTGAAACCCATCGAAGTTCAACCGCCACGACCGATCAACAGTAATGTTGGGCTCCGACAACAGCGAGCGCTCCTCGTCGTTTTCGAACGCCGCCGGCTCAGTCATTTTCAGGTCACTCGAGCTGTGAAGAGGAGGGTAGAGGTCGTAAATTCAATGAGAATACGAGGAGTTTTCTGAGAAAGTGTGTAATGTAAGACTGTGTAATATAAGAGAGACTATTGTGGTGGCTGGCTGCTATATTTTCGATACCAACCACAGAAATAGGAGCACGAAAAATCAGATAATGGATTGGTTTTTTTGAAAACGTAGAGAACGGAGAGGGGGTTGACATACACGCGCTTGTTTAAATTGGAAAGTTAGGTGGCATTCATTTCATTTATGTTCGGGATCTTTTAGAGGCGTAGTTAATAAACCATTTTAAGAAAATTTTACTACCATTTTTATGGAGAATATAAAAAATTGTCAACAAAATTAATTATTTTATCATTTTTTCTTAAAAATGTTTTTAAAATAGTTTTTAAACTAATACATTTAGGTTATTTGTTAACATTTCCCTTCATTTATTTATAAAAATTGGGTAATTTTTTAAGTACTCTAAGAGCACAAAGAATGATGTTCACTGCTCTCACATTTATAGTGAGATCTACTTATTAAATTTATAATAAGGTCCACCATAAATATGAAAGAATGGGGCACAATTTTACTATACTCTGAAAATACCTAAGAATTTTCTATAGAAATTACTTTTTTTTTTTGTAGTTTATTTCACATGATTTGACACAAAAAGATAAAAATTAGCTTATTTTTTAAAATATTGAAAGTTGTGTGAATTTGGAAAATAGTTATAATTTGACTTTTTGTTTATTTCATGTATAATTTGTGGATCATATGCTACTTTGTTGTCTCAAATTTATTTCAAACAACTTAACTGTAAGCTTTTTAAAAAACAAGCTAATTTTTAGTTTTTTACTTAACATTATGCAAATAAACTACTAAGAATAAACATTCTCATATGAACACAAATTATTTGAAATAAAACTGAAATAAAGTGTAGCGTGGGACCCACAAGCAATATACATGCAAAATTTTGTTGTCTCTTTTAAAATAAAAATCTATTTTTTAAATTTTATATAACATTTTTTTGAAACATCCACGTTTGATATATCTAATATCTATTTTGACAAAGTTTAACTACAAAATTAATTGTAGCCTAAGGCTAAAACTTACTTTAAAAAAATTAATATTACTATATATTTTGAAAATTTAATCATTGAATTGTATATTCTTCACACCCTTAATACACATGTCAAATTTTGTACTAATCAGATATTATTTATTATATGATTTATCAGTTTATATTTTATGCATAATTTTAAACTACAAAAACTTGTGATTTAAACAATTTATTGATAATATAACTATTGATCTTTAACTTTATAGAAATTTTGCAAACATGAAGAATATAAGAAGAAAATGTAATCCAATTGTGAATTTCTCAAATTTCACATCCAATAAAAAAAGTTGACTAAGGTTGTAATTTTATAACTAAATTTTGCCATATCTATTTTATTAAAATATAATTTTTTTTAATCGTTTCTCACTTTTTATACACAACAATTATCATATATATATATATATATATATTTTACTCTTTAGAATATATATATATATATATATATATAGAGAGAGAGAGAGAGAGGTAGCAAAATCCTATTTCATAATAGGGTCCGGTTAATGTATGCTCTAAAAGCATATATTAACTATCTATTTTGAGAAAATTTTAATGAGAAATTGTAAAAACTGTTAAAACAGTTAATTATTTTTTTTTCATAAAATTTTTTAAAAATAATTTATTAATGTATGACTTAAGGGAAACATTAGTAAACTAAAAGTGTAAAACCCTTTCATAATATAATGCGTGTGATTTTTGGATTTTATTGACTTTTTTTTGGGGCATGTTATTTTAAGTAAGTTAGTGCGAATGCTCTCACTAGCTAGTGTGGCGCGTGGGGGGATGGTTGTTGTTGTTTTTGAGTTTTGGGAGAATTCAGAATTCAGACTTGTGGGTCTTGATGGCGGCGATACTGATGTGACAGTGTGAGACGTGAGACTGAAACTGAGTTAGGGGTTTTTTAATTGGAGGTTCTGTCCCACTTTCTCTGCTCCGCTCTATATTTCATCAATAAATACTTGCTACGTGTTTATTTAATTATTTAAATATTATTATTAATTAATAACTGTAGTATTAATAAGTCAATAATAATAATATTTAATTAATTAGGTGAACACATAGTAAGTATTTATTAGTGGAGTATAAAATAGAGCAGAAAAAATGAGAAAAAAGATTTGGATTCAATTGATTGGGACACGTATGCGGTGGGATTGCGTCTAAATAAATGACGTGGATGAGGAAGAGACAAAGTAAGGGGGTCCACGGTGTGCTGAGTTAAGAAACCAAGGGAGGGAATAATCTGAGCCACAGGATTGTTTGTGATTGAAATAAAAGCTCGTGTGGGACCGGTTTTTGGATTGGGATACGTGAGAGAAAATTAACGTGGGGATCCATCATGCATCGCATGTGGGCACGAATCGCGATCAATACCAATTTTTTTGACCAACAACATAGCCAGATTTGCATGTGATATCAATAAATCCTGCGTGTCTATCATATATATTTCTTAGAGATAACTTACATATTTTTGGTTTTTTTATAATTAAAAAAAAAAGATTAGTATAGGATATGCAACACCCCAAGTGTGGCCAAAATGACAAAATACTCATTTCTCACACACTTTTTAGTAAAATGTTCTCTGTCTGAAACTATTTTGGCATATACCCTTGTTTTGAAACTCGATTTTTGGACAATCGAGTTATAGCGAAATGAAACTAAAAAAAAAAGTTTTATTTCGCTATAACCCGATTGTCCAAAAATTGAGTTTTATATTGAAACTTGATTTTCTAAAAATGAAATTTCAAAACAGGGATATATCCTTAAATAACTTCAAACAATAGATATTTTGATGGAAAGTTTGTGAAAAAGGGGTAAAACCCCATTTTGACCCCCCAAATGTCTCTAATGAGACCATTGGCACTAGCTCTACTTGTATTCCCATGAGCAAATCCATCCAAATTTAGCTTGTAAAATTCGGACAGAGGGGATTTCCACCCGACGAAAGAGATATTCTTTAAGAGTAATCATTTTTATAATAACTGGAGTATTTCTCAAGTTAAAGACATTAATATTGCTAAGATTTTTATTTTTATTTTTTTGATAGGGTTGCTACGATTTTGGTTTCGTGTGAACAACTTTTAACTAATGTTATATCTTCATTCGTGACTCCAATTTCAGGTGTTACCAAGTAAATATTTTAGCATAGCGAGTATACCCTCATGGGCCTCATCGCCCTTTTACTAATTACATAGAGATATGGGACATGAGATTGAAACTCAAGCTGCCTTGTGTGACGTCCAATTTGCTCATTGATAAGCATCAACCTATTTGCCAAGTATCATAATTACGTGAGATATCTACAACAATTTTATTAAATCAGCTAAACTATAGGGTTGGGTTCAAGTAGTTACACCTAACGTAATGTTACATCACTCAATATTTAATAATTAAATGTGAATTTTGACAAATCCACCGTTACATTGCAAAATTTCAAGGTGATCAGAGATTAATAGTTGTTAGGGTACTTTCTTTTTGCATCTAATTTTATTTAAGTACCACCTATTTATACCACTAATAAGTTATTGGGTTTTTCCAAATATTTTTTGCTCTATTATTATGTTAATCACAAATATTTTATATCTCATTGTCTAAATTGGGTCATGATATAAACTATCACAAAAAGCCCAAAAACTCATTTTTAATCCAATTTTATTATCATTATTTAGCTAAGCCAAAAACCGACCCTATGAACCCAATACACACATCATATTCTATTTAAAGCCCAAGAATACTTATGTTTGGCAATATTTGAAAAGCCTATGATTCAAATTCATGGTAAAACAATTTTATCAATGGAATTCAAATCCAAAATCAAAGCCCATGGTTTAAACCCATGACAATTTATTTATCCAAAAGCCAATTCGCATTAACAATATCAAAGCCCAATTCTCATTGGCAATATCAAAGCCCAGTTCTCGCTAACAATATTTAAACCACAATTCTCATTGGCAATATCAAAACACAATTCTCATTGGCAATATCAAAAGCCCAACTTACGTTGGCACTATTAAAAGCCCAAGCTAACTACTTGGCACTATTTTATCAAAAGCCTAAGGTTATAAATACTTGGCAAAATACTATATCATAGTTATTTCACTTAAAAGTCCAATAATGAACAATACTTTAGATTCTTAAACCTATTATTATAATATTACAAACTCATGGAATTTATGAATTATATATTCTCAAAACCCATGTCAATCATCTTATAAAAGCCCATGGGAAGTTATGATTATTAGACCCATGACATTTATTTATTTCATATTATAAACTCATATTCACTATCTATCTTACATCACAACATTCATGATATTTATTACAAAAACTCATGTCCATTATGATTATCTATAGAGAAACTCGTGAAAACATCACATTATTCTATTATAGTGGTTGTTACTATATTTATTTAAAACCCATGGTAAATATTATTCTCAAGAAAATATTGGAGGTCATTATTTAAAAAGCCCCCAAAAAAATATCTTTTACAAAGTAATCCATAGCAAAAATTATGAGAAACTATACAAGTTGTTATTTAAAACCCATGGAAATTAATACCCAAAATCTATCATAAATATTTATTAAAGCTCATGGATTCATTTTATTTTTACTAACAACTAAAGCCCACGAGGAGTAAAAAACCCATGGCAAAGCATGTCTTTAATGCCTATTTTGTAGGCCAAGAATCTCATGGAGTAAGGAACAAGCCTAAGCAAAGAAAGGGCCATGTGGCCCAACTAAAAGTGCTGAAATGAAGCAAAGTTCCAGCCCAAAAAGGTCCCCAGAAAGAGGCTTGAAAGTGAGCAACCAGCCCTTGTTAATCCCTAACCAAAGTACAACTAGAAGCCCCTACAAGAGAATCAAGTCTTTGAGGATGAACTAGGGGTTGTCCCATCAGCTTTTCTGTCACCCTCTACCTGACTTGAACAGTGTCTGAGGGTTGTGATGTCAGCTGAAGTCTAAAGGGTGATGGAACTCCATCATCTTCCTCAAGACTGTACCTCCAGCGGAAGGGGAGCTGAAACCAAGCTATCCAAACTTCAACAAATTGATGCTATAAATGTCAAAAACGTTCAAGACATGATTCATGTGCCAAGCCCATGAATCCTAAAGGGGAAAATTTGGGAACATGTGGTTTGGAGGGCATAAAGGGATTTCCAGCGAAATCCTCTGAAGTGGACTTAAACATTGACACCTGGCTTGGAGTGTTGAATCCTAATTCCTAGGGACCAAATCTCAGTTGCAGCACTAGGATTCTTCTTTAATACTTTCCTTAATCCCATTGGCTGAACACAATCTCAGCAATCTTAGCATTTAATGCAAGATTACCCCAAATACTATCTATGTGTGACATTGCCCAAAAAAGCAAAACAATCCCAAAAGCAAATCTCCCATTTTTAGGCCAAATCTAGGTTATTAATTCAGCTGACCTTCTCCCCTGAATAAGACCTACGTTTTTTTTTTTTGGATTCTTGTTAATTAATACTTCTCTAAACTCTATTATAAAAGCATGAGCACCTCAGCCCATAAAGGGACAGCCACTCCCTCTGAAACTCTTGATTTGTTGGCCATTTTGTTTGTGGTTTAACTCTCCTTAAGCTCACCACTCATTCCTCTTAGGCCACACTCACCTAACCTTAGATATTCCTTTCCCCTCTCTACACAATTACAGCTCATAAATGTCTTCCAATTAGTCACAGACAGCCCACCACTCACTATAGCCTTAACCTCAGTATTAATCCTATCCCACTCACTCAAAACAGCCCACATTACCCCATTCATGCCTTATGCACACATACTTACCGAAATCTTAGTTTAATACTCGCTGCACTGAGTTGGGACCTCTCTCTCCCTTCATACCATGCCAAATAACTCCTTTTTCATCACTATGCAGCCATTAATATTTACTTATTGTTTTACTATGGGAGGCTATAATGTATTTGAGACTTTTTTTGGAATTTTTTCCTTATATTAATGTAATGATAACTGAGAGTACTGTGGGCCCTATTGAACAAAATACACAAGAATCTCTTAAAGTTAATGCTTTATTAAATTTATTTAATAATTGAATATAGTTTACCCTACCGCAATTACCCTATCATTGGAGAACTGATTTGAACTATGATGTTGTAAGAAGACTAATAATATAATAAATTAACAACAGTAACGTGTTTATTGGGCTTTATTGTTATCTTCTTGTCAGGGTGCAGCCTCTATCTCTTGCTTGGGTGGGCTTACACGACACCAAAAGCCTTTGGGCTTTATTTCAAGGGTCCATCATCGAGTTTCGGCTTGGCTGTCCCATATTCTATTTGGAAACATCAAAATTTTCTCCTCAACAATAGTCATTTCATCAATCAATTGTTTAAATTCAAGTTTTTATAGTTATGGTGGGCCTTTTGTGATTTTGGGCCGGACTGCCTCCTGCTATACTGGGCCCAAATATTCTGGAAAAGAGAGTTGGGACCGGTCCAATTGCAACTCATTTTGGTCCGACTTGCGCACAAACTATGCCCTGTTTGCTGAAACTTTAGTCACATGCCCATGGCAGACGAAGTTGCTACAGGAAAGTTATGGCAGATAAATGCAATAAAACGATTGACAAAAGAAAATACGTTACTGTTAGACAAAATAAGCAAGAGATCTTTAATTAAAGCAAAAAAGAACACATCATGGGCAAAATTACAAAGACAAGAGAAGAAATAATAGCAATAAGTGGTAAAATCAAAGGAGGGAAAGATTAGTTTGCCGTGTTTAATTGTGTTACAGGGCTAATGCCAAGGAGGGAACCACTTCCTCAACGTGGGTAATCTCACAGGACAATCCTGCCGTAGAGATTATCCACTTTGAGGGAACGGACCTGAATGGCTTGTGCCCAAAACGAGTTTTTTATCCTCAACAGAAGGTAGACTTTTTAGAGGGAGAAAAATGGTTAGCCTATTGGTGCATGCCTGCTATTCTACACTCTCTATTCCTTTTTTTTCTCTTTTCTCACCGTTTTGTTACTTTGATTCTTTCCCCACTCTTCTTTCTTTCTTAATGCTTGCTTGTGTGATGTTATGGTGATGGTGGTGCTGTGACTCTCTTCTAGGGGTTGCTATCGTTGTTGTGATGATGCTATGCACGGCGAGGGCCCTTTATATACCGCCTGCAGTGACTGGATTTTTACCATTTTAGCCTTTAACCACTTTTGTCTGGTTTAGGGTGTTCCTCCCGACCACCTCATTAGTTTGTCAGTTGTCCAGCCACCACCACTTATCTGTGCTGGTTGTGCCACTCTCCATTACCAGACAAAGAAGGCTATTTTGTTTGCTTGCTCACCGTGGCATTCTCTCTTGCTATCTCTCATGGTGTGCACGTAGTGGTTCCAACTCATCCTTTCTTCTTTTTGGGTGGTATGTCATCCTAACAGGACATCACTCCCAAAAGAATATGAGTAGGAACCCCAGAATAGGCTTTCCCTTCTCCCCATCGCCAGACCATACCCTCTCTTACCTCTGGCCCATGACCTACCACTCTTGTATTAGCTGGGTATAGGTTGGTAGTGCCTAGGCCTTGCACATGCTCCACTTCCTGTGTATGTTGAAAGCTTGTCTGCTACTCATGCGTTTGCCATGGTCTGAAGACTCGTCTGTGCATTCTACCGCTCATCCTTGACTTCTCATGGCGTGAACGAGTTTTTGAGTCTTCATCCTTTATGGCTCGCTTCCTTCAAGGGCTAGGCCTTGCTTGATTGTGGGCTTTTCCTCTTTAACTGTAAAATGTACTCCCCCCTAGATCGAGGGTTTTACATGGAGTCGCCACTTATTTAATTTAAAAGGAAAAACAAGAAAACCTTTAATAAAAAATACTTTTGTTGTATTAATGTATATGACAATTTACATCAATTTTGTAACAAAAATTTACAATGCCTTTTTGTCCTAGATACAATCTAAGAAAAGTAAATTACATTGCTTTATTTCCTAGTTACATTCTAAAAATGTAAAATTACATATACAAGAGCATAGTCTAAAATCCTTGATCTTGGTTCGGAGGCTAATTTACGAGATGGGAAGGGATTAAGCACCCATCTCGCTTGGTAAAACCGGTCTCCTAGGTTAAGTTTTCCAATATCATGTTATGTCAAACAAATACAAACAATATGTCATATAAATATGTTAATTTGTAGGAATTGTAAACAAATATGTGTTAGGGGAATTAGACATAAAAAGAAACAAAAAGTGAAACTTGTTAGACAACAATTTTAATGTAAAGAAAGCATTAAGGTAATAGCATGTTCATCCAAGAAATCAATGTAAACAAAGAATTCCTAGCCTAGACATGTTCATCTAAGCATGTGAAGAAAAAAAAAAGTTGTCATGTTATTTGTCATCAACATAATTGCAGAGAGAACAAAATAAAATAAAACATTTAAGCATATTTGATCATCCAAACATTTATAAAAAAAAATAAAGGAAAAATCTCTTAGACATGTTCATCTAGAGAAAATCAAAATGCTTAGACATGTTCGTTCAAGCATTTAAAAAAAGTAGAACAACTACCTAGACATGTTCATCTAAGCATTCAAGGGAAAGTTGTGCTTTAGCCAGAGTGTTCATCTAAGCATGCAAGAGAAAATTGTGCTTTAGCCTAGAAGTGTTCATCTAAGCATGTAAAAGGAATATCAATGAGACATATAGGCATGTTCATCCAAGCATATCATAAAAGAAACAAATAATGACTTGTTAAACATTTATTCAAGTATGTGTAGAAAGTTAAGAACATAATTAACTACTTACCAGCATAGAACATAAATTAAAAGGGGGAAGTAATCACTAAAAGGGCTAGGGAGTGTTGATGCCCATTTTTGCAAATCTGTACCAGTCTGCCGCAATCCATATGCTCAATCCATACGCTCAAGGCTTATGAGGAAGAAAGCCCAATGAAGAGCAAGGCCCAAAGGCCCACGAAGAAGACCAAAGAACAAGAAGAGTCAAACTAAAGGAAATGACAAATGCAGCAGGAAACGCATGAAGAAACAAGACAAAAACACGCAGCAGACGAAACAGAGCTAATCTGCTGCGGCAGGAATGGCGTGGGAGACAAAAACAAAAGACAGTGGAGCAAGAACAGAAGGGCCGGGGCACCACCAACCTGTACCCAGCCAATACAAGGGAGGTGGGCCCACGGTCAAAGAGATTCAGGGGGCGTGGTTTGGTGGTGGGGGGAAAAGGGGGTCTATATTTGGTTTCCTGCCATAACCTCTTTTGGGAACATATCCTGCTGGGATGATATCTTACCCAAAAGAAGTAATAAATGGTTGGGACCACTGATGCATGCCATAGAGCTAGGTAGTGAGGTAAAGGTATACGGGAGGAACAAACAAAATGGAATTTTGTCGTGCAACAAATATGTTCTGAGCAGAGGGCAGTGGTCGGGGCAACCAATGGGTGAGTGTGTAATCTTGAAAGGATGCCCACAACAAACCAAAAACAGTTGGTGAAGCCCTAGGGGTAAAAGGGAGAAATCCATTGAATTAGCTCACTATAAAAGGGAGGTAACCACGGCAGAAAAAAGGGGGGACGGACCAAACGGACCGAGGAAGAGAAAAAACAGGGGAATGAGTAAAAAAAACAGGGGAAGAAGAAAAACACTCAGAGGGGAGAAAAAAGAAAGAAAGAAAGAAAGAAAAATAAGAGAGAAAACGCGGTAGGAATAGGGGCATGCATCAATAGACCTTCTTTTCCCTCCCTCTTAGCAAATCCACTCTTTGAAATCTCTAAAAGTAATAGCTAGTGGCCATTTAGGCCTATTCTCCAAAATGAACAACTTTTATGGCAAGAGCCATGATAAGGTTGTTGAGGTTGGAGTTTGGGTTCCTTCTTGGTTTACTTATCTCATGGGCAGATTTAATACTTAATTTTGATTGCAAATATACTTGATTTTATAACTTATATTTGCCGTATTTAGTCATCCTGCCGTAGCACGTTTTCACGTCTGCCGCAGCAGTTGTCCTGATGTGGTGTTTTACTTGCTGTATTAGTTATCCTGCCGTAGCACATTTTCATTGTATTTACCGTGTTAAACCTTTCCTGCCGAAGCTTTCTTTTTTATTTGTTGTTAC
The DNA here is from genome assembly GCA_019022515.1 of Quercus aquifolioides. Taxonomy (NCBI): domain Eukaryota; kingdom Viridiplantae; phylum Streptophyta; class Magnoliopsida; order Fagales; family Fagaceae; genus Quercus; species Quercus aquifolioides. Next base: position 9,793,296 of record CM032329.1, on the reverse strand, counting down.
ATATTTTACTGTTTACATAAGCTAAACCATTTTCCTGCCGGAACTTACTTCTTTATTTGTTGTTACGTATTTTACTGTTGACGCAAGCTAACAATTATCCTGCCGTAAGTATATATATATACATATACTCTGTTTCTCAGGTTTCCGGAAAAATATATTTTATATGTGTATATGTGAATACGGATAAGTATATATACTTATATATGTATGCATATATTTGAGAATATGCTAACCTATTTAAACTAACACTTGTTTGATGGGTATTTTCTTTGGGTTTTTTAGATTTGTTTATGCGCAGGAAGTAGAAATGTGTTTCTGCAGTAAAAATGGTAGTCATTCACATTGCCGAAGGCTTTACTGCACGGCAGGCAGCTCTAAAGCACGGCAGGCAGCTTCACTGCACGGCAGGAAGCCTTAAAGCACGGCAGGCAGAAGCTTTAATACACGGCAGGAAGTTTTGTTGCACAGCAAAAGGCTTTACGGTAGGAAGCTTTATGGCAGACAGCTTTAAAGCATGGCAGACAACTCTATTGCACCAGGCTTTACGGCAGGAAGCCTTAAAGCACGGCAGGCAGGAAGCTTTAATGCACGGCAGGAAGTTTTAAAGCACGGCAGGTAGCTTCACTGCATAACAGAAGCTTTAAAGCACGGCGGACAGACTTGTTGCATAGCAGAAAAGTCAATCCTGCGGCAGAAGCTGGAGAAAAGTTCTTGCGGCAGGAACAAAGGATAAGCCCATTTTCGCAGCGTCTCCCCTTGGACTTGGACTCAACGTTTGCGCACAAGCCGGCCCAAGTTGAGTTCCAGTTGGACCGGTCTCGACTCCCTTACTCAGAATACTCGGGCCTACTACCGTGGCAGGCAGCCCAGCCCAACGCACACACAAAAAAGGCCCCCACATTTAAAATGGCGACTCCACTGGGGAGTTGAGATCAAGATGAGGAGAATGAGATATTTCTCCTCCGCAAACATGTTTCCAAGTCCTTACCAAAGCGAGACGTGCTGACGTTCTTGAACCTTCCAAGCTATTCTCTCAGGGAAGTATCCAAAATGTCATAGCAATCCCATAACAGAATCCTGCGGCAGAATACATGCAGCGTTACCGCAGGACAGTACCATAGCAGAATCCTGCGGCAGAATACATACAGCAGCGTTACCGCAGGACAGTACCATATCAGAACTCTGCACAGCAATGTTAAAACAGAGCAGAAATATTGAGAACTCTACAATAGAAGGCTTTCACAATACTTGGCCCTATCCTTTAAATGCCACTTGTTCTCCTTGTGATGCATGTGGGACATGTGGCAAGCCACTCATTCAAACATGCAACTCTCCTAAAAGCTTTCTAAGCTACTTATCACCTTTTGCTCTCATCTCTTTCAAGGAAACACTAGAAGCTTTCTAAAACTCTCTACATTTCCACCTTTGAGTTCAGCACTAAGAGGAGAAAAATCCCTTCATTCCCTCACGAGGTCTTGATCATTTTCTCATGATAGTGATTCTATCTCTACTCCCTCTTCAAGAACCAAAAGCTAGAAACAAAAAAAAAAAAAAAAAATGAAGCTATAGCAGCCAAAGGAAAACTTTCATCATTACTATACTATTGCAAATCACTATTTCCTCTGCAAAGTATCTCTTAGCAAACTTTTCCAAAAGTGTAAAATGTCCCTCCGCAGAAATTTCGTGGCAGAAAGTACAGACCCTTCGGCAGGCTATTTACAGCAGAATCTGCTGAATTCCAGAATGTTCTTCGGCAGACTGTTCACGGCAGACTGTTCGCGGCAGACTGTTCACGGCAGAATATTTTGCAACAGAATTTTGTATTCCAGCAGTCCCTTTTACAGAATATCCTACCACAAAATTCAGCACAACAAATTTGAGATTTGTTCTCAAAGTAAGAGAGGTGCATACAAAGCCTTTCATATTCACTTTTGCCGAATCCATTTTTTGCTACTACATCAGCAAATATATCAGTATCAATGAAGGGAGGAGGGAGAAGTAATCGAGTCGGCGATATCGAAACATCCGCTTTCAACCAAAGCATACATTGAAGGCATGTGATATGGTGGTGAAGTGTCCAAATTAAATCCAGACCTTGGGATGAAGCCAACCACTCAGTAATCGCGTACTCTCCATAAAGAAGCCCAAATCTACAAGCTACTTGCAAGCTGCTCTTTGTCCATTATCGGGTCTAGCAAACCGATTCAACAACCTTGAAGAGTTGAGAAGTTTTTTGTGAAGCACCTCGGAGGATTTATGCCCAGAGTGGCATTAAAAACATTATCTTTATGATGTTTCTAAGAAAGAATGTAGCAGATTACTTGTCCTACGAACTACGCAACTCCACCATCACTCTTCAAGTCATGAAGCTCATTGATGCCTATGTCTCATCCTAGAAGAACTCTGCAATAGTGACAAACTCAAAGCTCTTTCTTTTGGCTTGTGTACAAAAGGGAAATAGCAGAAACAATTGCTGACTCACATCCTGCCGTAAATAGAGTTGCTTGTCTTATTGCCGCAGAAAACTATTACGTGGTTTTTATTGAAGGTGTTCTGCTGCAAGGGCATTCTACCACAAGAATAAAGAAGCATGATGTCCCAGGAAGATGTTGGCACGTCATGGGAAATTCTATATTAGAAGCCGCTGACTTTTGGCTATTACTAGCCAACCATGAAGCAAGGGACGTAGCAAGCTCCATCTAAATATTCCCATACTCAAAGCAAGCGAAGAAGAAACCCATGAAATATGGGTCTTGGTGGCAATAGCCAACAAAAGGGTCGTGGTTATGAATTCTTGGCTAAAAGCCAACAAAGGAACCATGGTTATGAGTTCTTGGCAAAAGCCCATAATGGGGGCTACACTCAATCAAGCCCGCAAAGGCGCCATGATCGCAAGTCTTTAAAAAGAATCTGCGGAAGAGCTATAGCCACAATCATATGTAGCAGAAAATACATGGGAAGCAATTGTGCTTGCAGTGGAATGAAGTCAAAGCATGCTTGGGAAATAACTTTTTCCCAAATTCTCTAAACGAAGAATTTCTACAATATGGCAACTTGTAGATCCATGGCATCTAATTTTTTTCTTTACTGAAGAATGCATGAACCACATGACGGAGCATCAACACCAAGAGAAAGTGATATCAAGCTCATCCAGTTGTCTCACGTGCTGGGGACTAAAGCTCATTCTGCGGCAAACAAGGGAAGCCTCCTGCTGAAAGCTAAGGGCTTATTCTCGTATATTGGGGGTTGTCCCATTCTGCAACAAAATTTGGAAGTCTTCTTCAAAAAGCTAAAGACTCATCCAGTTGTCTCACGTGCTGGGGGCTAAAGCTCATTCTCGGCAAACATGGGAAGCCTTCTGCAAAAAGCTAAAGGCTTATTCTTGTATACTGGGGGCTGTCTCATTCTACAACAAAATTTGGGAAGTCTTCTTCAAAAAGCCAAAGACTCATCCAGTTGTCTCACATGCTGGGGGCTAAGGCCCATTCTGCAGTAAATTTAGAAAGCTTGCCGCAAAGTGCTTAGAGTATCAATATGCAGTAGCAACATCATGTATCTTCTACAAAAGCTTGGTGTGTTGCGTGGTTCAAGAAAGCTTGGAGGAGGAGAGTAATGAAGGGAAAAACAAAGAAGTTGTGGCAGAAAAGGATATATAGGTTGTGGCAGAAGAAAATCGGAGGAAATTCAACCTGGGGTTGGACCCACAGGAACCAAAACCCATCTCAATTAGCTCAAGACTTTCAGAAAAGGAGAAATCATAATTGATACTATTGCGGAAAAAATTCAAAGATGTCTTCGCATGGGATTACAGTAAAAAATGCCAGAATGGGATCTTGGGCTAATAGTGCATACATTGAATGTGGACCACGAGGCTAAGCTAGTAGCCCAGCCTGCCAGGGCATTCCACACAGCCTCCCGGGGCGTTCCACTCTGCCTGCCGAGGCGTTCCACTCTGCCTGCCACGACGTTCCACATAGCCTGCCAGGGCATTCCACACTGCCTGCCAGGTTATTCCATGCTGGGATAGAAGGGGCAAAGCTTTGAGAAAAGAAATACAGCAGGCAGCCTTCAAAAGGCTACAACAGATCACGATGAACCTTCCTACTGTGCAAGCCCCAATCCGCAAAAGGCCATTGATACTCTACCTAGCCACCAATTCATGTGCCATTGGTGCATTAATGGCCTAGAAGATGGAAGAAAAGTTTTCAACTCTTGAAGTAGAACATGCTCCAAGGAACGAAAAACAGTTTGCGGATGCGTTGGCCGCATTAGGCTCACAAATAATTTTCGAAGGGGATAGCACCGGGATAGAAGTCAGCAAGAGGAAAGAGCCTACTATTGAGATGTTGAAAAAAAAGGTTCCAGGAGGAACAGTGTGAAGGAGATTTGTAGATCCCCATAAAAAAGCTTTGATGAAGGAAGGAAATGACGCAAAACTAAAAGTATTGAAAGACTACGTCCTGGTGAGAGAAGAATTATACCGCAGGATGCCGAGTGGTGTATTGTCCAAGTGCGTGCGGCAGGCGGAAGCCCAAAGAAAGTTAAAAGAAGTATATGACAAGACTTACGAATCCTGTGGGGAAGTCAGCCTTTACCGCAGACTCCAGAAGGCAGAATTTTATTAGCCAAGTATGGGTAAAGACGCAGAGCAAGTCCAAACCCAGTGTGGGACCTACCAACTTGTGGCAGACAGAGAAGAAAGTTATACTGTGTTTGTCAGTGGAGATTGGAGAAGCCCACTCACGCAGTACCTGATAAAAGGCATCCTGCCGCAAAAACACAGCAAAAGGTACAATCTTGAGAGGTTGGCAACACGCTACTTTTTGCATAGCGAAGTCCTTTTCAAGAAGGGGTATGATGAGAACCTTTTAAGATGTCTGGGTCCCTAAAGAAGCAAGAGAAATGATAAAAGAAATACACTCAGGAGAGTGTGGGGAGCACCAAAGGAAGAAGAAGCTTTACAGATGCCTGCTGCAAATGGGTTACTACTGGCCTGCCATGAAGAAAGATACGATAGAAACATATGAAAAGGAGCAAAAGGTGGAAATCAACGATGAAGTCCAAACATCTCTCGAGCAACGCATTCAATGACAGACCATGAGAATTGGAGAGACACAGTCAACCTTAGCAACATGAGAAAGAAGAATTGGGAGAAATAAGATCTGCGGAAGACTACAACAAAGTTAAGAGATTTAGTTCACAACATCTATGCCTTTTTCATCAAAGAGGCAGTGATATCCTCACCAACAGCGGCTGTGGCAGAATGACAAGAAGAATATGTTAAAGAAAAAAAAAGGGAGTGGGGACATACCCATGAATCTAGCCTCGGGTGAAGCATCCTCTTCCTCCTCGGATTCAGAAATCCTTCTCGGCAGGACGGGTTCACTATCAATATCTTCGGGAGCATCCTCTTTCTCCTCGGACTCAGAAATCCTCTTCGGCAGGACGGGCTCACTATCAATATCTTCAAGAATATCCTCGGACTCCTCGGAAGACAGATCAACATCGGGTCCGCAAGTGGCCGAACTGGGAATGGAAGAAGGAGTGACTACTAAGGAAGAACCATCCTTCACGGCCTGAGACAGAGTCGCAAAAGGATCACTGGTAGAGATGACAAGAGGAGCAACAGGTGAAACAGCCTCGGTCTGAGTTATGGCAGGGGGAGCAATTTCCTGTAGGGAAATAGGCATCTCGGCTGAGAAGGGAGTGGCCTCGCTAACCCCCTCAGTGTGAGTACCCTCTTCTCTGGGTACCAATCCGGTGGGAGGGCTAGGAGTCTCGGCAGGAATCCCATGTGCAGCAGCAGAAATAATGGACATTTGAGAAGCTTCACCAGCTCCATCAAAAGAATCCACCACGGGTGTGCCCATGGAGGCGGGTAGCTCCTCGGCTGTAGGACGATAGATGGAAAGGGGCTCGGGCTGATCCTGGAAAGCAAAAGAAATGAAGATGCAGAGAAGAAGAAGGCACAAGAAAAGGGAGTGAAGTCACCCTTTGATTTACACACTTAGAGGAAGCTTTTCCTCTTGTGAAAGAACTCTACTTGAAGAAAGTGAAGTGGCAGAGTTGTTTTGATGAAACTCTTTTCAGTTGTCGGCTTAGATACGAAGGGAGTAGAAGACAACACTTTCTCTATTTTTAGAGAATGAATCAAGCCCGAAGTGAAGCAATCTTAAGTGGCTAAAAGAAAAGAAAAATGAAGACTGTAAGAAGGATCCTTGGTCCGCAAAAGTGTTGTTCGCGAAGTTGGCAGAAAGAAGAGTTAAAGAATCCGAAGAGCCAATTTTTGAGCATTCTGCAGAGATGAGAAAATGTAAAACATCATAACGAAGAAGAACCCAACAAGAAAGGATGAAGAGATGAAGAGATGATGCTAAGGAATATGTGGAGAAAGTAAGCAGTCAAGCCTAATTCTTCTGCCGCGGAATCTGCTACAACCTTCACTTCCTACAGTATAGATGATGCTCTAGCAAAAGCAGAGTAAGAAGTGCATTAACACAGAGAAATAAGTGCATTGCGGCAGAAAGTGTCTACATATTCTGCGGAAGCAGAAAAATGAGTATTTATCCCTACAAAAGCAAAGAAATAAGTACGCGCTGCTGCAGAAATGTGAAGAAATAAGTATACAAATTGCCGCAGACATGAAGAAATGAGTACCATTGTAGAAGTTCAAGATCACAAAGAATTTCCAAGAAGCAAACCAAGAAACAAGCAAAGAAATGACGAAGAGAAGGATGCACACATCATCATCATCAACAATCCCTTTGAATGAAAACCATATGGGAAGAAAAAAGTTAGTAAAGTGAGAAAAAAACCATTAAGCCCAAGCGGCAGGAATAATGGATCACAGGTCCATGAAATAAACAAATGGGCCTTGAAGGAGCAAACGGGCTTAAAGGAGCCAGGAAAGAGAGAATAACAATCCCATGGGCAGTGTATGACGTGTAAAAGTAAGAATGAGCCGTGGCAGGCTCAAAAGTATTGTAAAGAGAGTAGGGGTTGATGGCAAGCCCATGAGCCCCAAGGATGAGTATACAGTAGTTGGGCCGGGGAAGCCCAATGAAATTAGTAAAAGCCCATGGGAGTAAAGAATTGAAACGGGACAAAGGAGCCCAAACGGGACAAAGGAGCCCAAATGGGACAAAGGAGCCCAAAAGTGATTGAAACGGGCCAAGGATGCCCAAAAGAGTAAAATGGGACAAAGGAGCCCAAATGGGACAAAGGAGCCCAAAAGTGATGAAACAGGCCGAGGATGCCCAAAAGAGTAAAATGGGACAAAGGAGCCCAAACGGGACAAAGGAGCCCGAAAGAATTGAAACGGGACAAAGGAGCCCGAAAGAATTGAAATGGGCCAAGGATGCCCAAAAGAGTAAAATGGGACAAAGGAGCCCAAAAGTAATGAAACGGGCCGAGGATGCCCAAAAGATTATAATGGGACAAAGGAGCCCGAAAGCAATGAAATGAGCCAAGGAAGCCCAAAACTGCGTAGTACAAGCCCAATGATAGTACTGGGCTAATGGAATTTCGCAAAAGGAATACATACAGCAGGCCCAAAGAGGCCTAGCAGGCACAAGTCATGAAGGGCAAAAGGAAAGCATACAGCAGACCCAGCATCACCCTCATGAACAACAACTTTTTGGCTACCCTTCGAGGGTCATAAAATTGTAGAAAGAAAGAAAACAACTTGCCTAAAGAGAGTAAATATTGAAACAGCAGGCACGTGAAGAAAAGAAGAGAAGCATTCGCATGAGAGTTGTTAAACAACTCGCAAAAGAAAAACTGCATGAGTTTCGCATACGAATTGCAGGAGCAATCCATATGCTCAGGGGGCTAAATGTTGATGCCCATTTTTGCAAATCTGTACCAGTCTGCCGCAATCCATATGCTCAATCCATACGCTCAAGGCTTATGAGGAAGAAAGCCCAATGAAGAGCAAGGCCCAAAGGCCCACGAAGAAGACCAAAGAACAAGAAGAGTCAAACTAAAGGAAATGACAAATGCAGCAGGAAACGCATGAAGAAACAAGACAAAAACACGCAGCAGACGAAACAGAGCTAATCTGCTGCGGCAGGAATGGCGTGGGAGACAAAAACAAAAGACAGTGGAGCAAGAACAGAAGGGCCGGGGCACCACCAACCTGTACCCAGCCAATACAAGGGAGGTGGGCCCACGGTCAAAGAGATTCAGAGGGCGTGGTTTGGTGGTGGGGGGAAAAGGGGGTCTATATTTGGTTTCCTGCCATAACCTCTTTTGGGAACATATCCTGCTGGGATGATATCTTACCCAAAAGAAGTAATAAATGGTTGGGACCACTGATGCATGCCATAGAGCTAGGTAGTGAGGTAAAGGTATACGGGAGGAACAAACAAAATGGAATTTTGTCGTGCAACAAATATGTTCTGAGCAGAGGGCAGTGGTCGGGGCAACCAATGGGTGAGTGTGTAATCTTGAAAGGATGCCCACAACAAACCAAAAACAGTTGGTGAAGCCCTAGGGGTAAAAGGGAGAAATCCATTGAATTAGCTCACTATAAAAGGGAGGTAACCACGGCAGAAAAGAGAGAGGACGGACCAAACGGACCGAGGAAGAGAAAAAACAGGGGAATGAGTAAAAAAAAACAGGGGAAGAAGAAAAACACTCAGAGGGGAGAAAAAAGAAAGAAAGAAAGAAAGAAAAATAAGAGAGAAAACGCGGTAGGAATAGGGGCATGCATCAATAGACCTTCTTTTCCCTCCCTCTTAGCAAATCCACTCTTTGAAATCTCTAAAAGTAATAGCTAGTGGCCATTTAGGCCTATTCTCCAAAATGAACAACTTTTACGGCAAGAGCCATGATAAGGTTGTTGAGGTTGGAGTTTGGGTTCCTTCTTGGTTTACTTATCTCATGGGCAGATTTAATACTTAATTTTGATTGCAAATATACTTGATTTTATAACTTATATTTGCCGTATTTAGTCATCCTGCCGTAGCACGTTTTCACGTCTGCCGCAGCAGTTGTCCTGATGTGGTGTTTTACTTGCTGTATTAGTTATCCTGCCGTAGCACATTTTCATTGTATTTACCGTGTTAAACCTTTCCTGCCGAAGCTTTCTTTTTTATTTGTTGTTACATATTTTACTGTTTACATAAGCTAAACCATTTTCCTGCCGGAACTTACTTCTTTATTTGTTGTTACGTATTTTACTGTTGACGCAAGCTAACAATTATCCTGCCGTAAGTATATATATATACATATACTCTGTTTCTCAGGTTTCCGGAAAAATATATTTTATATGTGTATATGTGAATACGGATAAGTATATATACTTATATATGTATGCATATATTTGAGAATATGCTAACCTATTTAAACTAACACTTGTTTGATGGGTATTTTCTTTGGGTTTTTTAGATTTGTTTATGCGCAGGAAGTAGAAATGTGTTTCTGCAGTAAAAATGGTAGTCATTCACATTGCCGAAGGCTTTACTGCACGGCAGGCAGCTCTAAAGCACGGCAGGCAGCTTCACCGCACGGCAGGAAGCCTTAAAGCACGGCAGGCAGAAGCTTTAATACACGGCAGGAAGTTTTGTTGCACAGCAAAAGGCTTTACGGTAGGAAGCTTTATGGCAGACAGCTTTAAAGCATGGCAGACAACTCTATTGCACCAGGCTTTACGGCAGGAAGCCTTAAAGCACGGCAGGCAGGAAGCTTTAATGCACGGCAGGAAGTTTTAAAGCACGGCAGGCAGCTTCACTGCATAACAGAAGCTTTAAAGCATGGCAGACAACTCTATTGCACCAGGCTTTACGGCAGGAAGCCTTAAAGCACGGCAGGCAGGAAGCTTTAATGCACGGCAGGAGGTTTTAAAGCACGGCAGGCAGCTTCACTGCATAACAGAAGCTTTAAAGCACGACGGACAGACTTGTTGCATAGCAGAAAAGTCAATCCTGCGGCAGAAGCTGGAGAAAAGTTCCTGCGGCAGGAACAAAGGATAAGCCCATTTTCGCAGCGTCTCCCCTTGGACTTGGACTCAACGTTTGCGCACAAGCCGGCCCAAGTTGAGTTCCGGTTGGACCGGTCTCGACTCCCTTACTCAGAATACTCGGGCCTACTACCGCGGCAGGCAGCCCAGCCCAACGCACACACAAAAAAGGCCCCCACAGGGAGAAAGTAAGGAAGTACTAAACTACAACCAAAGTAAGAACAATGGTTGCACAACAACTTTTCTTTTCTGCTTTCTCACTAGCTCTCTAGAGTGACTTCGGGGTCCAGAAAATGGAAAAGGTCTTCTCTATTTATAGGGGAAGGGATGGCTTAGCTTTAAAGCTAAGTTATTAGCTTTCTTCTGAAGCTAAGGGGGGAGATAACCTGTTTAAATGAGCTGAAATGGATTTGGTGTTGATCCCCATTTGAATTTTGAAAGAAGTTGAAGATGATGCTGCACCTGCTTCATATTTTGGCTCTAACTTTCTGCTCAAAATTTCAATTGATTCAAAATTGGTTTCATTTTAAAGGAAATTCAATTATCTACAACTTTTTCAGAAATAGAGAAAACCAAATTTCAACGTTTTCCAGGCCAAAAATGAGTTTCAAATTGCTGCTGAAGATAGTAACGTCTTTTGAGCATTTTTGAAAATTTTCACAGGATGTATATGTTTCTCTATCCAATTTATTTTTCAAAAAACTTTCTTCTGAAGCTAAGGGAAGGGATAAGCTTATTAGATAAGCTTGAACAGATTTGATGTTGATCCCCATTTGAAATTTTGAAAGAAAATTGAAGATGATGCTGAATTTGTGTTATCTTCTGCACCTGTTTCATATTTTGACCATAGCTTTCTGCTCAGAATTCCAACTGATTCGGAATTGAAGTTTTTTTGAAAGGAAATTCAATTCTCTATAACTTTTATAGAAATAGAGAAAACCAAATTTCAACGTTTTCCAGGCCAAAAATGCGATTCAAGTTGTTGCTGAAGATAATGATGTTTTTTGAGCATTTTTCTGTTTTTTGAATTTTTCATGGATCATATCTTTTTCTATCTCCAACATTTTTTCAAAAGAGCAGATAAGATGCCATAAAGGAAAACATATTTTATTATTTCTTAAAAAAATGAAATAAAATGAAATCCAATCAAAAATCACACTTAATTAATTTTAAATTAATTCTTGTGAGAACCAATCAAAATTAAGTGTTTAAAATAGGATGCGATCAGGCCCATCGTGTAGGTGAGCTATGATCATTGAAAATTGTTTGTATGATAACTTTTGATCAGGTGGTCCGATCAAAACTCATGACATACCATTATGATCGTTAGAGCATCAAGATTTGTTTTGTATCACAAATCTGAAGATCTACCGGTTGATTAAATGCAAGTTGTAAAATGGGGTGTCTACATTAACCCGTTCTTTGCTCCTTCTGTAGGCTTGCTAGTATTTCTGTCGTGCCATTCTGTTATTCCTGCTGTGGTATTACTTAATCTGTGCTTGTTGGGCCTCTTTTGGGCCTGCTGTATGCTTTTCTTTTACTTAATTACAGTGGCCCAGTATTATTGTTGGGCTTGCATTCATACTACTTCGGACTTTCTTGACCCATTCAATTGCTTACAGGCTCCCTTGGCCCATTTCTTTCTCCTTAGGCATCCTTGGCCCATTTCCTTTCCTTGGGCATCCTCGGCCCATTCTAATTCTGCAATCCCATGGGCCTTTGCTAACTCTTTTGGGCTTCCCATGCCCAATTACCATATCCTTTCATGAGTTTGTCATCAACCCCTTACTTTCTTACCTCATTACCTTGGGTAGCCCATTCTTACTTTTTCTACATCTCAATGCCTATGGGTTTACTACTTCTCTTTCTCTAGGCTCCTTTAGGCCATTTGATTTCCTCAAAGCCCATTACTCTATGAGCCTATGACTCCTCGTTCCTGCCACTCGGGCTTAGCAGTTTCTCTCTCAATTTACTAACTTTTTTCTGCCCATATTGTTGGGCTTCTTCCTGCTATTGGGTTTCTTCCAAAATGAGCATCAACAATAGTTTAAAATAATGTATAAAATATAAGTTTATAAATTGAATGGTAAATAACACCTAATTGACATGAAAATTGGTATAAGTGTTAAGAATATATAAAACATGCAATTCAACGGTGAGATTTTCAAAATATAAATTTTATAATAAATTATTGGGTGGTTTAACATTTCTTAGAGTTACACCTAGTGTAATTTGAACTCTCTCTCTCTCTCTCTCTATATATATATATATATATATAAAGTTCCAAACAATTTATATTCATCCGCAGAACAATTAAAAGTTATAACAAACTTCTAAATATCAACTTCCCATGAATATATATACGAAAGGCATTTTAGTTGCATTTAATTAGTTTGCCTCTTATCATAGTTGGTCTAATTTTTGATGGATTGGGATTTAAAATGACTACTCTAATATATATATATATATATATATACACACATACATACAAGGGTCATTAATTAGCTTAAATCAGATTGTCTATTTGCCTTGTAATTCTTTGATTCTCTGATTTTCTTGTGACTTTATTAGTTTTTTGAGTGGTTTATGGAGCTTCATAGGTTAAGAATAAAGTGCCTTTTCAAAAAAAGAAAAAAGAAAAACGAAACTTAAGAAAGTGTACATCCTTTTAGGCTTGGTTCTTACCTGTGGGAACATTAAAATTGTCTTGGAATGCCATTTAAATGACTTTATGATTCACTTTTGAGCATTGTTAGGTATTTTTTTTAAGCATTGTTAGTGATTACAATTCATCTTTATTCAATTTTATACTATAAATTAGTGCTATTCTTATTCTAATATAACAAATTTGGTCATGAACCGGTGTATTGCATATGCCACCAACATAATAATAAGTAAAAATGTAAGATTGTGTCATATGCTTGGAAAAGCATCCTCAGTGCAAGAGATATGGTGAGAAAAGGCATGGTTTAGCAGGTTGGGAATGGCCAATCTGTTTGTATAAGGGAAGATAAGTGACTGCCTAATCAAGTTTGCAAAACAGTGATGCTTCCCCCTCCTTCTCTCCCACTTGATGCTAAAGTTTGTACTCTTATTGATCCTGAGTCAGCCACTTGGAAGGTGGATCAAGTCCAGCAATTGTTCACGCCACTTGATGCAAAGTTGATTCTCAATATTCCCCCTAGTGCTAAACTCCCTTCGGATTGTCTAATATGGTCCCATACACCAACGAGTGTCTTTACAACTCGAAGTGCCTATAAAATGTTGGCCAATTCAACTATGGTCAATAATGCTAGTAGCTCTAACCCAAACCCCCAGAAGCAATTTTGGAGAGGCCTTTGGAAGCTACAAGTTCCAAATAAGTTGAAGGTATTTGCTTGGAGAGCCTGCAATAGAGCTTTGACCACAATGGACAATCTCACTAAGCGGCACATTGTTGAGGTGAATCTGTGTCCAGTTTGCCAAACAATGGCTGAAGATCCACTGCATATGGTGCTGTACTGCCCTAAGGTGGAATAGGTGTGGAGGGAGCATGGTTGGTTTAGCTAAGCAATCTCCTCCCCACTGAGTGATTTTATTGACTTACTCTCTAGATTTTTGCAGGTAACAGAGGATAACAGAGCTGAACTTTTCATATGCATGGCGTGGAGCCTCTGGCAGCGGCGAAACAAACTAAGGATCGGACTCCCATCTCCTCTGTTGAACCTGGTTGGCCCTCAAGCTGCACAGTTCTTGCAAGACTACCTTGACGCACAAGATATCTAGGCTTCAAGCAACTCCACGGCTACTTCCACGCAATCATGGTGCCCCCCAAGCTCCAATTCTTTCAAAGCAAATTTTGATGGTGTAGTATTCAACAGCTCCAACTTGGCTGGTGTAGGCATTATCATCCGCGACAGAAACGGAGAGGTGATTGCAGCCATGTCAGAACGCATCCCTCTCCCTACCACAGTGCTGGAGGTCGAAGCAATGGCGTGCAGAAGGGCGGTGACATTCGCTTTTGAAGTTGGCATCCAAGACGTCACTTTTGAAGGAGACTTGCTAACAGTGATCCAAGCTCTAAACCATGGTGGTGCAATTGAGGCCCCATACGACAACCTTATTGAGGACATTACAGTTTATGCTTCTAGTTTTTCCTCAGTTGAATTTAAGCATGTTAAAAGATCTTGTAATAGGGTAGCAGATGCTCTAGCTAAAAAAGCCAAATATGGTGATGTGTTTCAGGCTTGGTTGGAAGACTTACCACCTAACATCGCCCCCCTGGCTATTCTTGATATTCACTAAGACTTTGTATTTGGTTTCTGTTTTCTAATAAAAGCCCAGACGTTGAGTCTGGTTTCTTAAAAAAAAAGTTCTATGTCTAAAATGCTAGCCAAAAAAAAAAAGAGTCTAAAACATAGTATATGTCTAAACATGTAGTATTTTGTATGTACAAACATATATCATTTGATACAGGGGCGGAGCCACGTAGTCCCTTGGGGGGGGGGGGGGGACATGGCCCCTGCAAAAAAAAAAAAAAAAAAAATCCATTAGAGTATATAGGAAAATTAATTGGGCCCCCCCAATGTTGGACATCCGGCCCCCCATATCTCTACTATTCTCCCAACTTTAGTTTTAAGCCTCTTATACTCCAAATAAAACAAAAAGCTGACACACTTACATTTAAATACTCAAAAGTCCAAACACATAACAACAAAATTTCACTTTCTCAATCTCAAAAACCCACCCCACGAAGTCCCTTATTCCCTTTACTTCTTATTTATTTATTTTTTTGTCTTCTGTGATACACTTTCACTTCCCACTAGTACCACTACTAGTCCCCAAAACTCAGCATCAATCCTCATAGTCCGGAAAAAAAAAAAAAAAAATCCTAACCAATTTTTTCTTTCTTCTTGCTTTCTAAAACAAATCACTCAGCATATTTCGCCGTCAAATTTCAGGATTTGGAACTTGGTGACTACCTGGTGAGTTTTCTTCTCTTTCTTAAGCACTAGACCTTCATCTATTTTTAGTGTCTTTTTTTTATTTTCTCAACTATCTATACCTAAATATTCACATGCTCTTTATATTTTCATAGATTTTAGAGAAATATATGATTGAAGGCATGTGGAGATTGTTTGTGATGAGTCTTGAAGGGAAGATCTACAGTTGTAGGTAGTAGGCATTGCCACACGGCCCACACCCATCTTTGCACTTTGTGAAGACAAAATTTCTAAGGTAAAATTGTTTTGATTTATTACTTATTTTTTATTAGTTAGATATCATGTGGTTGTGAGTGCTGTTAAATTGTTTGGTTTATGCTGTGTACCAATACTTGTGTGTTTAATTTTTATTTTTGTTTGAGGGGTTATTATTAATTAAAGTCATACTAAAAAAAATTAAAATACAAAAAAATTTTAATAATAGGAATGATGTTGATTGATGGGTTGACTATTTAAATTATAGTGAAAGTATGAATAACATCCATATAACTAAGTAAAAATTTCTAATTAAAATTTTATTTTTTAAATCAGGTTAATTATTGAGTCATATTCTTAAAGCTAAAAGAATTATGAACAAACGAAAAACAATTGATGCATTCTTTAAGAAAAAAGATATTAGCAATTCAAAAATTAGGACACCTGTGGCTATGGCTGTAGAAA
Source organism: Quercus aquifolioides (assembly GCA_019022515.1). Lineage (NCBI taxonomy): Eukaryota > Viridiplantae > Streptophyta > Magnoliopsida > Fagales > Fagaceae > Quercus > Quercus aquifolioides. The sequence goes on along the minus strand of CM032329.1, from coordinate 9,777,693 downwards.
TAAATGTTGACACTTCAATGCCTGATGAACACCCCTCCAAATGTTCAAGAATTCAGTCTGAAGAGATAGATCGTGATCCAGGATCACGTAAACAAATATGTGAATTCCCTATCAACAAACAAGATAAAATTCATCGAGCTTATCTTAAAGAAGGTCCATATTAACCTAAAAATATAGACTATCCATACAACAATGATACCCATCGTCGTTGATTTCAAGTTTCATGGTTTGAATCACATAGGGATTGGATGGAATACCCACCTTCAATGGATGCGATATATTGTCTACCTTGCTACCTTTTTGGTAAGAAATTAATAGGTCATTCCGGATCAGATGCATTCATTTCAATAGGTTTTAATAATTTGAAAAAGGTGAATGATGGAATGAATTGTCCTTTAATTTTTCATGTAGGGAAAGATCCAAACTCCCCACATAAAATTGCTGTGAAATGTTGCGAAGATTTAAAGAATTATTCATGACATATTGACAAGCTAATTGAGAAACAAACGTCAAAAGAATTAGAGAATAATTAGTTGTGGCTCAAAACCTCAATAGAGTGTGCTCGATGGCTAGCATTCCAAGCTTGTGCTTTTAGAGGTCATGATGAAAGTATTGATTCAAAAAATAGAGGTAATTTTATTGAATTGATAAAATTCACATCAACTTTTAATGACAAAGTAGCTAGTGTTGTCTTGGAAAATGCTCCACAAAATGCCAAATATACATAATCCACAATTCAAAAGGAGATTTTGCATATTTTCGCAAGTAATGTGCGAAATGCTATTCGTGAAGAAATTGGGGATGCAAAATTTTGCATTCTCGTTGATGAAGCCCGGGATGAGTCGAACAGAGAGCAGATGGCCATTATTTTGAGGTTTGTTGATAAAAATGGTTTCATTAAAGAGTGTTTTTTTCATGTTGTGCATGTTAGAGATACTACTGCATTGACCCTAAAGAAGGAGATATGTGCTGTCCTTTCTCGTTACAATCTTCACATTGAGAATATTTGAGGTCAAGAGTATGATGGAGTTAGTAATATGCGTGGTGAATGAAGTGGATTACAAGCTCTATTTCTTAAAGAATGTCCATATGCTTATTATGTACATTGCATGGCTCATAGGTTGCAATTGGCTTTAGTTACAACATTTAGAGAAGTAAAAGTTGTTCATCAGTTCTTTGATCATTTGACTAATATTATTAATATTGTCGTTGGTTCTAGTAAGCGTAATGATGAATTGCAATATACTCAAAGGGAACAAATTGAGAATATGATTGCTTCTAATGAAATTGAGTCTGGAAAATGAGCAAACCAAATTGGTACTTTGCAACAAGCTGGAGATACACGTTGGTGATCTCATTTTCAATCTATTTGTAGTTTGATAAAAATGTTTGATGCAACTTGCAAAGTTATCAATACTATCTCTGAGGAAGGGGCTAATTATAAACAACGTGGTGATGCCGAGGGAGCTTATCAGGTATTAACATCATTTGAATTTGTTTTAATTTTGCATATGATTAAAGAGATTATGAGAATTACTAATATTCTTTGCCAAGTTTTGCAACAACATTCTCAGGATCTTTTAAATGTCATGCATTTAGTTTCAACTACAAAATCATTTATTCAAAAGTTGAGAGATGATGGATAGGAGCCTTTACTTGCTAGTGTTACATCATTTTGTGGACAACATGAAATTGATATTCCTGATTTAAATGCTCGTTACACTAAAGCTCGAGGTAGATACCGTCATCAAGATGAAGCTTTGACAACAAAAAAACATCATTTAAGAATTGACATATTTGAAGTTGCAATAGATTTTCAATTGCAAGAATTGAATAGTAGATTTTGTGAGGTAATAGCAGAACTTCTCACTCTTAGTTTAGCATTAAATCCTAAGGATGCTTTTAGATCATTCAAAATTGGTGATATTTGCAATTTGGCTAAAAATTATTATTCTCAAGATTTCACTGAGCAGGAAATTTGTCTTTTGAAGCATCAATTGCAACATTATGAGCTTGATGTGACAAAGCATCCAGATTTTCAGAATATGGGTACAATATCAGAGTTATGTAGAGGATTAGAAATTTCAGGGAAGTCTAAATTCTATCATTTAATTGATAGACTGATTCATCTTGTGTTGACTCTTCCAGTTTCTACAGCAACTATAGAACAAGTTTTTTCAGTTATGAAACTATTAAAAACAAGACTTCGCAATAGAATTGAGGATGAACTTTGGGCAGATAATATGATAGTTTATATAGAAAATGAAATTGCTAGGAATTTCACCATGGAAATGATTCTGGATGAATTCTATTCCATGAAAAATCGTAATCAAACATGATTTTGATGTGAAATGTTTTTTTTTTTTTGTGTGTGGATATTTTTGTATATGTCTATAGTGAACTAGACAGTTTTTGTATGTTCATTAATGTTTAAGATATATCAAAATTTAAATTTCATATTCAATAGACTTATGATTTATGTTTTTTATATCAATACTTCGAATCGGCCCTCCCATGTAAAAATTCCTAGCTACACCCCTGATTTGATATGTACATAAATATATTAATTTGCAAACAAATAGATACACATAAAAAAAATGCACATTATATATGTATTGTTTAAAATAGACAATCAAGTAGTCATGCAAATATAGATTAACAAAAGAAAATCATGCAATTTTTTCTCCAATTTAGTAAAAGTATGATTAATGATGACAAAATAGTAATTAATTTGATGTCTTAGATATACATGAGTAATCATTGGAATTGAATGCTCGAAAATGTGTGAAAACACTAGAGCTATTTAGACCCTCAAATTAAAGTTACGGCTCGATTGATTTTACTCTAACTTAATACTAAGTGCGGAATAGAGTAAATGCGAGTGGATAAACAAACAAGCTACTCTAACTCATAATCATTATAACACAGCAGTAAAATGAAAGGTAAGAAAGTAGGGAAGAAGAATGCAAATACAAGATAACACGCCGATGTGTTATAGAAGAAGAAACCGAAGTACTCGGCGTAAAACCTCTTCGCCGCCCTCCAAGCGGTAATTGATCCACTAGATAATCAGTTGGGATACATTGGTTAGCAAAAGACCCTCCAAGCCTAATCTACTCGATGCAACTAAGCCCTCCAAGCTCTTACTCCAACAAGGCTTCTCGGAATCATGTCTTGTCTAGCTCTCCGGATCCCGCAATACGCCCGATTGCATCTGCCAAAGCCTGGCTCCTTCCAATGCTTCCCAGTAGCACCAAAACCTTACTTGACACTTTGAAAGGGTGTGGTAAGTGTTTGGGCTATCAACCTCTCAATGGTATGGAAATAGAGAAGTAGGAGTTGAGAAAAATCCACAAGCAATTGTGTAGAGAATTGTGGGTATAACAATCTCTAATTTTCAAGGTTTGTGGCTAGGGTTTCTCTCAAAAGCACTCCTTAACATTTGTGGGTATATATAGTGTGTATTAGAAATGACATTCTGGCAAAATAGAATGTTTCGCAAGTATCTTGCGGGAAGGCCTTACCCGCGAGACACTTACGAAACACAGTTGTCTTCATCCTGTCCTGACTCTTCGCATTCCAATCATATGCAGGGCACATGCATCACTTCGCTAGATGCTTACTCGCGAGCTACCCGCGAAAACACTTCAGTCTTCAATTTGCCTTGAGTCTTCACACTCTCTCTCTCACACACAAACCTTATAATGAAATCCCACATTAAATACATGGTACAAAAGATTGAACAGAATTACAATTAAATTTGGCACGGAATTAAAGCCGACAAAACACATAGTTATAAATTACAACTTTACAAGAATTATTAGTGGATAGACGAATGAATGATTCCTTGGAAGGAGAATTTCAATCTTTCGGTCCTAATATTAAAGTGTGCTCTCATTTCAAAAAGTATACCTAAAAATGTATTATATATGAATGCATTTTAGTTGCATTTAATTAGTCTACCTCTTATCATGGATTATGGTTTGGTCTAATATTTTATGGATCGTTAGGGTTTAGAATGCCCACTCTGACAAGGATCATTTTTTATTCTATAGCAGCCACTATTCACAACTCTTTTATGGACACAACACTCACTTCTCTTTTTGTTGTAATCATTATAAGTGGTTTGAACTAAATAGAAATCCTCCAAAAATTTTGGTTTTTCTGAAGAAATGTGGCTGTCTATAGACATGACACTCACTTAAATTTTAGCCATTGTATATCTTTCAAGTTTCAAGACTCTGAGCAAAAATCAAAAGAAATGAAGATGGCTGGAGCAAGGGCTGCCGAGAAAGGATGGCCGGAGCGTGGGTTTGTGGAGGTGTGGTGAGTGTGGGGTTGTGGGTTTGTGAAGGATGGCCGGTCGGAGCATGGTGGTGGTTGGTTGTGGGTTTGTGGAGGTGGGGCTGTGGGTTTGGGATTATGGAGGTGGGGTTGTGCTGTGAGTTTGCTTCAAACGAAAGAGAAGAATAAAGAAGAGAAGAAGAAATAGATAAATAGAGAAATGAATTTTTTTTTTTTTTTTTAAATGAAAGGGAGAGAGAAAAATAAATTAAAAAATGAATAGTATTTAGTTAATGTGAAAAATAGAAGTTTTGATGTAATGTATTGTAAAATGTGTTGTTAAAATAGATAAAATAGTTTTTTAAGTTATTAAATGCTAAAAGTTTTACAATTTTTAGAGCAACCACATTAGTGGTTGCAAAATCTTGTAAAATTTAAAAAGTAGTTTATTTTACACATTTTGACAAAAAAAAAAAAAACCCCATTAGAGGGTGTAAAATTGTGCATAAATGCAAAATTGCTACAGTAATTGTGCATTTATGCACAATTACTGTAACTGTGCATATCAATAATTTATTATTTTTTCTCTCTCACCTTTCAGGTTCTCCCTCTCTTTCCCAACGGCCACAGCTTGTCAGCAACCCAGCAACCCTCTCTTTCCCAACGACCACAACAACCCAGCAAAGAAGAAGAAGATGACAAACATCCAACCACCAACTCAACACCACCCTACCATCACCACCGCAACCCAACTAAAATCAAGCCAAACAAAAATCAAGCTAAACCCATCGGAAAACCCAACTCATAATCAACCCAAACCCGAAGAAAAACTCATCCCAAACCCAAACCAAAATCAATAAAAACTAAATCCAACCCAACGGAAAACCCATATGAAAAATCCAACAGAAACCTACATGAAAATCCCACCAGAAAATTCGTTGGATCTGCCATCGATCTGCCGCTGCTAGGTTGCTGTCGATCTGCCGCCGACTAGGTTTGAGATATGAGTGAGGAAGAGAGTTTAGGGAGAAGTAGAGGCAGATAATAATTGAGAGAGAGAGAGAGAGACAGTTGAGACTTGGGGTGGAAAAAAAATATTAATGAAAGAGATATTTATTAATAAAATAAAAAAAAATATATTATTTAAATAAGTTAGAGTGTATAATAGATATTTTGATGTGGGTGTTTTGTAAAAATGGTCTTGTAAAATAGAAAAATTAGGTTGTTAGTGTAAAATAGACGGAAAATTTTAGCTGGACTGATGTGGTTGCTCTTACTATGAATGCTCTTACAAGTTGCAGGTTGATTTGTTGCTTAGCTAAAAGGGAAATAATTTCTCTGCATTGGCTTAGCCTAGAACCTCTTTTAAAAGTGATTAATTAGTTTGGGCGTTGTATTTATACAATTGAATATATTGAATAGAGACATAAAATCACATAAAATAAAACCTATTTATAATACAAACCGAAGAATTCTCCATTAATTTAAAATAAATGACCACCCAAAAATAATCTTAAATAGTTTATTTTGTAAGAAAAGTAAGATTGGGCTTTTTTTTTAGGTAAAAATGAAACGGTTACTCGTTATTAATCTCCAGTAATGATTTATATACCACGAGGTCCACGACCTCTTTGCCTAATCTAAAAATAGTGAGAATTTTAAGCCTCTTGAGTTCAGCCAATTGTTAGCTATGGTACACATGTAATGATGGAATCGATTTCAAAGCATAACAAATATAAAATAATTTACTAAATTCGAGTCATCTCAAAGATAACGAATGAGAAAATGAAAGCATTTTAGATCTTGACATGGAATTTATTTGAAGCGGTGAGGTTAAACATGTACAATTAAGCAATTGCCTGCAAGGTTTAAAATACAAAGATCTATAAAAAAAAAAAATCATTCTTTATTTATTATTATTTTTTTTAAAAGGGGAGTAAGGTGTGTATTTAAGTTTCATCATTTTTCTCAAAAAAAAAAAAAAAAAAAAGTTTCATTGTATTTGTAGGTTCCAATTAGCTCAATTGGTATATAGTTATTGTAGGGACAAGATTTGTAGCCCCTTGGCCCAAAAGAGATGGGATGTGAGCCCAATAAGCCTAATACAATAAATTTGTAGAGAGTGGGTAAAAGAGCTAAACTGCTTATGAATTCGACAACAGTTAATCAAGGTTTTTTTAAAAGAACAAGTATGAAAACACTGAGAACTTGAATAAACTCAGGTCCGAGGAGACGAATTATAGTTTAAATGACTAAGGTCATTCTTGGAGAAACAGTAAACTTTTCTTCTTCTTCTTTTCCTCATTTTTTCCGATCCCCCTTCATGAGAGGTCTCTTCCATTTATATAGTCCCCTTTTAAACCATCTTCATCATACACTTGTTCTTCATCTAAGCATTCACTTGAGTACATGTAACATTAGGTATCTTCTTTAGTTTTGCATGAGTGGTGGCAGCTGAGATTGCACTGTTCATGGATTTTCTCCACATAAATGCGGCCATAAAAGTTGTTGCAGTACATTAAACGCGGTGGTAGCAGCTTTTTCTCTAGATATTTCTCTAGATATTCCTCGGACTGTACTCCCTCACCCTTTCCTTACGTGATTCTCCATTCTGGGGCCTTTCTCAATCCTTTACCCCTCATCGGAAATACTTATATCTTTAAATGAGGCCTAAGGCCCAACATATGCTTTTAGGCTTTTACCCCACAGTTATCTTAACTTGATGATAAAAAGCAATCACTATGCAACCACATTTTTCTTCAAAATTTGTTATGGAATTGGAAAATAAGTTTAGGACAAGGTTGAAAAGCTCTTGCTTGTAGAAATAGGCCCACATACTAGGATTAACCAACGCTTGTAAGAGGGCAAGTACAAACTAATTGGTTCCTGGTCATATAGAATCAAAGGTGATGTAAAACCAAAGGTGGCAGCATGTATCGAGCAGGCAACATTAGACATGCATCCAAAACCATAGTAATCATTTAGGGCACGTTTAGTACATTGTAATGATTATTACATGAGAATAGGAATAAGTATTATAAGGAATACATTAAGTTGGAATGTAATAAGTATTACTATTCATTAGTTTGGTAACTATTTAGGAATAGAATTCTGAATATGCATCTACAATTTAGTAGAGTGTAAAAATGTGTAATTAAATAATTTTTAAGTCAAATTTCCTAAAATACACTTATTTTAGGGTGTTCAAAATAGAGCTAATAATTTACAACAAGGAAAATTTATTTTCTTTCCTTTTGAAGATGTGGCAACTAATGGCTTTTTAGGAATTAAAAAAAAAAAGTTATTATATAAGGTGAAGGAATAGATATTCAGTACTTTTGATAATGAATAGATATTCACCAACATCATAACAAATAAAAATGTAAATTTGTGAATATAATATTTAATTATAAGATTCTACGGCTGAAAACATAGTATATATATGTCTAAACATGTTGTATTTTATATGTATAAACATTATCATTTGTAATGTACATATATATATATATATTAACTTGAAAACAAATAGATACATATTTATTTTTATTTTTTTATAATAATTCAATTAAGTTGTGCACTGCCACACAAAGCTTAATATGCATGCAAAATGGAATACACAGGAAAATCCATTTATTTGTAAAGACAAAGTTTAGCTACAAAATTGGTTGTAGCCTAAGGTTACAAACTTACTCAATAAAATAAATATTGCTATATATTTTAAAAATCTAACTATTAAATTATATGTTCTTTATACTCTTAATACACATGTCAAATTTTGTGTCAATTAGATATTATTTTCTATATTATCTGTAGGGATAAGAACCCAAATTTGTATATTGGTCCTTGGGTCTTATCCGAGAGCGTGAATATGTCTGAGGGTGAATAAATGATTGGAAAAGACCCCAAAGTTAAGAATCACGTAAGGAAAGAATGGAGGAATATAGTCTGAGGAGTATCTCCTTCTCGGATATGATAAATATCGGTTAAGCATGCATTTGGGCAATTTAGGTGATCTTTCAGGTAGTTCTAACGATCAGGATGAACCTCATGCACGTACAAAGGTGATAAGAACGCATAAATATCTAAAAGAAAAGCTGTTACCACCGCATGAAACGCACTGCATCAACTTTTCTAGCCGCATTTATGTGGAGAAGACCCCTGAACAGTGCAGTCTCAACTACCACCATTCACAGAGGGCCAAAGAAGATGTCTGATGTGACATGTAATCGAATGAAGACTTAAATGATTAACAAGTGTACGATCAAGATAGCATGAAAAGAACTATATAATGTAAAAGACCTCCCATAAGAGGGGGATAAAAAAAAAAGATGGAGAAGGAAGAGAAAAAGAATTACTGTAGCACTAAGAACTGTGCTAGCTTTCAGAACTATTGGTTTAATTCATAATTCATCTCCTCGGACAATCATTTCATCGAGTTTTAAGTGTGCTTACATGCTTGTTCGTCTTTTAAATTTTTACTAGCCGTTGTCCAATTCGCAAAAAGCCTAGCTTTTTCACCCACTCTCTACAAATTTATTGTAATTGGGATCACTGGGCTTATATCCCACATCCTTAAGGTTTGGGCTACAAAACGAGACCTTAGATTATCTATAAGCTTATATTTTATGCATAATTTTAAACTACAAAAACTTGCAACTTAAACAATTTATTGATGGCATAACTATTGATCTTTAATTTTTTAGAATTTTTGTAAGTATGGAGGATATAAAAATAAAATGTAATTTAATGGTAAATTTGTCAAAATTCACCTTCAATAAAAAAATGTTGAGTAAGGTTGTAACTTTAGACTATAACCAATTTTGTAGCTAAACTTGATCCTATTTGTGATATATCCAAAAAATAGATTCTATTTTATTTCAACTGAAACAGAACTTAAAAAATGGATTCACTGTGTGGCCAACCTTCATTGCATAGCAGTCATAGGCTGTGCCACCAATTAGAGCATGCAATGAATTAGGCGAATTGACAGTTAATATTACATCATTTGAGTTCTCTGGTAAGAAAAGGTAAACATCAAAAGAATACAATGACAAGGATAATTAGGAAAATAAAAAGTGATAAAAAAATTATTAGTAATGGATGTTCTTTGAAAAATAAAAGCTAATAAAGGTTGCATTGGTGCCACCCGCCAACGGAAGAAAAATAGGAGGTTTAAACAGTTTGAAATGACGTGCGTCTTACGGTTTTGGTCATAAACTATGTATAATTTTATTGAGAAATACTAATTAATAATTAAAAAGAAATGCTATACCCCATATTAAGACATAGCTTTTATTTGTGTAAAAAACAATTAAATTGAAGTAGAGCAAGGAACAATGAATAATAACTATAACATACTAGCATAATGCCATTTTTATTTAACTATAATGAAGGGTTTGTATCTCAAAATGTCAAATTAATATCAACACTTAACATGCTAAGATATTCTACCTTTTTTTTTTGGTCCAAAAAAAAAGAAAAATGGTAAGATGTTTATATTAATTAATGTATAAGCATCAAGTTAATATCAACATCTATCATCCTATTCTCAAAAAAAAACATCTATCATCCTACTATTGTACGAATTATGATTAAAATTGCACTAATATTTTTACTTTAACCCCAAGTGGAGTGTAAGAGTAGACTGGTTCTAGCTGCTAAAGGATGCTTACTCATGAAAACAAATGAGCATGTCTGAAAGATAAGGGACAAACTTAGTATTCACTCTTAGTCAACAAAAAAAAAAAAAAAAACTTAGGGTATGTTTGGTAACTGTTTTTTCTCCTTATTTTCTGTTTTCAAAAACAATTTTTTATTTTTAAGACTAAAAAACTTATTTGGCAACTCAAAATGGACAAAAAACAAAAAATCTGCTCTCAAAACTCAATTTGTGAAGGAAACTGAAAACATGCAAAATGCTGTTTTTAGTTTATATTAATTAATGTATAAGCATCAAGTTAATATCAACATCTAATACCCTACTATTATATGAATTATGATTAAAATTGCACTAATATTTTTACTTTAACCCCAAGTGGAGTGTAAGAGTAGACTAGTGTTGGCTTCTAAAGGATGCTTACTCATGAAAACAAATGAGCATGTCTAAAAGATAAGGGACAAACTTAGTATTCACTTGTAGTAAAAAAAAAAAAAACTTAAGGTATGTTTGATAACTGTTTTTTCCCCTTATTTTCTGTTTTCAAAAACAATTTTCTATTTTTAAGATTAAAACACTTGTTTGGCAACCCAAAATGGACAAAAAATAAAAATTGTTCTCAAAACTCAATTTGTGAAGGAAACTGAAAACATGCAAAATGCTGTTTTTAGTTTTTAATTTATAAAAGTCAATGAAAAAATGCATTTAATTTAATGAACCTGTCTCATTTAATGAGTTAGCATTAGAGGTCAAATCCTAGTAACAACATATTTTAGTATTTTCTATTTTTTTTCTTCAAAAAACTATCTTTTTAATTTCGACTAACTAAACATGTTTTTGATTTCAAAAATACAAGAAAATTGTTTTTTTTTTCTTTATATTCCCAAAAACAAGTTTTTGAAAATAGAAAATAAAAACTATTACCAAATATAACCTTAGTATTCACTCTTTTAGCGGAGTACATATACAGAAAATCCTTAACACAAAAACACAGATGATATAGTGGAACAATATCAAGAATCGTTTGAAAGTCAAAACTGAGTACCCTATAGAAAAAAGGAAAAAGTTAACAGATATCTTAAGAACATTGGTTTAAGAATAATTTTAGAATTTTTTTATAGAAAAAGAAAAATATAATTAATTTTTTTGATGACTTTTTATATTTTTCATAAATGTGGTTTTAAAACTTTCATAAAATGACTTAACAATTCTCCCAAGGATGTATGTTAACATGATCCATAGAAAAATTGAAAATTTTTTTTTTATCTAAAATGACATGTATGTTTATGTAAAACTCACGGACCCTCCCACCTACTTTATTAAATTATACTATTATGCTTTTGTTGCATGCATGATGCAATATCACACCTAAGAGCATCTGCATCAATGGATGCAAAAATTTTGTAAATTTGCACGGAAAAAACCTACTTTTTTTTATTTTACACTCCCATTTTTACAAAACACCCACATCAGTTTGTTTATTATACACATTTATTTAAATAAAATATTCATCTTCACCCACCATCAACACACCCAACCACCATCATCAACCACCATCACCCCAAAACCCACGGGTCAAACAAAAAATCCAAAATTGATCAAAATTTTTTTTTTTTAAATGATCAAAGGTGAGTAAGATCATATCGGTGAGTGAGCTTTGGCGGAGATCGGTGGCGGCACGGTGAGAGCAAAGGTGGCACGGCTTGCTTCTTCGTTCATCAGTGGCGGCGCTGCGATTTGTTCATCAATGGTGGCGTTGCGATTTGCTCATCAGTGGTGGCACTAGATTGATCGGTGAGCGTAAGGCTGGACTGATCGGTGATCATTAAGAGTGAGGTTGGACTAATCGATGGACTGAGGGACCAGAGATAAAACGAGAGAGAGGTAAGAGTGAGAAGCTGGAAATGAGATAGTGAGGTGAAGGAGAGAGAAAAAAATGTAAAATATTAAATACAAGAGCTACAGTAACTGTGCATATATGCACGGTTATTGTAGCACTTATGCATAAATGCACAATTTTACACCCACTGATGTGGGTGATTTTTAGTTAAAATGTGTAAAATGAAGTGTTTTTTCTATTATGCAAGATTTTGCATCCACCGATGTGGATGCTCTAACATTGTGTGGTTCCTCCCACTTATTATGCATATGACAAAAACACCATATACTGCTTTGCAAATCCATTGCTCTATTTTAGTGTACTAAATAACTTATAAATTTTTGTTGAGATAAATTTAACTTATGAAATCCACTTCTGATGATTGTTCTTCATTATCAGATCAAGATATCAATTGATTTTTTTTAATGTAAGTGGAGACCAAACCCCAATTTTTTTTTCTCTTAATCGACTATAAGAGATTTTATCAGTTAAGTTAACTAGAACTACTAAATGTGCGTTTGTATAAACGGTTGGAAAACTATGTTTTGAGTTTAAAATAAGGTTTGTAAAAAAAAATATGAGGTAGAGTTTCAGATTTTAAAAACGCTCATTTAAGCTCTTAAAACGTTCTTTAAAAAAAAAAAAAAAAAAAAAAAATCCCAAAACTAGACCCATTAAAATACTTAAGGGCTTGTTTGGTTTCAAAAAGTTGTGTATCCACTTTTCATTTTATGTATTCTATATTCAAATCCTAAATTTTAATAAACCAGATTTGCATGTGATATCAGAAATCCTGTGTGTCTATCATAAATATTTCTTAGAAATAAGTTACCAAATTTTTTTTTTTATAATTAACAAAAAAAAAAAAAATAGCCTAGGATATACAACACTGTAAGTGTCGGCTAAAAGCTTGTACAAACAAAACTAAGGAAGGAGAATGAGAATGCAAAATAAAAGAAACAGAAGGAGAAATTTTCCTTGGCCAGAAGATATGCACAATGATTCTCTTTTGTGGTGGGTGTGACTAATATAAGCTTTCTCAAAATGCTAGAGGAAGGACTTATAGCTATAGGAAATAATCAAAGCACTGCTGGCTGAGATGCATCAAGAAGAGAGATATGAAATATGATAATATTAAAAACATCATATGCATTGATCTCTAGATGTTTAAGACTTTTGCAAGGGCAAGGCCATCCTTAAGACTCCATAATTAATTCTGCTGCTATAGAATGTGTAAACCCAATATTTATGGTGAAGATTCTAATCCAAGATCCGAGAGAGTCTCTAATGAGACTATTGGCACTACAGCATAGGGAGTATTCCTTCATCACCCTTTTTATAATTATATAGAAATCAGGGAATTAATTGGGATTAAAACTCAAGCTGCCTTGTGTGAAGTCCAATTTTCACATTGATAAGCATCAACCCATTTGACAAGTATCATAATAACGTGAGATATCTACAACAATTTTATTAAATTGGCTATACTATTTTAAATTGCATATTTTTAAGTTGTTAATTTTTAAGAAATCCCTTTTTATTTAGAGTTTGTATACTTATAGTTGCCTTGTAATTCTTTGATTCTCTTATTTTCTCATGACTTTATTAATTTTTGGAGTGGTTTATGGAGCTTCATAGGTTAAGAAAGTGCACATCCTTTCGGGCTTGGTTGTTACCTATGAGACTATGAGGGCATAAAATTTGTCTTGGAATACCAATTAAGTGACCGCGTGATTAACTTTTTTGATCATTGTTATTGATTACAATTAATCTTTATTAAATGTCATACTATAAATTAGTGTTATTTTTATTCTAATATAACAACTTTTATCATTAACCAAGCACGCGTATTGTTTCTCAAAAAAAAAAAAAAAATTATAATAAAAAAAAATTTATAAATGTGATTTTATAATATTTAATTATAAGATTCCACAGCTAAAAACATAATATATGTCTAAAAATGTTGTATTCTATATATATAAACATATATCATTTGATATGTACACAAATATATTAATTTGAAAACAAATAGAAACACATTGAGAGTGTATTAATTTGTATATAATAAATTCATAAGCATATAATATTAAACAAAATTATGTAATGAGAAAATATTTTATTTACAGTAAATAAAATATTTTCTCATTACATAAAATTGCAAAAAAAAAATTGATTAAAAAATTGTGCAATTTGTTTCCAAAGTTATTAAATGTGTGATTAATTAGTGATGACAAATAGTAATTAATATGATGTTTAGATGTACATGAGTAATCATTGGAATGTCTATTAGTGGATGGATGAATGAGTGATTGCTTGGAAGGAGAATTTCAATATTTTGGTCCTAATATTAAAGCATATGTATGTTAATTAAAGTGCATTCTATATAGAAGGCATTTTAGTTGCATTTAATTAGTTTGCCTCCTATCACGATTGGTCTAATTTTTATGGATCAAGAAGGCAAGAGAAAGAACCACAAAAAAGAAAACCAAAAAACAAACCAGAAAAATAAAACTTCCACCGAAAGGAAAAACACGGTCCGTTAAGAACTATTACCGTCTTTCACCCCTTGGAATTTTCAGAATAAAATTGGCATGGCGTGATCCTATTTTCACCTCGTGAGGTTCTCCAGAGAGAACACCTAGAGAAAAAACTCGACTACTCTAATATATATCTATATGTTTCAAGTTTCAAACAATTCATATACATTTGTAGAATCATTAGAAAATAGATTAGATGTCTAATTAGCTACTTTCCACAATATATATATATGAGGGTCGCTAATTAGCATAAATCAGATTGATTACCACATTAGCACATATGTAATGACTTTCCTATTGTAATAAGATGTCGGTTAATATGCAATAATTTATTTGGTTACTTTATTTCACCTATGCAATTTCCCAAATTTTAGGAGATATCTTATAAATATGAATGGTGTTTTGACCCTTCCATAATTTAGAGGATCTGTTATCAATATGAATGATGCTTTCCATTTTGCAAAAATTAGAAGATTTTTTATCGATATGAATGGCTTGTATAATAATTTATTATATAAAATTTTGAAAACTATATATTAATTATATGTTAATGTGGTCCGGGTAATACACATGGAATTCTTCTGTCTTTCATCACTTGTATCTACAAGTCTATATTTGTAGCTCATAATAAAGATGTAAAACTAAAAAACAAAAAGTGTGTAATTCTATGACTAAATAAACAAATTATGTATAAACATATTCTAATATACATGTACAAACACGTATTACCTAATATGGATAAAAATGTATTGGTTGCAAACAAATAGATATACATATTGTGGATGTATAAAGATGTTTTAGTAAATTCAGGAGCAAATATTACTGAAAATAATTATATGATATAAAAAAAAAAAAAGTATTATTCTTAGTAGGTACACAAATAGTATTTGCATCAAATGAGCAACATAAAAGACTTTCTTTGTGTGCATGATTAATTATGACAAATATTGGTGGGTTCCAATTAGCTCAACTGGTAAAATTTCTAATAGTTGAATAAGAAATCAGGAGTTCAAGCCTCGCCTACACCAAAAACCGATTGGTGTCTTAGTCTACTGATAAAAAACTATTATTAGGAGTAGACGCCATAGGTTGAAATTTTCTAAAAAAATAAAAAATTATGACAAATATTGAGAAATGCATATTAAATTGTATATGTTACTATTAATGGGTGTATGAATGACAATTTTTTAAGAGGAATTTAAATACTAATAGTAGTAGATTTAAATCCCCATGCCCATTGTGTGCCTCAGTGTGTTTTACTTGCAGGTGAATTTATTTACCTGGGAAGTTGTAAGAGGTTTGAAAGGAAACAATTGTTCTGCATTGGCTTAGCTTAACAACTATTTTAAAGTAATTAGTTTGGGCATTGTATTATACTATTGATTTTTTTTTAAATCAATATACTATTCTTTTATATATATATATATATATATATATAAATCAATGTACTATTTAATATTGAATAGAGATTAGAGACATAAAATCACATAAAATAAAACTTATTTATAATTCCGTATCAGAGCTGCTACTTCAAATTCTAACAAGGAATCTTGGATCTGAAACATATATCATAAACTAGTATATAATAATTTCATCACACAAACATCATAATGACACACATAAATAAACCTCCCCCCCCCCCCCCCCCCAAAAAAAAAAAAAAACCAAGTCTGAAAATCATAAACCTTAACTCATATCAAACAACCTATGTCAAAATCATCAAAAAAAATAAATAAATCTCACACAACCAAATCAACGCCAAAAAAACCATATGAAAAATGATAAGAAATCAAACATGTATAAAAATTATGATTCATAAAAAATAAAACATGAAACTTTGAGGTGTTTTTCCTACAAGGAGTAGAAATCGAACCTAAGAAACACAAGAGAAGGGTTAGAGATGAAGAAAAATGAAAAGAAAATGAGAAATCTAATCTAAAAAAGATAGAAAAGTAACTGGGTTTCGCCGGTGATGGGCGGTGTCGGCAGAGATTGGAGCTTGCAAGTGGTGCCTCAGACCTTGGAGTTGGTGATGGGTGGGAGAGAGGGACCAGAGGTGGATGGATTTTTTGGAGAGAAATCTGAAAGGGAGAGTTTAAGCATGAAAGTGACTCTGGGAGTGAGGGAGTGATAAGTATCGAGGTGTGAGGGAGAGAGCAAATGTAAAATGTTCTACCAAAATTTTAAGTATAAAATATTTTACATAAATTTGCTTTGGTTGATTTGGTTGACCGAAAATATTTTATTTTTGACCAAATGTTTTACCGCAAAACAAACACTATAAAATTGAAAAATATTTTCTTGAAAATATTTTACATCAAAACAAATGGAGCATCAATCTTTATTTGCTCAGTTGACGGGTGCTCTGTGCCCATATCAGTTCATAACAAGGATAGCCTTGAGGCTAGAAGCGATTAAAAGGACTCAATAAGAAAACACAAAAAAAGAAAAAAAATATGTTAAAAGAAAAGTAATATAGAAATTATGTAGATCAATAATACGAGGGCTTCTATTTTTTATTTTTTTCAATTTTATTATTACTACTATTGCTATTATTATTTTTAAGATTGTTGGACAACTATGCAAGTGTATAAACGAGGGATGAGTCACCTTTTCATAAAAACATTAGAAGTTGCAGGTGGATTTGTTTGCCTGGGAAGTTGTAAGAGGTTTGAAAGGAAACAATTCCTCTACATTGGCTTAGTTTAACATCTCTTTTGAAGTTATTAGTTTGGGCTTTGTATTAAACTATTGAACTAGTTGAAATTCCGTTCGTTGCACGGTTTTGGTCATAAACTTATAATATGTATAATTTTATTGAGGAACACTAATTAATAATTAAAGAAAAATACTATAGTAGGTTGGATTAAGACGTAACTTTTACTTGTTTAAATAGTATTGTGAAGTAGGGTTAGGAAAAATGAATAATAGCTATAACATACCAGCATAAAAAATAAAAAATCATTAGTAGAAACCAAGTAACTGTACAAAAGGAAAAAGTTAACTAATGATTTTAAAAACATTGGTTTAGGAAATATTTTTAGAAATATTTTTATGAAAAAGAGAAAAATAAATTTTTTTTTTACGATTTTTATATATATTTTTTTATAAAACGACTTATTAACAACTAGCTTCTCAGCACGCGCGTGGCTCTTCTATTTTTTGGGTAAAATTTAATAATTTGCATCAATTATAATTTGAGATTACTACATTTTCCAATCACAAAATACCTAGGGGCGTGATGAAAAAAATATTTCATCCACAAACGCATAACACTCATCACACCCTTAGGTATTTTTGTGATTGAAAAATGTAATAATCTTAAATTATAATTAATGCAAATTATTAAATTTTACCTAAAAAATAGAAGAGTCACTGGGCACGCACGTGAGCACGTGCTCAAAGGCTAGTATTTCTTTAACAAAATATCACAAATAACTAAACATGAATTAATGAAATTAGTCAAAATTAAAGCTACTGAAAGTATCTAATAGGCTACTAATTTAATTGAAAACTCAAAGTAAAATTCAAATTCTACAAACTCAATGGAAAAATACTGTGTGAAATAAAAAGAGCCTCTATAAATTATTACGTGAGTGCAATTAGGCGTTTTTTTTTTTTTTTTGATTTAGTGTCATAATTTTTCTGGGTAAATTTTTTAGTTACTTGTTTTTAGTCACATTTGAAACTTAAGCATTGGAAAATGGTTCTACATCCCACGATTTTTTGAATAATAATTTGATAGTTACAATAATGGAAGAGAGGAGTTCAAAACCTTAGTAATAAATTTGATATCAAATAATGAGAGACGCATTTCATCTATGACTTTGTTTTCTTTTTTAAAATAAATATTTTAGCTTCCTTTAGGGTACATGCCCAAATATAATGTTTAGTGGTGTTATTTGAACTGCGATCATATAAATCTTTTGCATTTAATCTGATAAATTCTTTACAATGGGAAAGCCTTGCCATCAATGCTTTCAACAATACTACAAATATAACAACATCAACCCATCAAGGTGACATGTCGCGGATAATTTGATGAAGCACAACCAAAACTACTCTTCTCAATCTACTTGGTTAACCTACAAATAAGTTAAACAGTGGGTCATTATTTGAAGGGAAAAACAAAAATTTACATAAGATAAAAGATTTAAAATAGAAATATGGGAAGAAAAAATCAACCTACAATCGGTACAAAATTAAATTCACACAAATTAATTCAAAAAAATGGTGTAAAATGAAAACTTATCTCGCATTTCACCTGAAATGTGACCAACATCACCCAATGCAACAAACTAAAGTATCATTTAGAATCAATAAATCATACATCCAAGTAAGTTAATTTTTGCACATTGAAAAACATAAAAGTAAAAGGTTGGGTTGATTTCCAACTAAATACTGTGAGCAATAAGATATGTAAAGCCTTATCTTTCAAACACTCAGATTGTTAGATTTATTACAAAAATCAAGAGAAAATGTAATGACCAAATAGATCAATACGAGGCAACAACTGAAGTTAGTTTTTTTTTTCCATTAATGTTTAGACAATTTTTCATACCTTTGTATAATGTGATCAACGAACAAAAGCAAAGATTAAACGCAAAAAGGTTTTACTTTTTAACTTTTCTAAGTTCTAATTAATCACAAAATACAAATATAATCCCAAAGATATTGAGAGTGAGAATTTTATCTTATACATGAATGAAAAAATAAAAGAAAGAGAATGCGTGAGAGAGAAAGAAAGAGATGTAATATTGGATGCAAATTGCTGTCTTTGATCACAGCCTTTCCACCAAACCTAATGAAATTACACCTTCATCAATGAAAACCACTGAAAGAGAATCAAATAAACACCAAT
Source organism: Quercus aquifolioides (assembly GCA_019022515.1). Lineage (NCBI taxonomy): Eukaryota > Viridiplantae > Streptophyta > Magnoliopsida > Fagales > Fagaceae > Quercus > Quercus aquifolioides. Next base: position 9,758,476 of record CM032329.1, on the reverse strand, counting down.
TAACTTCATAATAAAGGAGAAAGTGAATAATTATTATTTTTTTATTATTAAAATGAGAGATATTAGCCTAGATTGGAAATGTAAGCATCAGAAGTTTATTTGTAGGTTGTTCCTTGTAGAGAAAGAGAAATAGATGTGCATTAAAATTTTTTTTAAAAAAAGGAGAGAGAAAGAGAAATAGATGTCCATTAAAAAAAGAAAAGAAAAGAAAAAAAAAAGGGAGAGAAATAGATCAATCCGTGGGGTTGGTGACTTTTTTATGGGATAAGTCTTCAATTTGTGGAAGATATCTATGAGTAGTTTTGGTTAATTTTAAATTTTAAATAAAGAATGGTGAGACATATGATGATATTGGGGTGAAAAGGAGGAAATCAGGTAAAAGTAGAGTAGAGGTAGGGAAGAGAGGAAAATGGAAGTTTTTATTATTATTATTATTATTTATTATTATTTTTTAATTATGAAAGAAAAACGGAAGTTTTGTTTTTGTAAGTGGGGTGGGAAGTTTTTTTTTGTTATTAGAAACAGGCGTGGGAAGTTTTTTTTTTTTTTTTTTTTTTTTTTTTTTTTTTTTTCTGTTTGGTGGAAAGTTAAAAAGGAGATTTTTGTGGTAGTTTTTTGTGTTTTTGAATAACGGCAGATGTGTGTTTTTTTTTTTTGGATTAAGTATGGCAGATGTGTTTTTACAAAGAAACCGTTTGTTTGTTTTAATTTAATTTTTTTTATTATTATAAATAGATGAAGTAATTTAAAAACCATAAGAGAGTGGTTCTATTTTGTAGACAGTGTTTTTTTTTTTTTTGAGAAAAAAAAAAGAAAAAAAAAGGGGAGATTTTATGGTTATATTACGCCCCGGGCAGAGCACACAAACTTAGCGATGTGATGCCCACCAACGGACTCCTGCGGGCAGCGGGACTCGAACCTAGGTGTGGTGCACGAAGCGTCCGAGCCTTACCCACTCAGCCAAGCCCCCGTTGGCTTGTAGACAGTGTTTTAGTGGGAGTTAAAAATATATTTTTACCAAGTTTTGCTCTTACTTACACCTAGAGTGTAGGGCTATTTTGGAACTAAAAAAAATTGGTTCAAACAGGAGAATCCCTTAAATAGTAGTATAGACTACCTTAAGAGCATCCATTAATATGATCCATTGAAATTTTTTATTTAATCTAGAATGACATGTATGTTTATGTCATCGTGAAAAATTATACTATTATATTTTTGTTACCAAATTTTTTTTTTTGGGTTACATGTAGCGTTGCATCTGCGTTGAGTGCTTCCTCTCACTTATATATGTATCATCTACTTTTACTGATTGCTCTTTATCTTTATCAATGCTAATTAATTTTTTTTTTTATAAAAATGGAAACCGAATCCAACATCTTTTTATTTTATATGTAAACAGAACTCAACCTCAAATCTCTATTCGAATACAAGAAATCAACTACTACGTAACTTAGAAACTAAACATTTGTCTTTACTTTCCATTAAAAAAAAGAAAAACATTTGTCTTATCTTCCTAAAAAAATAAATTTCATCTAAAGGGTTGTTTGGTAGGCTGTTTTAAGCAATAATTTTTAGTATTTAAATAATATTACATATATTTCTACACATATTTTCAGCGTTACTAGAACATCGTTACTAAACTCCCTAAACTAACTCCAAAATGTTTCAAGTTTCAACTACTACTCTATATATCAGTCTCACCGGCTTTACGCAAACTAGTCAAACCCATTAACACATTTTGGGAACCCACAAAATTCACACACACTCTCTCTGTTTCTCTCAACACTCACCATGTTATCCGATCCTTTCAAATCCCATTTCCTCTTCCTAATTCTCTCTTTCTCCCTCTGCGTTTCACAAACCCTAGCTCTCAATTCGGTCCCGGAGCCCGATGCCTCGGCGCTTACCTACGTCTGGCCTCTACCCTCCGAATTCACCTCCGGCAACCGCACGCTCTCCGTCGACCCGGACCTATCTCTCGCCGTCGCCGGAATCGGCGGCAACTCCGCCATTGTTAGAGCCGCATTTGATAGATACAGAGCGATCATATTCAAGCACACTAGTGGAATCTCTATATTTAGTAGATTCACGGGAAGGAGCTCCGTGTATGATATTAGCAAATTGAAGATCATTGTTAATTCGGATAACGAAGAGGTAAATTTGGTTCAATTCGAAAAATTATTGAATGTTTTAAATAGTTTGTGTGAGTTTGGAAGTGTTTTTTTATTTGATTGCTTGTGTTCAGCTTCAACTTGGTGTGGACGAGAGCTATACTTTGCTTGTTTCGAAGAATGATGGGAAGTCGATTATTGGGGAGGCTACGATTGAGGTAATTTGAAGGAGTTAGAGGTTGTGGTTTTGCTTGTTTAGCTTCTTTGGTGCTTAATGTTTTGTTGTGTTAAGTCCATGAAATTGATGTGGTTTTGGAAAGCGAAAAATATTAAAACTAATGGCGAGATTGGATGGAAGGACTAAATGGGTGCTATGATTTTCACTCTAGGTGGTCAGTGATGAGTTTTAGTGATGTTGGTACTCTGTTTATTGCAGGCAAATACTGTTTATGGGGCATTGCGAGGGTTGGAGGTAATGTATGATTTATGATTTATCATTAGAGTAGGTACCTGCATTTACATGCATATGCATTTGTGTTATTTTGTAGTTGGCTGGCTTGTGATTGTATTGATCCATATGGGTCTTCTCTGATTGATTCTTATGTTTCTATAATATTCCAGACATTCAGCCAATTATGTTCTTTTGATTATGGAACTAAGTCAGTGCAAGTATACAAGGCTCCTTGGTACATCCGGGACAAACCGAGATTTGCATTTCGTGGGCTTCTATTGGGTATGCTACATTTAGTTTTTGTCAGGAAAAGTAAACTTTGGAAATTTGTTTATAATTTTGTCCTTAGAATGTATCTTTAGTAGATTTCATAGATTTGTTGAATTTCAGATTGTAAATGGTTAGGATTAGTTGGTTAGTGGTTACACTCCCTGTGTAATCTAACTGCTCCTTTGTTTAATAAGTTTACTTTATTCATAAAAAATTTGTGTCCTAGAATGTTGCTTGATAACCATGTTTGTTGGTATTGTTTTGCAGATACATCGAGGCACTACTTTCCGATTTATGTAATTAAGCAGATAATTGAATCTATGTCGTATGCTAAACTTGTAAGATTTGTTACTTGGTATTCTTGTCAAGGTTGTGTGTAATAATTAAATTCATTAATTGGACTGATAATTATATCATCCTTTGCTTTTTTAATTTTTTATAATGTAATTCTGATACTGAAAATTGCATTCAGTAGAATGTCTTTCATTGGCACATCATAGACGAGGAGTCATTTCCACTTGAAGTACCTGCATATCCAAAGTTGTGGAAAGGTTCATATACAAAGTGGGAGCGTTACACGGTTGAGGATGCGTATGAGATTGTCAAGTAAGATACCTGGAATGTCTTAGATGTTGAAGTAATTCATTAACTTAAAATAAATTCATCAACTTGTCCAAGTATTCCTTTTTGCTCTCCAATCAGTTGAACTTACTTGTCTAATAATCTTCTAATCAGATTGATTTCAATTTATTGAAAATATATAGTTAATCAAATCATAGGATGCCACTCTTCAACAAAGAACTTAATTTGTCTTCAGCAAAAAAAAAGAAAAAAAAAAAAAAGAAAAAAAGAAAAAAACGGAACTAATTTGTCATAAGAGGTGCAGCAAATTTCATGATAGATTGAGGACATCAAAGACTGATATATAGTATGAAAAACATGATCTGATGTTACTTAAGAAAAAAGACAAGAAACTCAAAGTGATGCTTTCAGCGGGTAAAAAATGTTAGACCTGAAAGTGTATTGCTATAACCAAACAAACAACAACAATATTTTTTTTTGCTATAACCAGATGATTATTATTATTAGTATATTTTACATTCCTTGTACATGGCTACTATATGTTCTAATTTATATTACTTATACTTTTTTATTTATGAGTCTGACATAGGCTAATAATGTGTTTCCTTTTTCATGTTTCCATCCATTGATGTGAAGCTTTGCCAAAGTAAGAGGTGCGTTATATCTTTATAGTTTGTTGAAGCTTAAGTAATACATCATAAACAGCAATCTTTACAGATTTTAAATTTCATAAAATATCCATCTTTAAATAGAACTTATGCAATAGAAATGTGGCATCTCATGATTAGATGGGAATGACAAAGTGTAAATGTTTTCCTGAATAGACATAGAATTGAGTTTTAGCTACTAAATCAGTATTTAAGGGGTTGAATTGCTTTGGGGAAAGAATGCCTTTATTTCTTTTTCTTGATTATTTTATGTGGTGTGTAACAGGCATCAATGTCATGGCAGAAATAGATATCCCTGGTCATGCAGAATCATGGTAAATTATAACTTGATGTCCTCTGTTTTATTATAAGCTGATATTATGATCTGATATTCAAGCTAAGAGTCTCTTGGTTTCCAAAGACTGGAAAAGAAACCATTTTAGGCTCAAGAAATCTTCTTAAATAAGGCTTGGATATGGCATATTATATTAGTACCCGATCCTAACATATAGGAAGAATATAGCTTTCTGGCCCTCATCCTGTAATTCTGTCATAATTTCTATGGCAAGAAATTATCCTGCTCTAGAAATTCTTATCTTGCAAGTCTTAGAGCTGGGAGTTCAGAATTATCCTTTAAGCTGTTTCCTCAAAGTCATAGGGAAAGATTCAAGAGTTCAAACACCAAAAAATAAAGAATGTTCCCACTTGTAATCTTGTATTTATCTGTTTCCTTAAACTGATAAGCGGTTGATCTACTTTCAATGCAGGGGCACTGGATATCCTGATCTTTGGCCTTCTACTTCATGTAGAGAGCCACTTGATGTCACAAAAAACTTTACTTTTGATGTGATTTCTGGGATTCTGACAGGTTAAGCTCCTTTAAAACCTTTTCTAGGCAGTCATTTATGGTCCATCCCCCCTCCCCAATGAAATTATGAAACATACTATATGGATATTATATAAAATAAAAATAGCCTTGTTTGTTCATATGTTTGTTAGCTGCATTATCCTCATAGACGTCCACATAATTCAAAGATCAAAAGGTGGAGGAATACCATATGATATCATGGTGTAAATATGTGTGCATAAGAACTTAACAGCAACATGGAATTTTTTTAGTAAAATTTGGAAAGGGCAAAGAAATAAAAAGTAATACTTGATGCAATATATATTGTGTTGTTGTACGTTTTTGTTCTCCTCTCCCTAAATTAATTTATTTAAAATTTGTATTTTACAGATATGAGAAAAATTTTCCCCTTTGAGCTCTTCCACTTGGGTGGTGATGAAGTTAATACAGGTGAGTTTGAATGGCCTTCTTGTTGCAAGCTTAGATTCTGCTATCTCTACGTTGACAAAAGACATAATATTAGTAACCCAAAAATAAATCTTTTACGATCTTACATTCCAAGAATGTACGGAAATAAATTTTTTTTTTTAATCACCAAAGGTTTAATTTATGCTAGTAATGATTTGCCTTTTCCTTTTCCATGTTATTGACAACTATGACACAGTAAAAGCCTTTAATGGGTTCTGATATGAATTTTGATGTAGGATCTTTAGGAATTTGTAATGAGCCCAAGCGTGTACTATGGGTGTAATTCTTGTAATCATAGTAATCCTTGTAAAGAATTAAGTGTACCATAGGTGTAATTCTTGTAATCACATAGCAATCCTTGTAAAGAATCAAGAAGAGTCAAGTTAGTTAGTTGTAAGATTTCAAGATGCGGGGCCAAGTTAGTTAAGATTGCAAGAAATGGAGCCGAATTGGTTACAAGTTGTTAGAGCCTCCACATAAGTTTATACAAAATTTATTGTCTATTTTTGAATAAGAACCTACTTTTTCTATTTTAGCTAACCATTTTTCAAAATGCCACATCCAATTATCTAGTTTTTTTTTTTGGTAAAATATCATTTTCGTCCTTAAACTATCACAAAAGTTCGTTTTTCGTCCCTAAACTTTCAAAAGTTCTATTTTCGTCCCTAAACTTTTCTAAACGTATTGATTTTCGTCCCTCCATCTGACGGAGTGTTGACGTGGCTTTGACAGAATGCTAATGTGGGAGGGACGAAAATCAATACGTTTGGAAAAGTTTAGGGACGAAAATAGAACTTTTGAAAGTTTAGGGACGAAAAATGAACTTTTGTGATAGTTTAAGGACAAAAAACGAACTTTTGAAAGTTTAGGGACGAAAAAACGAAATTTTGTGATAGTTTAGGGACGAAAATGATATTTTACCCTTTTTTTTTTTTATAAGTCACATCTAATTATCTAGTTCATACTCTATTTCATTAAAATATCAAATATTCTTGATTTTTTAAAATTGTTTCTCGCTTCACACACATCAACCAGCATTCACTCTCTTCCTTCACCCTCGGGAAACGTAAAAAAATTGTTTTGAGTAAGCTACATTGCCTCCTGAATTTCCTGAATTTTGACGCTTCACACACAACAACCAGCATTCACTCTCTTCCTTCACCCTCGAGAAACGTAAAAAAATTGTTTTGAGTAAGCTACATTGCCTCCTGAATTTCCTGAATTTTGACAAGCACTGTAGCAAAATCCTATTCAACATAACCGGTTCATGATCTGATGTGGGTGATTTTTGTGCTTCATTAGCTATATTTTGGGTCTTATGCTATTTTAGCATACTTGATGCAAATGCTCTTAGTTGGTTATTTTGGCCAATAATCCTTGCTAGTAACTTGTATAAATAAATGTAATCCATGGCATTTCATCATTAAAGAAATACAACACAACTTTCTCATGTTTAAATTCTCTCCCCCCTTTATCGTCTTCTTAGAGGGTGTCTACCTTGAATTAATTCAATTCCCATTTATTTTCCCTAGAAACCAATCATTTCATTACAAAATTGAGCATTAACTTAGGGTTCTTAATGAGATCTTGAAGGGTTTCTTGAATAGGGTTTGATGTTTAATGGTTTAGGTAGGTTAAGTAATAAAAAGGTTGGATCTTGAATGAGTTGATGGCTGTTTGGTGTTAAAACAGTGAATAGAAATAGAAACAAATAAAGGTAAATCTTAGGCAATCACACCTAGGTTTAGCAAGCAATCACACTTAGGTAGAAGGTAATTTCACCTTTAAAGCTTAAAATAAGATGTTGGAATTTTATTCAATTGATCTCTCTATTTATGTCTTTTATTTAATACTAAAGACTCTTTTATAGACTATTGTGTTGTCGACTCTTAAATAACCTTTTCCTAGAATGACTGCAACATAACATCCAAACCAAATAGAAAAAGGACTTAAAAAACATAAGATAAGACTTATGAGCCTCCAAAACAGCCCATTGCAGTGAACAATAACAACAACAACAACACACAAGCCTTATTCCCAAAATTTTGAGGTTGACTTTGGATCCTCAACAAACTAGTTAGGGTCAGCCACATTACAACCCATTCCAGAAAAATCTAGTAGTTACAAAACTACCCCTATCTTAGTGAAACGTTATGAAAACTGAACCAACTTTCTAAACTAAATAAATGTAATACTAAGACAATATAAACTAAAGTAGCCTATGAAAGATGCCAAGAGGCCCCACGTTGAACCTAGACCACTGTTGTCGAATCTTTTGGTATTTGCTCTTGTTTTTCCTCTAACTCTTTACTATTTGCATCAAACTGAGACTAAAAGCGTTTCTCTTTCCTGCCATAATTATTTCAAGCTTGAGCTTATGGCTATTCCATCTATAGTATAAAATATTATCTTAGAGGAGATGAAAGTCTTGAGGCTTTTAAACATTGAAACTCAAAATCATTGGAAATAACTTCATCTGTCTGTTAATCTTTTGGTCAATGGAAAAGCTTACTCAGGCACTAGAAATCTCATAGAAATGGTTTCTTTGTAACTCATTTTGTCAAAGGTCATAACATTGGCCAAAAATTCTGACTGCATGGTTAGAACTCATAAATGAACCAGACGTGCTTGTTGATAATACGGTTCATACTTCTTTGCTTGATTAGAAATTGTGTGTTTCAACTCTCCCTCTCTCTCTCTCTCTCTCTCTCTGTGGAATTACTTGTGTGCTACTATGGTTCTTATTTTTCATTGACAACAAATCATTTTATTTGACAGATTGCTGGAGCTCTACTCCACATGTGAAGCAATGGTACATATTACAACTGTTTTGGTTACAAATCTTGTTATATCATGACTTAAGGTCCAAAACAGTTGAATTAGTTGAGCTATATTAGGCTTGAAACAGTAAAGTAATCTAGGTGGAAGGAAATGGCACAATATATGATTCACAGAGATACCTCATTTTTGTGGTTATTTTGGCCCATTTTGTTCAAATTATATCTAGGTATTCATGATGTTGCATTTACATGTCGCTTGTATACCCTTTTCATCCAAATTTTAGTCCTCAAATAATTACTGTAAGAAAAGAAGAAACAAATCTAGGCAAAACTCTGGTATTTTGAAGTCTGTTTGGATGGTATAATGCTTCATTCCCTGAATCAACTAAATTTAGGTTTATAAATTGTTCAATTTTAGACACTGGCTTACTGAACACCCCCCGCCCCCCCCAGAGGCCACACACATCCATTTCTCCCCCCAGCTGATAAAAATAAAGGATTAATATTTGACATGTTCTACCAAGGTCTTGTAAGCAATCTTACTCTTTTTGATTTAGCACCCCCACTGATAATTTTGTGGACTGATCCGTGGTTACATCAATCGCATGTTTGTTTGAAACTTTCTCAGTCATTGGTTTAGTTCTCTTTCTTATCTATCTGCTACAATAATTTGTAGGTAGTAGCCACTAAAATATTGGGTTCAGAATATGTCCTGATCAAATGTCTCCATGTCTGAATTGAGTACAGTGTTTATGTGACCTTGATTAACATTCACTCCGTATGTCTACTATTTAATATGCAGGCTTCAGGACCGGAACATGACTGCTAAGGATGCCTACAAATATTTTGTACTAAAAGCTCAAGAAATAGCAATTTCAAAAAATTGGACCCCTGTCAATTGGTATGGTGTTAGGATCTACTTGAGTTTGGAAAGTTCTAGGATATCAACCTAAAGGATAGACATGGAAAATAATAATAAATAAATAAATTGATATACATAGCTTACATACACCTTGAGCAAGAATGATCATTATTCTACTAATATCCATAAGGAAATAGAAGAATCAACTATTGAAGGAGAATTTGTGGTTATTAGAATGTAATCCTTTAGGAGTTGCTCTGGTATACTCCCTAGGTACTGGAATGAACATCTTTTCAATAAAATGATTATATAAATCATGGTTATGTTTCCTCAATACTCTGTCATTTTATTAATATATACCAAACTCATGACAGTTTTGAATCATCTCAGGGAAGAAACCTTCAATACATTTGCAGAAAACCTTAATCCAAGGACTGTAGTGCATAACTGGTGGGTTTCTCTTCCTTGGAGCAGTTTCACATTTCCAAATGTCTATTTGTGTCAACTTAAAATTCTTTTGCATGTTGCTATAGGTTGGGCGCTGGGGTTTGTCCAAAGGCTGTTGCAAAGGGTTTTAAATGCATTTTCAGCAATCAAGGTTTTTGGTATCTAGACCATCTGGATGTCCCTTGGAATGAAGTTTACACTGCTGAGCCACTAGAGGGAATAAATGACACTTCTAAGCAAGAGCTTGTGCTTGGTGGAGAAGTTTGCATGTGGGGTGAGACAGCAGATACATCAGATGTTCAGCAAACAATCTGGCCTCGAGCTGCTGCAGCTGCAGGTATGTCTCTGCTGAAAATAAATAATCAGTTAAGACTTAGGCATTGAAATTGTGTAGCCTTGTTGGAGTTAACTTCTTTATGAACCTGCAACTGGTGGAGAATGTGCGTGCCTTTTAGATCTTTTTTTTATGTTTCTTCTTATTAGTGACCTTAGGACAATCTTGAGGAACTTGGAGACACAGGCTTTCACAAAATGAACTAGTGATTTCTTGGGGTGTTTTGGACTTCCTAAAGAAATAAAATAATCTCTTTCAGTGGTATATACTGATTTTCCTGGGTTAAAAAATGAATATATCTTGTACTATATTATTTTTAGGACATGAAGTGACAAATACCAGTTATATTGAGCACAGTCACCTCCCTGAAACCTAGTGGTCCAAGCTTGTTCTTATTCTTTTCCTTTTCCTCAAGTTTTTCTCGGTAGGAAACTGGTAGTGATCTTTTCAATTTTTTTTTTTTTTTTTTTTTTTTTTTTTTTTGGGGGTGGGTTAGAGTCTAATTAGTAGTGACTAATGTAGTAGTCGAAAAATATGAACCAATTCGATTAGCAACTCCACTGTTGGTTTCTAAGATGCATGCATACACCAACACTAACAATTATTTTGAGTTTTGCAAAAATGTCTTAATGAGTGAGCAAGTTCATCCAATGTTTTCATTTGTATTGATTCTCCACTTGTTTTTAGCTTTTTCAATATATTGGAAGCTCATAATGATTGTCTTAAGTAAGAGATGCAATTCCTCCCCCCCGGGGGTTTGTTTTACTTTTTTGGGGGTTATTATTGGCTCTTAAGAATGCCATTGGTCACTTTGTTTCCTATAGAGCGCATGTGGAGCAGAAGGGATGCCATATCCACAGGAAATATTACCTTGACTGCATTACCCCGGTTGCAATACTTCAGATGTCTCTTGAATAGGCGTGGGGTTCAAGCTGCTCCAGTCACAAATAAATATGCCCGGCGCCCTCCAACTGGTGCAGGGTCATGCTATGAGCAATGATTCTTAAATTGTGAGATTAGGTGACTGGGCTTGTTTCAGGCTGCATCCAATGAGCTCCAGCTCAAATAGCACTTTGTTTCCCATAAGAATGGTTGGAAAATCTGGTTTTGGGTTCAACACGATACCCATTGGAGGTGTGTAACTTGTTAATAGACTTAAAAAAGAATTTGAGATCAGTATTGATTGTGAGATCAATCAAATCTGGCACTAGTGATTTTGTGTTGTAATTTACTTGTGGTGTTGTAATTTGTGGTGTTGTAATTTACTTGTTAGTAAATAAATATTTTCAATTTTATTATTATCTCAAAATTACAAGTTCCTGAGCAGACAGTTGTGAACTCTCATAGATTTTTATTCTCCCAGGGATGATTTTGAGCATCCTACAATAATTTCCGTTTTGTGTCATTTCCAGCAATGTTGTTTCGTAGAAACTATTGCCTGATCTGATTCTTTTTCATGTCAAATAAATATACACTATAGATTTGTGAAAGTTAAATTTTCATTGAGAAAGAGCCTCAGTGCATATAGAAGATTTTAATCCATCTAAAAAATGTTCTATAACGGACACTAAGGGAGACATTTATGTTGTATACCAGAGGTTATACAATTATTGCCTGAGTCAGATATTCTGAAGGAAGCTAGGGAGCCCTTTAGAAACGATGACAACATAGGCTGATACTTTCAAATCTACATGCCAAATTTTCAAACAATTAAGGTAAGATTGTCAGAGGATGATGAATATGATGTATACGTGCGCTGAATTCATGGTCCAAATATAGACAATGAATAATAAATTACTGATACTTTACATGGGTTATATTCATGGTCCAATTTCTATGCTATATTTTCTCTTAAATTCCATAGACTTCTAGTTTACACTTGCTGACCAAACCCTCATATATTGGGTATTGCCAAATCCTAGAGTAATGCCAAGTTCAAGGGTCTCCTTCTAGTTTTAGATATCTAAGTCCAAGGTAGGACTTGCTTGAGGATAACAACAACTTCACACAAACTAAAGTCATGAAGATAAAAAGTTTCATAATGACACAAAACTAATCTCCACGGCTCCATCTTTTCTTACCCCTTCTGCACTGTTGTCTTGCTTGACAGTTTTGGGTATTGAAAAAGACTTTCAAAGTTGAATTGAGTGCATTCCTAACGAAAATGCTGGGCCCTAATTCATAATGAATCCCAGAGGGACCTCATTGCTGAATTATGGTGATTATTATTATTATTTTTTCGGTGAAGGTGACCCATAAGTCTTTGTATTCAACATATTATGATGATGAGTCATGGTAATACAATTGATGAGATGCGATCCCCTATCTTCCTTATTGAACTCTTTCTGGCTCTTTTATTCTCAATTTCACACCTAGGGCATGTCTTCTTTATTCAATTTTATCAAATATCAGTTTCGGCAAAGTTGGGTTACATTGGCTTTCATGAAAGTGTGAATTTCTAGACTGTAAAGGATCATGAATTTTGCTTAAGGTTGGTTTATGTAATGCCAATTTCTTCTTTGAAAGTCAGAATTGCTGATAAAAAGGATTCATTTTATTTTAGTTTTTTTCCCCCTCATATGATTCAACATTTCTTGAACCATTTACTATTAAGTCAAAAATTAATGATAGTGCTTAGGTAAGATTTCTAAATAATTCAATGCTGACAGAAAGTCGTTTTCTTGACGTGCATGATCAATCACATTTTTAGTCTTGAGTGTCAAAATTTTTTTCTTTTTAAATAATCAAAACCTTTTATTTTATCTCTTTGATATAAATGTCTTTTTAAAATAGAATTATCTAAAGGTATAAACTAAGCAGTCCTAACACCTCACATTTGTCCCAAATTGGAAGAAAGTTGGTCTATAGGATTCTACTATCCACTAGTATTGACAAAAATGGAGAGTTTTAATTGGGTCTCTAGGCTCCACCCACCTCTATTGGTATTGGCAGTCGTTTTATCTCTTTCAACATGGAAGAAAAAAGAATAGCAATAGTAAATAACTTGAAAGTTTAGTATTTTACTCTCTCTCTCTCTCTCTCAAAATGATCAAAGAAAAAAAAAGTTCCTTATATTATTGGAAAATCTTATTGTACCAATTTAAATATATCATATTTATTTAAACATAAACATAAAACTTTCTTCCAAACTAGTTAACTTAAAAATTCGATATTACTCTACCCTTTTTATAAATGCAATTAATTTTTATTTATTTATATAGATATGATTGAATTCCAACTTATGTCATCCGCTTTATGATAATTGATCTTTATCATTAAATCAAGATATTAGTTACTAATTAGTTTTGGTGTAGACAACTTAAAACCCTAGAACTATTATTCGATGATAAGTTAAGTTAACTATAACCTAATATGATGTTATTTTACTAGTTGAATTAAGTGAAACCAACTTTGTTTTATTCTAAAAAAAATGGTAAAATACAAGAATTATCATTGAGGTTTGGATTAATGCCAACCAGGTTTAAGGCAATTAAAAACTGACCGACTTAGCCTTTAAACACAGCTAAACAGTTAAAAAATTAGTGTGTATTAGCTGTAATAGTTTGACTGACTTTCATATAAGTTAACTATTCTGTCATTTATTAGTCAAACAGTCAAAATAAAGAGTTAGAATGATAAATGACACGTATTAGTCAAAACCTCGTGGGTAATTAATGCATTTTGCCCTAAAAAAGAAGGAGAAGATATTTTACTAAATATAATTATAATAATAAATCACCTGCTAAAATTAGTTAGATATGAATAGTGTGTATTAAAAAAGGAAAGAAATTTTTTTATTTTTGTATCAGCTAGAGCTCGCTACCTCACTCTCACTCTCACTCAGAAATAAACACAGAGAAAAAGAAAAAAGAAAAAAAAGAAACAAAACAATTGTTTTTTTTTTCTTTTTGAAAAGAAATTTAACCATACCTATCACCCTTGCCTTCCTCTCAGTTTTGCCTCGAAGTCCTTTTCCCTCTCACTTTTCTCTCTCTCTCTAAAAACTTCCTTTCTCTCTCTCTCTCTATCTCTCTACTCTCATGGCTCCCTCTACATATCTCACTCTGTAAGTCACAAATCTAACCTCTTTTTTTTTTTTTTTCTCTCTCTCTTTCTCAAATCACAGGAAAAACAAAACCCTAGAAATTTACACCATGGTTCTTTGTTTCCATGAATTTATATTAATTTTTTTTATCTTATCTTCGTTTGCGTGAAACCATTTCGTTTCAAGATTCGAACTAGGTTCTTCACTTATTGCTAATTTTCCTTCTAGATTTGCTCAACTTTTTGTTTTACAGTGCCTAATCCTTGATTTGCTGTTAATTTTTTTAGTTTCGTCTGCTTAATTGTCAGTATTTTTACTGTTTTGTTGCTTAAGTATTAATATACTATCGTTTTTTTTTTGGTTGCTTTCTCTGTCACAGTTTGCATCTTATGCTTGATCTGATATGGGTTTAGTTCCTGGCATTTTGGGTTAAGTGTTAACCACTCCACCATGTTTCACTTACTGAGGATTTTGTTTTTAAGTATTAGGGTTTAATTCCAGATTTCTGGGTTTGCTTTCAGTTTCTTGAGTTTGGGATAGGAAAATTTTCAAGTGGGTTAACTGGGTATGGTGGGTAAAGAGGATGCCACGAGTAATTCTCGGGTTCCATGCCAATTGGCTGGTAACCGGAGAATGTTTATGCGGTCAGCTTCGTGGTCCTCTTCCCGTCTCCCCTCTCAAAACCCGGATTCCGAAGAAAAAGAATGTGGGGATCCTAATGGGAATGTAGGAAACAGTAATGGGCAAAATCGTAGGTTTCCTGCCCCGTTAACCCCGCGGTCGCAACATAATTCTAAGGCTCGGTCTTGTTTACCACCCTTACAGCCGTTGGCTATTGCTCGCCGGAGCTTGGATGAGTGGCCGAAGGCGGGGTCGGATGATATTGGTGAGTGGCCGGGACCACCTACTCCGAGTGGGAGAGGGAATGGGGAGAGATTGAAGCTTGATTTGTCGTCAATTCAGAGAAACCCGGATAAGAATGGTGGGCTTGTGAAGAGGGATAAGATTGCTTTCTTTGATAAGGAGTGCTCGAAGGTGGCCGAACATATATATCTTGGTGGAGATGCGGTTGCAAAAGATAGGAATATACTAAAACAGAATGGGATTACTCACGTTTTGAATTGTGTAGGTTTTGTTTGTCCTGAGTATTTCAAAGCTGATTTCGTGTACAGAACTTTGTGGTTGCAGGATAGTCCGTCTGAGGATATAACTAGTATTTTGTATGATGTTTTTGACTACTTTGAAGATGTTAGAGAACAGCGTGGAAGGGTATTTGTTCATTGTTGCCAAGGGGTTTCTAGGTCTACATCCTTGGTGATTGCGTATCTTATGTGGAGAGAAGGGCAGAGCTTTGAGGATGCTTTTCAGTATGTCAAGGCAGCGAGGGGCATTGCTGATCCAAATATGGGTTTTGCTTGCCAGTTGTTACAGTGCCAAAAGAGGGTTCATGCATTTCCTCTTAGCCCGAGTTCTTTATTGAGGATGTATATAATTGCCCCACACTCGCCATATGATCCTTTGCATCTTGTCCCGAAAATGTTGAATGACCCTTCTCCATCTGCTCTGGATTCTAGGGGTGCATTTATTGTTCATCTACCATCTGCGATATATGTTTGGATTGGCAAGAACTGTGAGGCCATCATGGAAAAGGATGCAAGAAGTGCTGTTTGTCAGATTGTCCGGTATGAGAGAGTGCAAGGGCCAGTGAGGATGATCAAGGAAGGCGAAGAACCGGCTCATTTCTGGGATGCATTTTCACACCTCTTACCCTTGATGGATAAACCCAGCAATGGTGTAGAGGTTGGGGAATCTAAAGTCAAGGTTAGCATAGGTGACCGGAAAGTGGACTCATATAATGTTGATTATGAGATTTTCAAAAAAGCTATTATGGGTGGTTTTGTGCCTCCGTTTGCATCATCTGAGAATGAACATGAAACCCACCTTCCTGCTAGAGAAAACAGTTGGAGTGCTCTGAGGCGCAAGTTTGCATCTGGCGATATGAAGGAGTTTGTGTCTGCTCCCAAAATATCCCTCTCTAGGGTCTACTCAGAATCTCGGATGATAGGACATTCATCTACAAATTTATCATCACCTTCATCATCTTTGTCATCATTGATGTCGTCATCATCATCTTCTTCTTCACCTCCTTTTCTCTCTCCAGATTCTGTCTCTTCTGATTCAAGCACTAGTTCAAAGTATTTTTCAGAATCCTCTCTAGATTCTCCTTCTGCAGCTTCATGTTCTCTTCCAGTATCTTCTACTTTGTCTAACTTTTCTAATTTGTCTCTCTTGTCCAAAACTTCTAATAGTCCAGAAATTGTTGGTGTTAATTCTGCTTCACAGCCATGTTCCAAATCAACTTCTTCCCCATCTAAAATGTTTTCACCTTCCCTTGCAGAGCGCAGGGGTAGCTTATCAAAGTCTCTAAAATTGCCATTGATGGCTGACAATATGAGGGTGGCATATACTCCCTCAAGTCATCTTTCTGGTCAAGATGATGGTATTTGGATACACAACAATAATTCTTCCCCATGTGAACCGGATAGTATAGGAGATATCTTAGAGTCCAAGGATGCAGTTAAAATTAGGGAGGGAGATTTAACTGGGTTGTGGAGAATGCATCCTTTGGGACAAGGCCTAGGCTCTGCTGTCTCAAATGGGATGGTGGAAAGTGACTCGGCATTCAGTGATCTTATGAAACCTTTAGTATGTCGGTGGCCCAGATTAGAAAAGATTGTAACATTTGGTGCAGGTGACATGAATTCTAAAGATGCTTTCGCTATTTACTCTCCAGGTTTAGGCAAAAATGAGAAAAGAATATTATATTTTTGGGTAGGAAGGTCTTTTGATCCTGATGAAATCCAAATTCGATTAGATAGTGAAAGAGAGTTAGATGATCTAAAAGAGCTTGACTGGAATCAAGTTGCCTGTGATGCTCTTACCCAAATGGGTCTTCCAAAAGACACTGCTGTCGAGGTATGTATCTCTATTTACTGTGTGATATATTATTATTATTATTATTGTGTATAAGTTTTAGAATTATCTAAATGGCTACGATATTAGTCAGATGTTTTTGTCTTCTTGATTTAGTTTGTTTGTTATAAAAGTGGATGCACCATCAACTTTGTTTTTACAGCGTTTGTAATTTAGCTTGAGTCACATGAAAAGTTAATATATTTGAAACAAAAATATGTAGAGTAATGCGTTTTGAGCTTTTAAGGAAATCTTAATTTGAAGTCTCAAGGTCGGTGTTTTTGAAATGCCATTAGAGACAAGGCCTCAAAATGGCACTTCATGCGAGTTAAATGAGATTTATTATTAATAACAATAAATTTGTGACTGAAAATCACTCTTCCAATTCTATGGACTGTTATTTGCTTCACGGGTAAAAGCTATGGGGAAAGCTTCCAGGGTTCAGGCCTACTGGGGCTCAAACCCTGATAAGCTTAATCTTGGAGAAGCAATAACTGATTTACATGATACTTCTGGACCCAAGTCACTTTTTAATTGGGCTACATAACACATATGCAGACAGTGGTATATCCTAGAGTGTAGGGTATAGTTCGTCTTAAAATGCTCCCTCATGTTGGCCTCAGAAAAGGGGTAGAACATGCGATTGTGAATATCTTAAAGGTAACTAAATGCCTGTATTTTGGTGTTTTTCCTATCCAGTTGCAGCATAAATATGGTTTGAGCAAATGATGCTTAAATCATGGTCTGGATGTAAGCTATTGTATCTTATTATCAAGGTATCTATGGCCTTGTCATCCCATGTTCTCTTTTTTCTGCATCTAATATTGGATGTTCTTGTTATCAATAGTGAAATACCTTTCAAAGTCAGTTGAAAGGTGTTATGTTCTCAGTTCTCAGCAGTGTTCTATTTTAGTGCTTGGATATGTGCCTTTGACAGGAAAGTAAAATGTTGAAATGAGAATGGCTGCTTTTATTCAAGTACTTGAGCATCCTTAGGGTCCATGGGTATTGGGGCTGTAGAAGGATGGGTTGCCTATGAGCTATAGCTCAATTGGCATCTCCTGCTTATAAGTTCTAGGTGGAGGGTGAGGTCATGGATTCATGACCCATTGGGTGCATAACTTACCACTAAAAAGGATGGGTTATCAACTTTAGTTTGTTTTCAGTTTAAGTGGAACAGGTGGTACTTGTATAGGGTTTTCATTTTTCTTGAGTTTGCTCGTAACTGGTGATAAAACTGGTGCTATTTGTCACTGGTTTTTCCTTTGACGAAGTTTTCTTGTAACTGGTGGTTCCGTTTTTGCATTCTAACATTTAATTACATAACATTTTCACCCATATCACATTTCTGGTCCAACTTACTGGAAAACAAATGCTTTAAATATAACAAATTTTATCCATTCTTTGCTCTTATATTTCTCTATGATGTGTGCTTTGGAAGCGAGCAGAAGGCATTCTGTTTAATAGGTCATCTAATTTGAATATTGCATATTTTGTGAACAGATTGTTAAACAAGATGAAGAGCCAATAGAGTTTCTTGCATTGTTGAGGTTGTTGTAGTGAAAATTTGAAGAGATTCTGCAATCCAATGGCTTAAAGCTTTTTTTATTTGTTTGGTTTGCTTAATTGCACTGCAACTTTCTCAGGCATCAAGATGAGATTCTCCTGAAAAAGCCCAGTGAGGTAATGTACTTTGTGTCAAGCATCATCTACATTTCTTCCAGTTACCAGAACAGACTATGGTGCATATTTTTGGTGGGAATAGGGGAAGTGACTTCTCTTGGAGATTATTCTGCTTAGATCACTAGTTAGCTAACAACCCTGCGAAATTAACGGTTGAAAGATGTCTTTTAATTTGCTAAGAACGGCAAATCATATATAATTAAGAGAATATACATTAGTTGTTGGGTCTGACTAACCTGTTGGGGAGCCATAGCCAACCCCAAAATTTTTGGGAATAAGGCTTGTTTGTTGTTGTTTTTGTGATATACTCTTCAACTGGCCTTTTAAAGGGTCATAATTAATGTCCTTGGCTAGTTCTGTTTAATGGTCATGCTTGCAAAGATAATAGCCAGAAAACCCTGCACAAAGCTTGGTAAATTCATACAAGCTTGGCTTCAGAGATATCCTTTTTATCCTTGGGTAAATGAGGCAGAAGGAAGGAAAGTTAAAATTCACTTGATGAAAAGTATCCCATACTTGGAGCACTTTTGGGCATATATATCATCGTCCAAACGGAGCTCAATAACAGAGAATAATATGACTGTTACTAGAAATGCAAAAATTAGGACTTGTATATTTGGTATAAAATGACCAATATAGCTTATTATGTTCAGCTGTTCTATAGTGGGTGGATTGGTAGAATAAAAAATTTCTACCGAGTTGGCTGTTTGCCAAAATAACCAAAGGGTTGAGCATGCAGTTATTTGACTAAGAATATCTTTTTGTACCCTTGCCAGTTCTTGTTTTTGTTTCTGTTTGATTTTTTTTTGGTGGGTGGGGGTGGGGGGTCTCAGATTGTTTTTTTAAGATGGGCAACTTCATGAGCATTTTTCACTTGTAAAAAGAATGCATAATATCTTTTACCACTTTCTCATGTTGGATATTTGTCATATGTTGTTTGCAGGAGGCTGCTTTTAACGTTCTGTGGCTCTTCACTTGGTTGTACAGTGCTATAACACCCTCATTTTCATGTA
The DNA here is from genome assembly GCA_019022515.1 of Quercus aquifolioides. Classification (NCBI taxonomy): domain Eukaryota; kingdom Viridiplantae; phylum Streptophyta; class Magnoliopsida; order Fagales; family Fagaceae; genus Quercus; species Quercus aquifolioides. The sequence continues at coordinate 9,738,963 of CM032329.1, read as the reverse complement.
ACACTCATTTTCTTGCTTACTTAGCCCTGCCTCTTAATCTGAATTTTCTTGTATATTCACCGTTAGAAACGATCCAAAGGCCTTAGCAGACAGAATAGATACATTGATAAATTTATTTTTGGCTGGTTAATCTTCATTGTTCTTTTTCTTTAATTCCTTGGGCGATGTTGTGTCGTGTGTTCAAGGCATCAGAAAACGTTTGCTGGATGGCTTCTTAGAAGATGTGTGCCTTTGACAAGCTGAAAATTGTTGGACGTTTGTACGGGTAGTATTTCATCAAAGCTAGCTTACAATTCCCAAATTCAAGAGAAAAGCTTTCCCAATTCTTAGAACCTCAATGTCTTGTTTGGTAGTACTGTCCCCTGAATCTTAAAACTTGGGAAGAAAGAAAGTATTTGACAAAAACGAGTGGCCTATATGCTATGGACAAACTATACCACTCAAATCCAATATCTTCAAGTTAATCAGAGGTATCTTTAATCCAAAAAGCCTTGGATGCCATATATACATGTTTATGTATAAACTATAACTGATGTCATATAAACTGATAAAAAAGTGAACTTCTTTCATTTCCTTCTCACAAAACGGCCCAATAATTTAGAGTCTTTTGGCTAAAAATTGCAAAAAACGGAGTTTATTAGTGTTATAGATATTGTTCAAAGTTATTTGGCAAAATGAGAAGAGAGACTGAATTTCGGCAATGGTGTTACAATGTGTCAGGGGAGAGAGAAAATTGAATTTCGGTAATGAGATTATCGAAATTCTTGTCTTGCCTGTACAGCTAGAAATGAAAACCAATTGTGGCAATGACATTGCCGAAAATGGGAGAAAAAAAAAAAAGAATTGTGGCAATTAAGTTGCTAAAAATGGAGGGAAAAAAAAAGATGTTATGTTCACAACATTTTTCTCACTAAGATTACTTTTTTGCCTCAATAATAACAATCAGTAATAACCTGCCACTTAGGATTTGTTGTAAAAATATTTTAAAAATGTTGTGGACATATTAATTCTAAAAAAAAATTTGTATTGCCGAAAGAGAAGGGGGAAAAAAAAAAAAGTGGCAAAGGCATTCCCCCCCAAAAAAAAAAAAAATGGCAATTTGTTTTGTAGCAATGGCATTGCCGAAATAGAGGGGAAAAAAAAAAAATCAATATGCCCTTTTTTTTTCTATTTCGTCACCACAATTTTTTTTAGAAATGATACGTCCACAATATTTTCACAACATTTTTACAACAAATCCTAAGAAGCAGATTGTTACTGATTGTTATTATTGGGGCAAAAAAGTAATCTTAGTGTTAGGTTCAAATTTGAATCAATAACAACTAACCACTTATAATTTGTTGTGAAAAATGTTGTGGACGTAGAATCTCTTTTTTTTTTCCGGCAAGTTAGTTGCCACAAATTTTTTTTTTTTCTCCCATTTTCGGCAAAGCCATTGCCACAATTAGTTTCCAATTCGGGCAATACGGGCAGGACAAGATTTCGGTAATCTCATTACTGCGGAAATTCAATCTCTCTCTTCATTTTGCCAAATAACTTTAAACAGTACCTATAATACCAATAAACTCCGTTTTTTTGCAATTTTTAGCCAAAAGACTCCAATAATTTATGCGAGAGATATTGCAAGAGCCTTTTAGGTAAATATTGCTAAAATCAAAATATATTTGCGTTATAGGTACTGTTTGAAGTTAATTGTGGAAATGAGGAGAGAGATTGAATTTCGGCAACAGTGTTGCCGAAATTCAACAAAAAAGTAGGAGAGAGAATGAGCAAAAGGAGGAAAGAGAAAAGCTAATAGTAAAATGTTGAATTTCGGCAACACCGTTGCCGAAATTCATCTGCCCAAATTTTCTGTCCTGCCCGGATGTGTGAGAAGTGCAATAATACGTGAGCGCCCAAACTTAAAAAAAAAAGAAGTAATTGTGGCAATGGTATTGCCGAAAATAGTAGGAAAAAAAAAGTGAATACGGAAGAATTAAAGAAAAATATAATGTGCTACGTACACAATATTTTTACAATAAATCACAAATAACTAGTTATTATTAGTTCAAATTTAAATTTGACATTGACATTACTATTTTAATTTAACAATAACAACAAGTAACAACCTGATACTTAGCATTTGTTGTAAAAATATTGTAAAAATTGTATGCACTTATTATTTCTTAAAAAAAAAAAAAAAATCCCAATTGTGGCAATGCCATTGCCGAAATAGTGGGGAAAATTGTTTCCCCACAATTTCGGCAATGGCATTGCCACAATTGGGGAGCAATGCCATTGCCGAAATAGTGGGGAAAATTTTTTCCCCGCAATTTCGGCAATGCTATTTGGGAAAAAAATAAAAAAACTTTTTTCTCAATGTGGCAATGGGAAGTTGTGGAAAAAAAATTTTTTCCCCAATTTCGGCAATGCCATTGCCGCAATTAGAAAAAAACTAAAAGTCATTGCCGCAATTAGAAAAAAAAAAAAAAAAAAAAAAAAAAGGTTTTTTCCCCAATTTCGGCAATGGCATTGCCACAATTGGGATTTTTTTTTTTTTTTTAAGAAATAATAAGTGCATACAATTTTTACAATATTTTTACAACAAATGCTAAGTATCAGGTTGTTACTTGTTGTTATTGTTAAATTAAAATAGTAATGTCAATGTCAAATTTAAATTTGAACTAATAATAACTAGTTACTTGTGATTTATTGTAAAAATATTGTAAAAATATTGTGTACGTAGCACATTATATTTTTCTTTAATTCTTCCGTATTCACTTTTTTTTTCCCTACTATTTTCGGCAATACCATTGCCACAATTACTTCTTCTTTTTTAAAGTTTGGGCGCTCAAGCATTATTGCACTTCTCACACATCCGGGCAGCACAGGAAATTTGGGCAGATGAATTTCGGCAACGGTGTTGCCGAAATTCAACATTTTACTGTTAGCTTTTCTCTTTCCTCCTTTTGCTCATTCTCTCTCCTACTTTTTGTTGAATTTCGGCAACGGTGTTGCCGAAATTCAATCTCTCTCCTCATTTTCACAATTAACTTCAAACAGTACCTATAACGCAAATATATTTTGATTTTAGCAATATTTACCTAAAAGGCTCGATATTGCAACGTTTTTACCCCCTATCACATAACCTTCCATGCCAGGCGATGGGTCTCATTTAGCTGGCGAGCAACGTATGGCACATTAAGAGGACGTATCTGTTGGCAATGAGGATCAAAGAGGTACGAATTGCATTTAATTATGTGAATTCCTTCAAACATGAACTCCTTGGCACCCCAATAAAGACATGGACTCAAAACACATCCCGAAATGATTGTGCACCGGCTCCAATTGGCTTTTCGATTGGTTGATGTTATTAGTTATTACTACTCATAACTTTCATTAATTTGTGGCCAAAACTGAAAGGACTTTCCAATTAGAAAGTCAAGAGTCCCTTCCATGCAGCACATGTTTATTTCATCGTATCAATTCCCCAATGTTCATGAATCATGACTAATCATGAGTGCCAATGAAAAGGGTATTAAAAGGAGGTACTAGCCAGAGTGAATTCCATATAGCCCAAAGACTTGTTCATTCAAAGTTTCATAATCATTGTTAACATACGAAATTGACATGGCAGCCACTAAGGTAAGCCTGAAGCTTCTGATAGACAAAATGGAACACCGAGTGATCTTCGCTGAAGCTGGCAAGGAATTTGTTGATTTCCTTATTACCATTCTTGGTCTGCCGGTTGGAACTGTCATTAGGCTGCTTAGAAGCCAAGGCATGGTAGGCTGCTTGCAAAACCTGTACGAGAGCATTGAAAATCTGAGTGATAGTTACCTTCAGCCAGGCCAAAACAAGTCCACTCTGCTCATGCCCATTGTACACATCAATGGTGGTCCTCTACTTTTGCCAAACGTAGAATCATCAACATCATGGAACTTGTATAGTTGTAGTACCAGTAGTAACTACAACTCTAAGTCATACTCCTGTATTAAAAAAAAAAAACAAAAAAACTCTAATTCATACTTAAGGAGTCGACAACCCCTACAATCTTATTCAGCAAAAAATGAAAACTGTAATTCATACGTGTCTGCTGACAGCAATGCTATCTGTCCTTCGTGTAAGTTATGTATGAACCAAAAGTTGAGTTTTGTAGAACCACCAGAGGCAAACAATCATGGCTCCTCCAGCAGTGAGGGAGGGTACGTGAAAGGTGTGGTTACATACATGGTTATGGATGATCTGAAGGTGAGACCAATGTCCATCATCTCCGGTATCACCTTGCTTAACAAGTTGGTCAAGGAGATTGGAGCTCTTGAGGAGAAAGTGGTCCATTTGGGCATGGATGAGGTATGTCCGTTTATCATTTATTCTTTGTACCTTTTGCGCTTTCAATTTGAAGTTCAAATCATAATTTTTTTTTTCCATAATTATTGACAAACTGTTGATTGCTATGTAATGAAATTGTATCAATTGTGCATTATGTGAAAATAATGTTACCTCACTCCTCAGTCACAACTTGTTATCTTAATTTTTTTTATTAAAAAAATTTGTCAAAATTTTTCTCTAACATTGCTCTGTTCAAATAGCATTGTTCATACGTTCAAATGCCATTTAGAGAAGAGAAGGGGAATAAAAAGCATGGTTTTAAAAACTGAACCGGTCAATGAATCGGTTTGGCACCCGGTTCCTGATTTTTACTAGTTTTGGCCAGTTGTTGACCAGTTCTAGCCGGTTATGGGCGATTTTACCGAACCGGATCAATGGCCGGTTATTGGTTGAACTGGTCGGATCGGCTGGTCTGGTCCGATTTTTAAAACCTTGATAAAAAGCACTAAATGTTTATTGTGTTCAAATGCTACCATGTTCAAAATGCTACTTCTAGTTTCGGCATATTATAACTACTTTCTTAATGTGGTTTATTGATAGGGTGTGAAATTGCTCAAGGCTTCTTTGCTGTCGAACAATGTTCTTACTGATGTCTTCCTCCCAAAGTTGGAAAAGAAGTCAGCTGCTAGCAGGAGGTAGAATAATGTTGTCACTTCTTTTGGGCATTTTAATTTCTAAATGCAAGAGATTTGAGTAGTTGCCAGGAAGAGGATGTTTTTCTGCTGCAAATATGTTGCAAACATAAGTCAAATTTGTTGTGGCAATGAAAGGGGCAATGTACTTTTTTTATTTTTTTTATTTTGGATAAGTTACAGGGCAATGTATTTGACCTTCTCTCACTCTCTTTCTCTTCTTTTGGGAAATTTATTTACTCAGTATTTATTAAATGATATCTTTTTTTATATTTAGAAAAATTATTAAATGATTTTTTTTTTCTCGTTATAATACCTGATATTGCTTGGTACTTCTCTTGAGATTTGATGACCTCTTCAATGAGGTGCTTGACGATGACTTCAAGAATGCCTGAGCAAATGGTAATGGTTATCAAAATACAAAATGAGAAGTATAATTTTATATTTTTTGGCATTTAGTAATCCCGATTGGAGAACTTCAAAGTAATTTTAATTAAATTATCTCTCGTTAGGCCATTAGGCATCTCATTACGTTTGTGTCTAGCTAAGATCACTTCATTAGAAGCCCAAGAAGATAAACTTAACCCTTAGTCACTACCCAAAATTGAGGGGTATAAGTATCACTACCCTAAACTTCATTAATAATTGATACCGAGTCTTTTCCTCTTAATGTTCTAAAAAGATAAACTTCTTCAATATATTTGAAATTAAAAATTATAATAAAAATGAAATATAAACCTATGTGGGCCACAATCAGGGGTACTCTAGGTGTTTATGCAATGCCTAAGACCCCAATTAAAAGAGTCCTAATTAAATTTTTAGTTAATTATTGGTTTAACTGAGAAAATCCATTATGTTTCCGGAACATGCATCTTCTCTCTCACAAGGAGGTGGACCCCACATGTGTGGGGTCCACCTCCTTGTGAGAGAGAGGATGCATATTCCGGAAACATGTAAGACTCTCTCGGTTTAACTTGGGAAGAAAAAGGATAGGTGGATTATGCTTAATACAAATCATTTGTACCATTTTTTGTATTTCACTTTATGTTCCACTAATTACAACTTGTTATGCATTTGTTTAACTTTCTTTATAAAATAGCCAAAGTTTAAAATGGAAAAAAAAAAAAAACAAATGACAAGTCGTGATTGGTGGAATATAAAGTGGAATACAGAATGTGGTACAGAGGATTTGTATTCAGGTTATGCCTACGGGTGAGTAGAAGCTTATCATCACCGACTCAACCAACTGGTGCTGATCATCCTGTACCGCCACTGCAATCGACCGACTGAGCCGATGCTGGCGAGCGGAGTGTGAAGGGATTTTCGATGCTGGTTTGGTGCAGTCATTGGAGCAGAAGTCCGAAATCGAGATAGAGCTGAATCGAACCGATACTTGCATAATAATTTAAAAGGTTTGGATATGGTGTCGTTTTACTAGGATTTTTTTTAAACATCATCGTATTGAGTGTTATTTAAAAAAAGAAAAGAAAAAAGGTGCCGTTTTATGCTAGTTTTATTTATTTATTTATTTATTTCTACCATTGTATAAATTTCATTCTATTCTCTCATATACAACCTTAACTCTCTCTCTCTCGCCTCTCAGCTCGGTTGGCCTTTGCAGTCTACCCTCTCAAGTCTCATCAGCAGACGCCTTACCACTCATTAGTCAAGCAGTTGCTGCCAGTCACTCAGCCCAATCTGTGGCAAACCACCGATAACCCCCTCTCCTCTCTCACCTCTTGGCCGTAAAGCTCTCTTTCTCTCTCTCTCTGGTTCCAAACTAAGATTATACTATGGATGAAATGGATGATCGGTGCACTTGTTTATTTGTACTGTTACATCATGTCTTTTAATGTTATATTTAGTTTGGAGTGTTACATTGTTACTTCAAGTCCCACCTCCATCATGGTTCGTGTCTAGTTGTCTGCCAACTAAAATTTTAATAACATTTATGCCAATAATTTTTTTGTGTCTGGACATTTTAGTTTTTAATAGAGTAATTTTATAACCATAGTTACCCGCTCCCACTTTAGTCTTTAAGTATTAGTTTTGAACGTGTTGTGTATTGGGCTTAATCTTGTAGTGATTCATAGAGAAATAGTTTTGAACGTGTTGTGTATTGAGATTGAAAGTCCAATTTTTTTATAAAAACAAACAAACAATTCTTTTAATGTTTCAAACCGACCAAACCGATTAAATCGACCGCAAAAAACCGCATCACTATTAGTTAGAAAACCGACCCTAAGCGGTTTGCATTGGTTCTAATTATGAAAAAACCGATCCCTATCGGTTTGGTGATAAATTTGAAAAAAACCGAGCCAACTGAACTGCGCACACTTATGCCTTCTCTAACCCATCCATCACCAAGAAGGTCAATTTGATAAAAATCTAACGCAATTGAAATCCAAAATTATTTTATTTGAATTAACACAATATATCCTTTATTGTTATTTATTCAATACTAATTAAAATCAACTACATTCATAACATTCTCCCCTAGAAAACACCCTTGTCCACAAGGGTCTTTCTAATTCTTCCACCCCATTGTGTTTCTCACTTTCTCTATTAGTATTTCTTAAATTTCATCTCTTTGAATTTGATATGCTCTCTTTTTCCCGTGTTCCTCAAGCTTTTTTTACTTATTTATTTTGCAATAACATTTATTTACCTTTCCTAGGTGAATGTTGTTATAGAGGTTGGAACTTGGAACTTCAAACTTATGTTTTGGGTTAATGGGTGCCCTTAGGGTATTTGTTAATGAACAATTTTAGAAAAATTTTGATATTACTTTTATAGAAAAAATAAAAGTGTCAAAAAAATTAGTTGTTTTTTTCTTTATCTATAAGAAGTTTTTAAAAATATTTTTTAAACCAATACCTTTAGACCATCCGTTAATTTTCATTTGTTTTGTAATCATACTTTTTAGACGTTTATACTACTTTATAGTCACACAAACTTGCAATCATTTTCAGTATTTTCTGACCTTCGATTATCATTGACACGGTGACTTTCATGGTTGGCCCTTGTTTAAGCTTGCAAGTTCTCTCTTTCGTTGTGTGATGGAGACATGCTGAGCTTGTTGAATAATTCAGTGATTCTCTCCATGACCTATTGCATATGCAATTGACGAGATGAGGGAGCTAGCTTTTTGCTCTAACTGCTCCATAATACTAATTTTTACATATGCCTAAAGTTTTTATTAGCTGCTTCAAGGGAATCGAGACTTCTAAGTTTGGTAAAATGAACTAATTCAAGGTAATTCACTCTTCAAAGTTGGACTTGACTTGGGTCTAGTGCTTGTGCACTGGACTTGTCAAGATGGTCAAGACTCAAGAGACTCAAGATGGGTTTGGACCCAAGCTTTGCCCCTCAAAATTAGACTAATTAACAATTTGTAACTTAGTAAATCATTACTATCTTTATTTATTGGCTGCTTTGTACATACACTTAAATCACTTAATGCTACTTTTCTAGGTTGTTAATAATAATCTCCTTGATAACATGATTAGTATTAGGTTTAGGAGAATGGGTTCAATTGCAGTTTTAATACTATTTTCAACCAAAAGAATCGAATAAACAAAACTACTTTTGAAAAGCGAAGTGATAAATAATAACTATAACTGTTAAAAGAGTTTCCAAAGTTTCTTACTTCAATTAACAGTAGGATATTCTATTTTTGAATTGTATCCAATTTAAGCCTAGTAGCTTTAGCAACAAAACTTCCTTTAGCAAAAACCTAAAATTAAAAAAAAAAAAAAAAAAAATTCAGTTTGAGTTTTCTTGTTGTATGGTTGAAATTGGTAGGTTTTCTTTTCTACATCCCTAGAATATGTACCAGTTGACAAGATAGTGAGATAGCAATTCATAAATTTTTTTAGATCGTGTGGCAAAAGTCTCACACAAAACAATCTTTTTCACCCTAAATCAAATGGTGCCAATTTTGTAACCAGCCCTGGTTCATCAGATTCCATCCTTTGAGACTGATGTGGGTTGATGAGGCTGAAATGAGGGAGGGCCAAAGAGGCGCAACAGTGTATAGAAGACTAGTTTTTACACTCCTTTCGCATAAGAGATGAATGTTGGTTAGTCTTATATGTAATATCCTAAATTAATAAGTGAACACCTTTTTTTAGCCATTTATACATATATGGCCTATGGAATTACGGACTATAGAATAAGTTCCTTTACGTTGCAGATAATTGGTGTCTTCAACTTCATCATCCTGCAAATGTTAGGCCTTTTTGTAGTTGTACTCTAATTATGTAATGTATTATAAACCCGGTTTAAAACACTATTATTATTATTTTCATGTGTGTTCTAATAAGCATTACTGTTTATGTGCACTGGCATGGTCCAGCGTAACAAGTACATATTTGTTTTTATTTACTGCTTCTTGGCACCCCCAATACAGGCATGGACTCAATACATTCCAAAATGATTGTGCACTGACTATCCCGTTAGCTTTTCAATTGCTTAATTGAAGTCATTACTACTCATAACTCTCTCATTGATCTTTTTGACAAAACTGAAAGGACTTGGAACCATTAATTAGAAAGTCAAGAGTCTCTACATGCAACAAATGTTTAATTCCCCAATGTTCATGAATAATGAGTGCCAATAAAAAGGGTAGCAAAATAAGGCACTTCCCAGTTCCCAGAGTGAATGAATTACATAAAACCCGAAGGCTATATAAAAAAGGTAACAGCTAGCCAAAGAAGGCACTTAATTTCCATTTCGAATACATTCAAAGTTTTAGCATACAAAACATGGCAGCCACTAAGGTAAGCCTGAAGCTTTTGATTGACAAAAAGAGTCATCAAGTGCTCTTCGCTGAAGCAGGCAAGGAATTTGTTGATTTCCTTATTACCATTCTCGCTCTTCCAGTAGGAACTGTTATTAGGCTGCTTAAAAAGCAAGGGATGGTAGGCTGCTTGCAAAACTTCTACGAGAGCATTGAAAATTTGAGTGATACTTACCTTCAGCCAGACCAAAACAAGGACTCTCTGCTGAAGCCTAAAGTATACTTTTCTGGTGGTGTAGCCCCTCTCCAATTTCCAAATGTTGAATCATCATCAACATCCAGGAAATTCTATAGGTGTAACAATACTAGTGATAGCTACGGCTACAGCACCAACTGTATTTCATACGTGTCTGCTAACAGCAGAGCAATCTGTCCTTCTTGCCAGAATTCCATGAGCCGCGAGCTAAATTTCGTAGACCCTCCAAGCTCAAACAATCCAGGGTCCTCAAGTGAGGGAGGGTACGTGAAAGGGGTGGTTACATACATGGTAATGGATAATCTGGTGGTGAATCCTATGTCCGCTATTTCTAGTATCACTCTGCTTAACAATTTTAATGTCAAAGAAGTAGGAAATCTTGAGGAGAAGGTGGTCGATTTGGGCATGGATGAGGTGTGTCATTCCTTTGCTTTTTATATAAATGCATGACCTCTATTTATTTCTTCTTTCATTTTCTGTTCTTTCGTTTTTCTTGAAAGAAAAATTTGGAATCGATGACTGATCTATCCCAATACCTTAAACTGCTTAATCAAAATGATGTCTTGCCCTGGTATAGTATGTTACTACGTACGAGTCTACGACTCTAGAGAATAGAGCCTATATGCTCAAAAATGCTACCACTTCGAGAAGATAAAAGGAGAAAAGAAGTATAGGCTCATCTAAAAAAAAAAAAAAATCTGAAATGTTGTATTGTTATTTTTGTAGGACAAAGTTTAGGTACAGTATCTTAGGTGATGTTCTTTAGGTTCTCATCTTAAAATTTAGCCATGTGGCTATTTAACTTAAAAATGCACTTCCATTCCATGAGAAAAAATTCATTTGGCAGAATGTAAAAGGGAAACCTAAGGAACAGCACCTAAATACTGTACTTAAGTCTTGCTCATTTTTGTATTATGGTTAATTCAACATGTACAATTTCTTAATGTTAAATGTAAAAGACCTGGGATTTAATTCCACCTTAAAAAAACTTATTGTGATAGTAATAAACAATTATAATGTAGCATGCATATATCTTAACTTTAAATATTGTTGTATCTATGTATAAAATATGCTTCTGTTATCTACTAATTACTACACAATAATAATTATTTTGCTCCTGTGGTTTATTGCTAGGGTGTGAAATTGTTGAAGGCTTCTTTACTGTCGAATAGTGTTCTCACTGATATCTTCCTCCCAAAGTTGAGCATGAAATAAGCTTTCAACAAGAGGCAGAAGCGTCCTTATAATGACACTGTGTTGCAGCCGATTGGAATTTTAATTTCTAATAAAGTGTGTGTTTGAATGACTTTGTTTTTATCCGCTTATTTTGTTTATTATATAAAAGTACAATTGTTCCTCATAAAATGTAATACTCTAAAAAGCTATGCATTTTCTTTTAAAGTAAAAATAAGTTCATCCAAATAAACCCTTAATGCAAGAGGCCTGTGGGATTAACAAGATTTTTTTTTTTTTTTGGTTGCAAATATGTTATAAATCTGGCAATGTAAAAGGCAATATGCTTGCCCTTCTTTCTCATTTTATTTTTTGGGAGTCTGGTTAAGTTTTCGTTAATTATCACCTTATATAATGACAGAGGAACATTAAGCATTTTATTATGTTTATGTCATGCTGAGATTACTCAATAGTCAATATATGAATTCAAATTTTCTGTGCTACTCCTCTTGTACGGAAGATTTGGATTCTCATTATATAAAAAGGCCATGAATGTTTAAGGTATTAATTGGGCCTACAATTTCCCACTGAGATAGCCGAGGCCCTTGACATTGTTAGGCCCATTAGGCGTCTCATTACAAGATTAGTATCAAGCCCCGACCGCTCAATAAATAACCTTGAAGAAAAAAGGTTTTGGGCCTGCAATATTCCGCTTGTTATGAAATAAAAATAAAATAGTAGTAAACAATAACAAAGAAAAACTAAAAAACTATAAAGTATATATAAATATCAATCTCTCAAGTGGTCATCCACACGTTGTATTGATCAGATGATATCTAGAGTACATATAAATGATCTGTTTGAAACAACACATGTATCTCAACTTTATATGAAATAGAGCATATATATATATATATAGCCTTTAAAAATCGGTATAAGCCAACATTTGATCGGCAATTTCGAACGGCATTGGCATAGAATGCTGCATAATACAAATCTTGCCACCCAATATTGTATGCTGCCTTATATCATAGCACTGCTGCTGTGTTGTGTTGTTGTTTTATTTTTCACTTTAAAAAAAAAAATTACATTTCAAAGCTCACAGTTTAGAGATGAATTTAAAATAAACATGAGATTTTTGAGATTTTAAATTAAACTCTTCACTTTAAAAAATGTTTTGATTCAAACCATAAACTCATTGTGTGTAAAGCCATTAATAAAAAGTGCTTAAAGAAAATGTCTGGTTTTGAGTGAAATAGTGTTAGTATATAATAATCATATGTGTGATAAAATAAAAATAAAGTCGTTTTATTTAAGAATTTTCTGTTAATGATGTCAACATAAATGGATTTATGGTTGAATTGAAATATTTCTTAAAGTATAGTTTAATTTAAACGTGTGGAGTTTAATTTAAAGCCATCCATAAACATAGAGTTTCGAAAAAAAAAAAAAAAAGTATACACACACATATATATATATATATATATATATTAATTTTAAGGTTTTTTTTGGATAAATACAATAATATTTTAAACTTATGACATCCACTTTATGATGATTTCTCTTTTATCATCAAGTCAAGAAACCAGTTGATTTTTTGTATAGGCGATAATTGCACTCCAAATCTCTTATTCAAAAACAAGAATTCTTTTTTATTATCACGACATATTTCCATAACCATTAGTGGACATATAGTAATTTCCATGTAAGCCTACTATGCTTTTTGTTTTAAACTAATTTGGCTCAAGGAATGATGTCTCGATTTATTTGGTGCCCTATGAGTGTATATTAGTATGTTATGTTTTATATTCCAAATGATGGGTTGATACTTTAAATATTAGTGTAAATTACACCTACCTCTTTTATTAAAATGACACTTCCCCAAATATCTCTTCTATTTAGGTTTCTATATATATAGCACATAACTCTCTCTCTCTCTCTCTATATATATATATATATATAAAATTGTTCAATTTTACACATAATTAAATAATATACTATTATTATAACATGGTATCAGACTTAGGGTTTTGAGAATTATTTATTTATTTATTTTTTGTTTGGCATTTTTTCAATAACATTATTGCTCCCCACATATTAGTCGACAGATCTCGATCTCCTCAACAAAACCCAACAAAAATTAGCTGGAAACCATCTCTCCCCTCCATGGAAGATATTTGCAAACCCATGCACCACCATGAGCTGTCTGCAGCCTTCAGGTGCCTTCATGAATCGGCTAATAATTCATCCACCAACTCTCACGTGTATCATGCCATAACATAAAAATTCATATACTACATTAGGGAAATGTAAAAACAATGTAGATTTTACATGGTACTATTCATATAAATTAATAAAGGTTGTGTTTATTACAAACAAACTGTTACTCATAGTTTTACACATACCCAAATTTTTAATTAAAATTGTGACTTGAAGCAGTTTCAGTTTATAAATAGGGTGTGTGTAAAACTGTGTAACAAGTATTACCCAACAAATAATCGTCATTTTCCTAATAGAAAGTGGAACCACCTGATATTGTAAGCAAAATGACTAGCTTTTTACACCCATTTCACATAGCCTCCCTTGCCAGCCGATGCCTCTCATTTGGCAAACAATATTTGTCACCTAAGGGTACATATATATGTGTTGATCGACTGTTGGCAATTGAGATAAAAGAGGTATGAATTACGCTAATTATATTTGAAATCCTGGAAGCATGAACACCTTTTAGGCTATTTATTATTTATACATCATATGAAAAAAAAAAAAAAAAAGTTACTTGATGTTGCTGACTGGTGCCTCAGCTTCATAGTCTTCCAAGGCTACGGAGTATTACTTGGCACCCTCAATACAGACATGGACTCAAAAGAGTCAAAACATTCCAAAATGATTGTGCACTAACTCCAATTGGCTTTTCAATTGCTTGAAGTCATTACCACTCATAACTCTATCTTTAAATTTTTCGACAAAACTGAAAGGACTTCCCAATTAGGAAGTCAAGAGTCCCATGCTGTGCATACATGTATGCAGCAAATGTTTGGTTCAACGTTTCAATTCCCTAATGTTCATGAATCACGAGTACCAATGAAAAGACTATTCATTATAATTTCCCATTAATTATTCCATATAGCCCAAAAGACTATATAAAAGGGTGGTATTATCCAAGCCAAAGAACTGAAAGAAGTCACTTGGCATATATATAGAGATGGCAGCTACAAAGGTAAGCTTGAAGCTTTTGATAGACAGTAAGGGTCAGCGGGTGCTCTTCGCTGAAGCAGGCAAGGAATTTGTTGATTTCCTCATAACCATTCTCGCTCTGCCGGTTGGAACTGTCATTAGGCTGCTTAAAAAGCAAGGAATGGTAGGCTGCTTGCAAGACTTCTATGAGAGCATTGAAAGTTTGAGTGATACTTATCTTCAGCCAAAACAAAACAAAGACTCTCTGTTGAAGCCCAAAGTATACATCTCTGGTGGTGGTGTAGTCCCTCTCCAATTGCCAAACATTGAATCATCAACATCTAGGAAATTCTATAGGTGTGTTCAAGGTCATGCATATGTATCTGATGATCGCACCACATCTTGTCCTTCGTGCACGAGATCATCGATTACTATGACCTCGGAATTAACTTTTGTAGACTCACGAAGTGGAAACAATTCGGGCTCCTCCAGTGAAGGAGGGTATGTGAAAGGTGTGGTTACATACATGGTGATGGATGATCTGGTGGTGAAGCCAATGTCCACTATTTCTAGTATCACTCTGCTTAACAATTTTAATGTCAAGGATGTAGGGGCCCTTGAGGAGAAAGTGGTTGATTTGGGCATGGAAGAGGTATGACTGTCATAGCAATTAAGCTTTCTCTACTTGATTTCTTGTAGTATACTATATGTGTGTAATAACAATTTTTTTGCTATATTTTGATTTTGTAGGGTCTTAAATTGCTGAAGGCTTCTCTACTGACAAAAAATGTTCTGACAGACATCTTCCTTAAATCCTAATTGAGAAATTTAGGTGGCTAATAAATGTTGCGAAGGAAGAAGGGGCCTAAATGATTGCACTATTACATTATATTGTGTTTTCTTATTTTGGAGTGGAAATAGTTTCTGGGTTTTTGACAAAGTGTTGTTGCAAGAATGTTACGTCTTTTTCATTTTGTTGGGTTTCATTCTTATGCTTTCGATGGTAGCCAAATGTCTGGAAATATAAAGGGCAATATACATTTACTTGATTAATGATTAATGTTGTTCACTTGTTTGTTTATGAATTGGCATTGTTTGTTTATGAATTGGCATTGTTTGGGAAAAATGTTAAAAGTTATTACCAAAGGGCTTGGGCCCTAGGTTCTTTTACTTGTCTTAAACTCCTTACGATAGTTGTCATAATTCTGATTTTGGATCTTAGAATCCCAAGATTCTACTCTACAAAAACAATCCCGATCAGCCTAGAATTAATCATTCATGGGATAAGGGCGGAATGGGATCGTGATTCTGGATGATGGAATGTAAAATTTTACGATTATTCTCTATAAAATCCTAACAATTTTACCCCATAGATCAATTTATATTCGTGTAATATCGTTTATGTAGCCTTTAAGCAAAATCAACATCCATTAAAATTATTTTTAGTTACGTCTCTCTATGGTGAGATTAGAATTGTCCAACTCTATTGTAATGGGTTTTGAATGGCTTGACATTTTTCATCATCTTAATAATGTCGAAACATTTACAAAAATTTTGTAACTTTGAATTTGGGGTGATTTTCTTGATGTAGTAAATGTCAGATTTGTTGATTTGGAATGAGTAAGTCTAGTGTTCCAAACATTTTTACAACTTTGTCATAACTTTGCTACGTGGCGACTTGTGAGTGGTGAAATCATAAACTCACATGGACCCACTATTTTATTTCCACCACTTACAATTCGCTAAGTAGCAAAGTAGTGGCAAAGTTGTGAAAATATTTGTGGCACTAGACTTACTCATTTGGAACTTTATGTATATTTTTTTTGTTGGAACTTAAAACTTTTAAGTTTGAAATTTGAACTTTGTCACTTATTCACGTATTGTTAATTTGATTCTAATTAGTTAGTACCTTTTATGAGTAATTTGTGTCAAATTTACTTTTTGTTTTTCTTATGATTTTTTAACATATATTATCGATACTAATGAATTTTCATTATTTTTTTTTCTGGAAAGTAGAATCTTACTATTCTCGATTTGATCCACGAAATTCTCATTAATCCTATATAGGATTCTAATCCTGACTAATATGCTACTTAATTACTATTTACTTGCTTTGCACGCCATATATTTGTATTACACACAGACATGCTTATATTAAAAGACAATTCATTATGCAATTTTACATTTAGAAATTTACAAATTATTTTCTCTTGTGTCTCTCTTTCTCTTTATTTCTTCCCTTTATTTTTATCAACTTTGTAATTATCAAAGAATAATAATAATAATAATATTATTATTATTATTATTATGGCATCTCATTCCACAAAAATCACACCACATCAAATCTGCTATACTTAAAATGTTTAGCATCTTAGCTACAGTAGACTGTCATTTATAACAGTTTACTGTAGCTCAAATCTTTTAAAAAAAGAAGTTTTTTATTACTACTCTGACTATTCTCACTTTTCCTCTTTCTTTTTCTTTCACAAATTCATTTTTTTTTTCACTAGCCTTTCTCCATGAGGTTTGATTTTTCTTTGTTTTGTTTTAGGATTGGGTAGTTTTGTTTTGTTTTTTCATGATAATCACTTGATTTGGCATGGGTTTTCAGTTTTAGGTTCAATATTGAGGGACCACACTAGAGCCTCCTTGATTTGGCATGGGTTTTTTGTTGGAGCTGGACGACAAAGGGTATGTGCCGGTGTGTGCTATGGTTGATTTTGGGTCACGGTGGTGCTGTGGTGGTGAAGTTTTATGGGTTTTTTTTTTTTTTTTTGGGAGGTGGCTTGTGATTGTGATGATAGTTGTTTTGGCTAGTGGTGTTGGTCTATTTTAATGAGTTCTGTGGTGGGTTGTTGATGATGGTGGTTGTTGTGGTGGTGGTTTTGTTTTAGGTTTTTTTGCCGTGGGTTGTGGCTGCCATGGTGGTGGTAGTGGTGGCTGATGGTGGTTGTTTTGGTTTTTTTTTTTTTTGGGTGGTAGGTTGTGGCTACCACGGTGGTGCTAGTGGTGGTGAATGTGGTTGACTGCTGGTTGCCATGAATTTATGTGTGGGTTTGTGGTGGCTTGGGTGGTGAGAATAAAAAAGAATAAAAAATGAGAAATAAATAATATTTTAATGAAGTGGTAAAATAAAAATAGAAGTTTTGATGTTAGGTGTATTGTAAAGTGATGTGTTAAATGCTATAAAATGGGTTTTTTAGATACTAAATACTAAAATTTTTACAACTTTTAATAAGAATGCTCTAATAATAATAATAATAATAATAATAATCAACATCATGATCATAGTCATAGATAGGACTAGGCTTGGCCCATCAGGATGGTGACAATGGGCCCTAATATATAATAGCTTTGTCCACTTAAAAGAAAAGTTACGAATCGAGTTAATACGGATAAAAGAAAAGTCCACGGGAAGAGCTAAATTATAGGGATACAATAATTCAGGTCTCAAAAAGCAGTCCAACTCTTCCTTTGCTAAAAAAGCAAGTCCTCCATGGCTCCATCCGTGGTCGACAATGAACTGTGGCTACATTGGAATCAATTTTTTTTCCTTTTGGCCTAACTGTTGTGATTGGAACATCGTACAAATGACTGGCTGTCTTATATATATATATATATATATATTTAAAATCACAATATTTACTGCTTTATCGGACCATTTTTCAGTAATTGGCTGTAAGTTTTATCTCTTTTTTTTCATCTCTCACATTAGAGCTTGGACAAAGTTGTGGCACTCAATCTCATTCATAAAATTTTATCTTAGCACGTCTGTCCTTATATTATAAAAGTGATGTTCCAACAATAACAAATCATATAGTTAGTTGTGAAAAATATTGTATCCTTATCTTATCAGTACTTAATGCATTCGAGGCTTCTTAGGGCTTGTTTGGATGGAAGAAAGTAGAATAAATTGGCCAAAAATTAGTCTAATTCTCTAATTTTTGGCCAACTTACTATATTTTCCATCAATCCAAACAAGCCATTAAGTTCTAAATATGAATTAAGCAAACAACAATACATTAGTGCTTTTGGCACAGAGAGTGCTTTTGTTTTCTTATTTGTTTAAAATTACTGTCTTTTTATGCTAGTTACTAGTTAGTATGTGATGCATGAGTCATGACATATTAAGGGTTTTTGATTCTCACACGCTTTTTATTTTAAATATAGACATTCTGTGAAAGAATATTTTAGTTTTCCCATATATTAATTGCTTGTCTCCCAAAAACTTTAAAGCTAGACAGAGTCCATGGCAGCTGTGAACAAAACAGTGAGTTTGAAACTTGTGATAGACACAGAAAGCCAGAGAGTGCTTTATGCCGAAGCGGGCAAGGAATTCGTGGACTTCCTAATTGACATAATCGCCCTGCCGGTCGGGGCTTTCATTCCGCTTCTGAATCAAGAAATGTTGGGCGGCTTGGGAAACATTTACGAGAGCATTGAAAATTTAAGTACTACTTACCTTAAGCTATACGTGAACAAAGGCACTCTCCTGAAGTACAAAGCATTCATCTCTGGTAGTGTTGGTACTCTCGGCCTTCTCCAATTGCCAAACGTTGTAACCTCAACATCCAGGAAATTGTATGGGTGTAAATATTCTTGTTGTCTTCAAGAAGTGTTCGACCGCTCCCAATCCTTAACCTGCTCGATCCATTCATCATATGGGACTTCGTTAAGTTATCAAGGTCCACGAAGTCTAAACAATCCCTACTTCTCCACTGAGATGGAGGAAGGGTATGTGGAAGAGGCGGTTACGTACATGGTGATGGATGATCTGGAGGTGAAACCATTGTCCACATTTTCTATCATCACTCTTCTTGACAAGTTTAATGTCAAGGAAATAGGAACTCTTGTGGAGAAAGTGGTCGATTTTGGCATGGATGAGGTATGTTTTTGTACCATACGGACCCTTAAACGGACCAAACGGACCCTTAAAAAAATTCATCAACCAAATCAGAAAATTAAAAAAATTCATCAACCAAATCAGAAAATTATTCCATGTGATGAGAAAATCAAACACAAAAGGAAAGCAACAGCTATGAGAAGTCAATCAAGGCAAAAATAATTATTAGCATTCAAAAAATGCAACCAAGCCATTCTGAAATAATTGTTCATTTATTCAATCGATGAAAGGTTTGTGAAGTCCATTTCACACACTAGCTCTTCTTTTCTTTTCTGGGGCTTAATAATTGACATGCCCATCTCACTAACAATTCACACTAGCTTATGATTTGATGTTTATGACCTATCCAAGCTTCGTAAATTCTTTGAACATTAATTAACAGCGGTATGCCGGTATCTACTATCTACTAATTAGTTATAACTAGGACTTATTGCATAGACATTTTGCATGAGAATTTATTCACCTTCTGAATAAAGAAAATGAAAACGCAAATTTTCATTGAAAAAAGAGAGCCAAAGGGATATTGGAATTTTTTTTAGAGAGAAAAAAAAAATCGGGTCAATCAGTTGGGTCACCCGAACCCAACCCACAACTAACTCGACCCAAAACTAATCCGACTGTGAGACCCGACCCCTGGAATTGAACAAACTCAGACCCACCCAAAACATGTCGGATCAGATCGGGTTGGTCGGGTCCCTGCTCAACCCTAATTAAAGCTACTTCTAAGAATGGTAATCTAAGCATTAAGTGTATAACTGTCCAGATGATCATGCTGAATGTATCTCACTTGTCCAAAAAAACTTCGTGGTGAAACCGTTGTCCACTTCTCTTACTACACTGCTTAACAAGCTCAATATCAAGGAAGTAGGGACTCTTGAGGAGAAAGTGGTCGATTTCGGCAGGGATGAGGTGTGTCAGTCATATTCTTTGCTTTCTGTGCATGACTAGAAGTTTATTTACTTCTTCCTGTACTTTTTATTCCTTCATTATTTATGGTGGAAAAAAAAAAGTTTCAAAATAAGCTCGTTTAAACTGAGGGTGATCAGGGTATTGATTGTGGCTATACCCTATACGAGTGCTAATTCTTGTCACTGATTTTGCTCCTTTATTTGGTTTGTTGCTAGGTTTTGAAACTGCTCAAAGCTTCTCTGCTGACAAAGAGTATTCTCACTGATGTCTTCCTCCCGGTTTTGAAAGAGGAAGTTGATTGCCAACAGGAGGTAGAAGGGAAATTTTAATATATAAGTGCACGAATTTTGTGGGATTGTCAAGAAGTGTTTTGTTTCAAATATGTCAAAAATGTTACTATGTTAGTCAAAACTGGTGTGGCAATGTAGAGGGAACCATGCTTGCTCTTCTTATTTTTTTTTTCTTTTTTGGGCAGTTGGGGGAGAGGGAGTGCCGTGTTTTAAGACATGACATGTAAGCACGTAAGTTTCTATTAATTATCTCCGGATAGATGTATGTATTATGTAAGTTTCTCTTAATTATATATTGAAAGCTAGAAAATATTTTAAAAATATAAGAGCTGTTTAGACGCTAAAATTAAAGTTATGGCTCGATTGATTTTACTCTAACTTAATACTAAGTGCGGAATAGAGTAAATGCGAGCAGATAAACAAACAAACTACTCTAACCCATAATCATTATAACACAACAGTAAAATGAAAGACAAAAGAGCAGGGAAGAAGAATGTAAACACAAGATAACACGCCGATGTGTTATCGAAGAAAAAACTGAAGAACTCGGCGAAAAACCTCTCCGCCACCCTCCAAGTGGTAATCGATCCACTAGACAATCAGCTGGGATACATGGGTTAGCAAGAGACCCTTTAAGCCTAATCTACTCGATGTACCTAAGCCCTCCAAACTCCTACTCCAACAAGGCTTATCGGAATCGTGTCTTGTCTAGTTCTCCGGATCCACAACAAGCTCCATGTTGCATCCGCCATCCTTGACATCTTCTAATGCTTCCTAGTAGCACCAAAAACACTCTTAACACTTTGAATGTGTGTGGGTATTGTTTGGATAGAAATCTCCTCTCAATAGGTATAACAATGGGAGAGGGAATGAGAAGAGACTACAAAGATTTCTCTCTAAAAATGGGTAACTCTCTCTAAAAGGTGGGTGTGTTGTAGAAACCTCTCTTAGGGTTTTTCTCTCTGAATTGCCTCATTTACATTTGTGGGTAATGAGGATATATATAGCATGGGTGAAGGGTAAGTAAGTCACAAAAAAAAAAAAAAACTTCCAGGCAGAATGTTTCACGACTATCTCGCGGAAAGGCCTTACCTGCGAGACACTCGCGAAAACAATAGTCTGGCATGACTCTTCAGCTTCCAGCATGTGCTTCTCACATGGTTTTTTCGTGGGTTAGCTTCTCGCGAAATCCACTAATTCTTCATTTTAGCTTGAGTCTTCACCAACTTAATACTAAACCCAATACAATAAAATCTCACAAAATACAAGGAACAAAATTAAAGCAATTACAACACTTTTTGTCATGGAATAAAGCCAACATAAAACATAGTTGTAAATCACAACTTTAAATATATATATATATATATATATATATATGTTTGGCCAAGAAATACATCATGATATTTCTAATATGAACATCTATGATTCAAATCTTCTTACTTCCAAATATCTAGTTATATGAAAAAAAAAAATTTATTAAAAAAAATTAGAGTGGCCTTTGAACATTTACTTCGAACCAATTACTCCTTGGAGGAGACCACCTGACCAAGTCTACAATTGGCTTGCTGTCATTATGTCATATCTACTTTGAGTAATCTCCTTTGCTCTTTGAACCAAAGTCAGAAGACCTTATTCATTTTTTTTTTTTTTAAATGAAACTTGAAACTTTCCATTAAATCTGAGATTGAAGTACAACAAGGCAGAAAAACAAAGCCAACACTAGCACTTTGATCTATCAAACATTAGTAAATTATGAAGCCAAGGGGGCTCGGAACCTATCCAAGTCTGAGACATCTCAGCCTTTCTAGCAAACTGAGCTAGCATATGTGCCACGTTGTTGTAGTCCCTTTTCAGATGCAGTACTTTCCAACTCCTAAACTGATTAAGTAAATTAAGAGCACCATGGATAACAGGGCCCATAGTTCCATGGCAAGATCCAGAGTTCACCGCTTGGACAGCAATAAGGGAGTCAGATTTTATAATTACCTGAGGAAGCTTTAACTCACCAGCCAAAAGAATCCCGGCCTCAATTGCAAGAGCTTCAGTAGTCTCCACATCATAGGAAGCATTCAACAAAACGCTTCTAGCAGCAACCATTATACCTCTACATTCACGTATCACCACACCAACACTAGAGGGTCTGCCATCCTCAGACGTTGCCCCATCAACATTGATCTTATATGTGTCTGGAGGTGGAGCAGCCCAGCCAACACTAGAGGGCTGCTGCCGAAAAAGGTTAGCTGTAATTGCGCCTTTATAGTCACACCGAAGCCTTTGGGCATAATCCCAAACTTGTGAGGGAGTGAGGTAAGGCTGTTTGTGTACCACATGGTTTCTATTGTACCAGATTGACCAAGCAGTGACGAAGAAAATCTCCATATCCATATCTGTCCCCTTTTCCATAATTCGCATAGCTAAATCTGTGATGTTCAAGTTTCCTTCTCCCAAATTTATTGGACAGGTCTACCACCTTCACCAAACCTCCTAGGCCTTCCTACAATGAACTAATGTGTGTTTGATGCTTTCTGGGCCATTCTCACATAATGGGCATGAGCCTTCAATTCTGACCCCTCTGTTTTCCAAGTTTAGCCGAGTTGGCAGTCCATTCATACAGGTCCTCCAAGTGAAAACTCGAATTTTTGCAGGTAGCTTCAGTTGCCACATCTTCTTCCAAAGGGGGGGGGGGGGGGGTCCTATAGTCCCCATTAGAGCTCTCAGCTTCCACGGACGGATCCACTAGTGCTAAAGCCACATAATACGCACTCTTGACAGAAAATACACCACGTTTGTTTCCAATCCAGCCAATGGAATCCTCAGGTAAGTTAAAGCTGAGAGGAATATTTAGTATAGTTTGGGCTTTAAAGGGTAGAAAGAGGGAACGAACAATATCATCTTTCCAACGCCTTGTGTCCTAGTCAATGAGGGAGGAAACCATAGGAAAATCATCAAAAAGTCTTGGTGGACTGCATACTCTATATGTAGTTGATGTGGGGAGCCATTTGTCCTCCCAAATGTGTATAAGTTTCCCATTTCCAACTCTTCACCTAGAACCTCTCCGAATGACCTCCAAGCTGTTATATATGCTTCGCCAAGCGTACGAGGGATTGCTTCCAAGCTTCGCCTCTAATACATCTCCATAGGGGTAATATTTTGCTTTGTAGGTTCGAGCCACCAAGGAAGTTGGGTTCGTAAGAAGACGCCAACCTTGCTTTGCTAGCATAGCTAGGTTGAAGGCTTGGAGATTGCGAAAACCCATGCCCCCTTGTCTCTTAGCCTTGCACATATTTTTCCAGCCAACCCAAGCCATTTTTGTTTCTTGGTTTCATTGACCCCACCAAAAATTCCTCACCATCCCCTCCAAATCCTCACAGAGACCTTTAAGCAACAGAAAACAGCCCATAGTATAGGTGGGGACCGCTTGCGCTACTGCCTTGATAAGAATTTCTTTTCCCCCCATCGAAAGCATCTTCTCCTTCCAACCCGAGAGTTTCTTCCCCACCTTTTCTTTAATTTCAGCAAAGACTTGGTTTTTGGACTTACCTATTAGAGATGGTAGACCAAGATACTTATCGTGTCTTGTATGTTGCATAGGTCCTAGGATGTCCATCACTTCCTCTTCAATAGAAGATGTTGTGTTGTGGCTAAAGAACATTGAGGATTTATCTGTGTTCACTTGCTGACTTGAGGCTGCTTCATACTGCTTAAGGATCTCCACCATGTTGTTGCACTCCTGATTCTCTGCCTTACAGAAGAGTAGGCTATCGTCGGCGAAGAACAGATGAGTTACTCTTGGACTACCTCTGCAAATGGAAATACCTGTGAGGGCGTTGTTGTTGTTTGCTTCTTCAATCAATGCTGAAAAGGCTTCCGTGCATAATAGGAAGAGGTAGGAAGAGAGCGGATCCCCCTGACGCAGCCCCCGAGAGGGTACTATGTTGCCATGTGCTTCCCCATTGATAATGATGGAATATGAAACCGTGGTGGTGCATCTCATAATCCACCCTATCCGTTGCTCATGAAAACCTAATCTTCACATTACTTCCTCATTAAACTTCCACTCCACTCTATCATAAGCCTTGCTCATGTCGAGCTTGACAGCCATAAACCCATCCCTTCCTTCTTTCTTATGATCCAAGTAGTGCATAAGTTCAAAAGCTACTAGAATATTATCTGTGACAAGCCTCTCAGGTAAGAAGGCGCTCTAATTTTCTGAAATGAGCTGTGGCAAAACTACTTTGAGACGGTTAGCAAGAACTTTGGAGATAAGCTTATAGGCAACATTACAAAGGCTAATGGGCCGGAACTCCTTCATTCTAGTAGGCTGTTTTACTTTCGGCACAAGAGTGATATAAGTTTTATTTAATTCAGTCATGGGGTTATCCAAATTAAGCACATTAAGTACCATACTAGTAACATCACAACCTACAATATTCCAATATTTCTGATAAAAAATGGCTGACATACCGTCGGGGCTGGGAGCTCGAGTTGGGTGCATTTGTTGAAGATCGACTCTGATCTCTTCTGTAGTAAAGTTTTGAACCAAGCTGTCATTCATTTTTCCGGAGACTTTGGCCGGAATGAGGCTTACTACTTCATCAATTTGGGTTGGGTTTGTAGTAGTTTAGATGTTCTCGAAGTAGGAGATAGCCGTGGCTGCAACACCTTCTTTGCTCTCACACCAGATTCCATTCTCATTCCATAGCCCCATTATAGTGTTCTTTCTTCGCCTTTCTGATGCGCGGTTGTGAAAGTATTTTGTATTGCGGTCACCTTCCCCCAACCATCAAACCCTTGATCTTTGCTGCCACCACACTTCTTCCCGATCAAGTAATTCATTTATTTCCTTTTTCAGCCTATTAATTTTAGCTCCATTCAACCCCTCCTTATCCTGCACAGTCAGTTTGTGTAGATTCTTCTTCTTTCTTCAATCTTTTTCGGTATATGCCCAAAGATTCCCATACTCCAACTACTTAAAGCACTAGAACATTGCTTAAGCCCTGCAGTAAGACCACTCGGAGTACTAAGGTTGGATCCACTATTCCACACTTCTTCAATGACTTCTTTGCAATAAGCCCTGGTCATCCACAAAGTTTCAAAATGGAACCTGTGTTCTCTACTACGCCTAAGGAAGCTAGCCTCAGTTAGAAGAAGGGGGCCATGGTCTGATGTGGTACCCACAAGGTGGTGAACTTTGAAATTACGAAAATGCTCAAGCCAATCCAAAGTTGCGAAAGCGCGATCAAGCCTCAAATAGACCCTGTCCACACCTTCCTGTTGGTTGCACCAGGTGAAATTCACTCCACAATATCCCATGTCTTTAAACCTACATCTATTAACTACTCCTCGAAAACACTCCATTTGGTTTTGAGACCTTGGGACACCACCTATTTTTTCCTTGGATGAGAGAATCTCGTTAAAATCTCCAAGACACAACCAAGGCAGTTTGAACTGGCGGTTCAACGCATCAAGAAAGTTCCATGATTCCTTTCGACGATGGGTTTTAGGATGCCCATAAAAACCTGTAATTCTCCATCGAAATCCAGCCCCTTCCTCTATTATCACAACATCAATATGATGCATTGAATAACTCTTAATCTCAAGGTTCACCCCTGTTCTCCAGAGCATTGCCAATCCGCCCCCTTTCCCCTCCTTTTTCACATAGAACCCATTCTCAAAACCAATTTTCATCCTAACTCTTGTCATACCTGCATTTTTCTTCTTTGTCTTCGTTAAGAAGATCACCATTGGATCCCAATGCCGCACTAACTCGCGTAGCGCACCAACTGAATGGGGGGTCCCAAGTCCCCGGCAGTTCTAGCACAAGGCGACCATTGCTTTCGGCGATGCTGTCCAGCAGCCACTGCTGTTTCCTTAGTTTGTTGCTCATCAGAAGGGAGAGCTTCACCACGGGTCTTCTTAGTCACTCTCTTTTCCTTAGTTTCTAAAGCTTCAATACCACTTACACGTTTATTTCCAAGCCCAATCCTTTGGTCTGCCATATCTGTATCACTATTTGAGCCCTGTTCTCTAGCTAATTTTTTCCATGCTTTAGTTTTGGGCTTACCTTCATTACTGTTGTTGCTGTCAAGATAGCCCACTACCTTCTCTACATCTGCATTCAGATTGGGCTTTATTGGGCTCGTTACTTCTGGCTCTTCTCTTCCTTTGGGCTTTTGTTGGCCCACAATTGAGCTCTTATCCATACTCACTTTTTCCTTTCCTTTTACTAATGTCGTGTGAGAGCTGTTGCATGGGAGGTCACCTTTCTTTACCTCGAGACGTCCAACGTTTGAGTTGTCCCATTGGATTGACTGACCGGCCACCTGACTCCTTGTCAACTCAGCCTCACCTAGCTCACCTACGCTGTCAGCATTTTCCAGCCCCTGATTCTTTCTTGATCATTGATCTCCACGACTACTGTTAGCCGTTGGATCCTCCGTGCCATTCTTCCCTAGTGGTGATCCTGATCTTTCACTTTCATTCCTTGAAGGGTAGCTATCTAACTAATTGGATTTCTCTCTTCCTTGACTCCCTTTGTGAATCCCATTTGCCCTGATCCAGTCACCATATTGGTGTTCAACTGTTCGATCACCTTTTGGTATTGCACAGTGTCTCTCATCATGGCCAATCTTGCCGCAACCATAACAGACAGTTGGGAGTCTTTCATATTTAAAAGAGACCCACATTCTTTTCTTTTCCAGGTTTGTAATGTACCCACCTCTGTGAAGTGGTTTATCGAGTTGGAGGGCTACTCGAACTCTCATAAATTTGGCCTGATCTGTTTGCCATGATCTTCTATCAGTTTCAAGATAGGTGCCTATTCTACTCCCAATGTCCCTCCCTGTTTCTTCGGCCATTAACTCAAAGGGAAGCCCCTATACTTGGACCCAAAAGGGTAAGTGCGTGAACACAATATTTGCTGCAGAAAGACCCTTTTTCCAGCGACATAGCAGGAGTAGATTATTGTCAAAATTCCATGGTCCATTTCTTTCAACCCATTCCATCTGATATTGTGAACTGAACTTGAACTGGAGTATACCATTACCCACTTCAACTATCCTCAGATCTGATCCCATCTTCCATACTGCCCTGAGTGTGCTCTTTAGAGCACGTTGGTTTTGTTGTCTGTCTGACTGAAGCTTTCCAAAGAGACCGAGGGCACATTCTTCTAGGAGGTTTGCTCTATCTCGTATTGTGACTTGAATGTCCTCTTCTTCCTCCTTGGTAAGTTGTAGGTTTTGTAATCCATCAAGAATTGCTTGCTCCATACTAAACCACTGGATGAATCATACTTTTTTATAGGGTACAGATAATCTAAGAGAGAGCCCCACGCAAAAGTTAGGGGAGAGAAAAAACTCCTACCAGAGAAGAGAGAATAAAAAGACTTCTACAAGAGAGAGAAAGTCCTACGTTTTTACCTCTTTTCAATCTTCCCTTCTCTTTCCCAGAAGACCTTGTTCTTTTGCACCTTACGCACGTCATTTCGATTCTTCCGCAGAATCCACAAGATGGTGTGGAAATATTTGGTATTCTCATATTGGGCATTATTAAACCACTAATCCGACAAATCATTAAGCTCCAACTCAAATATTGACAAGCAATCAAAAACCAACTTGTTAGCGTTTCATACCCTGCGAGCATAGGGGCGTTTTTCTATTCAATTCATGTTATTTATGCTTTGAAACACATGAAGAATAGGTTATTATTATTTTTAATTCCTAACACATCCACTGGATTTATAAGGTTCCAATTAAATGAATTGAACTTGACTTCTTTTTTCTTTTCTTTTTTTGAGGGAAAATTGAACTTGACTTCAATGAATGAATTCCAATTACAATATTCAGCTCAATCAATTTATTATAGGGGTCCAAACAGTATTTTATAAAGCTTGATATCACAACTTCTTTTAAAAGGAAGAACAAGAAGCATTTTATTCAGCCATAAAAGGAAGCAATCCATTTAGGTTATTCGGATACTTAAGAAATACATAATACAAAAGGCTTGTCAATATCCTGAGAGGGGAAAAGGGTACGTGCTGCTTAATTAAATTCTTTACCAAATCTATAAAAAAAGAAAAAAAAAGGAAAAGAAAAGAAAAGATGCTTCTTATTTTTGTTTTTTGTTTTATTAATAAAGGAAAGCAAAGAGGTTTCTTTTTTTTTTTTGGTCAAGAAAGCAAAGAGGTTTCAGAATTTGCAAAAGTCTTCTATTGCTGGGCTAATTAAAAAGTACATAATAGATAAAGCTATGTCCACTAAAGAAAAGTTATAAAGGGTTACGTACGGATTAAATTCTTTTTATAAAAAGAAGAAAAAGCGTGACCCAATACCTCGATTTATGGCCGACAATGAATTGTTGTTACATGGGAAAAGCCAAATTTTAGGGACAATATCAAAAATTTTAAGACTAAGTAAAATTTTATAATTTGTGGTGGAATGTGAGTGGTGAAAAAAAAAAAAAAAAATGATAGATCTATATAGAAGTGGTAAGTAATCAATTATAGTTTGACATGTAGGATACTTGTAACAAAAATTATATATCAACACAAAAGTTGTATCAACACAATAATTATTTCTAAAATTACTCACACAAAATTCCTCTAGGGGTACGTGGAACTGTGGAAGAGGTGGTTACGTAACGGTGATGGATGATCTGGATGTGGAACTATTGTCCAGTGCAACTTCTATTATCAGTCTTCTTGACAAGTTTAGTATATGTTTGGCACGATCAATTTTGCTAATTTATTTTACTATTTAAATTATTTTTGCTACTATTTATGTGTCTCATTTTACTTTTTGGTACTATTCATGGATCTAACTATACTATTTTAACTAACTTTTACTTTTATCTACAGTATTTTCAATAAAAAGTTTTTAATTTTAGCAAAATAAGCGAATTCCAAACAGACCCTTAATGTCAAGGATTTGAGAACTCTTGTGGAGAAAGTGGTCGAATATGTCACCCATTCTTTGCTGTTGGTGCATGACTTCTATTTACATCTTTTATTACTGTCTGTCATTTCATTTTCAAATTTTTGCAAAACTAAAATTTAAAATGGAGCTGGAACACAGAAAGTAAAATAAAGAATTTGTATTCAGGTTCTTAAAACCATTTCCATTTGAAATGCATTTATCCCATAGACATGGACGGAGTCATTCATGGACTAGGGGGGCAATGGTCCCCTCTAATTTTTTTTTTAAAATAATATAATTATATAACTATATATTTAGGTACTAATTTTAGCAACTTCGTTCAATAAAATTACATTTTTTCTCATTTATTGATTATTATAAGAGAAATGCTACAACTACAAATTTTTTTGCAACATTTTTATAAACTATTGAGGTAGCAAATTTTTATTAGTTTGCATTTGGGTCCACCACTTACATCACTTTTTTACTTACTAATAACCATTAATCACAACAACAATTTGTAAATAAATTTGTAGATCTAGTATTTTCCTCCTTTTAAAGTCCATAAAATAATTTATAAATCTAAAATCTAAAAAAAAAAATATAATCCCAGAATATTAGCCCAACAAGAAAAATTACCGATAGGCAATAGCAAAGCTAAAAAACAAATTTGAGACTAATCAACCAATTTTAACAAAAACAAACAACTTAGCCCTTTAAAAAACTTTAAACAAAATAATTTTGTTCTTACCAACAAAAGACACACTCTACACACACATAAAAATAATAATAATAAAAGAAAACCTTTGCCAGCTAAGCAATAGAGCCAAAAGCCGAAGACACCACATGCAGCTAACAATAATACCACCCCTCCTAACTCCAAGTCCTGGCTCCGTACCTGCCCATAGATTAAATATTACAAATCTAAATTTATATTCAAGCCACATAATTTAATACACGAAATAAACTTGTTCTATTTTAAATAAAATAAAATGTAAAAAGTTTAGGATTTATTTATTTAATTTTAATTCAAATATGAGTCATGTTTATGTTTATGATTGGTTCATTTTTTTCTTTAATAAATCCGATCTTATTCATAAGCTATTTAATTAATTTATTCTTTTTCGATATATGACAAATACCACAGTTAAATTTTTTTTACCACTTATAAAATCTATACTAATAATTAATAACTAAATGAGAGTTGAAATAATATTATTTAAGTTAATTAGATAGAATGATTTTTGTAGGATTTGTGCCCCAAATATAGACCTAAACATTGTCAAGTTGTTTTGTTATGGATTAAGCTCTTTTTAAAATTATGGTTAAGAATTACTTTTTCCCCTTTTTATATCTCTTATTTGGAATTGGTTAGATGCTAAAGTAAAATAAATGATTTATTTTTATTAATAGGATTTTTCATAAAGAATAAGAATTTAAATAGTTATTTTTGCATTGTACTTGTCATTTTTTTAATGAATTTATCATAATGTATAGTTTAGATTTTGTTCATCATTATTTATTTGGAGGAAGATTTAAAATGAAAAAAAGACTTGATATTGGATTTACAAATCTAAGGATAGTATTGGAAAAATAAATAATTTTTAAGATTCTTGATAATAAACCAAACATTATAATCTCACATTTTTAAGAATCTTATTAGATTCTCAATAAAACCAAACATAGGAATAGTTACATTTCTAGACATCCAAATTGCAAGACATCATATTCCTAGTAATTTAAATGCCAGTAGTAATGTGATTCCCCTGTACCAAACGCCACCTTATGGTTGATTCAAATAATAAAATTTTTCCTCAAATGATAATCAATCAAGATTTAATTTTTTTTTCTTTTGAGAAACAATTAAGATTTAATTAAAGGAATGAAAATAAAATACTTCCAAGTTTATAATCAATTAAGTTTAATGATGCAAATAAAAAACTGGAGTCCTTCCAAAGATGTAACCAATTATGCTTAAATGATTAGGTCAAAGATGAATCATTTCCTAGATTACAACCAATTAACCCCTAATGATAGGCCAAGATTATATTTTACCTAAATCACTTTGAGGTTTGAATTTAAATAGGATTGATGTCAAGGAACATTAATGATTAATTATACATTAATGTTTTAACTTCTAAGTTTAACTTTGGAATTCATTTAGGATTTTTTTTTTGGAGAACCTTCCCATCAAGAGAAGGGGAGAGCTTGTCATTGAATAATTTCAGCAGAGTATTCTGCAAAAGAACATACAGGAACTTCCTCTATCCATGTACAAAAAGAAGAAGAAAAATTACAGGCTGACCGAGCAAGTCTATGAGCTACTTTGTTTCCCAGTCTTCGAGTATGGCTGAAAACCACGGACCGGAAATGAGAGGAAAAGGACTTTACATCAGAAATTATATGCCCAAAGGATGCAGCCAAGTAGTCATCAGAGTTCATAGCCCGAATAGCAATTTCAGAGTCGCCCTCAAGAATGACCTGATCAAATCCGAGTTCAAAGGCAAAGAAAAGAGCCCTTCTCGTTGCCAACACTTCCACTATCTCCACAGAGGTGGGTAGGGGAATAACCTGTGTTAGCGCAGCCATAACTAGACCACAGTCGTTGCGAATGATGGAACCAAGACCCGCTACTTCACGATCCTGGAAAATAGCCCCGTCGAAATTGATTTTAATCCAATCCGAAGGGGGAGGTAACCATCTAACATTGTTATGGGCAGGGAGAGACTTATGCAGAGCTGTGTGGCTTGATGAAATTCTAGAAGAGCATCCCTCGCCATAGAGTTAATCAGCTTCAGATCAGCCACGTCTTCGCCTAATCTTAGTTTATTTCGTCTGAACCAGATTTGATAAACAATCATTGCAAATAATTCACAAGGGTGAGACCTTTCCAAGCACAATCTAAACACATCCCGAAAAGAAGAAACATCCCTGGCTTCTCTACCGAGCAAATTGAAGTGGACAGACCAAACCTCCAGCAGCTTTGGACATGACCAGAGGGCGTGCAGAGTAGATTCCTGAGCGACACCGCAAGCCTGGCAAGAGGGGTCAGTAAGGACTTTTCTTTTAACCAAATTAGCCCGGGTTGGAAGGGCATCCGAAATGGCTCACCACAACAAAGTTTTTATTCTATTAGGAGCTTTCAAATTCCAAAGCCCCCTCCATGAGCACTTAGGCATGAACCCAGGAGAAACACCAACATTTGTGGTCAGCTTTTCACTCATCAAGAGATTGTTCCCAGGGTTTGTCTCTCTCAATTCATCTTGTCCTCTTAAACGTCTCTATTTGTCTCTTCCATCAATTGTAAATCTGAATCACAAAATATTGATAGGATTGTCTAGGTTTATCTATGCCTCTGTGAGTTCCATTTGATTTGTTTGTGGGTTTTGTTTGATTTTGCTTCTTATTTTTTGTGGTCTTGTATGCTCACATGTTTGATAGATGAATGGATTACTACCTGAATTGCTTTAATTGCCTGACAATATGATGCTTGCTAGTCATGCCCTAAGATTAGGATGCGCAGCGGGTGGGCATTCAATAAATTTATTTTTGCTTTAAACAAAAAGGATACTGATTTTAAAGATAGCGATATATGG